>CM030190.1:7887835-8510450 GCA_017639675.1 Aplochiton taeniatus
GGAATAGCTGTAGAGAGGTAGCCAGCCAATTCCCCTGGCCCCACTGTCTCTAATAGGGAGGACGGACACTTTCCTCTGGCCCACCTCAAGTATAAGTGAGGGATGATGGATGTCTTGCAAACCGTGCGTGCATACGCACACACACACACACACACACACACACACACACACACACACACACACACACACACACACACACACACACACACACACACACAAAGGGAAGGTATTCATTCCAAGGTCAGTACAAGGGCGGGCTTGCATGCGTCAGAAGAACTCTGGTTACAGACAGACGACTATGTGCCTTCAGTCCGTTCCCCCTGATCCACTCTTATTCAGACATAGCAGGGATGATGCTGAGGCTGTAGAAAACGTATCCAACAACAACCCGGTCACCTCTACCACCCCCACACACATGCACGCATGCCCATGGGATAGAGCGCGGAGTGTTCAATTGGCATCCCACACAACTTAAAAAGGGCCTTGAGTTATACAAAGACAAACTGAAGGAAGATACTGCACACGTTTTTGAGAGGATAATGATTGAGTCATCTATGAAGTATGAGCTTCCAGTTGAGACCGTAAATTCAAGAATTTTAACCAGTGACTAATTCTGGAGCTAATTGACTGTACTGTACTAAGTATTTAAGTGATCCAAAAGCAAAGAACAATCCCTTGCATGATAAAACTAGACATGTTCACATAAGCCACGCTCCTGTAGCAGCGACAGCGTGAATGGCCATGGGGATTCCCAAAAGCAGCCTTACTGCAATTCCTGACAAGACACCTGTTGGACTGATCCCCTTCCCAAAACCCTGGGTGAGGGGCACTGTCTCTGCATACATGGGGGGGGGGGGGGGGGGGGGGTTAAATCAGTTAGGTGGAGTGTAAGCACAGATAAGCCTCACTCACTTGTTCTCTCAGAGCGGGCGACCTGCCCAGCCACCAGCCAGGCCAGGCCTGTGACTGCCACCAGCGCCCCGATGTGCAGGAATGGACCTGTGGCCTGGGGCCGAGGGAAGAGGAGGACAGATTAGTAGGGAACCATGGAGGACAAAGGAGAGGAATGGAGCGGGGGCAAGACAAGATGGGATATTCTCAAATGTCTTGTCCTTTTCTGTTCATGATAATAATATTATTATTAATAATAACAATAATAATAATAATAATGGAATCCCTTTATCTAGCTACTGTAGCCTGTAGGTTGGCAACCACACGCAGACAGGTGTGTGGTCGTCTTGAGCGGGCTGACCTGTAGGGATATGGGAATCACGGTCCACTCATCGCCCCACATCTGATTCACCGAGATCACCCCGATGACCGTGGTGAGCAGAGCAGCAGTCACTCCTAGCTATAGGGGGGGAAACAAAATGCTGTTACACACGTAAACTCTCTCTCACACACACACACACACACACACACACACACACACACACACACACACACACACACACACACACACACACACACACACACACACACACACACACACACACACACACACACACACACACACACACACACACACACACACACACAGTTTCCCCCGTCCCATTTCACCCATCTGAAGAGTGTGTTTGTTGTTCCATTTGGTAATGTGACAAACACTACAGGGGTCGTCCCTTTGAGCAGATTTGACAACCCACGACCCCCCACCCCCCACCCCCCCACCCCAAAAAAGTGCCGCCTGGCCTCCTGGCTTCACACTCAGGGTTCAGGCACAGTTCAGTCCCCCCAACTAAAACACACTGTATGCATTTACGTATATTAGATACACAAAACCACACGCACAGACACAGAGACACACACAGTAGCAGCAGTAAATCTGCCACATGCCTCCTCTGAATTACCTTATGCAGCCAGTGCAAGTTCAGCTGTTGTCCAACAGCTATATGGCAAAGTGCTAAAATCTAAAAAGGGACACACACACACACACACAAACGCGCACACGCACGCACGCACACACGCACACAGGTTACAGAGATAAAACCTTTCATGAAAGGGAAACAGTTTTCCAAATGGGTCAACATCTCCCTCATTCAATACTAAAGCTTGACACCAGTTGGCCTGGCACACACATGAGTAGCACCCTACACATTACACCGGCCTAAACCAGATTCCCAACCACACACGTTTGGCTCCATTTCGCCACCTAGTGAATGTTTGATGAGGGGACACGACTCACCGTTAAAAATGTGATGTAGGTGAAGCCGGCGGCGGTGGTGGCCAGGATGGGAACGGTCCTGTCGCTCCACTCCCCCGAGCGATTATATAAAAACCTGGGAAAGCCAGAGGAGTAGTACACAGTGGTCCCAAGTGTCGTATCACGTAAACCACCAAGCAGGTGTGTGTGTGTGTGTGTGTGTGTGTGTGTGTGTGTGTGTGTGTGTGTGTGTAGTTCTTGATGTAAAGGGGAGGACACGTTACAAAGTGCTAGGGTTTAGAGGGAGCGGACGAGGCCAATCCACAAGACTGTGAATATTGAGTGCCGTGTATCAAGGCCAGCAGATCCTTCAGAAGACTAGGAGAACACTTGGGGCTCCCCGGTGGCTCATCGGCTTAGCACTAAGGCTAGTTCTTAACGCAACAGCACAGGTTCGAATCCGGCCCAGGTCCTAAGCTGCATGTCCTCCCCTCTCTTTCTCCCACATTTCCTGTCAACACACTGTCCTGTCTCAATAAAGCAACAAAAATCCCCCCCCTCACCTCAAAAAAAAAGAAGACGACGACTATAAGTGCAGTCTCAACACCACGGAAAATGAAGCTTCTGTCGGATACACTGTCTTCCAACTGTTTTGTCACAAAACTCTGTGTGTGTGTGTGTGTGCACGCCAAGAATGAGGATGTGGCTTTGTCTTTGTGTACACCTTACGCATGATTTGGTAGGCCGTTTTCTGTGCAAACAAAGTCACTCGAAGGACAACGAGGGTTTAACCTATTGGATTCCTCATGCGCCGTAGGAGAATCAGGACAGAGGAGATTATGTAGTCGCTACAGTAACTGCTGCCAAATTATTGATGGCTTGTTTGGGAATGCAATGGCTCTCCTCACGGCTTTGTGTCACACACACACACACACACACACACACACACACACACACACACACACACACACACACACACACACACACACACACACACACACACACACACACACACACACACACACACACACACACACACACACACACACGGTTGGGGTGCGGGAGGCGCAAAGATAGCCTGCTGCAGCTCTCCCACAGTGGTGGGGGCCGCACAAAGATATTCACGTTGGTATGCTTACGCACACGCACACACAGAAGGAGCTGTCAGGCAGAGCAGAGGAGCGGGACAGTGGGGTCCCAGAGGGCCTGGGGTGACACAGCTGTAGACAGGGAGGGGAAGGGCATGCAGGAGGGCCTACAGCACACCACAGCACTAATTACATACAGAGCCTTAACAATGATTCCTCTGGCACAGCCCTGCTGACAGGTCACACACACACACAGGCACACATGCGCACGCGCACGCGCACACGCACACGCACACGCACACGCACACGCACACACACACACGATGACAGCCGCTTTTGGATACCATTAGAAAGGCCAGAGGGAAGGAAAATATTGGAAAATACTCAAATTAAATAAAGAAGACAAAGAAGAAATCAAAAAGAATGATTCAGTAAGACGGGTGGTGAAGATAGGCGAGTGCTTGTGGTGGTACGATAAAGGATAAAGGGGGAGGTGACAAGAGTGTGTGCAATCGGGGGGTGATAGGGGTCTGACTGCTGGGAACAAAACAAATTGTAGCTTACACGAACCACACAAGGGACCACTTGGCTATCCCTGCTATGCCTTTTGTTTTGACCCACACAAATCAAACAATCCTTGAGGCGTGGAAGTAATCCATCCAAATAACACAGCAGGGTACGTGGCTGCGGCTGTCCCACACCCGCTCTCTGCGGGGGGTGGGGGTGGGGGGGTTCACGTACGGTGCTTTGTTGTGGAAGTGAAAGCGATATGTGGTGGAACGCTGCGTTATTGCATACAGGTTATGCAACGAGAACCACTAGGTCTAATAATCTCCTTCTGTGCCGCGGTGGACAGTCCCAAAAATTGGATTAGGGCAGAGGAGAGAGATAATCCTCTGATGAGTTTGGGAATCCCAGCGGAGTATTAGAAAACCTGCCAGCGCTACAGCGAAGGTGTGTTGAGTTCCGGCAATGTGGGCAAAACGTATGGAGGTGAGGGAACTCGGAACAAAAACATTCAAGACAACGTGAATGGACTCGCACACAGATCCACGCGAGGCAGTACTCACCAGTTAAACTCATTGTAGTCATTGTGGGCCTCCCACCAGAAGTAAAACCAGACCAGGAGAAGGGAGAAGGTGAACAGGAGGATGAGGGACCACAGCAGCTCCCACTGGCGAAACAAACACACCTTATACAAACTCATAGATCGATATCTTCCACCACATACCATATCTTCCACAGTAGCTTCCACGACATACAAAGAGCTAAGACTTTCATACTTTTTCCTGGAGAATCCCAACTGGAGAACATACAATTGTACAATAATTAGATATTCACCATATGAAACAAAATACACCTAGTTAACATAAACAGATTCATTTTGGGGGGCTTTGAGTGATGAACTGTAGATTATATATTTAATGTACTGTACATCTCCATTTAGAATGAAACGTCTTCTTCTTGATACTGATGATTATATACTCTATGATCACTTTTAAAGTCTGAATAAAGATCCAAAATGCATGCCCCTAAAAGTCTGGTTGTTTTAACACAGACGTCTCTGTCATAATCCAGCCTAACAGAGAGCCAAAGTCTATAATCTGGATAGAGCTTCTGCCCAAAGTTGCATAAACAAATGGCTTAAATTCTTGAGCTGTAGCCAATGTTCTGAAAGGGAAAAGATTCTAAAATAGCCTGAGCCAGCTCTGAAAAAAATAATTCCACTTCACCATCAATCAGAATATTCATAATATTAAATTCTTAACAGCAAACTAATAAATACATTTAAAACTTCAATAACTTTCTGAGAACATCTACTGTGCCCGCATAGAACATGGATCAGGATTGAGTTTTTCCGCTATGCTGACATTTAGAATGGCACAACAAATAGACCACGAAGGCCATGAAGTACCAGTTAGGCTGCAATAGTAAGTACACAGGTTAGGAATGCATAGAACAGACATGTGAGCCTTGTCTGAGTAAAAGATCCTTTGGTCTCAGCCATTTGACCCATGTTTAGCCCTTTCTACACCAAATGTGTTTAGATCTCCACGACATCGAATTAACTGGATGGCCTATTAGACTAAGCCATTTCCAGCTTCATTATGAGGTTTGATGGCATGATCTTTATTAATAGAGATCTGTACTTGCAGGGATGCCAGTACAAAAACCAGCTTATAAATAATAATCTAAAAACACACCCAAACTAAAAAGGAAAGAGGTAGACAGAACAAAACAAAACATGTTTATCACTTTCATTTGTTAACTCCTGAACCGCTCAAGAGTCTGATGGATGAGGAAGCTTGTCTCTTAATTGACATGCTATTTCCTCTGCTCCCACTGAACGCTTAGCATCTTGGAAGCTGACCAATTGGTTTCGACAAAATCCAACCTATATGTTTGAGGCAGTTGGCACTAGGTGATACATACATACATGTCAGATAAATAAATATAGACACGCACAAACTGAAATGTGGGAACATCTCACACACACACACACACACACACACACACACACACACACACACACACACACACACACACACACACACACACACACACACACACACACACACACACACACACACACACACACACACACACACACAGCTCCTCTGCGAGGCGTGGTGAGAGCACCACTTAAACTAAAATAAACTTGAAACCAGATCTTTCTCGTTCTCCCACGCACACACACCCTGGCTCATTGTACCACCAACACTGATACGATTATCCCTGCTTTGTGAGTGGAGCACTGGCAAGACAATAAATAACCAGGGAATCCACTGGCCATGCGAATTTTCCAAAAGGTATAGCTCTATCGACCGCGGCAGGTTGGGGGGCTGGCACTTAGTCTAGACACAAGCCGTTACTCTGCTGACGGGCACCCTAAGGATGCCAGCCTGATCTCTTTTACTCCCAGCACAGGATAGAGAGTGCTGTGGAGGGCAGAAACTCGTCCATTCAGATGAGACTTGCCAAATGGTGTCTTGGACTCCGAAGCAGACAGTCTACGTAGGGGCTGGGAGATTTTGTGAAGGAATTCAGTGGATTGGCCCCAGCAGGCTTGGTGAGACAGCGAGTTTGGAGGAAATGCTGTGATGGTTTGGATGTTGATTGAGTGAAGGAATAAAGACTAGGCAATAAATCGGCTATCCTACCCGTTTTATTATATAGCAAAGTTAGGACACAACAATGGATCATCATGTCGGGTTGGGGATACCTACAGCAAATAGCCATGTGATTAGCCTTTCTTGTCCATATTTCAACTTCTTATTCAGGTCTTAAGAGGGGCTGCTATATGGCCTTTGCTATGATCAGGACAGGCATCCCTGTGGTGTGTGTGTGTGTGTGTGTGTGTGTGTGTGTGTGTGTGTGTGTGTGTGTGTGTGGGGACATGCTCGGCTCATTGATCTGACCCTGGCTCTCATGGTCATTACAAACCGGAAGCAACTGGGAAAGACACATCCTTGGAGGCCTGTGAAGGGGACATTGGTCCCTGGTCATTACAAAGATAGATTCTAATGCTTCTGTTCCTGAGAATGAAAAGCTGGTCTGCCATTAGTGAAATTGATAGCTATGAGAAGGAGCCAACTAGAAAATGTTTTGGGGAAAAGCGGATGTTGTATATTAAAATTACCAATTGCAATAGGCAAGAAGGAGCCTAACTTCTCAAAGACCAATTGGAATGCCAAAGATAAAGAAAAGGTGAGCTGCCTGCCATATTATGCCAAATGTTTGCGACTTGACAGGAGTCCTGCTGCTAGTAGCATTTCCCCCCTCTGGTTCCATTCCTTAGTTCATTAGTCTGCAGTCTGACAAGAGCCAGCCTGGCCCAACGCAACAACATCACATTAGCATTTTTCAGAGCTTGCAGATAGGCCTTGCGGGTTGGGCTGACACCATTGCACTTAAAACACAGCCCTTCTGCTGTCAAAACAAGGCATCACAGCTCAAACATGTAAGAGGTAGTTATAATACTGCAAGCTGTGCAGAGTGATGAAGCATCAGTTTTAGGGTAATTTACTGCTATCGAATAAATGTGGTTCTTAGTATTGATATATTTTTCTATTTTCTTGTAAAAAAAAGAAAAGAAAAAAATAGAATAATTTCAAAATGTGTTTTGTGATGTTTGTAAGTCCAATATTGATGGTTCTCTTTCCGTTCAGGAAAATTGAGGCAGATCTTTTTTTTCTTTACCCTGGGGCTAGAGAAAAGGAGTTCCTTTTTCTGAAATGCCAGAGGATTCTAGTGCTTGGCTGAAGAGCACCGCTGGAGAACGGGTGGCATATATCACAGCCTAAGCTTCACTAACAGAGGCTAAAAATAGCCTGATGAAAATGAGAAGGACAAAGCAGATCAGTAAATATTCTACAGCTTAGAAGTAAATAATGCTCTTCGTATTGTTACTGTGGTACTGTATAGGAGAAATTGAGAAGGTTATGATGAAACCGTGACAATTTACAAAATCCAATTCAAATCTAAAAAACCATGTCCTGTGAGATTGATCAAAAAGAATACAGGCATTACAATGATCAAACTTCCTGAATGATTCAGTGGAGCTCCTGAGCCCAGCTGTCCAGTCAATGTTTCACCACTTGCGTTCAACCATTGACTCGCTGCTCCTGCATCCTACAATTCTACAGCCTGTTCTGCCAACTAGACTCCCACCCTGGAGCTCTCGTGTGTGTGTATACACTTCATGATTACATTGGCTTCTCTCCTCATACCTCCACCCAGGAGCAGTCATTACAGCAGCAGCTGCACTGCACTACTTTGGGGAGACAAAGACGCAGCGAACTGTAGCTCCACAGTGTCGACAAGACAAGCACGGCTCTGCCAAGAGAAGCTCATTAATAACGCATGGGCCTCCAGTGGCCTACTTTGAGTCACTTGTGGCCTGCGAGGCCCGCACATGGGGAGGCGAGCGAGGAATCCGCTCATGTCTTTCAGATCAAGGACACTCAAATCCAATGTGCTCAGACATCTCTATCAAGGCCTTGCTTTGAAAAAAAAAAAATAGCCTTAAACCGTCTGGACGGGGGCATCGTTTAGGGGGAAGATTGTCTGCTAGCACTTGAAGGAGGATCACGAACACCACTCAATTTCTCTGCTCCGTATTGATGTGTTTATGCATAGCATTATGCTAGAACGTCATTGGATACTGGGTGGCTCCAATGATCCCGTTACATATTAGCTCAGTATTGCATTCCATTAAATCATGGTACAAATTCCGCGCTGGGTTTTCCTCGAACAGCAGCAGACACATTGATGAGGAAATTCCAGGATATGACAGCCATGTGTTCCAGCCTTCCAATGTTACACGAGGTCAAGTAGAGAACTCACTCAAAGGAATTCCACGAGGTAATGCACACATTACCAAGCATACGTGATGCATATGCTTGTGATATGTACAGATGATACGGTACGTTATGTGGGAATAGTGGCCCTTGTACTACAGTAGGCAAATGCTTCTGGTGGGAGCCCCTGCATCAAAAGGCTGTGAACAGCCCACCCAAGCCTCATGTGAAATACCAGGGACTTATCTGGATGTGTTCTGGAATGTGCTGAGGGATGAGGGTGCTGAGGCCACTGGAGAGAGGAAGGGGAGGGGGTGGAGGCAGTGAGTGGGTGGGTGGGTGGGTGAGGGAGTGACCTCTCACTCTACCGCATCCGTAGTCCCGACTCCTCGGCGACCTCATGGTCAGGTCAATGCTAACGACCCCCTCCCCCCCTTCTGGGTATCAGCAAGGAGGGTCGGGGGTCACTCGGCTGTGTGTTTACCCTGCCGACCAGGCTCACCGTTTCATATCTAGTCCTTCTCATAGCAGCTGACCAACAGCGTTGCCTAACAGCAGACCTTGCGTGATTCCAATACTTTGCAAAACAACAATAGGTAGCGATGCCCTGAAAATAATGTTACAATGTTAAAAGTTATGTGCCAACCTTTTTTTGTATTTCCGCCAAAAAGTTGTACTGTATTGTAAATATTGTAACACGTTTTTATTATCTGCTTATTTTTATTAATTATTATTTTTGTATTTTATTTTATTCATGATTATTTAGTTTAATTTATTTATGAACTGACACATCAGCACATAGGGACCATTAAGAGCTAGATTTCCAAGAAGTTGCAGTGAGGTGTAGCGAGAAAGTCGCATCTCTCTGCTGAAAAATACCTCTGTTTATCCCATGGGATTAACCCCACCCTTGTGGAGCAGACGTGCGTACATCCTAAACAAGATGGCCGCAGACTAGTGGTTAACCACCAGCAAACAAATGCCGCAGCACTGCAAACATGGAATAAAAATAATTATATCTTAATCCTATTGCATTGCAGTAAAAAAATACTTATTTTTATGGCTCAATGTTGTCCAACACAAACAAGCTTACAATACCAACAGCCACAACTTGGCTGAACACCAAGGATGGATTATTTTAGCACTTAAGTGAAGGAGATGAATAAACACATGCATTTCCCTATGTAACTTGTAACCTATGTAAACTGAATGTATATTGCCTTATGTAACATTAAAGTAAAACCCTGCCAAGTCAAACTTCCCTCATATCAAAACAAGCTGTCCAGTCCTTAGCCACATGGTATATGTGGAATAAAGCCCACAACATATCCCAAAAACAAAAGCTATGGCGGATGGCACTAACTTGGCCGCACTGCGTCTTGCTGTTGTGTTTGGGTGAGAGCCGGAGACTGAAATACCAGGTCTACGTGGAGTTATTCTACTCAAAATGGTGGGCAATTACTGTAAGTAAACAACAGGCTCCCGCTGTGGAGTCATGGTAGGGTGACAGACGGAGAGAGATGAGAGTTGACACGGCACTTCCGCACAGCAGAGCGGTAAAGAGCATGTAAGCGCCTGCTTTGATGAACATTAGGGAGACTTGTGTAAATGTTTAACCTAGGGGGATTTTTTCAATACAGAATGAAGGCACAAATACGGTGGCTTTACCAAATAAGATAGAGCACAGATTAAGGAGTGGTAAGGGAATAAATGCCAGATAAACTTTGAAATGTGCACTGTGATCACTATGTTTTTGGGCTGAATATTCCAAGTGATGAAACCTACTAGAGGCATTACCAGTACAAAATTGTGGACTTAGATTTGAATTAGCACACCAAAACACCATTTTGAGGACAGTTCCCCCCAACTGTGAGAATTTAAAATACATCTGCCAAGTTCAGGTTAGTGATGGTACAGTAAAGTGCCAGAAATGCATTACTGTGGTAACATACTGTATTTTGATGTTTGGTCTGGTCTGCATTCTAAGCATAGGAGTGTAACTTTAATTATGTTGAGTAAAAAAAGGAAAACTAGCCAAGACAGTAGTCTGGGGAAAGTAAAATAATGTCTAATATATACTGTGGCTATCACTGCCAGTAATATTAACACTGTAGGTAAATATTCGCTCGGGTTCACATTTTCCCAGGTAATATCACCGACCAGTGAATGCAGCCCTGCTCGCTCCTGTTCTTGGCTCCTTTGTGTTAATGCCAGGTAAAGACTGGCTAAATGGAAATAGTGTCAATAATTACTGAGGTCAGATCAGCTTGCGAGTGAATGACGTGGGCTTTTCACAAAGTGACAAAGCGAGTCTGACACAGCAAGAATCACGTTGACAAAGAGGAAGAGTCGTGCTCGTCAGCTCATTACAGACCTGAAAAGATGAAAATGGGACGAGAGGCTCCATTCTCCTTTGCCCGCTGGAAACCCGTCCTGTTTTAAAGGTGAGATGATAGGTTTTTCAAGGTTCACTGGTCTGGCCAGGTTGAGTCACATGCAATTGCCAACTGTCCCCGGTGGTAACTACAGAGAGGAAACTTGGATCACAGAAGTGAAATGTATCCTGGAGATCCCACAGATAGGGTGATCAGGACGCTTCGATGTTTGAAGAACGGGAATCTTCAGAGTGGCAATGATAACAATTAAAACTTTAATTGTATGTGCTCCTACAAGTAACTTCATTGAAACCCAAGAGCCAGACATAGGTCCAAGCTGTAGCATTCTGGTTTTCTGCTGTATATGCTGTCATCCCTACTGTTAGTTTTTTTTTTTAAACCCTTACTATTCTCTCTCATCTTCTACCGCTTATCCTGTTTTACAGGGTCGCAGGGGGGCTGGAGCCTATCCCAGCCAACACAGGGCGTAAGGCAGGGTACACCCTGGACAGGACGCCAGTCTATCACAGGACCCTTACTATTCATGATATTCAAATGGGTTCATATCTATGCACACATACCATGAAGCCTCACTGTCAAACCAAGAACGTTAAAAAAGCATGGACATGTACAGAATATCATGTAAGCAAACGAAAGTGGGATGGAAGGAAGGGCTATTGGAAAGAGCTTATCCTGCAGAAAACATGAAGAGGCTCCACGTCCTACATCACATATGACTCTATGTCCCTCACCTCTTCAAGCATACCTTAATGTAGCCGCTGTAACCAACATACCATGTCTCCCTCTCTCGATCTTTTCATACAAACTACAACTCCCTGGTCATGCGAAGGGCCCAGACTAATCTTCTTTCCACTACATCGCCATAAATTATGCAAAACTCTACTTTGACGAATACAGATGTAGATGAACGCGACCCCTGAGGATTCAGAATGCTTGATTAAAAATGTATTTTCTGAGGCTTTTGGAAGTTTAATGACAGATTGGGGAAGATCAGGGTGAAAGGCAATATCAAATGCACGACTGGTGAGTTATATGGAAAAGTATTATGTCCTGCGGTAAGTAACTTGGTAAGGGATAACTGCTCTTAATAAGACAATGTTGAGTGATAAGGTCAGTTGAAAACAACATGTCGTATTCTGAAGGGTAGTTTTGCACAACCATGCTCACAGAAGAAGGGTTTTTAGTTTCCTGGAGGTAAAAACTGCTAACGGAGGCTGTAGTCCTTTAAGGGGTGTGTATGCAGGAGGTTGGATCAAGGAAGCAACCTTCAACTTAAGCTCAGGGTTATTTATCATAACATATCACGTGTTGTTGACCTCTGGGGTCATCGAACATGCTTTAATACGATTTCCTCTGGTAGAGCTTATCAAAAGCAGGATATCCCCTCATTCAATCGAGGATGGATGAGGATAAGAATATCTACAACAGCGCATTGATTTTGTTTCAATATCCTACAATTACAATCAGGAATCTAACACGCCCCCCCATAAAAATCAAATAGCTTCTCTTAACACAGTTAGCCCAACAACTTGATAGATGATTGGACTTGTAGTATAAAAATAGAAAAGAAAATGCCAGTGAAGTACTATCCTATTCATCTTACAATCAAAAACAAAATGACCATACAAGGGGATTGGAACATTTGTCCAAAAAATACTGTTGTGCTAAGTCCTCTTACCCTTCTATCACAATGAAAATCACTAAGACTGCCAAAAGTTATTTGTGGATGGATCAATCAAGGACCCTGGGGTCTAATATAATGCTAGCCTAGTCCTATGCTGTTGGTCTCAGGGCACAATAAACAGCCTTGCCATGCAGGGCTTGTGAGGTTCTCCAGAGATTGGATTTTGACTGCGGGCACTGATTGTTTATTTAACAAGAAGCTGATTGTAACTCTAACAACTTGATCTAGTGTAAAATGTGCTGTGATTGTCTAAATGAATAAAACGCACAACATTCTCACCTTGCAAGACAATTCCTAGCTGTAACAGCTCTGTAAGACAAACCCATCGTATTAAGGAAAACCAGCCATTTGGAAGTGAGTGCCGCCGGACTACGGCGAACTGAGTTTGTACAGGCTGAGGCGGGGTGAAGAACAGCGAGGTTGGCACACAGTTTAATGTGATGCCAGTGCCCACGGTCAAAGCAGCCACCCACCTTGGTGGTGTTGTCATGAGAGCGCTGGTAGCGTTTCCATCGGCAGCCGTAGATCCCAGTGAGACATGACAAACACAGCTGACGCTCGTAGACCTGCAGGGGTTGGTGCTTCACCATGCTCCGTCAGTCCTGGCCCCGCATCCACGGCTCTAACATCCCATTGACAGCGAGGGATCCTGAGAGAAACAGAGGTAATGGCATCAACTTCAGTGGACTGGGTGCACTATTAAAAACAAAAACATTATTATGGGACATATCAGCTAAACGTCTGTCACCTGAAAAAGGGGTGACGATTACAAAAAACGTTCAGATGAAGGGAAATTAAGAATTAAAAGGTCTTTGAGTCATTCTCCAAGGAGTAATAAGAGATATTCCATTTGAATGAAGAGAATGTGAAGATAAAAAGCTCTCTAGCAACTAGTCTTCAAACGTAATTGTACTATAGTCTATTGTCAACGCAGACCGATCTAACAACTAGACATGGCACAAAGTGTCACTGATTTACATTGATTCAATTTAACACAAGGAACCCACGCCTTGGCTTCAAAACGAAGCTGAGTCTCAAATTAAAATCCATTCACATTGTCTTGTTTCCAATGACAACTGAAGCCTGCCAGGTGCTCTTGCCAATACTGTCAAGGTTGTAGTCAAAGGAAAGAAATCGAATCATAAATGGAAAGGGATCGGACGTCACAATCGATCGAACGACACTCGCTCCACAACAACATCACTGAACGTCAAAAAACACAACGAGGTCAACAGCTAGGGGTGCATCATGGGGACTTGTGACTAATTACAGTTTATGGCCTCCCGTGTCGAGATCTGGCCGGTTCAGCAGCGAGCCCCTGCCTCTGTAATCACTGATAATAATGCCAGCTAGATCCATTAAGATATTAAAGGAACTGCTGCTTCTTATTGGAATCATATTTCTCCGGGGATATGAGGGGCAATTTAATCCCAGTCATTGCGCAATCTCAGCAGCTTGACTTTGCACTGCATGCACTGCGCCGCTGCTGTGTATGAAGACGTGCATGCCATTTTACAATGCCTGTAAAAGGATTCAATGGTATACAATCAAAATAACCTAAAAGGATCCAAAGGGGCGGCGCGGTGGCTCAGGTTAGCACTGTTGCCTCACAGCAAGAAGGTTCTGGGTTCCAACCCCACCTGACCTAAGGGCCTTTCTGTGTGGAGTTTGCATGTTCTCCCTGTGCCGGCGTGGGTTTCCTCCGGGTACTCCGGTTTCCTCCCACAGTCCAAAAACCATGCAAGTTAATTGGTGACTCTAAATTGCCCATAGGGTGTGAATGTGAGTGTGAGTGGTTGTCTGTCCCTATATGTGTTGGCCCTGTGATAGACTGGCGTCCTGTCCAGGGTGTACCCTGCCTTACGCCCTGTGTTGGCTGGGATAGGCTCCAGCCCCCCCGCGACCCTGTAAAACAGGATAAGCGGTAGAAGATGAGAGATAAGGGTTCACAGTTGAGGAATAGCGAGTGCTCTATAGCGGGTCTCAGGATGGCAACTGCGATATTTGAAAAGTGTCACCCGTTTACCAAATGACCAATAGTTCCTCTTTAAAAGGGGCGTTTATATTTTAACAATTGCATTGCTATTGAATCCCAGCTCGTCTGTGGTGGGTGTCGTTATGTAAAAAAAATAATAATAAAGTGTTTTAGAGGGATCTGGCATAGATGTTAATTATGCGCGTCAGTCTGCAATCAGTCTGTCGTGGGCTCCGAGCAGCCGCTAATTTTGCTTGTGCAGAGGGGGGGCTTTGTTTCCTGTCATTAGCACGAGCTGCTACGTGGAGGGTGGGACGGTTCCCAGCGCACCAGGACCCCTACCACATCCCCAGATGGAAAACAAAGACAGGCCCTGTGGTAGAGCTCTGTGACCACCAAAGCAGAGACTTAAATCCTTAAAACGGCCATGCGGTTAATACACAAACATCGGCTGCAATATGACACAACATATGTAAGAGCATAATGTTTGGTATTGTGTTGCAGAACAATCTCTTGAGCTGTCTGGGCAGCTCAACAGAACGCCAGCACATAGGACTTGACATAGTAGCTCTGGGGCAGGCAGCTGGATTCAGACAAAGATCAGGCACAGGGTATACTTCCGCACAGCTATTACACTTATCTGTCCTAGGTCTAAATAACTCACCATCATTGGTGCGTGCAAAAACACAAACTCTATGTAAGCACAACATGCAGCTTCTTCTCAGTGTTCGGTGTCTAGAGAGGAGGATTGTACACTCCAAAAGGTCTTGTGAGGAATAGCTATGCTGCATAATTAAGTAGTTCCTGGCTTCCTGTGTCTATTTTAGAGAGCCATTGTGTGTGCGTTACAGAGAACAAAGAACTTGTAAGGATGTTTGATCCCCAAAAAGTTGTCTGTAACTGATTTAACATGCAGCCTTTACATTGTTACCTTACTTTCAATTATTTACTAAATACTATGTTTGTTGTCTTTGCTTCCAAACACATGCCATATAAGTATGTGCACCTTGTATTCCAAATATTATTCTGAAAATAACCACAGACGGCAGTAATCTGGCTTTCAGCCATACAGAACAAAGAGATTGAATAATCACAATATGGCAAAAACTACAAATCATAGACCACTACTATGGCATGATTATAATCAAAAAGAACAGTTGTAATCTGTCCACCCGTTATTCAGACTCAAATGAAATAGCTTACACACCATTAGAAAAAAGCAACCTTGATTTTACGAAGATGCTCTTTTCATAATAATAAAAAAATAAAAAAGGAAAACTAGAAAAAGAGTAACAAGCAGTTGCACACACCTCAGGTGACACTTTGACCAGCAACTGTACGTTTTGTTGGTAACAGAAATCACGAGTCAATCCCTTAAAATGGTAAAGCACATTGGATTTTCCTCTGGTACATTTTTGCAGAAAATCTACAGCTGGTTTGATAACACAACTCTTCTTTAAAAGAAAATAGAACTGTGCCCTTCGGTTTCCATGACAACAGTTGTCTTGCTAGTTGTTTTCTTGAGTCCCATATGTGCTGTCAGTTGCAGAACAGCTCCAGAGCAAAGTTCAACTGAGATCCAATGTGATTAATAACTTTTCCTACATTGCAGTAAGAGATAAGATCATGTGTGTCTGATGCAAGCCCTTGATAAAAACAGTATCTCAGAGCATGTGGGTCTGGGCTAAAATCAAAGGTGTGTAGGACAGTAAACATGCTTTGCAAACCTGTTTCTATGTTTCAATAAACATGAAAGCTCCTTTAGTTTTTTTAATGTTGGATATTGGATAACCATGCAACTTCAGGGTCAAACGGAGACTATTATTTTTCATCTGCATTATATGAGATGATGACTGTGGCCAGTAAAACAACATCATGCGCTCTTGAAATTGAACTCATTCTTTAAGCTAAGTATACTCAGTACACAGTATTCCCACACTGGCCAAATTGTTTTGTTTTGTTGTTGTTATAAATCATGAGTCAATTGTAATGATAAAAGATAAATACCATGTATTTCTAAAGAACTGTTAACATAAGAAGCGTGGGTTGAACTAACAGTCACCCATTGTGCATCACTTATAAACCAGCCAAGCACTTGTCCTACAAAGTGCAAGCTTGTCAAAATATTTGTCACGGGGTTGCAAAGGACACGGCAACTATGCAACAGGGAAGATGTAAGGAGGAAGGCCCAAAAACGGCCACGGTCTCAAATTCTGCTGTCTCATTTCCTCCAATCAACGAGACGGGAGAGAAAAACAGGTCTGCGTGGTAGGAAACACTTCAGCATTTTGCCCAGTGGAGAACACCTCTTGTAACCCAGGGCACTGGGACAGAGGGCAAGCAGCACAAGCCTTCCGTCTAGCCAGAGGCTGAACACTTCCTCAGTATCAGTGGACTTTGAGCTGAGAAAAACACAGCTGGATTTAGCTGAACTCTCCTAAAGCAAGTGGGATGTGGTATTACTTTAGCCGTTTGCTAAATTCATTTCTCACCCACTGGACAAGCAAAAAGGGCAAATAAAAGATGAATTCAAGCTGGAAGTTACATTGCATAATGGGATCTCTGGCATTCCTACTCCTTCTTAGTTATCTCCCTGCTGTAGAATAAATGAGTTTATTTACTTTAATATATGTATATGGTTTGAATGTTTGTTCATTAGACTTGACCCATTTGAATTGGACGTGTACAGCTAAATATTACTGCTTCCTAACTGAATAGTGAAATGGGAACTTCTTTTGTATGTTATAAAGTGCCCTACATACTGAGCTCCTAGGAGACTCAGAGCGGTCCCCGGCAGCACAGAAATAACGCCTGGGTACAACAACACTCCTGTGTAGAGTTCATTATAACTGGCAGTGGGGTAGTAACTGGATCACTGTCACTGCAGTTGGTGCTGTGTGTGTCGATTGTGAGTCACACTCTGCCACCTTTGGCCCCTCGCTTTGCTACTCATCAACAGCTTCAATTAACAGGTGCTTTATCTTTTGGGTCAGCTGTGGAGAGAAACGTGTGTGTCCCCCTCGACATGAGCAGAGACACACACGAGAATAGGAAACGCTGACGTACCTCCTCCTCATACGTCTTTTCATTTCCCTCGCTGGGGAGGCATATTAATGCGCCAAAGCCTGGAGGGAGACAGGAATGATCCAACTGGCAGGACTCAGGCCTATGTTGCTGTGTGGGCTTGGGCCTAGCTTCACACGTGTGGAAAATTGAACGTATATTCCAAGCCTGTGCTGGGCATTACTTGGAATTTTATAATCTCAAGAAAGGAAGCACAGCATGGAGCATTGGAGTCACGTAGATTCAAAATTCTAACAGCAGCTTAAACACCCTTTTTATATTTAGGTATGAATGAATAACGTACAGACCATAGAATATTTAATATAAAATAATTGGTAGAATCAGCTCAAACGATGCTGCCTTTCACAAATTTCTAGTCAGCGAAGCACTTTTGGTGTGTATACAGTCTAAAGTTGAGGTGTATACCTTTGTGTCCACACACCACACCATTGCTATTGTCCTCCAGCAAAAACTAACAAAAAAAAAAAAAAGCTAAACTCAGCCCTACAGTGAAATGCTGACCATTAAAAGAGGAATGCAAATGGCACATTCCATTGCTGGAGCAGAGGCTGGCTGTAGATAACCATCAAAGTGAACCAGGGAGGACCCTGTCCAGTAGTATAAGCTGAAGTGTTAATGAATTTGAGCAAAATCCAACCCACCATTTCCTAGTTAGGCTAGAGTACATACACCAAATTACTGAACATCAGACTAAAACGGGTTACGATTTGCGGCGGATCCCAGTTCAAACCCTGTCAGCCAGCAGACCTAGTCCGCTCTGTCCCTGTTGGGCCTTGGGGAGAAGCTTCTGAACATGCTTTAAAAAGTACAGCGCACCGGCGTGGATCAAAGCGTCGCCAGAGCCTCACATTAATTAGACAGAGGCTGGCCTTGATAAAATGATGAGTGTGCCTTCCTATGATCAATCTGAGGCATTGATTCACCCCTGCTGAGGGCCACCGAGTATGATAGCAACCCCTTCTGCTCATTAGCGTTGGTGACTCTGCATACATATGATGAGGGTGGCATTATGAGGGGAGCTGGAGCACCGCAGTTATGCTAATCAACCACTTAAGGGAACCTGCACTCCCGCATGAAATATGAGTGTCATACGCACTATGAAGTGCATTGGGGTAGAGAAATACTTTTCCCCTCAAGTCATCATGTTAATCAGGTCACCATTTACCATGCCCCTTCAGTGAGGGGTCACATTCAAATAAACCATGTGTAGTGAAAACACGAGTAAGCTGCAAAAAGCGGCTTCGGTTTTGGCTTTTGCCACAATGTTTTTTCTTCCCCGGAATATGTATTTGCTGCTGCTAGCTTAAGACAGCGTCTTGACAGCTCATTGGAAGGCTTGGTTCTGCCATATCAGCTGGCTTCCCAGAACACAATGGGGCAGGGGAAAGGTCATCACCTGTCAGTTGTGCTTTGAGATGAGGGCACTGCACTTGGCCAGGGTGGTGATACACTCCCTGCATCTCAAAGAGCAGCAGGGAGTGTTCCCCATACAATCCCTCCAGTGGAGGATAAAACAATTCCTTCATATAAAAAGGTAGGCCAAACAGATAAAAAAGTTCATGACAGATCTGTTAAATAAAGGACCCTTGGCATAGATTTAACACGTAAGGTACTGAAACTCACACATAGACAGATTATGATGGAAAGGAAATAATTAACTCATGTTTACATAAAAAGGAGTTCCACAAACTGGGGTCAGGGCTTTAAACAATACAGGGTACAACATTGCGACTCATATTCCGGAAGAGTAAATTATCTATCATGACTTTAGAATTCCAAAACCTTTTCAGCAATTACAACTATTTCTTTCAAAGCTATTTTAGATGATGTTCAACGGTGATCAAGCATTTTTCTTCCATTTAAATAAAATAAACAATTCAGCACGTTCAGTTCTTTATATCAATCTATACGACTGAATGGCCAATTCCTTTGACTGTTATTCCTAAATGCATTTGTAAGTCCCCCTATTGCTGAGCTCCCCCAACTCTTGCAAAAACTATGGCATGACTTTGATAATACCCTTTCTATATTCCACACAGACTGGCTACTGCTGGCAGAACACTTTGAACAATCATTGGGGATAACTCAATGTCTCTGGGATGTTGAGCGTGACTGTGAACGACTCCATTGCAAAATCAGTCACCGAATTGGTTATACATTCATAATCATGGCCTAACTAAAAATAATAAAGGTAGGCCAAAGGGTCAATTTGAATAGAACCAAAGTATTACCACCAATCTGGTATGGCTGGATTGGGTAACATGAAACAGCTCAACAACACGAATAAGGGTGCCTGATAAGAGGTGAAAGAACAGTACATAATAAAGAATGACAGACAAGTCTAATAGTAGTTTGTCCATGTGGGGCGAGGAGCTTGGTCTGTCAGCAGATTAATCACATGAATCCAAACCATTGTGTAACAGGACAGCTCACAGCTGCCTATGAAATAAAAAAGACCTGCATTTAAGCCATCGAGACAATGGTAGGCCTTAAAATTATAGGCCTCGCAAACAGAAAGACAGAAGGAAAGTTTACCTCAGGGCGACTGATCTCTGGGGCTGCTCTCAATAGTCTCTTTACACCAAAACACAGCCAAATAACATTCTTCAGAACACAGCAAAGGGAGGAGTGCACTTACTGAGTCAAAAAAACAACAACTGAAACAAACCCAGAGTCTACTACCAAGGTCATTCTCTCTGAGACACATAAATAGCAGCAGCTATGTTAATATTGTTATTATTATTATACGACTATAGATTCGATATCTTACAAGCCCAGGAATACGAGGTTGTGGCTTCGCAATTTATTTTAACATGCCATCAACGACAATGATATCTAAATTGCAATCGAGTTAGCAGATGCAAATAAGGTATTATTTCAGTAGTTCCTGGTTTAGGCGAAGATACTTTATGTGTTTCAACTGATAGCTATGATACAGTATATCATGGGATCAGATAGTGAGCAATCTGTGTAGTCTGCTCGGTAGGAGCCACCCGAAGCACGTAGAGAACATTCGTGTTTTGACAACAGACTGAATCTGCTGAATATAAGGGTGTTATCCAAAACGGCTAGTTCCCATTCACCTAGGCAAAGTGAAAACGGGTCAGCACAATAACTCAATCCTCTAATTACAGCATACCTTTAAATTACCGGTAGTGTCAAGATGGGAGTTGACAGCACTAATTTATCTCACTACATTGGAATATATGAAGAAAAAACAAGTGGGTGTCACACGCTCATTGGAGAAGATCCTACAGGCACAACAAATCTTAACAGGAAGAGCAGGGACAGGTTCCAAGGAAAGGCATTTCCATTTAACTAAGAGATGGCAGGAATCTTGACGCGATGTTGCACTCGTGGACAAGGGAGGTCATGCTTACAATCTAAATACTTGTTCATTTCCAAGAATGATTTCCGTAGTTACAGTATGTAGGCACCACATGCATGGGCAGACAGGGTTCAAAGAGCCTGTGATTTAGGATGACACAGCAACAGCACTGGGCTCAGTGGAATGCAGAGTGATTACCAAGAGCAGCAGGGTTGATATTAAAGCAAATACAGAGACTGGGGCTAAATTACAGTGCGGTTGCCAAGAGGTCCAGTCAACCGTTTCAATTAAACAGAGTCCACACATAACGGCAGACAAAGAAGTCAACAACCTTTACCAATGAGGTGCTGCAACCAACGGTCAGCACTCGCTTGACCTTGTCACATAACCGCATATAAAAATGACACACCAAAAGTTGATCACGTGCATCTCACAATTATTTTTGGCACAGCCCCATCACCAATGTCTTCCCGAGTTCCTCCACCAACTCCATCTTGGAAGGTTTGGTTTGTTTTTCACATTGAACTGGTTTTCCTTTGCGTGAATTCATTCCTAACTACAATATTTTATGAGTTTTATATGATATTTTTACCAATAATTTAAGCAAACTTTAAATTACCTAGGAGTATGGCTCTTCCATTCAAACTGCAATATTTTGTTAGCTTGTTGTCCCCACAGTATGTGTTGAAAATCAATGGCAGGTAACCCCACCTGTGCTTCCTGTTTGAACAGTATAAATCATAGCCTGACAGGGGAAGTTCCATATGTAAATATTCCCTGAAGTTTGTTTTATAACCTTTCAGCTTCAGAAAATAATTAAACTATAATACCAAATCACTAGATTGCACATCAGGAGTCTTTATTAATAGCTTACTTTCACCATTCAGGCACATAATGACATTTTCAACAGACACACCATGATTAAGAACAACCATGATTTACGAACTAATTTAGCCAATTAATTTAGCAGGAAGTTCTTTAGGAATTAATTGAATTAATTAAAGATTGTTGCTAAGTGCAGACTGCAATAGATCAGACTAGTCTACATTTATTGCCAATCAGAACAGAGTATTCCACAATGCGGTTGTAGAAATACTGTATACATACAAACAATGTAATGGCACCAATTTGCAAACTACAGAACAACGCAGGGAAGAGCTATTTAATATTTTCTGACAAATCAGAAACTCAAATCAAAACTTCTATGGTCAACATTGTGCACTTTCACTCATTTTGTCTACCTATAGGATGAGCTTTCCTGCTCACTTCAGCCTAATTTGCACAACGTTGCCTCTGTCTCCTGCAGGGCTCAATGTTTGAAAAACAATGGCGGGGATGGGATGGGATTTGTCAGTTCGTGCAGCAGAGCAGAGGCAGAACATTTCTAATCATAGGTGCTGATAATGTGACCTAGAAAGGAGAAAAAACACGAACAAGGGAATCCGTGGTATGCAGGAACTGTGGGAGCAAAACCATGAAAAAACCAACCCCTTTTCTCATTATTCTGTGGGGGGGTTTGGAAGAAAAGGTGTGCAAGCTATCCAGGTACCATCTGTATGGCAGGCAACGTGTTGCGGCCATCTGTGTTTGTTTGACATCACACAGAGTCTTGTCCTCTAAGGCAGGTGACCGTGGTCCCTGCCAGGTTTGGATATAGGCAGGGTCAGAGAAACAGGTGCAGCCATAATAAGCCGTGCACAGTACAGTACATAGCACAACTACAGTATATAGAAGAGGGAGACCGTTTTCTGCTTAGCTATTTGTTTTACCTGAGCTGCAGTCCCATGCAGAAAGAGGTTGAAAACTACACAGGGAACAATATTTTAGTCATATAGAGCCCACACTCTGCTTCTTATTGATGTCCTAAGAAGAACCACGAGCAATTATATTAATAAAGTGGACCAGATTTTTATACTGATATGTCTCCCCAAAGTTGTGAACTTAACCCACACTGCTTTCAGTACAAAGGAAACCACAAGGCTTAGGTTGCCAAGACGTATTATTGCAAAGTAAAGACGTTTGCATCAACTAGAAATAATTCAACTATGTGCGTCTTTGCCTAGAGCACCTTGCTTTAAAGATGCAGTTGAAATCATCATGCCCCAGGTAATTTACATGCTGACATTGGTAGAAATCTTGGCAGTACATTTGGGTGGAACGAACACATTCTCAGTTAAAACCCCGGCACAAACGGTCCTTCTGGTTATAAGCTGACATAATTAATTAAGGGAAGGATTCCTTAGCTACAGATGTGAGAATGGTGACAGTTTACTCCCAATAACAATGTATAATACAATTCTCCCTTCAGAGAAGCAACAAAAAACTACCTTTTGAAAATGAAGTAATAAACTTAAATAGATTTGAATTGCTACAAATGCTAAACTGTGCAAAATAACACCCATTTTACGTCCCCTGCCAGCACCCTACTCACTGTTGTTTTCATAATGATTATACCTGCTTCAGCTATAAACACAGGAAGACCACAGGCCTAACTTAAACATAATGCATTTACAATGAAGACTAGGCTACTTACTACAATTAATACAATTCATTAAAATGTAGCCTTTTGGAAGATCGACCCTATTAACTGAGACTCTTCTTCCATTCCGTTAAATCAAGACGCATTGACTATTTTGTAAGTAGGCCATAACAAATAAACTTAACTGTCTTTGTCGCCATTTGCTATTCTTTGACAAAATATTTACGTAAAATATTTGGCAAGACAATCAACACTCAAATAGGACCACCCGACACTCACCTGCAGGTTACCTGGTATTTCGGCGTTGGCTTTGGTTTCCACGAAAAGTTCAACCAAAGTATCTTTCCGCCAAAGTTTCCGGGTAACAGTGAGTCTAGTATGCCGACAATTAAAAGGGTCTGTATCAAAGATAATATGAGTGCCCAGTAAAAATTGACAAATCGCCTATCACCAAGGACAAAAGAAAAATTGCTGCTGTCAACATTCAGAGAGACGATAAAACATTCGACACATTGTATTTTTGTATGTGTGCTTCCTTAAAACCTAACCGGCTTGTAGTTTTTGGGGATATATTTTTATCTCACTTTAAATTTCCATTATAGGCTACACATCCTTTTTGAGCACCCTCTCACTGAAGCATGCCTTTTCTATGACCACTACCGTACTAGTACTAATTCAGTAGAGTGACTTGTGGGTGGGGTTAGCTAGCTTGCATTTATAGCCTGCCCTCTTGTAGAAATATAACAAGCGAGCGTCACTAAGCCCAAACCAGGGGGCACACGATTTCCATGTTAAGTCATTGGTTTTATTCCCATGTTGTGTATGACTGCGTCCCGCGTATTATAATAAAATACAAATAGCCTGCATAATAAACAATTTTAACAAATTAGGCAATCTGAAAACCGGGTCTCAGATTCTGCTCGACATAGGGCCTTCGACATTGATGAGTTATTAACCTCTTATTCAGGTTAAGTACCGCTTTAAAATGTTAAAGATCTAGAATTTAGATGCGATCTTTATTTAGTTTTTCTCTTCTCTTTTTTGTTTCCTAATTTGAACCATGTTGCCATAATTGCAATCGTGTACACCGTATACGATTAAACTGCGAACTCAATTGCATGCCCAACAAAACAAGATTTTGAACTGTTTTGACGTTGGTGACAGGTGGCACATACCAGCTTGTGGGCTAGAGGTGGGCTTTCCATCCCAGGAGGTCCTATTTATTTAATTACGTGTAATTTTACTACTAAGCCAAGTCATATTTACATTTTCTTTTATAATAAACAATGTCACAGTAAATTATGACAAATGCAGTTCCCTCATTAATCTACAAGATGCCCCCGTGATTCTCTCATCTTCATACCTGATAGGAGTGCATGGGTTATGTTAGTTGACCACAATAACTAGGCCAGCTTGTGGTCGAACTTCAGGGGTTTCAAACGTTTGTACCAATCAAATCCTGCACACATCAATAGAACTGTTACCAAGGTGTACAACCTTTTCCTGTTTCCGTCCTTTTTCTGTTTCCATCAGCTGCTTTTTGACAAGTCATTGCCTAAAGTTCAATCTGCAATTAATCCTCATATCCAGCGGAGGAGTAGGCTTCTTCTTCTGGCGAAATATATTATTATCTCTCCACATTTCCAAGGAACCATCTGTAACTTGTATATTGGCATTATTGTAATGGAAATATTTTTGGACAGACAGAAAATACGTTCTTATTCTGACAGGAAGAGCAAAAATGGCTACGTATGAATAAATCAGCTGCTGTTTATTTACTGGTAAGCCAAGAACAAACAGCCCACAAATACATTTGGAATAAATTATTAAAATCAAAATAATCTTCAAATGAAACAAGTGACCGGCAACATCTGCATATCAAACAAAGGGGAGAGGAGTCACTGGGTTTGATGGACTTCCTGTGACATTTCATGTCGAGTGAAGCTGACGCCAGACCCCCCTTTGCCCCTTCACCCCAGGTGGGCATTAGTCAACAATCCCAGCTGGTTGTTTTCTTATGAAATTTACCCCCTTAAAATGCCAACCAGCAGGGATTGAAAGGAATCGAAATCTGTGGGCGTTGGGGGTGGTAGGGGTTGTTGTGATGGGTGGATGAGGAGATAGATAAGTTAGCACAGAACAGGAATTAATTTGATCAAGGAATGAAGAAAAGTGGTTACAGAAAACATTCTTTGCAAATGCCTTGTGAGTCTTTACTTTTCACTCTATTTAACGTTAAAATAAGTTTCACAGTATAAATAAAAGGTATATGTAGCTGAATAAAATCGTTTTTTCAGCATCCGCCTTTAAGATGTTAAATATATTTACTTCCTTAGTACACCATCTAGTGGTCTGTAATGTTATGGAGCAAGTACATGTTCAGTGACTGAAAGTACACTGAGCCCCAACAACTTGACTTCACAATATAAATTTAAAAAAAAACTTTAATTAATAAGAACTGAATAATTGAGTGTCTATTTTTAAATGTAATGAAAGCGATTAGGAATGTGAGTCTGATTAACTCTATTCTGGGTTAAACTATAAGATAACAAACAACCTTTGTAAGCCTAATGTGACCCCAATTTTAATTGAGTGAAACTTAAAGTTCACCTAATTATAAAACTTAAATGCTTGGCCAGACACTTTAATCTTGAGAGATGCATACAAAATGTACCACTTGGGTGCACATACTGTATTCCAAGCAGCAAGAATTCCACACTGTGTTGCTCCTGAAGACAAAGTCTCAAGTAAATTGTGAAAAAGATGTGCCTCGCTAAGGTCCAAATGAGACAAGGAACTGTTTAGTAAAAGCACATTCCTAAACGACTTACTATAAAACTTACATAATGCAGTTCTGTGCTGGAAAATGTATTCACAGATTAATCTTGGTAAAAGTTTGATTGCTTTAGATGATAGCAAGCCTATATCATGGATTAGTTTGATAACCATATACAGTAAGTTTGCTGTGGAATGCATGTATAATAGAATTGATTCATTCAAATTGCTAAATCCAACTCTTTCAAGTTGATGTCATGTTTCAGTAGACATCACAGAGCCGAGTTGCAACATGTCAGACATCTTACATCATCTTATAGGTTCCTTCTGCTGCTATGGGTACTCTTCACCTCTCTCAATAACAGAGCCCTTGTGTACAAGATTTTACAAAGAGAGGCATTGTAAAAGTTTCACAATTTACACAACTAAAACTTCAGCACGATCTCTTGACAATGTGTGCAATATCTAGTCCACGGGACAAATCCTCACTCATACTGTAGGCTTTGTTGGTTAGATTTAGCTAATGTTCCATACGGTTTTGGCTAGCGATGAGCACAAAGAGACTATTTAGAAAAGGGTAAAAATGACCCCATACAAAATTACCCCTGCCATCGAGAAAACTATTGATCCTCAACCTTTCCATGAAGTTCCTTTAGTCTGTACCTTCGGAAAGTAGACAAATACCATTGGTGTGCTTAATTAAAAAGTGAATATGTTGTTGGGCTTCGAATGAGGCCTGACAGTTGACTTCCATAAGTGGGATCAGACCCGACTTGTTTGACTTTTCCTGCCGCATGTTGTGAAGCTTCTGTGGAATTCCTGTGTTTGTCATGGTAAACACTGCCTGAGGGTCTGGGCCCGCCCTGTGAACAGGGAGCAGGGTGTGGTATGGGGGGGGGGGGGGTTGTCATTGAACCCCCAATACTTTGTTGAAGCTTTGCAGAACCTGGGCCAGCATTCAACAAGAGACATGCCTCTTCATCAGCCGACATCTCGAGTCGATATACGATAGGGTTTGCAAAAAGTATGTCTTATCAAAGCCTTGTAATTTAAGGTCTGTAAACATGTTTTGTTTACATATTGTATTAATACCAATGTTTTCAGTACAGAGATAATTTGTGTTCATGACGTGTGTCCTCAGCAAGGGATGAACATGTATTGTGATGATCAGCATATTGTTGATGCAGTACATAAAACTTGGAACCATTCGCTGCAAGAGAGACCTTATGTAGCTAGAAATATCTTGTGCCAGGGTCTTTTTTTAGGACAGGGGGCATAATTTATTACCCTTTTTTACGACACAAGCTCACAACCACACAAGCTCATTATTACCCTCAAAGACAGAAGACGTGGCACTCTGGAGGAGGGGAAGAGGGGAATAAAGGATAGAGAACACTGCTGGGAAACTATACCCTCAGTACACTAACACTTATACAAACTTTCATATTTTATTAAATTGCTGGAATTTCCCTTTACAACCGAACATCTGTTTTTCCTCGATGTTTCAGGCTGTTTCCTTTGTTTTGTCTTTTGTGCATTGTTTTCTGGTTTCCTGTTTATCCCTTTTGCATTGTCAGAGTAAATCAATGCATCCAGAAGTACTCCAACATAATACTGTACTACGCACTACGCATTTTACTAGATTTTTGCCCTTTTCCATCATGATGAAAATAGTTGTTTAGATTGAGTCAGACTTCATCTATTGGATCAGCAGAGGGGCTGAATCCCGTGAACTGAATTCCAGGGGAGGTCCTTACTTTGTGGTCTCTGAACCAATTTGCATACCCCAGTCCTACTTTCCAGAAGTTTCTTTGCAAGGTTTATATAGACCGTTGGAGGCAGTTTGGCATTACAGTCGACCACGACAGACAACTCACACAAGAACTCCTGTAATCCGTGCCAGGTAAGATTTAAAATATAACGGGAAATGCATTAAGATGTTTTCTAAAATAAGTGCAGAGGGAGGAGGGAACAGATATGGTAATAGTTGAAAGTAACAGTGGAGAGCTTTGTTCCTGCCTTAGGCATTGAGTTCCCTAACCTTCAGGAAATAGGACTTTTTAGTAGTTTTTTTGTAGACTGCATTTTAGAAAAGCTTTTGATGTGTCAATTGTACTATGTGAACATAACAATCCCGAGTATTATCCCACTAGTCTTTACCCGCTGTTGCATGTTATGTAATAATGAAATTATTCAAGGAAATGCATGAGGAAAAGATCTTACAAACAACTTTGTGTCCCTGTTTGAATGTGAAATTATGTAATTGTCTTTGTAATTTGCAAAACAATCCTTTTCCAGCAAATCTTCCTTGGAGCAGTGGGAGGCTCAAAATAGAATATTTTCTTCTGGAATATTAAAGCTGCTCTACTGTGGATCAGATGATGGGATGATTTTTCTTTATAGTCATGTCCAGACAAATAAAAAGCTTTGAGTGTATAGGATAATGCATGATAGAGATTCAAAACCCGTTAACGCAAAACGTTTAGATTTTCAAGAGACAATAAATTACGGGAATGTCAGTGCCCAAATTCAATAGCCCATACATAAGAGCTGGACATTTGTTTTACTGCCTGCTCTGTGGAGATTACACCAATGCACCTCTTGTCTTTCAGAATGAAAGTCGCAGACATCAGTATGAAAAACTTTCAAGGTATCCCAAGATGATGAAAATTGAAAATAAACTGCCTTGAATTAACAGAAAAACTGGATGCAGCAAACTTTAGCCCTCTACATACAGTCACTGTACAACTACAACAATGATTTACTTGTTCAGATGACAAGAAATGTGAGGGACAGTTTGTGTATACGCCCTGTTAAACATCAAGGATTAAGGTTGTAGGTCTTTCCAATGTGAGGGGGAAAAACAAACATATAACCTACTTTGGTCACTGCAAGTATCGCACTAAATTCCATTTTTTAGACGAAAAAAAAACCACATTCAACTTTTTTGACTCCTATATTTATTTGAATTAAAAAAACAACGACTAAGCTGTGGTGTCATGTTACTCTGGCAAGTCAGCAGAGCTCTGAAAGCAGAGTCGGCCACAGAGACTGCCGACGTGGCAGGAGTCACGGCTTCCTCAGTGAGCAGTGCATTTGGTTAGAGGGTGCGGCTCTCCTGGCCCTCGTATTATGAAAGGGTTCAACAGTGCACTTTTTTTTTTTTTTACATTTTCAAACATTGTTATTTTTTTTTTTTTTAAATCCACAGTAACCTAACTTTATGATTGTTATGTAAAACAGCCCAGAGAGCTGTATGAACAGATTCCAGGTACACATCGTAACACGAGATCTGCGTTTTTCCCGACTAGGCTTCATTAGCTGCTTTTGGAGACGGAGAGGATGTGGGTGACGAACCTCGTAGCTCTGTGCCTGCTGGTCCTGGCGGCCTCCGGTGAGGACAAGAAGTTGAGCAGCCATGCCACAGCTCTTGCTGACGGTAGCACCAACCTGGCCCTCAGCCTGTACCACAATATGGCTAAGGAGAAGAACATGGAGAACATCCTCGTCTCCCCAGTGGTGGTGGCCTCCTCCCTGGGCATCGTTGCCCTCGGTGGCAAGGCCTCCACGGCCTCTCAGGTCAAGGCGGTCCTCAAGGCCGACGCTCTGAAGGATGAGCACCTGCACATGGGTCTGTCCGAGCTCCTGACGGAGGTCAGTGACCCCAAAGCCCGCAACACCACCTGGAAGATCAGCAACCGCCTCTACGGCCCCAGCTCCGTCTCGTTCAATGACGATTTCGTGAAAGACAGCAAGAAGCACTACAGCTTCGACCACTCCAAGATCAACCTCAGGGACAAGAGGAGCACGGTCAACTCCATCAACGAGTGGGCAGCCACCTCCACCAACGGCAAGCTGCCTGAGATCACTAAAGATGTGCAAAACGCTGACGGCGCCACGATTGTCAATGCTATGTTCTTCAAGCGTAAGTTTCTGATTAATTTCCAACAACACCTAATAATATGCCTACAATTTTATCATGTTTATACCGCCGACGTGGAGTAAACAGGTCTGTCCTTACAGCTCACTGGGATGAGAAATTCCATGAGAAGATGGTGGATGACCGTTCTTTCCTTGTGACTCGCTCATTCAGTGTAGCTGTTCCAATGATGCATCGCACTGGTAGGTCTAAGGTGCATACGTCTTCCAGTGCCCTTCAAAAAAGGGTTATTCACAAAACTGAATTAACATTATGACTTTTTTTTTTTTTTACATGAAAACATATTTTTTCCCAATCTGTCGTACCAGGTCTGTATAACTTCCATGAGGACAAAGTGAACAGGCTCTATGTACTAGACATGCCCTTGGGTCAGAAGCAGGCCTCCATGATCATAATCATGCCATACCATCTAGAGCCCCTGAAGAGACTGGAGAAGCTGCTCACCAAGGCCCAGCTGGATATCTGGCTGAGCAAAATGGAGCATAAGGCAGTGGCCATCTCTCTACCCAGAATCAGTCTGGAAGTCAGCCATAACCTCCAGGTGAATATAATAGATACAGGTTAAAACAGATGGCACACTTTAAGATAAGATGTAATTTTCCAAAATAGCAAAGTTAATATGCAATTTAACATGAATATATGTACGTTTCCCCCCTCCAGCAATATCTTGCTGAGTTAGGTCTGACCGAGGCTGTGGACAAAGCCAAGGCTGATCTGTCCAACATCTCTGGAAAGAAGGACCTCTACCTCTCCAATGTTTTCCATGCGTCTGCCCTGGAGCTGGACGTTGAGGGTAACCCTTTTGACACAAGCATCTTTGGCTCAGACAAGCTGAAGAGTCCAACACTCTTCTACGCCGACCACCCCTTCATTTTCGTGGTCAAAGACAACAAGACCAACTGCATTCTCTACATTGGCAGAGTGGTTCGGCCCAAAGGCGAAAAGATTCGGGACGAACTATAATGATGTTGTTTTTATGTTGTTCTTAGTTTGTATGTGGTGATGTAATGGCATAGGTGTTGTATGGTATGATTGTTGGTGTGACTGTTATCTCAAAAGCACATCCCAACAGGCAATCCGTGAATTCAACACCTCCCAGGCAACAAGTGTATGTTTGAACATTGTTTGGTCTCACACGCCTTGCAGTTCTACACCGTTTCGGACAAAAGATAATTTAAGCCAGTATGTGCCAAAATCGGCACAATAGATAGCATGCTTATGTTAAGTATGATCTCTCCATGCACATGTAAACCTGGCTTATTTTTTTTTTTTTACTCTCTAGGTGTTTGGTATTGGTTTTGCTCCCTGGAAGGATTACTGTATGAGTATAATTTGTTTTAATGAAAAAAGATCACCTGCATAGAGATGGTTTGAGTGTTTGTCACCTTCAGCAATGTGCTTTTCTTCACGTTTGTGTTCTTTCCCACCTGCCCTCCAATGCTCACCTGCACTAGTCAAACTAGGTCACATATGGGTATGCATTCAGCTGGTTAACAGTTGCCGATTTCACAATTATTCTGCAATATGTTGTTACGGTAGCTGTATGCCATAAAATGCGTGTAGGAATGATGTTACTTGGAATGTGATACTTTTTCCTTTTTACAATAAAAAACGGAACGATAAAAAGCCTTTTCTCTTTATGTTCTCTAAATAGAATAAACAAAAGTGTCGTCTTCTTCACTGAGTGGAGCTCAAACAATTTCTCCAGTCCAATGCAGGGGAAATATTCCAACCCTGTCTGGAATGTGTAGTGAATTAGACAGAGCGATAACCTTTTCTCTAAAGTATACAACAGCCAAGATTCAAGGATTTAGGTTTTCACTTATTGGCAGAGTGAAATCAACACACTTTTATGACAGTATTAAAAATCACTGATTTATTAGCTTCATTGTTCCATATTTACATACACTTATAGATCAAATTCATCTGAAGTATTTTAAAACTAGCATTGCATATTTCAAATCTTCCTGGTGTCTCAAGCATTTTATCCCCATAAAAGTTTACATATAAAAATGATTTGGTTGATTTCTATATAGCACTGGCCATATTAAATAAAGCATTTGATGTTTAATATTATGATATGTACAAATATATACATTTACATACCATATGTTTGTATATAATTTATACTATAATATACATATATTTATATATATATGTGTGTGTGTGTGTGTATATATATATATATATATATATATATATATATATATATATATATATATATATATATATATGTATATATATATACATATATATATATACATATATATATTCTGTTTATTGACTCAAGTAATATCTTCTTCTGAACAAGAGGTGGTGCTATTATCATGAAGGCAGCAACGAGGAAGATTACGGATAATTCTGGTTGTCTTCCATAACTGTGTACAAACTCTAAACAGTATATTGTACACGACACCACAACAATGCTGCAGTTTCTGTTTCAAAAGTTACACAGCATTTTGTTATTGTGTGGTTATGGTATGACTAACAGTACTGCTCCATTCTAATTCATTCTCCAAATGACATTCTCTTTTTAACTAACAGTCTTATTAACTACAGACACATGGACAAAAAAATGTGTCATTATGACATATTCTCTTGCAATAGCATGGTTTTGAGGGCTTAGATTATTAATATTAATCCAATTTGCATTAATTTACAAAGACTATACAGTTTTGAACATTCTTTATGAAAATATCCTCTATATATGACATGTAAAATTCACTGTTACAATCACATTCTAGTATTAAGCCCATAATTTCTTTACCCACTCCAACACAATCGAAATATAGGGTACAATATTACTTTTCTAACGACCATGAAACTGTATTTAATTTTTTTATACATAAAACAGCAGAAAACCTCCCAGTCAAGAATGTTAGCCTTACACAATGCAGTTTGGTCATCCATAAAATAATATCTATTCATAGAGATACTAATTTTCTGGCCATTTCCCAACAACTTTTTTAACCACGCCATATCCGCTTCCAAGACGTCAGTGTGTGACAGCCAATTATCAGACCAAAGAAAACAGATGTGTTCCTCCAGCTCTGACGTTTGGGCCACTCAGTGGCCAATGAGGGTGGAGGAGTGCTCCCTTCTTTACTAAGGAAACAAGCACTTTCCTTGTCTACCAGTCAGGAAACACAACAACCTTCATTTCATTATCGGTCCCACTTTCTGCTGTGTTGGCCACAAGTAGATTAGCCAGACGACAGGCAATCCTATTAAAGGAGTCCACGTTAAGCCTCAGTAAGCAGGCTGGGTTGCCCTCTGTCCCCTGCCTGGCTTCTCTTTGGCAGATGTGTTCACTTCTTTTCTCTGCTCACTTTTGTATGTCTCCCATGCTTCAGATTTTGGACTTGTCCACTGGTCTGTTAGACTTGCGAAATAATTCCTTGATCTCATCTGTCACCATTTCCTGCCAGTTGTCCCTGGAAAATTGGGAGACACGGACAGTGGTTCATGTAAGGTTTTTGACAGAGACGTTTTTCACGCACAACACTGTAACAACTAAATAGCAAGCCACCATGCCAATATAAAAATAGTTTTACTTAAAGGTGCAATGCGCAGCTTTGATGCATCCCAGTAAATTTCCTTTTGTACTTTATCTATGTTACTGTCAAGACAGAAAAACTGCTTGTGTAAGCTTTTCGTATGCCAATTGTCTTTTCTTGGGGGAACTTTCATTTGAGTGGCTGCTGGCACCTTTATGTGAATCTAAACATAAAAATAGCCACAACAAAACACTTAAAATACAATTATGAAATTAGTTATTAACTTGACCACAGCCACACCACAACACCCAAACTAATTTACTAAATGAAAAAGGACTTTCCACACATATACAGATCTGCTTGAAATATATTGAAGGTGATAAGATCAAAAGATTATCTGCACTGGCACACACCAAGAACCTGTGAATGTGTGTAAGTGTGTGTGAGGCAGAGATAGAGAAAGGTGTGAGAGAGAATGTGTGTGTGTGTGTGTGTGTGTGTGTGTGTGTGTGTGTGTTTGTGTGTGTGTGTTCCCACAGTTTACGAAAGTAACCAAAGCCCAAGCCACAGGAGAGAGACACAACACGACAACTTGCTTTCCAGCACAACACTGCTCGGGTGATGCACTACCTCCTTTGACTCAGCAAATCAAGTTTCTTTTCTCTGCTTTCTTTCTCTTGTATTCTGCTATGTCCTTGGGGTTAAGACCATGATTGTCTTCCCTAATGTGGATATAAGTACACGTACACTTTGGATTATCATAAAAGTCTATACCACATTACCTTATTTCTCATGACAGCTTTAGTACAGTTTTGACATCATCAAAACATACGAATTCAGCTCCCGATTTATAACAGCTTAACATAGTACATTCACTTAGCTCAATCATTTATGTAATTCCCCTGTGCGCCATTTAATTTTGAGCATGCCTTACCCAGGTTTGATCTCTGGAGGTTTTGGCAACGGCTTCACAAAGCTTTCTTTTCCAACCAGCCAGTAAGTTTCCTCTATTCCTTTACCCTGAACAAAAAAAGACAACTTGTTTACTATTGCCTTTCTAAGGCCCCGGCGGAAAAATAAAGCAAGATTATAAATCTGAGCGGGTTTGATACCTTCAGCTCGGTTTTGCCCCTGACATCTATCTTGTAGCCATCGTTGAGAGAGCGGAGGATCTTCACAGTAGTTATATTCGCATGAATTCTATAAGCTACGGCAAAATCATACAGTCAACAAAAAGTAAATAAATAAAAAAATTATTAAAGAAACGGAAAAAATATATATTAGGGAAAAAGAGCATTCAATTCGATTTAGTTTGTAGGAAGTGCGTGCGGCACTCACGCAGCCCAGTGGATTCCATACGAGAGGCAGTGTTCACTGTATCTCCAAAAAGGCAGTACCGTGGCATGGTCAGTCCCACTACCCCAGCAACACAGGACCCTGTGCGCGCACAGACACACACAGACACACACACACACACACACACACACACACACACACACACACACACACACACACACACACAAACACACGCACACGCACACACACACACACATACGCACACACACACAATACACGCACAAAGCACACCAAAACGCACCCATCGTCAAACTAATTCACCTACTAAAACCCACCCTATAGTCCTAAAACCCAGTTGCTGGAAGCATATTTGGCCCGGTATTTGTTACCTGAGTGAATTCCTATCCGTATCCTGACGGGCACGTCGGGCATGTGGCGCATCTGGAAGCTGCCCACAGAGCTGAGGATGTTCAGGGACATGTTCGCAATCTCCGCGGCGTGCTTGTTGCCGTTCCTCTTAGGCAGACCAGACGCCACCATGTAGGCATCCCCGATGGTCTCCACCTTGAAAGATTCAACCACAATAGGATTTGTAACATTGGGGTATGAATCAGTAAGAGGGTCCTCCAAGCATCATACAAATTAGCATGCCTCCCTGTCAAGCGGTGTCAGTAAAAAACACTGACTCCTTCTTTTCGGAAAAGAGCTTGTTTGGTACATAAACACTCCACGTAGTTTTTGCTGCCCTAAAGGAAGAAGCTAGCAGAGATTTCCATTGAGCCACTTTACAATGTTTTTCTTTTTTTTATGCCAGGCCTTTATATTACATGCAGACACTTGTCAGGAGGGAATAGTAATGAACTCACCTTGTAGACGTCGTGGTTAGACAGCACGGCGTCAAAGAGTGTGTAGAGGTCATTAAGCAGGTCCACCACCTCGATGGGATCGCTGAGGGAGGAGATGGTGGTGAAGCCTACGATGTCACTGAAGTAGATGGTGACCTGGTCAAAGTACTCTGGCTCCACCGTGGCACCTGTCTTAAGAGCCTCTGCCACGGAACTGGGAAAGGGAGCACAATATGTTTATGAGCAATGCACCCTAAAACCATTTACTAAAAGATGAGGATGTTCTCTTAAAAAAGTTACTAGCTGCATTCATCAATATTATACATCTTCTTTATAGATATTGTAGATATGTAATAGAATGATGCAATAATGATCCATTTGAATTATGCTGTATTCTGGCCACTCACGGGGGGAGCATCTCAGACAACAGTTTCTCCGTCCTCTGCTTCTCCACCTCCAGCTCCTCGGTCCTCTCCCTGATCAGGTCCTCCAGGTTGGAGCTGTACTGCTCCAGCATCCGCAGCATGGAGTCGATGATGTTGGTCTTCTTGCCCTTGTTGATCAGCTTGAACTGTGAGGTCAGCCAAACAAAAGTATGATACACTCACGATTGTCAACATGAAGAGCAGTGGGAATAGGAGGTTACATGCCAGTCAAATATAATATTGCAACTATAAAGCAATCATTCAGCTGTGTTATAAATGGTTAATGCTTACACCATGACAAGTAAACTTAAAAAAAGCTGGAATTGAATAATAAAATAGGCAAAAAGGCCTAATAATTAGCATAAGGATATATATGATTGATGTCTGCTATCCATCAGTCATTCAAGTACTTGGGTTCTGTAATGTGAGCAATATTATATTACAAATACTTTTCTCCAAGCCAATGTGCATTGGCTGTACATGGCTACTGTGTCTATTAGTCAACCCCATTACAATGGCAGCCAAAGACCGGCTGCAGATGAGTGCGGTTAACGCGGCCGACCTGGTCGAAGATCTCGTCGAAAGATGGCCTGCGGTCGGGCTGCTCGCTCCAGCACTGCTTCATCAGCTGGATACACTGCAGAGGGGCCTGGTCTGGAGCCACTGTGGGCCGGCACATGGGGGGCGGCTTCACCACCTTCCGGATGATCTCTTACCGTGGGAGGAGAAATGGGGACAGGTAGGTGAGGAGGCTGAGGGAGCAGGACAGATGCTCCACAGCCACCCAGAGAATCATGTTGTTTCACGTACCAACTTATATTAGCAGAGCAGGAAAAGTCTGTTCTACAGTGCAGTAAAACAGCATCAAAACTTAAGCTGTGTGCAAAGATCGCTGGATCATAAATGAAAGTAATAATCTCTGATCGACATAAAGCCAATGATCAATTTGTACACCGTATTCTAGATTTCAATTTGATAAAAAGGTCATAAGTGTAAGACAACAACTGGACATGATCCCCAGTTTTACCAGCAGCAGTCAGCCCCAGCATGCAGTAAGGAGGCCCTCGAACCACCACCTCCTGGAGTATGATAGCAAAACTGTACACATCCCCTTTATAGGTCGCTTTGCGAGCGTTCTCAGGGTCTCGCAGGAACTCTGGAGCTGTCCAGAACAGTTCTGAGAAGAAGAAATGGAAGCTGGGGATTTTTATATTCTATCTGTCTCTTTCTCTCTCTCCATACACATATATATATACTGTATATATGAGTGTATACATATTTGGATTTCCTTCTTAAGTCACGAGAAATGAATCGTTTTATGTTGATTTATGTGTTTCAGAGCCTTGCAAACTATTGAATAACCTTCAGGTGGCGGTTGATCTTTGGGTGCTTTCTGAGATTCTAGAAGCTCGTTAAACCCATAGTCAGTGACCTTCAGCACAAAACGCCCATCCACCACACAGTTGCGAGACCTCATTCTGCCATGGGGGAAGTCCCGATGATGTAGGTACTTCATGCCCTAAGACATAAAGAGTAATGTTTTTATTTTTATTTTTACAAAGGGCGAGGATGCAGCAGAATGCGCTATGCAACTAGGAAAATATTTATGTAGCATGTAGCCCTGCCAATGAGACCCGAAATGTTCTGAATTGCTAGTCGAAATTCAAATAAATTTCTTATACGCTATAAATGGCTTGCATGTATGGAGGTATTATTGACTATTTACATCTGCTGACAACCTTTTGCCCATTGCATGGAGCCTACCTTGATGAGGTCTAGCAACAGTGAGGACTTGAACATCCAGTCGAGCTTGACGTCATCGTTTCTCAGGAGGTCCTGCAGACTGCCGCGGGAGCAGTGCTCTGTCACCACAGCAAACGTGCCACAGTCCGAGAAAAAACCAAGGAACGGGTTTACGTTCTCATTTCGAAGGTCCTTCATCTGTTATACACAAGCAATGGCACAAGCGTGTTAAAATATCAGCCGGCAGGTTTATTTTAATAAGATGTATTGCATATGTAAATGCCATTTTGATTTACCTTAGTGAAAATCTTAGTGGAACTCTGTTTGACTTCCTTAAATTGGCCTTCTTCAAACTTCTTTAACCACACCCAGTCCCCCTATGAGAAAGCTGCACTATTTAGTCTCAGCCACATGACCGGTGTAGATTTTTTTAAATAATAAATGAAACATGTGGACACACTTTCATCATGGTTTAAGTACCTCATAAACAGCGACGTTTGTTGTCTCATGTGTCGCGGTTACTGTGCTGTGGACAGAGTGTGACAAGTCTGCACAGGACCTCATACTCTTCTCCTCAATCATACTCTTAGACCCACTGAGGTCTTCTAAGGTGATCTTCTGTTAGACACAAAAGTGCGTAAACAGTGTGTAAACAAGAGAATGTCACTCCAGATTTGCACATTTCGTTTCAGTTGATATTATATGTTATAAGATGCTCATTTAATAACAAGTTAACAAAAGTATGCTGGTGAAGAAAAGGTTCTTACTTTTTTGCTAAGCTGGGGGTTGATAAAGGTAAGATCTTCTAAAGTCAGTAGGATCCGATTTGGTCCTTTGACTAACTGGATCTGCTGGATCCTCCTCCTGCCAATCAAGAACATTTTCAGTGTACAACAGTAACCTTAAACTACTTGTAACTTCTTGTCCAAAATCATTTGAAGAACAGAATTTCAGTTTGAAGTACTAACTAATCTATACTAAAATTAATTTGTGTATGGTTTTAATTATTATTATCATTATTATTGGTGCCGGTCTAGCTTTAATACGTCACATGGAGCCAACTGAGATTCATGTACCTTATAAATAGACTCAGAATAATTGCTAGTACAGCCAGAATGAAGATGACGACAAATACAGCTATGACATAGATGACCTCCACACCTGGGGAAAATAAACGAGTAAAGAAAAGGTGACATGAATGTTGACGAATAAAGAAAGAGCTGGGGTTACTGAAAAGAGTCAAAGTATATGCATTATACACAGGCACCCACAAGCACACAATCCAAGACATTTACCTCCAGTACAGAGAATGTTCTGGTCAAACCAACAGCTGGAATCAGAGGGGGGTGGGGAGCCTCCTGGGTAGTGAATAGGCCTTTCCGCCAAGCCCACCGTATCAGTGGTCATGTCCACCAGATGAGTGAGATACAGCTGGCTTCCCAAACCGTTTGAATCCAGGATGGCAAAGTTGGTCTGGCTGTCCCCAAAGCTGCTTATTCGTATCTTCTGGTTGAACCCATTGAAGGTCATGTTCCTCGCGAAGTAGGCTATGTTGGTCCCGGATAGCCACTGGCCAGCTCTTCTGGCATTGTGAATAGATCTGGCCAGCTGGTACATACTATTGTAGATGGTCCCAAACAGGGGGTTGACCTAGAAGGCAGCAACAATGTAAACAAATGATAAATAATAGACAGATTTTGTGTAAACAACACAATGCCAGTGGACAAGGTCAAATTTTGCCACTTTAGGGTTTCAGTTATGCAATACTGTTGTACAACCATGTAGTAAGTGTCCACTAGAATCCTGGGCAGAGCCAAGCAAGCCAAGTTTCAACAGCCTCAAAGAACAGACCCCACCTGTTGTGGCTCCACTGCTACGGTGAGCTCTTCACTTCTCTTGGCCATGGCGAAGGCCTCGTTGAACGACATCAACTCGGAGGCCACGGTGATGGTGAGCACTGCATCGTAGGCCTGCCGAAGAGCGCTGTTATTTTGCAGGGCGAAGAAGGTGGTGTTGGTGTAGGGGAGGCTGTAGAGGAGAGTGTCGTAGGGCACGAAAACATAGGTACCGCCAGTCAGGCCCATCGCGTGTGCCTTGAGGAGAAAGTTAGCCTGCTGCTCCCCACCAATCAGCGCGGAGTGCATGCACATGAGGATGACTGTAACAGAGTCATGGGAGTATGACACTACTGGACTACTGGACACAGTGAAAAGTTGTCTCATGAAGATATATGATTGAATGGAGGATATAATGAATTAGAGTGGTTTGTAACTGGTATCACATGATTAAATGAGTCATATAACTGGCCCAATTCATAACAGCATAAGGGGATGTATTTTCTAGGACAAAATGGCTTCCAGGATCAGTTGGTAGGGTATTAGGCCTACAGGATGCGCTCAGAGATAACTAAGAGATAATTCATTTGGCCTGGGTTTGTAATAAGCTACTGTGCCCACACAAATTTTAATCCACCATTATATTTTCATTAGTATTTCAACTAGTAGATTCAGAAAATTCAAGCTAGTTTATATACTTCAGACAAATCCACTTACTTAACTATTAAAAAGCCTTAATTTGAGAAATGGTTACTTAAAAAAACAACTCACCTTTAATTCCCGCCGCTGCTTGAACTCTTCTTAGAGTGTTCTCAATCTGCGTGTCGTTTATTCCCATGGATGCAACTACACCAACGGGAAGCCCCCTGCTCCTTAGAGAGTTTGCTACTTTCCCCGCCGTATCCATCCACACATCTTCATTTGAAGATATAATGCCAATGTTGGCCCAACCAAAACGTTTAAATATTGTAAATAATACCCGTGCGGGAGACGGTAAAGTCCTCGCAAAGGTTGGGAAACCCTCTGTCCGTTCAAAAATATAATCGACGCAAGCATAAGAAAAAATGGCTTTATCCCAGTTTTTGCATAAAAGGGCGGCCGCATCACAGTAGCCAGGGTTGGCAGGCCCAATAAAGGCATCGGCAATCTTCTCATAGTAAACAAATGTAGTCAAAGCTTTGGACGTTTCGCAGGGCGTTTGCAGTACCACAAAGTCCATTTTCAAGCCCATATCTAAACTGTAGTCTTCGTTTATTCTGCCCACAGCTAGTTTTGCAGCTGCCGCAGGCAGAGATTTGGAATAAACCGGGTCGCAGTTCCAGGGCCCAACGACCCCTACTTTGAATATTAAACATTGGACACAACATGGAAAAGTCAGAATACCTAGAAGGACACATAATATAAAATTAGAAAAAGGAAGCGTTGCAAAGCTATGTCTTTTGAATATGGGTCTCCATGGATAGTTGGAAAACTCCCATAGCGCATCTATAAAGTTTTGAGGAAGGTGTTGCATTGTCCTTCCAGGATGTCAGTTCTGTTGAATATTTATCTTCACTACAGCATTATTACTCAGATTGAGGAAAACACCTGCAAAAAAGACCAATGTGTATAAGAGCTCAAAATTGTTAAAGTCCAGATGCTGTAGACAAGGCTCTGGATATATTTTAACATAAAATACGTATGAATAGCAATCAATAGCAATATGAAGCATGTTTTGTTTTATCAAGAAAACTTACCATAGCTTTCATGGCCTTCTGGACTGTTTAGGAGTCCAAAAATCCAATATTGATAAGTCCAAAATTACTCTTGAATAATTTTCAATCCTCACCAAATCAATCCAGCCTTGATGGATTCACATGGACTAGAAAAAAGATCATAGTGTTGCTGTGTTTGAATCATGATTGTTGTCTATAGGGCCAGGCTGTGACGGCGGCTCAGCCTGTCGGGTTGAGACAATTTCAGGACCCTGGAGAGCTACTTTCCGGAATTTGCACCTTGTCATGCGTTTAGCAGTACGCCCTAAACAGGGTAGCATCCACTGCCAGGTATCATTCCTCTCCAGTTATCCCAAACACATCCTATATCTGTGGATTTTCCATCACCTAGAACTCAACCATTGTCTTGCTCTGAAAAAAAATTCTTAAAATTAGATTTTCAAAAAGATGCATCAAAAGGGAAATGTGTGTTGGGCCTACAATAGCAGGCCAGGATAACCTACACGCCCATGCAATCTGGGCTCACACAAGTGACCCATGGTTTCAAGTAATCCATATTCGGTAAGGCACAATGGGCTCTAAGAGGATTGCAAACGTGCGTGAAACATTACATTAACACGCAATGCTTCGTCATGATAGAATTAAGGGATGTTTCCCACTTTCTCCGTCATCGTCCAAACTATTTGTAAAAAAAAAAAGTATTAGGTCTTACTGATATAAAAAATAGATATTTAAATTTTGGGGGGCGCTTTCAACTAGTTGAGAATTGAAACGGCCTTAAAGGAAACTTGTGTGAAGTGTGAGACGTTTTTTTTTCTCCATGGAGACATATTGTTGCATGACAACAACTGAACCATGCATAATTGGTCTAATGCATGTGTACCAACTCACTGTGTGAGGACTATTGCTTAATTGAATTTGCACACAGGTGAGCAGGGAGCAATTAGAAATAACGATGGGCTCTCCCTGCAAGTCCCTTGAGCTCTCCATTTGCGTGCGTCAGTTCTCTCATTTATACGCCATTTCAAGGCAAGGTGCCAATTTATTGCTTATGAAATCGGTGGTTTTACAGTTTAACATTAAAAGCAGGAAATGTGAAGAATCTACAGCTTTAATTTAATGATTTTGATGATGCTGAATGCATTGGTTATTTGACAAGATAATAAATAGAAAATGCCCCGAACACAGCAACTGCAATCTAGTTTGATGAAAGTTAGGTTTTACACTATCTTTGCAGGTAGCATTATTGTGACCTACGACATAACCACTGTGCCTATAGAAGGCATGTTAACATCTGAGGGCCTCACAGTGTACCAATACAATGGCATGTATTCAATCATTGTGCTATATCACATGCAGTATCGCGTGTGTGTGTTGGGGCGGGGCGGTCAAATCTATTCATAAAAGAAATAGCAAAATAGTTAGGAAAAAATAAGATAAAGGGGGTAATAGAAAGAAAGAACAAGTGAAAGACATATAGGCAGAGCATATAGTTGCAGGAGTTTTGGGAATGGGATTTCACCTCTGCTGACCCATATCCTATATAAGCTGATGAGCCTCTTAAAAGTAACACCTTGATACCTTTGTCCTGCAACCTAAATGGGAAGAAAGACAAATGCTCAGCACAACTGCAAAATAAAACACAATGTAATGTACAACTCTATTTCAAAATGATGTTCCCGATGCAAGTCATTCACACTGTGGTGAACTACAAAAAGGATCAAAGCTGAGACTTTTCCCTGCGATGTCTTTGCATGCAGACATTATCATATGTTAACCTATTTGAACACACAATATTTAATGATTCTCAGTCTCCAAATTCAAGTTATCGCCCAATATTGAACTTTATAACACAAGCATAGTTACCTGATGGTCTGTTAGGCTGGTGAATTTTTTATCTTCCTTTATTATTATTATTATTATTTATCGTGTCTGGTTCCATCTAGTGGACACCAGAGGCCACAGCACAAAAAATGTAACGAAAATAAGAACCAATGTGCTCTTTCCTTGAAAGTCGGATTAAGTGGATTTGGGGGGAAATAAACCCCATATAAGTTGATTTATAGAAATTGGGTTATACAGTCAGGCCTCGCTGTTGACCATCTCTGTTTATTTTTGCCATGTTCAAATCCTCCTTGTCCTTGTAACGAGTCCTACTATTTCCATAGGATACTGGCCTACTCTGTCAATGGCCACATGAGCTGGGGAAGAAGTCCAAACTATAGGCACCATTGCTTTAGCGTTCCTGGCAACCCTGACATCTCAATACTCCCTATGCCCCTTTTCAATTATATCCTTAATTTACCATCCTGCTCTGAATCTTTGAGGGTAACATTATACCATTTTACGAGACTTTTAACAGGTTTTCTGTGACTTTGGGAATTGGATCCTCATCTGTCATGAGGAATACTTTGTTGTGCAATTTTCCCTTGACAGCTGATATGCTTCTGGATTTGCTTGGTTTCATTTTCATTCAGCCCGTTTACGGTTGTCATTAAGTTGACTTATCTTACTTATCTCAAGACACTGCCATCCTGTGGTACATTTTGGTGAATTACATTTAAAATCACTGTTGTAGGTCCTGAAATCTTGCCCAATCACAAGGCAGGTTTATAATTGCATTTGGTACCTTACAAACTCAAATGCAGCCCACAACAGATTGTGCGGCACAGACCCAAGTGCATTGGCCAAAGCCAAATCCAGAAATATGACATGAAGGTCTTTTTTTCTTACGTCTCGCCAATTTACTTTGATGCCACATCATGTGCTCCACTCCAGCACCAGACACCCGGCATGCCTACGCATGCTTTCTATAAACTACTGGGGTATAACTTATTTTTTGTAAGTTAGGCCTATTTGATCAGTCTATGTGTTACTACGATAAATAAATATATATTCCCCTCAACATGATGTCACTACAATCTTTTTCTTTGGGAATGCCATTGGTTGCCCCCCCCCCCCCCCCCCCTGCAGACTCTAGGGGTATTTTTTATTTAGTTTTGCTTGTAGCTTTTGTGGGTACACTCAGGCCACTGCTGCATGCAGACATTGGTACAGAGTTGCTATAGGCCTAGTTCATGCCAGCCCCATTTGGCTCTATTCTCTCCTGTCAGCTGTCTTTCCAATCTGTCTCAAGGACTTTCCCTTTTTGTCAATTAATACATTTAACATGATACAAAACATACAGCGTTTACGGAAAGTAGAAGCAAGGTCAGAACGTTGTATCCTGAGTCCACACTGTACTTCAAACTCTTGACAGATGTTTGAGCACAATCAAACAGATAAACTCAAATGCAGTGGGATGGGAGATCAAGGGCACTGATAAACTTATAGGTACATTTTTTTATATTGTATAAACCCTCTAAGAAAAACGTTATGAAATATGAAGCCGTGCAACATCTGAAGACAATCAAAGGTGGAATGTGAACTACTGTTTTTCTCCAACAGGTTCCTTATCGTATTGCTTTTCGTAACTTTCTTATCTTTTAACACTAGTATTCCTCAGCATGAGATTTACAACCCTGAACTATAGTTCTAGTCAGATCCTGTACCAAAATCTCGATTGATAATGGAACTAAAACAGAGGGAGTCTGATAGCATAGTATTCGAAAGAATGGTGTAGCAGTTATCTCTTAGTTTATCCACGAGATGCTAGTGGGAATGTGTGAGAATGGATGTGTGAGAGAGCAAAAAAGAGTGGGCCTATGTGAGAAAGAGAGATGAATGGATGTGTGTGTTTGTGTGTGTTAAGGGTCGTTTTGACTAAGTATAGTAAAAATAAAATAATAAAAAACAATGAGCCTGTTGCAACAGTACAGAAACCCCCAGCTAGAGAATGGGAGGCCCTGGTGTTGTAGCAGCAGATGTTAATCATAATTCCTCCCCCCCTTATCTTTCTTTTTAGACCCCTCCTTCTTGCAGCTTTGTTCAAATAGCCCTGGCAAAATGTCCGTATTATATTAACCTATATTGTTTAGTATATTAATACTCTTAATAATATTATTTTTCATCCATAAACACTGACATGTTTAAAATAAAAATTGTAGAATAGTTTGGGAAAATCTCTTTGTTTTAAATTAGAACATTTTAGAACAATACTTAGTAGGCCTATCAGTAGAGTGATTGACTGTAATATAAGACACCCAAGTATCAGTGGGTAGATGAAGCCAATCTATGATTGGACATTTGAGAAGTCAATTGATTTTGATAACATGACATCACAGCTTGCGTTATAGCTTTCTATAATCTACTGCGGTATAACTTATTTTTTGTAAGTTAGGCATATTTGATCAGTCTATGTGTTACTACAATAAATAAATATATATTCCCCTCAACATAATGTCACTACAATCTTTCTCTTTGGGAATGCCATTGGTTGCGTTGGCCAAAGCCACAGAGAAACCCACAGTTTTATTGACTTCCATTTGTTTGAGGAAGACCTACACCCATTGGAGCTTCGGTTTAGGCAGTGTCCCAAAGTGTCCCAAATTACAGACAATCACACTACCTATATTACTATTTCTTAAATAGCATTAAATAGCACTACATTAATAATATTATAGGCATAATTATATTATTAGGGGCCGTTGATATATTTTTGGTTGATTATTCAAATCAGTTATCATAGTGTCTTGCATCCATTGACATTTTAAATTCAAGAGCTAAGAACCAACTTCATAATTTGCAAGTGCGACATAAGTACATTAATGTCTTCGGCTTTCCTTCATGTCTGGGTCTCCTTTGCGACGTCGCCACTAGAGAGCGCGCCATCCAAAAATACACAATACACGGAAAGGAGTGGGCTGCAGCGGAAACCCATTAGGACTTCATTGGACAGCAAGAGAAAAGTGTGAGATCTTCTCCGCTTGTTGTATTACGGCCTGCAACAGAGTTATAGGCCTACACGGAGCGATGCAACATCAGAAATACTTGCAAAATGCTGTGGAGAGGAGAGGTGTCAAAGTCGCGAGTTGAATTCTGGTTTGGTGAAGTAAAGCGAGTTGACCGCCAGTAAGCTAATTCTCCATGTTAAAGTAAGTTAGAAAAACTTGAAAATTTGAACTCTGTTTCTAAATGAAGTGTGTTTTTAATTATTGACGAATTACGAACCGTCGACTCATCACTATTTCGTATAATAGCCTAACCGCCGTGGTCAGATATCATATTTCTCTTATTTTTTTTTGAACCGCTTCTCTTCTATTGTTGTATGCTAAGTTGAAGAATGGGTGAATAGTAAGTGTATGTAGGTAATTAAATACATGTTTAGGTGACTACTCAGATGTATTTTCTTTGGATTATTTAATGACAGTCCAAAACCGTATATACAAATAATGCCTTTCTTGAGCTCTAAAAGTGACATGTGGAGATGTGATTGGCAGTGAAAAGGGGCGGGGTATTTTAGATGGGAGATGTAGGATTAGAAAGTGCTCCTCATAGTCCCTCAACTGAGTGGCTTCTGTTTGTCAGGTCACGCATTTTGAGTGCCTCGGCTGTGGAAGACCAGCCCGCATGGATTGCCACGGCTGCAAGAAATGTGATCTTCAGCGGCTCCTTATGTCATATTGCCCGCCTCTTACTTCGCTACACCAGTTTTTGGGGGGTTATGTTGAGTAGCCATTAAGTGGATTTCTCAGCACAAGACAAATGGAGAGAAACATTGTTAGAATTGATCAATCCCTCACCACGAAAGCCATTTATGATTAAGTGAGGGGGAATAAGTTAACTATTGCTAAATATAATCTTTAGGATCGCATTTATCAATCACAACTGAATAACGTTTTATCACAAGCCAACAGTCTTTTGAAATACTTATGCAAGCCTTCAGTTGTTCCTCTTTCAAATGAAAAATGCCCACTCTGTAAGGTGCTGATCAAGGCAATAATTAAAATCACTGATTGGGAAAACTCGGGTCAGGTCTCATAGTTTGTGTGAAAATAAATCTGACAGCATGAAAACGTATTCAGTTCTCACATTCGGCAATACTATCTCTTAAGGGAAGGTGCTAATGATTTATAATTTATTTTGTCTGTTGATAAACAATATGAAATGTATCATTACAATATAGTGAGCGTTTACCAGTTCCTTCACTGTTTGATTTAATATAGTAATATAAAGTAATATTATACTTTTTTCCAATAGTATTCTTAGATCTGAAATATTCTCCGCTGATTGCTTTTGATTCAAATCGATCAGATTTTGGAATAATTGGGTTGCAGAGGTGAAGCTGAGATAATGGATTACTGCTTTGAGTGGAGGACATCCAGATCCTTGCAATGCATGTTCAGGTGTTACAATATCTGGTTTGAAATAATATGTGGCGTTGTTGCCACTCCCTTTACCCAGAATGTTCTATTAAGTTTATAAATTGAGATGTCATTAGGTTGTGGATAACAGGCAACTGTCAATTATCCTCTATGGATTTCACGAGCCCTATCAGGCGTCGACTGTCAAGTAATTACTGAGGTTACAATTGGTCTAATTAAGAGTCAGTGTAAACCGTTTGTGTTGTTTGCTGAGAATAGATGGATGAAAAGAGGCCAGGAACACTAGGTGTGGAAAGCTCACACTATTTCGTGACTGGGCAGATGGGTGAATGGGGCTGTAAAGCCAAATGGCGGTGAGAAGAGGACAATCAAGTACAAACGGCTAATAAACCAAGTAACAACTTGGTTTTACTGTTCGTTTCCCACGTCTCGTTGTCTTCCCTAAGTGGCCTGTTGGTTATATAAGCCTGGGCACTTTGAAGCTTGTAGGCTGTTGTTACTTCGAGGGTAGACTTGTAAATATGGAATATGGAGCATAGTAGCCTGTCACTGGCGTAATTGTTTGGAAAAGGGTAAACGAGATAATGAAAGCACCCAGTGAAAGTTCAAGGGGCCGTGGTAAAACTAATACCGGCATGATATGAAAAACAGTTGTTTAACAGCATATGGTACCATAATAAGAGTCCTCAAGCCAAATGAAGATCTCCATAGGTTTTGTTTAATATGGAAAAGGTTGTTCCTAATTTGAATAACAAAGTACTTGCATCCGAAAACAAAACCTATTGTAGATTCCACCCAAAGAAAAACAAATATTCTCAGTTATTGATAGTGTCAAGTAAACCTTTAACTATTGTTTGTTTAGACTGAAGTAGTGCACCAACCCTATCCAGTGCGGTGTAGCTGCCAATTAGTAACTTATTTGAGGGAACATAATATAAAACAGAACTGTCCAGGCTTTAAACTTCCTCTAAGTTTATGGGGTTGTGATGAGACGCTTTAAACTTCATGTTGAACCTCAGGTATTACTAACTGCCCGTACCTTAGATTGTGCAATCTCTTAAGAAGCTTCTGTCACAAAAATGGTACTCTGGGATATGTAAAGCGTATTATCTTGCCTTGCAAACATTACACAAATTAGTGATAGGTTTTGTGCTGGGTCATGCCTGGGCAGGGCCTACTAACTGGCTGTTTGTTACCACTTGTTATGCAACGGTTAACCTCTGCCCAATTTCCATTTTCGAGTTTGGTCTCTGGTCATACCATAGTGGATGACTTGAGAAGCCGTGTTAGTGTCTTGAGCAGATAATTTACCTGCACAACGGATTGAGGTGAGGCATGCTCAGACGTTTTCACTCTTGGGTGTGCTGTCTGCCTGGTGTAATTTTAACAAAGCCTTAATTGATTTCATTGCATGTTGGACAATTCGGCTACACAATAACCAGTAGTGATTCTGTCTCTGCTTGATTTTGTCTAGCACGTACAACTTTTGTAAACTCTGATCTTTATTTCATATATTCATTTCGTTTTCAATATATCCAAAACACTATTTTTGTTAAATGCTCATTTTTTTTATATTCTTCTTGATTTAGAGGCTTGTGGAAACGAAACGAAACGAAAAGAAATTGTAATCAGAAACGGTGTTTTTTTGTTCTGGCACCATTTAAAACAAAGTCTGATAGCTCCTCTTTGGCACAGACTATTGGTTTCAACCCGGCCTTGTACAGAGGAGACGTTTTCAGATTAGATATTTTAAGGACCGTAAGCTCTTGTAAATGAAGAAGAAAATAAAGTGCAGTGTTGTCTTTGATCAGTGAAACTAAGTCAAACCCAGTGGGACCACCAAAGAAAAAAAGGGGAAATTAAGGTCGCTTGTGTTGTGCCAGAAAGCTCAGTCTCTCCAACAAAGGTTTTCAAGGTGGCGTTTTGAAGGGGGAAAAACGTTGCTCTGATTTGAAAGAGAACACAACCTCATCTTAATGTTGTTAAGATGAAGCTTAGAGATTTGCAATGGAATGTTGATCTGGGGAACGAGAGGAAGGGGAAACGGTTCATAAGAGGCAGCAAGCATGGCTTGAGAGCTGATTAGAGTTTGATTTGGCTTGCAGACTTGTACAAGCCAAAATAATAACGTGCGATAAGTAAACTACAGATTCATAACATCCTTGGGAGGGAACGCTTCAATAACGCTCAAAAAGATCAGGTCATTATTATTAATGCACATTATAACGCTGTTTTGTTCATGTAGTGTTCATGCATTTTCACCCATATAGTGGTACTCATTTTTTTTATACAAGGAATACATATCGATATAACTTTGTAATGCTTACCCCAGACATAAATGGGCTCATTTAAAGCTTGAGTCTATGACGTCTCTGTGGTCTACCAGTGTGTGGAACTGGTCAGATAATGATGCAAAGGCCGGTCTGTGTTTATTTAGGGTGTCTGAAAACTGTAGTTAGATTTTTTTTTTTTCCTTTAGAAAATAAACACATATTAGTCACTTACTGGTTGCTAATTTTAGTTTTTGTTCTCATTGATAAGCCCTGTTTCTATGAAATGGGCTCTGAAACTAAAATGAAATAACTATTTACTGTAGCCTATAGTTTCATGCTCCAAGTCATCTCGTTTCAACAGTTTCCTTTTGTATTTGTTTTCCCAGACCACAATGGCGCTCCTCCTGCGTCTCAGCATGCTGCTGCTAGCTGTGATCCACTCTGGCGCCGTGAAGAACTGCCACACCAGCTGCAACTGCGAGGTGGAGAGCTTCGGGTTGTTTGACAGTTTTAGCCTGACCAGGGTAGACTGCCAAGGTGTGGGCTCTGGCACAATGCCTGTCTCCATCCCTCTGGACACCGCCTACCTGGACCTGTCTGCTAACACCATTGGCCCTCTCACTGATACCATGCTGACCGGGCCCGGCTACACCACCCTGGTGAGTCTGGATCTCAGTAGCAACTGGATCAACCAGTTGAGCCCCAAAGCTCTGGCCCGGCTCCGCTACCTGGAGACCCTGGATCTGAGCCACAACAGCCTGGAGAAGTTGCCCCCAGGCTGCTTCGCCGGACTCCCGCTAGCCGAGGTGGACCTCAGCCATAATCGCTTTCAGGAGTTTGACATGGACGTGTTTGCCCACAAGGTTTCTGGGGAGCTAGTCAGGGTGGATTTGTCTAACAATCAACTCACTGCGGTCTACCAAAGTAATCATATGGGCGTACTGCATCTCCAGAGCCTGATCTTGGCAGGGAACCAATTGACGGAGGTGCCCAAGTTTTCTTATGTTCCCCTCCGGGACCTAAACCTGGACGGGAACCCTATCGCACGCATTGAGGAGGGAGCCTTTACCAAGCTGAAGGACCTGGTGCAACTGTCTCTCAGTGGGCTACCGGAGCTGTCAGAGATCCGTCCCAACAGCTTCGAGGGCCTGCAGAGCCTGCTGGTTCTGGACCTTTCCAACAACAAAAAGCTGAAAACACTGAGTCCCACCGTGTTCAGTGGACTCGTGTCCCTGCAGGAGCTCAATTTGTCCTACTCGGGAGTGACATCTTTGCCCAACCACATGCTGAGTCACTTGCCCAGCATCAAGAGCATTACGCTTGGCCAAAACGTCCAGTGCTGGAGGACTCGGAAGCAAGGGCAGTTCCACCGGCAGCTGGGGCAGGTCCAGCACGATGAGGTGTTATCCTGTAACGTCGAGGGCTTTGTGTCGTGAGTAGACCGAGAGCCTTCTGAATTGACCACTCTTCAAAGACATTCGCTGCCACAACCGTGCCTTTCTACACTTTATATGCAAACCATTGTAATGTAATTCCTGCCAAACTTGATAATTGCTTTTGTTTTCTGTGTTTTTGGACCAGCGTTACGTTGAGAATGTTATGAAGTTAATTAAATCTGCACAAGGCCTTTGTGTCTACGCTGAGTTAACAAAGGGTGTAAAATCGATGGCCAAGGCTATCAATTGTGTAGTGATGCATGGCTTTCCTAACCGCTTCAGAAAAAGGACAAATTTTGCATATTATAAGGTTTACAGAGGACTAACTAATTCATGAAGTTAGGTATACTGTAATATGCTGCATTTAAAAGGGGACCTTCATGTGAATTGTTTGTATGTTTTGCACCTTTTCCAATGGCTGTCATGGCTAAAATATAATATCATGTGATATCATAAGACATACTATGCATTGTGATTATTTCAAGACCACTAAACATTTATCTTCAAAAATATCATGAATTGGAAGATTACATTCTGAAATGAAGCATGAGGCTTAAATTATTGTTATTTTAGGACATATTGATACAACAGTTTGTCCCAAACCCATGTTAAGCCTTAACAATAACATTTAAGAATTCATTTGAGAAAGCTCACTTAAATAGGAGAATCATTGTATAGCCACAGTTGACCTTATCTATGCCTAGGCAGCAAGCTGTGTGTGTGTGTGTGTGTGTGTGTGTGTGTGTGTGTGTGTGTGTGTGTGTGTGGGGGGGGGGGGGGGGGTGGGTGGGTGGGTGGGCGGGCGCGTGTGTTTTCCTCCACTCTTGTGTTTCAGCCTTCGCGGCACCCAAATAAGATTTTATCCATGTGTACATGACCTTAGAACTGACTGAAACTAGCTCAAACCAGCATGATTCAAACAGCATATTGCACAAATTTAGTAAACAAAGTCTGGCATGATCCTACAGATTTGAGTTTTTCAGTCTCCTGGGACATATTACAAATCATGAATACCATACCATTCGCTACCCGCAAACACAAATCCAATGGCCTGGATAGATAAATCCACCAAGAGATAAACATCTGTAAAAGAGAGAACTTGGAATCTGCATGGGTCCAAATCTGTTTAAATCAGATTGAAGCAAAGTTAACATGACCTAGCGTTGTGAAATCCTTTTATGTAATCCTCCCATGTTGGACTATCGATTGGCCTCTAAGACTGCAGATGAGGGGATTTGAATGTTAACAATCTGTAATATTTTGTATTTGTGTTACTACTGTACATACATGTATTCAAATCAAATGTAATAAAAGTATTATTCTAAAACCTGCTGCTATTGTGTGATTATGAAATGTTTGCGCAATTTTGCTCAAATTCAGAAGGAATTTGTAGCATTTGTGTCATCAACACCAACACCCATGAGACTTCTCTGACACACCTAACAATTATGGCCAAATAAAAGAAAAACAGACGTCTCAGTTTTGTACGCAACGTACCCCACCTTAGAGTGATTGTTTTTGTCAGTCTCTCCACACAGTATTTAGAATGTCCTGAAAATATAGTCTTTTCAGTGAATTATGTGAACCTGATGACCAGAGAAGGTTCATAGGGTAGCTATCCAGGAAACGGTTTATCCTTGTGGGTTGATCTTGGTACAGTCACATGTTGTTTAGAGAGCCAAACGTCACAAATTCATCTATTTTTTATACCTCTACACAGGCTGCTTTGATGAGGCTAGCAAAATACAATAATACATTGATCTTTTGTCAATATAAATGCTCTACTATACTTATAGCATCTCCTTTAACAAATGGTTTGTTTTTTTGTCTCATGGTGAAGATCCAACTTTGTTGTGTGGTTATTGAGTTGTGAACAGAGGTGAAGAAGGACTTGAGCCAGGAATGCTTTGGGAAACTGCTGAGAGTGTGTGTTCCATTGTGAGCTCCTCGGAGACACAAAGCAGTATTCTGATCTGCCTTTCGTCTCAGTTCAACCGAGAGACTGCCAAAGCACAGCTCCTTTGAAATTGCATGAGACCCACATGCCTAAACAGAGCCAAAACCGGCTGATTAATCATCGTGTTTCTGCAGATTGCATCGCACACATGAACAATACCTGCTCTTAAATACGAGCTTAGTTAAGAAGGTATAGAAGTGGCAAAGTAGGTGCTGTTATCAATTAGACGTTGAGATTGGGAGGTCCTTAACTCAGAAGTGTTCTGTATGTGAGTTTGAGTGTGTGAGTCAGAGAGACAGGCAGAAAGAAAAATGTGAGGGTCTAAAGTTGGCCTTCTTTGCATGACCCCATTACTAAAGCGTTTCCAGATGAATTTGCCTTTTGTCCATCCCCTGGAGTGCAGTCCTGTGAATGCCTATTGATGCCACTTTTATCAGACACCATTGGAAATACATCAGAAAAAGATTAACAAGTGTGAATAATGGACAAGTTAAATGCAGATTTACAATTAACATTTGACACTTGGTCTCTTTATTATATGCAAATGATTGCCCTCACAAGATAACAATATTTAAGTAGCCTAGAGCTACTAACAACTGCACTACTAATCTAAGATGGCCAGTAAGTTTACTGTAGTTAGAACGTGACAGATTTGCAAGTCTCTTGTTTGACACACAATGACATGCCTTTACAATCAGTAACATAGAGCGATTGTGTCTATTGTCACCATAACACAGAGGCCCCCAACGAGCATCACATTCGTGAGTCAAAGGGCATAGAAGCAGCAGAGAATATAAGGTCACGATGCTCTATCTAAACAAACAAATGTTTCATGCAAACACATTTCACAATGGCCCTACAGAGTACAGAATGCAAGGAATCCGATTTCCTGAGAAAAGTACAGGGTAGTATGCGAAGCTAAAAGAATTAGCTGCTTCATTGACTTTATCCTGCACATAATCTTTCCAGAGGTCAGATTACATTTATCTGGTAGTTTTCCAGGTGAGTGCAGAGAGGTCAATAAAGAGACCCTGGTTCTGGATGCCTGAACTAATTGCACACTTCAGAACACCCTATAATTTGGTGTAATTACATTTGGGAGTCAGTGGCAGAAGATAACAAATCAGTTTGTTCTTTTAACCCATGGTCACTTTCCCGATGACGCACAGCCGTAAGTTGTGAAGTTGTTCACTACGACATTGATAAGCCTGTTAGTGAACAACGGACACTGTAGCATGTATGTCCACAGTACAATACAGGTATGTGTGTTTCTGTGTGTGAAAAGTAGGCATTATTTTGGAGTATTCCAATCCCCTGCCTCTCCCTGTCCTAATGCTGTACATAAAGGGTTAGATACATATTTTACTGTATGGACATTTGAAAGCTGTCTGAGAAACCAGTCTCTCTGGTGGAGCAGGAATGGAAACATCTTTGAACACTCAATATAGAACAAACTATTAAAAATAATTAGTTGTATGTCAAAGGTAAAATGCATATTGCCATAGACATGGAAAGTTGTTGGCAATTATGAATTAATAATGCTACAACCAAAGTGAGCTATGAATTTAACATTACTTAGTACATTTAGAATGAATGTGTTTGGGGTGTGTGAGTTTCACAGGTGTGTATTATGGGAGAGGTTAATCATTTTTGCGGGTGTGGAAATAAACGAACAGGTTTTTAATTACACTTGTAGATGCTTTTTGTGTGGACTATTAAAAAAATACTTCTCTGGGGTAGAGGACTTCCAAATGTAACTATTTTCTGAACAGCATGCAGCAGTAACCCGCTTTACTGTTTCCAAAGGCCCTTTAAAACTAAAATGAATACTTGAGAGATGGTACCACAAGCAGGGCTGATTGTGCTGATCCTATCTCTCTCCTTTACTATCTTGCTGAAAACAGAATCCTGCCCTTCAGCTCTGCCATGTCCTACTTTTCAACTCCGACGAGTGCTAACATTGAAAGGCCACAAGTATCCTTGTTGTGTTGCCTCAATTTGCACAAGCTAGGGTGGATAAGGGACTGTCTAATAACGTTTTTTTTTCCCGTGTCTACGGATTTGGACCGGACCAAATTACATTTCTCTTTCATCTTCGTGAAAAGAAAGTAAAGAAAGGTTTGAAATTGGTATTTGATGGACGTTACAAAGCCAAGTGTGTAAGTCTTATAGGCAGACTAATTATACACTTTGAGTAGAGCAGAGACACTGAGAGTTCTACCACCTGTCAGAAGCACAGTGTCACAGACCCTTATTAGGCTCAGGAGCGAACAAAGGATGCACTTTTATAGGCTGCCCCCTTGGAGTTCTTCCTCTTCTGGCTTAGAAAAAGACTACATATCCATTTCACGTGACATTAGCATTAGACTTCCCTCTGGCTGTCTACATGATGTTCTTTTTTTCTCTCTCTCTCTCTCTCTCTCTCTCCATCTCTTTCTTTATCACTCTCTCTTTCCATCTCTTCATCTATATGAAGGAACAGTCACCACTCAGGTACTTGTCTTCTTTCCAAATTTCTAATTTACATTTTACAGTTTCAAGTGGTTGGCGTGTCCATTGATCGTATGCCTCTGCCATCTTGTTTTAATTTCACTTCAAGCACATCCCTTCCTCGTTCCCCCCCATATTTACATGTTACATTTTAACTTCTTAGTACATAATATTGTTCCATCTCTTCAATAGTCTGTAAAAAAATATGTTGCAATACTTTTCGTGACGTTTTCCAAAATATGGTCATCAAATTAATCTATCATTTCAGGCCTCAGAAAATCCAACATTTTGGACCTGGCTCTATACCATCTTTCAAGAACTAAGCATTACACAACAATTTCCTCTTTTCCTGTGTATGAATTTGTGTGTGTGAGCCTTCAGCATGTGTTTGCATGCATGTCATCCACTATTTCTCATCTGTTATTATGTAAGCAGGGGCTCCATGACTTTTGGAAGGTCTTAGGAAACAGCCTTAGCTAATTTACAGCAGCCTTCAGAGATCGGCTCCATGACCTGCGTTCTACTAAGATCAACTTGAATGACCCCAGCAATCTCGCACACTTTAAAGCCCAGATGTCCCAGAGGCGCGTGCTTATCAGCATATTTCATAACCCAGGTGTGTAAACCTTTAGCACACAAGCAAGCAGTGATAATATTACATCACTGATATTAGTTTGGAACCTTCCACGAAGACAAACACAACTGCAATACCCTATAGATCTGATGTTTTTATTTGATTTGTGTAGTTTCCCTAATCCCTTGATATGGGCCGGAATGCTGGTCCAACCTTACCTATGAGCTGTAAAAGTGTGCAACTTTGATGGCAATTTCATGAGCCTCTGTATGCACATCTGATTACTTTTTTTTGGCAGGCCTATCTTACAATGGTGTGTGTGAACCATACACCCACATACACTGCCTAGTTGGTAGATCCATGCACATGGTGCAGGACTGTAAGTCCCGCGATAACCAAATAGCTCTGTATTTGAATAAATTTGTTAGGAGCAATTTGAATATTTCTATTGGCATTTAGGCATCATTTTAAAAGTGAATTCTCAAATCTTTCAGATATTGTTTCATTATTGGAAAAAACACCCCTGATTCAAAGTTAAAGTTGGTTTAATTTAGTCTCATCTTGTGACAATCAAGAATGCAAGTGTGGGATGAACATAAAATGAAAATCAAATAAGATAATCTATTTCAACTCAGTTATGACAGGTCTATCTTCAAGTCAAAAGCTAGTCGTCTACATTTGGAGATGATGATGATGACTAGAGGGTAACAATGCATTGCACTGAGACTTCACTATGAGTCTCAGTCAAATCCTTCGATTCTTCTTTGGCTTATGACTTCAGAGAGCACGACCTACCCAGTCGGCAGGAGGGCGATTAATAAGGACATGAGTTACCATAGAGGATGTGTGCAGCTACACGAAAATACGTACATAAAGACTGGGCGCTACTGCAGCTAAGATCATTTAAACACGGTGACATCAAAACAACTAAAACGTTGATTGTGTAACAAGAGCACTGTTTCAAGTGTGCATTGTGTTGCCGGTTTCTTGTTCACTTGAAAACCGTCGTTGTCAGAGACCGCCTCATTCTTAGACCATATTTAGAGCAGCCGGTGCTTACTCATTCCTCAAGCAACCAGAGCAGAGTGCCTTTGGGTGGCTTGCACACACTCTCTATTCTCAGAACTGGTGGTCTAAGGAGGAAAAAAGGATATGACCTCAGATAGTTGACCTCTATGATGCGCTTCCACATCTGTTTTTCATCAGTCCGTCGGGATGGGGGTCACTCCCAGCAGGAGACAATGGCAACAGGCCGGGCCTTTCTCTGTCCGAGGTGTTTGTTTAACGCAACCAGCTCTTTAGTTGGCTCCACTTTGTTTTCTTTGCCATGTTTCCAACCAAAGTAACGGAGATTGTGTCGTTTTGGGTTTACTGATGGTCCAAATCAACCTCAGGATGTTCCCTTTTTGAAACAGTTGGTCATGCGCACTATTATTGCAAAATTACTTGTGTGTAGCAGCCTCTTCTTTCTGACTAATCGGCCGCTTCCCACATGCCTTTGAGCTGTAAGCATATGCTTTCAATCACGTTGTACTGCATCATGGCTAAAGCCAAGCAAGCAAATGCATGGTAAATTAGGAGTTTCACTAGCCCATTGAAATACATAAAAATGATCTAATTGGTTTATTGGTTTTCCAGGGCTTTTGTTTCAAATCTGATTTTCAATATGTATTCAATATGAATTTTAGAATTATTTGGATTCATTAGGGATACATTGGGTTAATTGCTTAAATAGGTAGCACTATCAATGTATTTACTTGTAACAAATACTTCGTCATATGCATTTACTATACACTTTGTTGTAAGTCATTACAGCCAAAATAAAAAAGTATTTTTTTCTATATAAGCACGGTTTACCTTTCTTATCCCTGGGTGTTCTATTCAAATATTACTTGTGCATAGTGCTCTCTAGTGGTGTTACTTGGAACTGCTACTTTATGATTACAGCAATGGCCTAGTACAGCAATGGACTAAAATCCTGAACTATAAATAACATTATCATCACAAAGTCACCAGTGAAATATGTTATTATTGTTTTATTTAGATAAAACTCCCCTTTCATAGTGACTCCCCTTTCAGTGGTATCACAATTCTTTCTCATTACAACCAAGATAATCTTGATTTTTAAAATAAATAAATAATATTAGCTATGTGTTATCATTGAATTGCCCAGAATTCTGTGTCACATGGACGTGCGCAGCACATACAATATGTTCAAGTTGAGATATTGCAGGATGTAGTTTTACAAAGAATGATCAGCAACTGAGGATGGAGTTGGCCCTCAAAATGCCAACAACCTTCTTTGAGTTGAAGCTGTAGTCAAATTGCACATGGTCATTGTAGAAATATAGATGGCCTGTAAATGGAGAGAAGAGACAATGAGAGCACGTAGGCCTACAATGGGAGCATTTTTTTTTTTACAATAGGCTGAACTGTTTGCACAATATTATATTACTATGTTGTTTAGTAAATTGGGGGATTTATTAATACCGTAATGATAGGCAGCTGCATCCACTTCCTCTCCAATTCCCGGAAAATCTACCTCGATCGATCTTGGGTAGCCACTATCCATTGTGTTTGTGTTTTCATCATAGCTGTAATGAAAAGACACCTTCATTCATAATCATTCCATAGGGAAACACAGATACAACACAGTATACCAACACTTTGAACATAAAGTGGATGATACAACGGTTCCTGGACACTTGGCCCACAGCCAACCTGTCCAGGGTGTGACCAGCATACCTCCAATATTCCTCCTCAGCAAACAGCAACGTTTTGCCTGTGTCCTGGATGTGCACCGCCGCGTCGATTTCCCTCACCGTCTTGGGCAGGCCCAACTTGTGGATGTACTTTGGGTAGCCCTTCACCAGATTGTAGCCGTTCAGAGCCCACATTCGGATTCCTGTGAAAGCCAATACATGGATATAACGTTTAGGAAAATTATGTGATTGTATCTCAGGGATATTTGGTACGAGCCAAAGAAAAAACGTAATGTTTAATGCTTTGTTTTGGCGTCTTTTGTTGATAATAACCCACCACTGAATATAAAGACCAGGTCTTTCTCGGGGTTCTCGTAAGCAGCGTCCACCTTATTGGGGATGAGGGGCCAGGTGGTCTTGATCAGGGTCAGCTCAGGCTCTTGCATTTGGGGGTGGAGACGCCAGTAGAACCTGCCATCCACAACGCATGCAACAGTATTACACAAACCATGACAACCGCACGGCAAGGGTGCAAACAATGTTTGCAGAGTGTATCACTGTATCTAATTCATAACAGAAGGGAATAGCCTGATTGAATAGGATTGGATAGGTTGGACCTCTGTTTGGAAATGGTCTGAGACGTAACTTACAAAACAGGGAGCTGAATGTGTGTGAATAGACTTAGCACAATGCCACTGTACCTGTCCTTGAAAATGATAGTCTCCCCCCTGAGCTCAGTGACAGCATCGAAGCTCAGCATGGGGTCACATTTGACAGGTGCATCCTTCTTGGGCTTCACTTTCCTGGGGTTGGGGTTCGGGCCTATGATTCAACATTTCAATTACAAGATGCCTTACACAATCACATTTAAGTGGTGGCGTTTTAGAGCTTGTGCTGGGAACCTACCATAGAGTGCTTGGATGCCCTCAATGTCATCTTCCGAAAGTGGGTAGCCCGTTGCATAAGAGTAGATAGGGTACATCAGAGCCCCGGCGCTTGAAGAGTGCGACAAACCAAGAGCATGGCCAAACTCATGGGCCGCTACCAGAAACAGATTGTAGGCTGTTGGAAAGGAAAGAAATAATGAATGTCAATGAGCAGTGGTCAAATCCCCATTGCCCTTGTGAATTGCTAGTTATTTACACAGGCAAGGATACGTTGAATGGCCCTATTCCTGGCCTCAGGTGTGATCACTCCAAAATGGTTACCCTCAGAATCTGTGGACCAATGTTCGTCCTCATCAAAGTGTGTGTCTCCTCCCAGACCCATGCCAGGAGCGTAAGCGTGGGCCAGGAGTCCATTGGGGCCGTCAAAGGGGTTGCCGTCTCCATGCTCTACAGACGATAGCGTAGAAATCATAAAGTGGGTGGCAGAAGCAACACAAATTCCCCACCGAGCGGTCTGTTGTTGATGAAATCAATCATGATTGTATTATGTAATATTAAGGGCTCTGGAATATCATAATGTGGATTGAGGGCAATAGGTATACCATGGGAGCCAAAGCTAATCATGATGTCCGCGATCCCCTCGTGTATTTTCCTGAAAGTCAGAGGGGTGACATCAGCCCATATGTGCAGTGCGTTGCGGATTGACCGGTCCACATCAGCTTTCTTCAGGTCGGGCGTATAATTCACTATCCTGGAACATGAAGGAGCAGAGGAAATTGAGGTGTATAATGTCGCCTAAGCAATACTGTTCAAGGAACGATGCCAACTTATTGGACTTAATTTCATATTCATGATATCTTTTTGCTATTTGATAGAGGATAAACATGTTTGTTGGCGCTTGTAGTTTGTTAAATCATCACCTGAAGGTCACAGTAGTGTTCTGCCACTTGGGGGCTCTTGGGAAGTGGTTGTATTCCCTGACATCTGGAACTCCACATCTGGCCATGCTCATCAGTTCCATAGTGCTGTCATCCAGGTTTCCCGTCACCTTGAGCTTGAAGAAGGACTGCATCTCCCTGATACTGCTTTGCATGGAGTCAGCAGACTTTTGGGTTCTTTGGAGTCCAGCAGGCAGGCCGTAGAAACGTTGCAAGTATTTCTAAAAAGGACAGTGTTGACATTATACCTTCATTAGTCCTTATGATGTTTAAACATTTACCACTTTAAAGATATAGCGTAAATATGACTAAGAAAACCTAGCTGTGTTGAGCGGAAAGTATTCAGAACATTTCCTGGTAAAAGGGTAGTCCTTAAACACAGTAATGATTCTGTGTCTTTCCTTAACTTAAAAAATAAATAAAACAGCAGCATGGTTTATAGGTTCAAAAAACAAATCAGATTTTAGAGTATATATCACAGAGCCACACTAAGCCAAACAAACAAAGAACAGCAGGAAGGACCTACAAGACAGACGTGTCTCACCTCAGCCTTCAGCAACTGATCTGTCTCCTTTGTAGACAAAGGCATAGCAAATAGGTGAGCCACCATTACAAGGAGCAGAAGACCTGTCATTTCCATGTTGCCGTTTTGTTGTTCCAAAAAGTCAATGGGTAAGTAGCTTGGAGTTGTATTTATAGTGCCTTTGGTCTTTGTTTTTTTTTAAGTGTGGGTGATTCATGTAAAAGCACCTAGCCACTTCCTCTTAGTCCTCTTAGTCCAGCAAAAAAAATTTGCTTGTAGCTCTGAAACTCTCATGTTTGGAGTCCACTGCTTGGAACCCACCTGAATATGCAATCCTTAAAAATGTTTATGCCATATAGTGTTTAGTCAAGAATTACTGGTTTCTAGTGAACATGATAATTTCATCTTTGACGACAAAAAACAACAACAACAACAAAAAACTATATTCTTTTTAATGTTAACCTGAATAAGAAGAATAACTTCAAAGTGATGCCAAAAATGTACATTATAATCTTTACTTTTGAACACCTGGTAGTTCGATCAGATATTAGGAGTCCAGACCTCTGAGCATGATTTAAACATAGTGGTCCACATGACAGTGATGGTGTCATGTTATTTTGAGCTAGACATGACCAAAAATTCCCAGTCACACTGAACTATTATGTTATTTGACATGAAATTACATACACTCTTTAATACTGTTACATTTGTTTCATAGGCAATTATAATCCAAGTTTGGAAATAGCAGGAGATATGCTACTAGAGTCGTTTAGCTTGTTTGCTCAAATCTTACTTATATTTGCGTAACTACCTCATCATTAGGAGACAAAATGGATCATCAGGCCGCAAATGATTTCATCAATGATTATTCACACTTTTATTGGAATTCCCCCTTACTACTGTGTCATGTTAAACTGTAAAACTGTACAAAATTGTACTGAACTACAGTACATGTGAAGATCATTCACATATAGTTTAGTTTCTGAAAATTTACAATATAACTAAATAATTTTGTACAGTTTTACAGTTTTATTATAAATAATATAGTTTGTATTATTTTATATATATATACTATACAATATGATATAACTATTAAACATTACTGAAACACAAGTCAATCCAGTTTTTCTGCCATGTTTTTGGTATATTATTTTCCTCTTGCACATCACACACAGAAACTCCCAGTATGGTCAGCAAACAGCATACTCCTTAAAAGGGCATTCGGTTGAGGCATGTCAAGACATAACGCCTCTAATGGTCCTGTGGATTGTGTGTGTGTGTGTTTGTGTGTGTGTCTGTGTGTGTGTCATGTGTGTGTCTGTGTGTGTATGTGGGTGCCTACTGTCTGCTAAAATGGGTCATTATTAACATTTGCTATTACAAAGGAATTCAAGGACCGCAACAGCCTCCAAGAGGTCTATCTCACAACAAACAACACTGCCCAACAAACCTTGCATTCAGTAAAAATGTGTGTGTGACACCTACCCATAACTACATTAGGTCTTCAATGAATCCTGTATAAAACCATATACTAGATCATGGTCAATAACTTCTCTTGAAAGATGATTGCTTGATAACTTAGTCATGGAATTAGTTAATTTAGTTTTATTGTGGTACAGGAATTAGACTAAGCTCTTTGTAACATCATTGTTTGGACGGTTGTCAGTGGAGTGGCCCTGAGTCACACTTAGTGGAAGTTGGTTTGCAGATGGACTTTTGTCGCTATTCTAAGATTGCTATTTGAATAAAAAACGACCCACACAACAGTAAACACCTAAACCCCTTTAAGATTGTGCAGTTGTAAAACAATTACTTATTATTTCCCAGTCAATAAATAATGGCATTGTTTATTTCTCTAAGAATTCATATTCTTAATAATTAAAAATAACAGTAAAACCTTTATAATTATCATACTTAATTTTATTCTATACTTTTTTTTTTTCTTCATAAAGGGCAACTCAGCAAAGGACAACAAATGCTGTAGCCATTGGAGGCCCACCTCTTGTGCACGTGCCCTTGCTGTTATTTTTCTACGGTGCAAAGTCTGAGCCCGCCATTTCTGGACGGGTTTAAGAATCACTGTGTAACTTGATGAGTATCCTAGACTCTTGAGTTTGAAGCAGTAATTTAACAATATCCAGTTTCTCCAATGCACTCTGCCTTAAAGCACCATTTCCATACCAATTTTTAGGACCAGATGTTTTATACTGAAAACCACCAGAGGAGGGCAGCAACATACTCAGGAAGTTTTAGGTGACTTTGGTGGTTTCAGGTGGCATGTGTGACCTACAGCTTTAGGTGTGCCTCTTGGCACATAATTTAAATTACGTCAACATACCTTCAAAGTCAACTTGTGAGCAACTGCAACACTAACCCATGATCAAACTCAAAATATGCAATGCTCCATCTGGATGGTATTTTATTGTAATACTGCATGTCAAAGTTATATAATGATATACTATGAACATGACTATATGTTATGTGGGGAAACATGTATGTGTTGTTCTGTTTGTAAGCGTTTGCAAGCTGTCCTGGTTGTGTAATATAGTGTGTGTAAGTCAATTACATTCCCAATCGAGCTCAAAGGCTTTAGGCTGTGACTTGTGTAACTCAGTAAAGGATCAAAACATTCAGGTGCTGGAAACAGTTATTTTATTACAGTGGTGTGGCATAATGGACCGGAGTTCAAAAGCAATGAATTCTAAGACTTTAATTTGAATGAATTTTAATAGTATTAATATTAATAGATATTCATCATACAAAATCTCTATTAGGCTCAAACACACACACACACACACACACACACACACACACACACACACACACACACACACACACACACACACAGACCACAGTTTTGATGCTGATCACAGCGGAAAGCACGGTGGAGGAAGAGGCCCAGTTGTCCAGGTCAGCTAACAACTCTGTCCTCTCTTTCACGCTCATCCCCCCCCCCCCCCTCTCTCTCTCTCTCTCTCTCTCTCTCTCTCTCTCATACCTTTCTTTCTCTCCTTTTTCTCTCTCTCTACTCACTGAAATGTTGTTTCTTCCACAAACTCTTTCAGTACAGACTAACAGTCTCTGGCTCTCTAAACCCCCCCCCCTCCAAACACACACACACACACACACACACACACACACACACACACACACACAGACACTAGCGTTCCAGAGGACTTCAAAAAAATTCACACTACAACTATCTATCACTTCATACAGGTTAGGAGGATAGTTCCTAATTCATTTAAAAAATGTTATGAAGTTAAGAAGGATTTGAGAGATGATTTAGCTATACAGAAAAGCAAAGCATACATGGACAAGATATGATACTGCACAGGTTGATATAGCCCTCCAAAAAACTTTTAGATAATGTCAATGTGGTGCACACTATGATTTCACACTCATGCATTCGCTGGTGAAACTGATGTGGAGGTGTTCGGAATTGATCAGGCATTGGTGTCAAGGAAATCCACATGGTGTACACAGGTTCCTGGTAAAGTGATATAATAACAGCAAGACAAAAATTGAAATGGTGTTTCGCTTTTACACTCTAATAAAATGCTCTCTTATCCTAAAATCTTGTGCACGGTCATAGTCACCCTTTTCTCATTTACTAGTTTATCTGCCAGTTTATGCAAAAACTAAAACGAGCCCAACAAAGGACCCATCCTTGTTTTTGTTTTTTTACACAGTAATACATGCTGACCTGTACCATAGCATATCACAGTCCATGGAAATTAGATTGTGTTTCATGTGGTTTACAACAAATACAGAGTTTTTCTTTGAATGAAAATATGCCCATTTTGAGCCTTAAAACGTATTGAAATGTTATAATTCCCAGTGCCGATGTATGCATTTGGGCAAATCAAGGCTGCTGCCTTTTCTAATTACTCTGTCTGACATTATGTTCTTTTTCAGCTTGTAACCTCTTTAGTCTCAGCCCCATTATACATCTTTGGACTTACTTACTTACTTCACTACCTCATCAGCTCAACCACACAACCAGCATGGGGGATTCTTTCAAATCTTTCTGCAAAGAAGGCTGATGACTCTTGGCACAGTGAGCATACATTCCCTCCCTATGGAATGTTGGTGATCTTATAAAGCTCCACAGCATCCACTCAAGGCTAATTGCGGCCTGAGTTGGCTCAGGCACCACCCTTTCCACTGCAGGCATTCTGGATGGCGGACATTTTCACTCCTCCGAGGCCTGAGGCCACCCTTACAATTAACATCAGTTTCCATGCTTTTTTAGGCAACTCTTTCATTGAGATGACTTATTTTGGATTTTCTAAAACAGTACACAAACAAAGTTTCGGAGTATATTTTAGAAGAGCTTGCAGAATGCGTGGGACATAGCAAGGAAGTGTATTTTACTGCATAAGTGGTTTGGGATCAGAAAAAAAACACCTTCGACATACAGTATTTGTGTCTCATGTTTAATTCTGTTCTGTGAAGCGCTTTGTAACTTTGTTTTGAAAAGCACTACACAGATAAAGTTTATTAATATTATCTCCTGCATATCTAACATGAAATAAAACTAGCTTGTTAGAAGGCAGTTTGAAGGCCATAATATGTTGTTGTCAATAAAGGGCCTTGTTAGTTCTTGTGGGAAAACAGTGCATCTCTTAAGAATAAACGAGGAAAATAAGGAGCCGGGGAAGAAGAAAACCTCATTTATCCATTAGTGCAGTTTCACCATTTCCATGGGATTATCTCTAAACCTGTATGTCAGCAACATGTTTTCCCCAAACTGGCAACAAAAACTTTGGTCTTAAGTGCAACAACAGCTCTAAGAAAGACAGAATGGGACCTCAGAAATGTAGCCATACACATTAAGTTGATGAATACAACCTCAATGGCCTTGACCAATGGTGACATGTAACTCATAAACTATGTATAATAAAGAGTTTCTAATTACATACATGTAAAATATGAAACATGTATTTAGATTTGTCCTTCCCTTTGCTTGAGACTAAACCCCTCCCTAAGTCCACACTGCAGTTTAAGGCCTGCCTTGGCTTTGGTTATGTATGAGTCACAATAAGCAGTTAAAAGGCATTCTCATTAACCAAGACTTGCAACTCTTGGCATTTTTTGAACTAGGCCAGTCCAATCCTGCATGGTTAAGTTTAGAGATGCCTTTTATTCTCTCTTGCTCCTGTTTTTTGCTCTTAGTTCTGCCTTCTCCGTGTGTTACAGCTCCCACTTTCATTCCTGATGTGGAGTGGGCTCCGACACAGCAAAATGACCTTAAGCTTGCCACAGTAAGTGCATCATTAAATGTGCTAAATTACAGATATTTAAGAGCAATTACTTGTTAATTCTGTTGCGTGACAGTGGGTTAATTGGAAGGGCTTTCTGTTTTTTTTTTTTCATAATTATAATGATCATCCTTTGCTGTCAAACCAATTCGTCATCACTGAGGAAGAAATCCTGCATTTCCTGCCTATTTTGTCTTTAACGTGAGAGGTTATTGAGGCAATTATTACAGAATATGTTATCCTTTGAGTCTTTAGTTGCAAATATACTGTATATTGTTACAGTTTGTTAATATCTCTTGTATATATAGGGTGATATTTATTTTTCATATTTACATCCAGCCTGTGTATTTTGCCAGCAATATATTGTGTTGTTGTTGTGGCTCGGTGCTTCAGCAAATTAAACTTAAAAGGCAACTAAGGACTATGAGGTCAAAGTGCAGACTGTCACCTTTGATATACTGAGAATATGCCATTTAAGTTTTAGTCAGACAAACTCATCTGTCTTTAAACTGTTAATCAATTTGAATATAATTTGGTTTGGCATGGTTCGATTGGCTATGTACTTTGAAACTCCCCGCCGATATCTGGGACATATAGCATGTAACACCTAAGAGGCAGAGAGCACACACACACATCAGTCTGCTTTTGGAACAGATTAGCAAGAGCCAAGGTGGCATCTGGGGTGGAGGTGGGAGTAATTTCCATCACCTTGTCCAACAAGCAAAGAACTGAGATTTCAGGTCATTTAAATACCCCTTCCACTCCTTACTAATTTAAATGGACAGGTTGATTGGTGAACAGGTGTATCTATGAACTTGGTGTGTGTAAATCATGTGCAGTATGACAGCTTGCGTCAGAAGCGCCCAGATATCATGTTATCTGCCTGAACTATAAAAATAATAACACAGATTCGCACACCAAAAGCTCCCATTAGTTGGTTTTTAATGAAGTGACCTTTCGAGCAACAAGGCTCTTCTTCAGAAAATAGCGCTGCCTGAAGTTTAGCTGAATCTCGTTGACTGCAAAGAAATTGCAGTATAGTATATCTATACATTATCCTCCCATATTAAGGGATAATAAGCAATTGTTTAAGTTCAACTATATGATTGGTGGTCATGTTTTACACATCTTTTCACCCAAACCTAATTTTGTTAGTGAGTTAATGGGTAGTTCTCCCATCAGCAGGAAACTATTTGGACTGTGGATTTTGTCCATTGAAATCCCTCTAACTGTTGGATAAGAAATGAAAAAAAATGTTGGTCCCTTAAAATTCAAGGATTGTGTATCAAAGAAATGGTTCTATTTAAAATGTGCTGGATAAAGAGCCAGAAGAACAAACATGTTTACATACTGTTTTAATTACAGGAGACATTTGCTTCTACATACACTATGTGCATGATGTGACGTCTCAAACTGATTTACGACTAAGATACCAAGGAAGTCCATTAAGTAATTACTCGAGTCTATTTATGATGTCATCTGCTACAATTCTTAAGCTGCCATCTGTTTTTAGGATTACCTCCATCTTTATTACAACCTCAAAAAAGAGCCTTCAAGTCGGCGGAAGAGGAGTTGGCCCTTGTTCACCTCTAAGGTAAAAGACATGCAGAACTTCTTTGGCCTCAACAAAACAGGCTCTCTGGACGTGGAAACCATTGAGGTCATGAAGACCCCGCGCTGTGGAGTGCCAGATGTGGAAGACTACAGTCACAACCAGGGAACCCACTGGAACAAGAACGTCATCACATACAGGTAGTCCTCTGTTTCCCTGAACTCCAATAATTACATGTTTAAACTTCTGCACTAAGCCAAATAATACCGGGTAATGATATCCCCGCTTGCTCATCCACAATACTGGCAGGCACAATGTGGTGGGACAGAATATTGGACTAGGCCAGTAGTGTTACGGGTCAGTGGGCTGTGTTTAGAGAAAAAAAAAGTTATAGACTTTGGATGTGTGTGAAGAGGATATGCATGTGGTGTGTGTGTGTGCTCTTTGTTATTGTAGTATTGGCAGGTATACCAGAGATTTACCCCGCAGCACAGTAGACTCCCTGATTGAGTCAGCACTGGATGTCTGGGCCAGAGCTAGCAGCTTGACCTTTGTGAGGTCCCAAAGCCGCTCTGCCGACATCATGGTGGAGTTTGTAAGCTATGGTCAGTTTATTTTCCTTTTCAAAGCCCATACTGTAAGCCTTTAGGATTCAACACGGGACACAGTTGCATGAACTAAAAACCGATCGATTCTTTTGATCATAATAGACGTACATAAGGCTCTAACATTTAGGTGGCTATTCTATTGTTTATTGCTGGTTTCACTTGAAACACTTGGGATGGACTTATAGAGCATGGTGACTTCTACCCATTTGATGGGCCCAAAGGCACACTGGCTCATGCCTTTGGTCCTGGAGAAGGGTCTGGAGGGGACACCCACTTTGATGAGGATGAACAGTGGACTGAAGGACCAAATGGTATTGTCTATATATAACCTATCACCAATATTAGACAGGTATCCATGCTGATATTTTGAAACCTTAGAGAAACCTTAACAACCTATGCTCGTGTACAATGTAAATTCTCATCAATGGATTCTGGTGCTTTTACTACAGGGTTCAATTTGTTTCTCGTGGCAGCACATGAGTTTGGCCATGCTTTGGGGTTAAAGCACTCCAGAAATCCAGAGTCACTGATGTACCCGACTTACAAATCTCGTAGTCCAATCAACATACTTTCCAGAGAGGACGTAATAAACATCAACGCACTTTATGGTAAACATTCTGAGATACAAACTCATGTATTGACTCCACTTACTAGCTTTTAGCAAGTGGTTTTATGTGCATTTTTCATTATTCAGTACACAATTTAAGTTATTCTGAACAGCCTGAAAAGTTGCATTAGTCCATGAACAGTACACAATATTACGGTGTTATTGACGAGCTAAAATGTATTAAAGGAAGGACCCATTTAAGTGTTGCTGTTCATGTTCCTAGCACCAAATAGAGGACAGCAACAATCCAATCCCAGATATGGATGGAGTCCAATGTACAACCCATTGTTCTCAGGTCTTCATTTTCCCTTACCGATCCAAAACAAATGTGCTCCGGACTTGTTTTTTGATGCTGTATCAACTTTGGGGGATTCCACCTTATTTTTCAAAGACAGGTATGCTAATATTGTGGTATTTTTTAGGAAACGTTTAAATGCAGTTAAGAGTAGGCCCATATTAGGGTACTAGGAAACCTTAAAAATCGATGGGTGTTTGTGACTTGCTTTTGTGGATTTTCCCCAGGTATCTATGGATTAAACATAACAAGCAATACGACATCAAAGAGGGTCCTGTAAGTAATTTCATGCCCAAGATTGAAACTAATATTGATGCCGTCTACTGGGTCCCTCGCCGATCTACTGCTTACCTAATTCACGGTAAACATTACATTATGAAGGGCCCTTTAAAGTCATCCTTACTATGTGGAGAAAAGTTGATCATATACTATGTAGTATTTATATTATAATTTTTTATGAATTTAAGGCTTTTTAAACTGAAATTATTGCCATAAGTGCCAAATATGTTTCCTTCCCCAATGTGCTGCCACATGTAGAATCTATGTACTGGACAGTGAAGGGGTCCCTTGTTAAAGGCAAGCCAAAGCCCCTTAGCAACTATGGTTTTCCGCTGTGGGTGCAGGACATTGACGCCACAGTGCACATAGTGAGGACAGGCCGCACACTTTTCTTCATACATGACATCTATTGGAGGTAAGCATGACATGAAGCTGCACAACCACACAACATCAAACCCTATTCATAATTTAAGGCTGGTTGTGATTCGTTGTTAACAGGTATGTGTTGCGTGTTGTTAATGAATCTTCCTTAGTTACAATGAAAACCGAAGAGTTATGGATTTTGGATATCCAAAGTATATCAGTGAGGACTTCCCAGGACTCAACTCAACGATAAGTGCTGCTGTTCATAGGGATGGTGAGACATGATACTTTACCAATTTCCTGCATCAGTGTTTTAATACTTGGCAGTAGTTTGTAGTATTACTGCTAGGTAATACCGGTATTATTTTCTATTTGCTATATATGTTGCAGAGTAAGCACAGTACACACTGTTACTATAAATAAAATAAGAAGTACTTATATTTATTACGTCAAGTTGATCGTTTGAATTGATGTTAATTCTTAGGAAATCAACATGATCTGATTATATTCGGCACTTGTGGTTGATCTCAGTGGCTTACCCTCTGTATATTGTTTCATCAAAGAGCATGCTAGCTGCCTATTCTAAGTTCATATTTTGTTGTCCTGTAGGTTTCATGTACTTCTTTGTGGGACCACAAGTCTTAAAGTATGATTACACGCAGAGGAATGTTGTCAGAGTTGACAAAGCAAATACCTGGCTTGGATGCTAATAATGATGTTTCATGTCTGTAAGACATCATTTGATGAAATTGGCGCGAAAATCCAATAAATATCTAGAAAAAACTGCTACCGTACACGGAAAACGAATGCCTCGAATGCTTTGGCTAGTTTTGCTTCTTTATTTACACTCAGTTGAAGTTCATCCAACACTTTCACGATTGAGTAAGTTTCTGTGGGGTTCCTGTAAATCATCATTTGCTCATTACATCTCTGTGTGTACAGAATCAAGAATGGTCAATTGGATATGATCGACCATAAGTGAGAATATAGTAACATTATAATATACACAGTTAAGGTGCCATGTTAAAGTGGTGACAACACAACAGGGTGCCAACTTATGCATGTTTACTCTGGCTGGTTTAACATTTTCTGTTTTGCACACTTGAGCCTCATACGACCGACCTACCAAATGCACAGAGAACAATATTTTAAGTAACCATAGTAACGCATATACATTTCCACAGAGGTTTTATTTGTTTTACTCACACTCTGTTTCTCAGAGACAGACACTGATGTAAACCAGACAGAAAGAGTGTGGAACTGTTTCAACCTCAAAACCTCCAGTAAATTGTGGCAGGTAGACTTAGTTTAATAGCAGTATAGAGAAGTTTCTGCTCATGGGATATTTCCCCAACCTCAAGAATGCTCACCTTATAAAGAACCAAGTCAAAGGAGTCTGCTGTGATGTTCATTTGAAAGATGGAGTTGGTCTGCTCCTGGATATCAGTACTGAGCTCTCTAATATTCTTGGAAATCTTGATGACTTTACCTGTACATCAGAACAATTGGCCAAGGCCTGGAGATGTTGAACTGGCTGAGGTTTGTGCCCCCTCTTAATATATGTATCTATCAAAAAGCAAACAAAACTTTGAAAATATGTCTGATGTCTGTTAGCCTCAATCTTTTTTATTCTTTACATCTTTACATTTTTTTCAATTAAAGTACTGAACAAAAGGGTTGTGCATGGAACTGCTCAGACTTACACCTCTCGTGGTTATCAATTAGTTGGTTTGTATTTAAGAAAGTTTTTCTCAAAAGGTAAAATTCATCAGATGATTCTTTCTTATCGAGACACATAGCTTTTTGTAGTTGTTTATGTTTATCTACAATTTAATTCATCCAGAAACATACATACTTTAGAGTTTCATGCATGTGCGAACAGGACACCAAAATGTTACTCTGGCATGATCCAAGATCTCAAATGTACCCTATTTAAAACTGTATTAGCTCATATGCAATAATCCTAAAGGGAATGAAAGGGAAATATTGCGTCTAAAATGTTCATCAAAGCATGGCTAAACAAGGCATGGGAATTTAACCTGCATTTATGACAGGGCTACCTTAGGAGATTCTACCACTTGAGACCTAAGAGCAGAGCTATCAGAAGCACAAAGTCTACCTCTGGAATGGAGGAGAAGATGAAGACGATGCAAGGCTTCTTTGGCCTTCCTCAGACTGGTCGCCTGGACCCCAAGACTCTCTTTGAGATGAAGAAGGACAGATGTGGAGTTCCAGACGTGGACAACTTCAGCTTTTATCCCAAGAGGCCCAAGTGGAGGAACAACACCATTACATTCAGGTATTTCTGCAAATTAGTTTTGTAACATATTTCACATTGTTGACTTATTTAGATACTGTGACATGTTCTTTTGTCAGCATTTCTCAAATATGTGTCAAAATAGTTTTTTATGATAAATAATTGACAACATCCCTGTGCTTACAATTGTGGGTGTTAGTTGGTGTTACTACTCTTTCTAGATTTCTTGATGTTTTGTGAAAATGTCTGCAGGATTGACAAATACACACCTGACTTAAGCAAGACAGAAGTAGAGAGGTCAATTCTCTCCGCCCTTAAACTGTGGAGCAAAGCAGTCCAACTAAGGTTCATCCAGGTCAACGATGGGCAAGCTGACATTGTTCTCTCTTTTGCAAGAAAAAGTATTTCGCCCGTGGCATTTTTTGTTTATTACACCAGGAACAAAGCATTTATTTTCTCAAGTCAATTCTTCATATCAGTAGCATAGGTATATTCCCAGTTACGCCTCTAACGTGTATTACAAAACAGATCTCATGTTTGAGTCACTCTTTTCTATTTTGCTTGTAGCACATGGAGACTTCTTCCCCTTTGACGGGCCCAGGGGAGTACTGGCTCATGCCTTTGAGCCAGGGGAGGGGGTGGGGGGAGACGTTCACTTTGACGACGATGAAACATGGACAGCAGGACAAAGAAACTCAGGTTTGGAAGGACAGAACCTCTTATGTAGGAAAAAAGACCAGAAATTACACCAGGAATAAATGGACTGCTCTCTTTGTCATGCTCTCCATAATCTCCACCATTTTAGGTGGCCTAGTGTTTCTCATCTGAACAAAGCTTAGCAAATCTGAGAATTGGCTTAACACAGAGCTGTGACACCTTGTGTGGTTTAATGCTGTTGCAGGTTTTGATCTGCTTACCGTCGCTGCCCATGAGATAGGCCATTCGCTCGGTCTCTCTCACTCCAAAGACCCCACTTCCCTTATGTTTCCCAACTATAAGTATTACAGCGGTGCACATACCACACTTCCCAATGATGATGTGCAAGGGATACAGACATTGTATGGTGAGTGTTTCTAGCCAATACTATACCGCCTAAATTATGTTTACAGATATACTGCGCATTTTTAAGGATGTTAACAATATGCACTTTGAAAGGTAAGCCGATTCGAAAACCAGACTTAAAACCCACCCCCAAGAAATGTGACCCCAACTTCTCTGTGGACGCAGTCGCAGTGGTTGGAAAGGAGATTGTTTTCTTTAAAAATAGGTAAAATACCTGGTATTATGCATTCAATTATCTTATTATGTGCTCAACATTTTCTAAATTAAACGGCAATGTGTGTTTTACGTTTACCATACCCAGATACATGTGGATAAGAACAGCATGGACTGCCTATTGGAACAGGCTACGAGAGGGCTACAGCAGCATATTCCTCCCCACTATAAACTCCCCCGTGGATGCAGCCTACAACATCCCTGCCAAAGGCGTGGCGTACATCTTCACTGGTAATGTTTAGTCTTCAAGGCATCATTCATAACTGTGGCCTTAGAGCATGGCTTGGTTGGATGTCCATCAGGAGAACACAACCGCTGCACGCCTATGATAGCCTCACAACCCACAAGTGTCAACATTTAGCTTGATTGTTTTGGGCAGCTCTTGTGACAGGCTTTTAATGGTGTTATATGGTGTAACAGAACGTCTTTTTTAGGGTCTAAATACTGGATGGTTCAAGGGCTGAATATGAAAGCCCGTGCTCGCTCCATCTATGATTATGGATTCCCCACAAGAGTGAAGCAAATTGACGCAGCTGTACATTTAAATGGAAAAACATTCTTCTTTGTGGGACTTTCATATTACAGGTAAAGGAGAGTGTCTGCTTATAGTTATGAAAATAGGAATGATCCTTCATTAAAAATATTGTTAAACCAGTTAAAAGCTTGGATCTTTTTGCCAAGACCCAAACGTTTTCTAGCTCTTGATAGTTGCTGCCACCTAGTGTTAGGATGGTCAAAGTAACACTGTGAGGAGAACACTGCAATGTAAAATGCTAAATGTGTTCAGCTTCGTTGAAAAATCAGAGATCAAATCACCAACACATCTCTTTCATTTCCCAAAGGTATGATGAACAAAAGAGAAGAATGGACTCTGGATTTCCCAGAGCCATACATTTTGATTGGCCAGGCATTGTAAAGAGGGTTGACGCTGCACTTGAGTTAAGAGGTAATTATTGATCTCAATCACAGATAAACAAAATTGCATAGCTCTTGAAATTCCCCAGGACAGAAGGTACTAGTATTGTTTAGCAATATGAATTGCATAATGGAATGAACTAGTTCAGTACTTTTTCCTGTTAAGAGATAAATTATTGTATGTTTTTTCTACCTGCAGGTCATGTCTACCTTTTCATCGGTACCAAGGCATTCCGCTATGAATTCAGACAAAACCGTGTGCTGAATATAATTCCTTCCAATGTATGGCTTGGCTGCTAGTTTAAGAAAAATAATAATAATTCAGGACACAATCAGAGCTGCTTCTTTTTCTCTCGACGTGAATGCGTCGCACACATACACTGCACATACAGATCCTACCAGGATCAGGGAGGCTGGAGTTGTGAAACTGCTCACAAGCATGACTGGCATATTTGTCTCATTACAAGTTTCTGCCTGTTCCTTTAAAATACATTGAAAACATCTGTAAAATTGCACATGGGATACTGTTGGCCAAGGGTATTTCATGTTTGTGCATGTATTCGTGCAATTTGAATTCAAGGTGATCTGCTGATGAAAACATTTTGTACAGGACAGGGAATGGAACAAATCTTAGACTGGCCTGGCAACACTTCCATTCCCTTGTTCTCTGAAACATAAGCATATCCAAGTCATAGTCCCTTCAATATAAATGGCCTTGAGTTATTGGTGCATCAATAATTGAATATATTCATGCAACAATAAAAGCGAGTTTTAACAAAAAGCCAGTATTTGTTACCTCTGTACAAAATAAATAAGAAAACATTTAAATGAAACCAATCTGTGGCTGTTTATTCTCAGAACCTCTCTGTGGCTCACAGAAGGGCCCTATAGCTCACCCCAGGATAGGGGCTTGTCTTAACATCTGTTGGAATGCAACTGAGCAAAACTCTCACTTTATGTTTAAACGATTATCGCACACACCCCAGGGTGTATAGGAAGGCTATATAAGAGAAGGCTGGAAAGAGAGAAGATGTATTCCAGCTTGTAACAGTGAAATAGCCTCGCTGATGGATTCAGGAATACTGTTGATAGCATGTCTTTCTCTTTGTTGGGCGGCTCCTGCCCCAGCCTCAGAGACCCAAACTTCACCAGAAAAAATGGAAGCAGTTGCTGAGGTAACAAAAAATCCTGTATGTTTCATTACTTTTGCATCCTGTAATGTAAAATAAAAATGTATATTTTTTTGATACAGGAGTACTTGTCTCAATTCTATGGGGACAGTGGGGTTATCAACTCCACAAGTCGCAGAATAAGCGCCAACCAGCCTACTAAAGACCATGACCTGTTTAAAAGCAGCCTTGAGACCATGCAAGCCTTCTTTGGGCTGGAGGTGACTGGGCGCCTGGATGAGAAAACCCTGGGTGTTATGAAGGAGCCGAGATGTGGCAGGTCGGACATCAGCCGATATGGACACTTTGCTGGGAAACCCAGATGGCAGAAGAGCTTAATCACCTACAGGTATACTGACAAACTTGAGTAAATTTTGTGTTAAAAGAATTTCAATCTGTCTCACACTCTTAAATTGATTCATTAAAACATTTTGTTATTCTACATAGTACTAGCCTACTGAATTCAAAATGACTTAAACTAACAATCAACTAACCTTCATCTGGGATATAATCCTCCTGTTTAAATAATTGTGCTATTATTGCAAATTAGAAGAATTTTTGATAATTTTGTATTAATTATTGCACGAGGATGTATTTATCAATGTAATAACAAAGGAAGCAGTTGTCTGCAAATGTTCTATAAACAAGACTGTTTGAGGTCAGAATTGGCTATATTACACAAGGATCACCGAATACACCCGGGATTTAAGCCAGAGGGAGGTGGATTCCGCCATTGGTCAGGCCTTCCAGATCTACAGTGATGTCATACCTCTGGACTTCAAACAGATCCTCACTGGCACGGCTGACATTATGATCCTTTTTAGGGGTGGATGTAAGTACTGCATGGGGTTCATACTATTTCTATATCAATTTTGAACAACAAAAACAACCTTTTGACATCTTGGTATATCATGACAGACCATGGAGATTTTTACCCTTTTGACGGGCCCAATGGTGTGTTGGCCCATGCCAACTCACCCGGAGAGGGGCAAGGTGGAGATAGCCATTTTGATGATGATGAAAATTGGACTTTGTCTCAAAGAGGTACACTTTCATATGTATTATAATGTTTTTAAAAAGGCTTGTGAATAGTGGTTCTTTGAGTAACAACATTTTCCCCAAATGGGGTTGTCCTCAGGGGTGAATCTGTTTCTTGTGGCTGCCCATGAGTTTGGCCACGCTTTAGGGCTGGATCACTCCAGGGACAGAAACGCTCTGATGTTCCCCACCTATCGTTATGTCAACACCAATGGCTACAAACTGCCTGATGACGACAGACGTGGCGTCCAAGCCCTGTATGGTGTGTAACAATTTAGAAATAGAATGGACAAATGTTGTTCTTCACAGGGAAAACAGCACATTCAACACAAACAGTAATCTTGTATGAGTAATATCAAATGTGTATATTTTATAGAGTATGTTTATGTGGACTGACTACCCAAACTGTATTTTGATGAAAAACAATTGGCTGTGTGACTTTGCAAAGGTTCGCGAACACCTGATCCACCAACAGCCAAACCCCAACCAAACCCCCCTCCAGCACCAGAACCAGAGGAACCTGAACCTACTGAAACTCCTGAACCGGACCCCCAACCAAACCCTGGAGATGAACAGTGCAGCCGAGACCTTATGTTTGATGCAGCTACGTCGATAAGAGGAGATCTTTATTTCTTCAAAAATGGGTATATACAATAGATGGATAAGATATACAATGCCGTAGCCAAAATTCATACAAATGAATTCTCAACAGGTAGGTGCATATTCTTTTTACAAATTATTTATGAAACTATGTGGCAATGCCTTTATAGGTATTATTGGAGGAAGAGTACTACCTTTCAAGGAATTCGACTCACCAAAGTGAGCACACGATGGCCACGAATTAACTCTGTTGATGCTGCCTATGAAGTCCTAAACAAGGACGTTGTGTATCTTTTTGAAGGTATGGTCAAACTTAATTTTGTTTAACAAAAACCACTAATGACTTAAACATATTTTAATGTATAGTACCATTCGTACAGGTACCAATTACTGGGGTATAAGGGCTTATGCAAAAACAATCATCCCTGGCTACCCAAAGCCCATCACCAACCTTGGAATTCCTTCAACTGTGAAAAAACTGGATGCAGCAGTACATGTGGTTTCTACAGGGAAAACCTTGCTCTTTGCAAACAACCAATATTGGAGGTGAGTGCTATTTTAACCTCATATCAAATGTATCTTTACTTTTGCCAATACGATAGGTGATTTATTTTGATGATTGGACAATCATTGCAGTTATGATGAGTTCAGAGGTCAAATGGACTATGGATATCCAAGGTATATTACCACAGACTTCCCTGGCATCGGTTCTAAAGTGGATGCTGCCTTTGAAAACTATGGTGAGATTTTTTTTAAAGAGACAGCTTTTTAAAAAGGCTTATTGCAATGTACTATGTTTATTTTTTTCATTGATGAATCGATGTCTCCTTTCTGCAGGGTACCTTTATTTCTCTGACGGATCAAGGCAGAGTGAGTACAACCTGCCCTACAGGAGAGTGATGCGTGTCCTCTTGAACTATAGCTGGCTAAATTGCTACTAAGCTGTCAATGTTTATTATATTTTTTTTGTTGTTGTCATGAATGGCTTCTACTTGGCTCTCTTTTAAGTATTTTTTTAATGATTTTATAAATAAACCAAATTGCACAGTTATTGGATACAATGTGTGAGATTAATGGTCATTTGTGTCTCAATTGTCAATTTCTTATGTATTCAATAACTTTCTACTACAAATTATTTGTAACCATGCCAGGTTTTGGCCCATTTTATATTAGGAATATGGCTTCTAAAATGAAATTCGACATTATAGAGTCCTCTAACTTTACATTTCATAAATAATAAATAAATAAATAAATAAACTACATATACGAAATTATAAAAATGTGTCTTTTTTCCCCAAAACTAATTTTCTGCTCAGAACATACTTCTTTTATAGCATGGGCATTGACAGTATGAGCATGAGTCACAACTACAAAGCCCATTAACTACATTTCCTTACTAAAACCCTACACAATGGATATCCGTTTTGTACGCCACCTAATATATCCCGTCAAAACAAAGTGAAATGTTTTGTAGTTCCGAAGGTATTCTCAAATTTGTTTTCATAGCCGCACACCAGCTAACATAACATTAAGTTGCTAACCCTGATCATTCCAACACGAATTTGGCCGTCTTAACGGGTCGTATATATTATTCAAGTTTTTAAGTAAAATTAAAAAGTACGTACCAAGGTATTTGCTACGTTATGTTTACAAGCTAGCAAACGCTAGCCTAACATTAGCGTTCCTTAGCTAACGTTCTCTCTGTTGTTAGCTAACATAGCCCCTTTCAGTCGTTGATCTTTTGTAAACAATGCAATGGAGACGAACGAGGGGTCCCCGATGATACACGGCAAAGAGCCTTCACGTCCAAGGAATGCCAGGAGTGGGGTAGGCTTTACAATCTCAAAAGCAATACTTAACTACAAATGTACGCAGCTGACTAGCTATGTAACATTAGTTAGCAACCGATGATGCCAAACTAATATTATTAGCGTGAACTGACAACTTTTCAAAAGCAAAGTGGCTGGGATGCCAACGGTAGTAGTTGGTACACTGAATTATAGCTTTAGGAATTGTGCAGGACTGACAAATGTGTAATATTCTCAGCCCTCGACAAGCAGTAATCAAACCACACGCAGTTCCCTGTCTCCCATGGACCCACTAAACACGCTGTCAAACTTCGAATCAGAGATGGAACCAGACGTACAGGGGAATTACTCTCTCTTCCCTGCTTTGGACAACATGGCCAATCTGTCAGGGAATTCTGAAACTCTAGAAGCGTAAGTCAATCTGCACTTGTGCTATATTTGGCTACTGAGAAGTACGTAGACAAGAGACCAACTCCGACCTTACACATGTCAGCTTTGTTTAGCGGCCAATTCACAGTAACGCGTGTTCTCTCTCTTTTAAGTGAACCACCTAGTGATGTTGCAGACAAGCCAAACCTTACGTGGCTCGATGCTGCACAGGTAACATGCTTTCTACCTATTCAATGGTTGCTTTAGAAACTTTCATTCGTAACTGCGACATCAATACAAATGCTTATTTTTAGTACAGCTGCCTTTTATGTTCTTGCAGATTGTCTTGGAAGAGGCTGGACGTCCGATGCACATAAAGGAGATCAAACAGAGGATTGTGGATAGGGGCTTAGTTCAATCAAAGTACAGTAGTTCATGTTTTCACTCGTGAAAAAATATCACATGCCATTTCACTCAGTTATTATGGTGAATTCCCTCTGGTTAGGAAGGAAGACCATTTGCCCCGATTTGCAGGAAGTCAGAGTCAGGGTTTAGCTTCGGAGAAGGTGGCTTTATTTGACATACAAAGACAATTGAAAACCTGCAGGTTTTCCTAACTTTCCCAATGGCTGCCGGCTCTCATCTCTCTCTTTCTCTCTTGATTCTCTCTTACGTATGTCCCCCTTTTGGGTAAGGTCTAAAGATCATCCTAGCAGGGGGGTTGTTTCCTGCTACCCAGCAAGGACATCTGGCATTCATTATGTGACCCCTGTCTTAACTAATGCAGGGTAATATAATTACAAAGGAAGCATTAGTACATAGTCACAGTCCAGGCCCTGCACCCATGCAAAATACACAACATTATCACTTGAACAACTGCATAAAGCCCTGTGTGTGTTTCCTTCTAAATAGTTTAAACCTTTGCCTCTGCTTCTTTTGACAGTGCAAAGTCAAGCATGGAAGCTGTCATGTACAGAGAGGTAAGAATTATAAATGGTAGGTTAGCCATCGTTCTATTCTCATCAGTTGCATTGTGGGTCCATGATGTAACTGCTATTGAATACTTGTGTACTCATATACTATTTTCAATTAATTTGATCACTCTGTATCACTTTGCATTTTCACCAACAATATACTTTTCCAATTTTTCTTTACTTTTCTGAATATTTGATTTATACCCCCTCATTTCCTTGAGGCCTAATTGAAATATTAACGCACAGTAGCTAGAGTGGAGGGGGTACGGATGCACCAACAATAGATGTGCCCATTTGTATACCATGGAAATACTAGTTCGATATGACTCAAAGAAAGGGATAGAGTGAAATAAGCGAAGTCCCATCCTTTGACACAGTAATCAGGGTCTCCATAGGCATTGCCTTGCCCTCAGTATTTCACTATGTTACAGACACATAAAGGGAGCAGGAGATTCAAGAGGATTGAGCACAGAAATGGAGTCTTTGCGCTGTTGGTGAGTCCTCCTCACAAATGAGATGGAAGTAGGAACCCCTTGAAGAACCGGCCATCGATTGAAATGTTAGTTTAGATATTTCAATATGTGGAGTGGACCAAGGTTTTTGATCACTTCATGGGCTCATGTGTTTTTAAAACATGTTACATTATGTATTCATTCTGAGCTGTATCATTTTGACATCCAAACAATAGCGTCATTGTTGTTGGTATTCATGCAATGTCGGTCCTACACCCTGAAATATAAATCGATCAAGTTCCAGACACTCCTGGTTAAAAGTATCGATCCGAAAATTGAACAAAGTTGTACTTTGTCTTGACTCTTAGACAGACGATGAGAGGCAACAAGCATTACAAGCCTTCACCGCCCAGTCGCTCTTGGGCTCTCCTCCTCACACCACCTTCTCCAGCTCAGGGTCGGCAGCGTCCCTGCCTCCCTTCCCCTCCCCCAGCAGCTCCTCCGATCATAAGCCCAAGAACAAGAAAGCGTCCCGCAAGAGCCAGAATGAAAAGTACCGGTTCAAGTATCTCCGGCTACGTAAAGCAGCCCGGGCCATGATCTTTGTAAGTAGACTTCATACTAAATGTAATAGGTATGATGAGGAAAGTGTCTTCGGGTTGGGTTTCGTAATGTTGAAGCCATTTTGCTGTTGCCACTGCAATAGGAAACGAGTTTTGAAGGTATTATTTATCTAAGTGTATCTCACACATCTGACCCAGATTACAACTCACTTGCAGGAGAATGCAGCTCTGTGCGATGAAGTCGCCCACATAGAGGAGAAATTTTTAAGGGCTAAGGAAGAGCGGAGGTGATTTTTGGCAGATATAAAACACTTGCTTTGACTTTGTTTCTCATTTATTTATAGACACCAAATACTTTCAAACATCATAGCCACCACTTTATAACCCTGACATATTAAATTCAATGCCTCTATGATTGATTTACTGATTTAATCTCATAGGTTTTTGTTGAAGTCGCTGTTGCAGTACCGATGTCTGTCAGACGGGGAGCTGTTATCTGTCTCTGGGGCAGGTTCTCACACCTCAGCCCCTTTTAGTTCAACAACAGGGGCTACAGTGCTGCCTGGTGGGCATAGCGGGGTTACTGGTACACCTGCGGATGAAGAAGGCCTTCCTAAAAAACCTAAAAAGGAAAGAAGGGAACGAGGCAGAGAGAATGGACGAGAAGATGGTGCGTTTAGCTTTGATGTCTCCCTAGAACCTTTTTTTTTTTTTCTCCGACATTTGAAGGAAACATTTTAAACATGACATGTACCCCCGATTGTAACATGTATTGTTTTTCCTTTGTATTAATTGTTTTGGTTCCTCAGTCCCAAAGAAGATATCTAAGAAAAGGAAGCTGGCCGACGGCTCCAAGAAGCTGGTCCAGCCCATCCCGCTGGATTCCTCGGGGCGTCCGGTCTTTCCCATCGTTTTGGGAGGGCTGACTGTGTACAGCCTTGGCGAAGTGGGTGCCTTTTTCAAATACGTGCAGGTGACCGCTCCGTTGGCTGGTGTTGCAACTCATGTGTTCCCGTCTCTGACTTAGATCATCACAGATCGGATGTTATTCCATGACCAGTGTGCCATCTATCCGGTGGGCTTCTGCAGCACTCGCACCTACGCCAGCATGAAGAACCCCGAGCAGCAGTGCCTCTTCACCTGCCAGATCAAGGACGGGGGCACAGGGCCACAGGTGTGCATATTCGTACTGCACAGTGTGTCGCAGAGCAGCACACAAGACAGACTCGCACACAAACAGCCTCAGACGCAAACACGACTAGCCTGTGACGTGCCTCATTGACAGCGGAGTATTGTCAGTGTCTTACATGAAGTTGTTCTATGTCTTATCAGTTTGAGATCGTGCCAGAGGATGACCCACAAAACGCCATCGCGGCCTCCTCTGCCCTGACCTGCCACTCAAACCTGTTGAAGACCATCGCGTCCATGAGGTAGAGGGAACTCCACAAGGAACACCTTCAAACAATGAAACTCGCTGTATGTTGATGTACGACTCAACCTTTCCTTCACCGCCAGGTCAAAGCCGGCTGCCCCTATAATGCCGTCCGGAGCGGACTTTTTTGGCTTCTCCCATCCCACCATCCAGAACCTGATCCAGAGCTGTCCCGGAGCACGCAAGTGCAGCAAGTACGAGAGCTCCAGGAAAATACTCTTATCAGTAGATTTTTATTTTAATATGCATATATATTTTCATGATTTGAGTTGTTAGATTCCATTACAGCTTCTCATGCTTTTCCTTTTCAGTTATCAATGGATACGGTTTGAAGTGTGTCGCCCTGGCGACGGCCAGGTACCTCACAGCCTGTCGGAGGATGATGCCTCGGTCAATTTTGAGGCCTACCAGAAGCACCAAGACTCTGATGAGAGTGTGAAGACAGATCACAATGTGGCAGGTTAGTCAGCAATCTACGTTAGTCAGCAAATACATTCCTACTTCTAGCCTGCCATTTGTAAGCTCTTTTAGCCATCAGGAGCCTAGAACCCAAGTTCCTATCTTTTCATATAGCATACACGAAAGGGTGTAGAGATATGTTGTTACTTAACACTGTAATATGTTGTGCAAGTGATGTATCAGGTCTTTAATTTTCCAGGACTGACTCCTCACTCCCCCACCCTGAAACCTTCCCCCTCAACTTCCTACTTCAACTCATGAGGAGCATTTGGTCCTTCTTCCAATTTTCTCAAGACGCCCTCCAGAACTTCAAAGACTGTTTCAAAGCCAATAATAGTATGTACTCTGACTGTGAATATGGCTCTACAATACAAGAAAGACAACAGAACGATGTATTATTAGTATTGGAAACAAAAACGGTTTTATTTGGAATGAATCAATAAGAAAAAGGCATCATGGTTAAGGGTCTTAGTCATTAATGTTTGGCTTCTTCTCTGTGTCGTTGTAACAGCGGTTGGTGGCCGTTAAAAGCATGCCGATGTGTGTATCTCAATAAAAAAACACATTTATGAATTAAGCGTTTTGAACATCGAGGCCTGTGGAATTGGAAAATATTGTTGAGTGATCATTCTTTAAAATTGACTGATCTTATTTAAAGCAACTCATTCAAGTTTTGGTATGCCTTACCTGCAAGGTGCCATAACAGTTGCCAGTTGCCAAGTGAATAAAATCCTGCAGTAATTACTAGGATTGCAACATCATTGCTGTGCTCTTAAAGAGAATGTAACCATTTTTTCTATTTTTACAGAGCAGAAGAAAATACATTAAATCTGTAAACAGCATCTTTTGATTGTATATGATATATTATGTCATTGTATTATTGTATGTATGTATTATGTTAACTTGGTATCAGGTTCGCATTACAATAAAAGGAACTGGAAAGTGCATATTTGAGTGATTTCATAGGAAAGGGAAAGGGAGAGACGGGCTGTTGTTCTCATGGCTCTGTGCTGATGTTCAGTTTAAAGGGTGGTGCCGGTAAAAATCTGTGCGAGCTGTAGATGGGACAGGCCTTGTAGTCACAGGGCCAGTCTCTCCAGGCATAGCGTAAGCCAGCAACATTGTCCATGGCTGAACAGCTAGTGACGTTCAGCTGGACAGTGTTGGCATCCCACTGCTCAATTGGAGCTGGCACCCATTGTGCTTTAGGACCACACAACGTCTTGACCGCTGAGCAACAGACCTGGGGGACCAAAAAGACGCGGAAGACAAAATATTGTTTTTCTGATCAATTCATTGGTATTGTGAACCACAAAGAGCTATACAATTATTAGCATCTATATTCTAAAATATTTTAATGTTTGATGTCCACATTTTTTTTTTATTATTGTATTAGCGTTGCAAGTTTTTGTCTACTAATGAATGCAAAATCAATTGTGTTAACTCACCTCAAATATATTTTTAGATGCAGCTACAGAGATCTTCTGGTCATAGGTGATGCTAAGGTAGCCCTTTTTGGCCACAACTTTGCTTGGGAATGGACCCTGGAATACCAGGTCCGTCTCTCCGTAAGCTACTGCCCTTGCTCCCAATGCCAGTCTGTATGCCACATGCTGCTTGTCCCTGGGATGGATGCTTCAAGGCAAAAGCAATTCAAAGAGTCAATGTATTTCTGATCTTTCTAGACTCAAACACTATGTTTTTTTTAATGGAGGTGTTTCGTGTGCTGAGGTAAATGCTTTTAGTCAGTACCTGCCAAAAGGGGACTTCTCATCTGGCAAGTCTAAAGCAACAGCCATGAAGGTTTTCTTCATCCGTGGGTTAGGAGCAAAGCCATAGTCGGCGGACTGGTGCCAACGTATGTTTGGAAAGTCTTCACTTTTTGAGCCCTTTATGTAAGTGCAGAGCTGTGAAAACACACAGTCCACATGTATGCCTTCATACGCATGTTTTTAAAGTATGCAGGTATGCATGGGTCCCTTTATAAGGCTGCATTTTTAAACTATTGCTGTACCTGAACAAAACCGAAGGGGAAATCTGCCGCCGTCTGCCCCCCAGAGCTCTGATGAAAAGCCATCCTCCAATCATCGATCATGGCAGGAAAAGCACATGAGTACTGCTCCTGATGGTATTCTGTATTGGCCTCACCTAGTACAAAAAAACGGGAACCGGAAAATCAGCACGTGCACAAACCAGATTGGTGGCCACTACAGTTTAACCAAGACATGAAACAATGTGAGCCTGCAATGCTAGTATCACACTTTGCAGATGATCACAAACACTTCATGTAAATGCTTGCCATCACTTGATGGTGGCTCTTACCCTGATACCATATGGCTCCCTTGAGAGTCATATTGAGTAGCGGATGGATCATGGCATTCCACAACACAGAATTCTGCCATTGATATCCCCAAGGTATACTGAGCATATCAAACCTGAAATGTAACGTAGATGCAAGGGATTTGGAGTTTTAGAATTATGAAAAGTAGATGTTTAAGCTCTAACGACATGATAGCATATTTTCATATCAATTTACAAACACAGAGTATGCAGTGTTAAAGTTATTATACGCATTCAGGATTGAAGAATAACTGAGCACCCTTGTTTTAGCTGGACCACACCTTAGCAAATCCATAAATGACAGAATCGTGGAGGGGAAAAATTATTATGTACGGGTGGTCTCAAGTGCCCCCAAAAAATGCTCCTCTCAACAACCTGATGAAGTTAGGAAAAAAAACTAAAAACATCCAAGGACACGGTCAGATGGCTTGGTTGAAAGAAAGAACAAATAGCTAACCAGTGGATCTGTGGATCGTTGACAAGCCAGTGTACCGTGCACCACATCACCCAATCAGTGAACTTTGGGTGCAATAGCTTGTGTTTGACCTGTAAATTGCTGTTTTACACCAATTTAACACTTATATTATAAAATGATATACATGGCACTAAAACGTAAGGTTTCAGTCCAAAATCAATCTTTAGCACCATGCCATGTCTCAAAACATTGGTTTTCAACAGAAAAGAAAGTGTGAGGTTCATAACACTGATCTCCCAAAACACTTTTTTGAAAGTGGCATTTTCTTCAGCGTTTTACGATAGTTATGCTCTTGTCCATTTGGAAACACAGCACTAAAAAAAGATGTGGTTTATAAGTCTAGCACTTGTATTTCCTTACCAGTGCGATTCCACCTCATTCAGCCCACAGCTGGCAAGGGCTCGTGGGGAGGACCAGGACTCAACAGGTGTACCTCCCCAGCATGATTCAACAAGGCCTATAGGGTAGTTCAGGGTTTTGTAGAGGTAACGACCAAACAGCCAGCAGACTGCTGAGTAGCTGGTGAAATTGCCATCCCCAAGCAACTCTGTGAATTTATAACAATAGTCAGACACAAATTACTTTTGGGCAATGATCTTACAATGTGAGTCTTACAATTTCATTAAATGCACACATGGTACTACACAATTAAAACATTCAGTAATAATAGGATTTTTGGTTGACTTGTTGCTCAAACAATGTTATTACTCAACATCATCCTTGTCCATTATTAAATCCTTAGTTTAAAACCGACATTCAACTTAAAAACAATACTATATATTAACAACTTACGGAAAGTGCTTTCATTTTTATGTTTTCCTTACTTGAAGTGGGCACAGACCAAGGTACAGTAACTCCACCCAGGTCAGGCAGTTCTGTTTCACTTTTCACCAGTGCAGCCATGAAGATTCGCACGTTAGGATACTTAGCTGCGAGAGCAAGCTCTTTTGAAGCATTGAAAATCTATAACTCACATTCAATTGAAAGTCAGGAAGGCTGGTGTTCATAACAAAAAGTTAAACGTTTGTGTGTATCACGTTAATCCTTTCATTACCTGAGAGGTTGTGAATTGCATGTTGCTCTGACCTCCACACAGCCAGACGTCACCAAAGAGCACATCTTTGAAAGTGATGGTGTTGATGTTGTTTGGAAGAGAAGCTGTTAACTGGTAGGGACCACCAGCAGCCACAGGATCTAGAGTCACCCTCCAGATGCCTGTGTCAAGAAAGGGGGATTTAGTCAGTTTATGATTCTCTTTTCTTTTTTAAGGAACATTTCATATAAACAGGATATCATATTAAAAAGTTGCATATTTAGCTTAAGGGTGGTCACGGTGTCAGAGAACATTTTTTTAATAATTAAATTACTGACTAATAATTCCATCTAAATTACAAATACTGCTTTACACTAAAGTGCCTCAATATGTTTTAAGTTTTCAAAGGTTTAAAATATGGGTTAATCTCTCCATCATGCAAGGCTCTAAGCAACCAGTCCCTTTGTGTCCCTTTTTATACAACGGTTACGCCTTATGGCAGTAGTTGATTCATGCAGGAAATAAAACATGAAATGTTTTGTGCTGCGTGTCATGGCCTGAACCATGAGAGCTATACAGCAAAACAAGCGTAGCAACAGATGGAGTAGTTTAAATATGTAATTCACAACAGATCACCTTCACCATAACATTTAGATAGTTTAAGTGCTATTTCCTCTGGCTACTGACTCAACAAGCGAGAAATCAGCTCATCATTAAGCCCCCAATTTCCATAGGGAGAGCATCAGATTATCGAACAGCTTTCTTACCTTCAGTTACTACGGTAGTCTCGGTTTTGTTAAAGCCAGATCCTGAAAGTGTGACAGTGACCTTTCCAGCCACTGGACCGTAACCCCACAATACAGCTCTTTCTGGGGCTTTCTGAAGGACCATGTGATCTCCATAGTAGGATGCAAAGCGAAACTTCGTATCTAAATAACACCAAAAACATTCACTTTGTAAAAGCAAAATACACGCATTCATAAACCCCTAATTAAGTGAAATGTCTTGAAGCTATGAAACAATCATTAGACAGTGGGAAGGACATTTTATGAAGCAAAATTAGACTGTTCAAGCCATGATGCCACTGTTTATAATCAGACAAGCATAGTACAGACCAAAGACCGACGGACCATGAATTCAACTGCAGTTTGCAATTATATTCGTATGTTAGGACGGTTGAGACGGGTCAAATAGGCTTATTTTAACATGGGCGTGTGCATAGACAGGAAGGCTATTTTGGACCAATACAGTCTACCAAAAGAGCATATTATTTTACAAAAGCATAGCATAGTTCAACTTTAAAGTTCTCTCGGTTTCTACACCCAGTGGCGGCGCTAAAGGAAGTGCAAATTCCAACTAGACGTAGCTATAAAAAAGGTCGAATTGCTACTTTATCATTTTTTTTCAACTTACCAGAAGCACAATAACATCCTAAAAGCGAAATCAAAAACGCTAATTTATGTAGGTTTACGGTAACATCCATGGACTGGCTGTGTAGTATCCTACTGTAAACAGGCACAATAACACCTACAGCTATCAATGAGCGCATAGAACTAAAAGCCAGGTGAGTGAATGCAGCGACACAAACGAATGCAATTTACTTCCGCTCATAGACAAACAGTTGACAAGCACATGACACAAACGAGTAAAACAACAGTCAGTGGTTTAGTGGAATGAAAAGCGCATGTACCATGTGATCGTTGTCATGGTCCATGTTTGTGGAACTAGATTAATTGAGGTAAATCGCCGTAAATCCAAGATAGCCTTTTACAGTGCGTACGATTTACTTGATATAACTCATCTTCGTGTGTTTGGTTCATATGTGTAACATAACCTACCTTGTTTTCAATTTCAGTGTAGGTTTGTTTCCCAATAACGTGTCTTTGGCTTTTTTCTGCATCAGCTGCTTTATTATTGGAGCTACTGACGCCTACAACCATGTCCGGTTAAAAATACTACCGCGCATGAAGTATCCAGACTTTTTTGACGGGGGTGGCCCAAGTGGGACATTGACTTATGCAGGGGTAGGCTACGAGCCTGCACACACATACGTCGGAATAGCATTAGTTTACCATTTTTTCTCCAATACCCATATCTACTTCAATTACTAACATTACATTGTCTAAAATGTAAAGATAAATAGACCTATCAATCAATACATAACAGAGTGGCACCATACAAATGTTATATAAAGCTTCCTTTATTCTTTAAATAAATTGTACCTGCAAAAGTAGGCTACATACAAAATAAAACAAGGTGTTTGATAGGCTAGACACTACTCTGGCGCATTACTGCTCAAGTTTCAAAATGAATTTCACCTGTAAATGAAAGTTGGGTCTACTCGTCAACCAGTTAAAACCAATGATCTAGTCCTGCCACTCCCACTGACTTGCAGTACAGTATGTCAGTTAGCTATTTGATTGTTCAATGCGTGTTTAAGTATAGGCCCCTATTAGATTTATACATTTGTGTATATGGCATAATTTTACACTCTATGATCTGCCTGAATATGATATGAAAAGGAAAGAAAACATTTTTCCCCATCTGTATTTTCTCCTAACTGGTCTGTTTACCTGTCTGCTATCAATGACCACATATAAGGGTAAACTTTGCTTTGTAAAGTGTATCTTTGTGTTGATTCATTCATTTCATTGGGAAGGATAGGAGAGGACTCCTACTTCTCGTGGCTTCTTGCTAGCATGGCTGCTGAGTGTAAAGGGTGGTGCAGGAAAACTCTGTCTGAACGGTAAATCTCTCCCCAGGCGTATTGCAAGTCAGCAACATGTTCCATGGTCTACACCTGAAGGGTGCTAGCATCCCACTGCTTGATTGGAGCTGGCACCCACTGGCCTTGAGGTCCACATGAAACCTTTACTGCTGAGCAACAGATCTGGGGGACAAAAAAAGAAGCGAATGACAAAAATATTGTTTTTCTGATAAAATCCGCTTTTCTTTGTGATTGCCAAAGAGTTATGAAAAGATCCTATAGTTAAAAATAAATAATTTGGCTAAACTTTTTTAATTTACTTTACAAACACAGGCACATTATACACTAATCACTGTACCAGACACCGGTCGATGCCAGGAAGTGCGCAAATTCCAATAAAGGCAATTTGTTATATCAAAAAGGTTACATTGCAGATTAATCATGGCTTTTCTATGTACAAGAGGTAGAGTAACACCTAAAAAAGCTAAAGACGCAAATAGATATAGGTTTACGCTCACATCCATAGAATGTTTGAATGGCACTGCAAACAGGCACACAGTGGCCGCAGAACATAAGTCCAGGTGTTTGAGTGCAGTGACACAAACTTAAACTATTTATATCCGCACAAAGAAAAACAGATGTGACACCAACGAATCAAAGATGCACCGCATTGGTAAATAAAATCTCTTGTAGGTTTGAATATGTCTAAAGATTTATAATGGTCGATTAGATTGAAAGACTTCCGCCACATATGATTTTAGACAGTCTATGCTGCCTGGATATGATATAAAATGAAATGATCAGATATTTTCCCATCTATATTTTCTTTTCTAAATCCCCTGCTTATTTGTCTGCTATCAATGACTGCAAAGAGGCCAAACATGCCAACAAGTTCCACTGGATCTGTGACAATTGAGGCTGTATAGACCAGTATTATCTTAAATTTAAATATATTTTATTTTAAAGCACACTAAAGCACCTTCCCCTTTTATTGGCTCACGGCCAAAGGAAAGGCATTGCCAGTGGCCTCTTTTGATGGCATGTGATAACTGATGTTGATGTAACAAATTAAATGAAGACTGGATGATTTTCTTCATCATTTATTTCATTTATTTCAAGGAAGTACATAGATCTCTTCATTCAGCTAGTTATCCCAACTGCATGATAATCTAAGGAAGCAAAGGCGGAAGCAGTGTTTATAAAATTCCAAGACACTGGTGAAAATGTCAGGGCATGGTTTAATTTTGCAATGTCTCTCTTAGAGGAAAAGCAGTAGTCTTTTACAGAATATTTAAAAGCCCACACTCTGAAAAAGGGATCCTCTGAACCCATTTCAATTTGTCAGTGGGGACCATTTAAATAACTAGTCTAGCCGAGCTGATGTAGCTGACTGAGCAAGCATAAATATAGTCTGAGCATATTTTCAAAGCCAGGTTACAAGCAAGCTTTTTTTCTTAAATGTATTTCACGAGTTGGATTTAAATGAAGAAAAGTTCCTAAATGTCTTAGAATTTATAAATTATAGCTGAAACTGAATTTAAACATGTATTTGAATGTTTTATGACATTTATACATCTGTGAGAAAAAATGTCATATTTAAATTAAGTCTGGAAAAAAACATTTCTTTTTAAAATTATATCACATTTGTATTATATGTTATTTCAAATGTTTTATTTTTGTTTATTTTATTTTGTTGCTTTAGCTCATTTTTCATTAAGTGCCTTGTAAACAGTGCACTGCAGCAAAAGAGACGTAGTCTCTGTCAGTCGACCTTGTATACGTAAATAAATAAAGAGGAAGATGGATGGGTCGACTCGAGATGGCCACCATGACGTGTGTGAAACTTACAGTTGATGACTGAATAATGTTGCAACAATCTCACCACAGGTCGAGAAGCCAAATTAGAGTTCATAATGCTTAAATTCAATTTCATATCAGAATTTCCCTTCTCTCAAAGGCCTGTGAGATGTCTGGCTGTTCCTACACATTTTAACATTTAATTCTAGCAGACGAGATGCAAATGTGTTGGTGGACTCATGCGTAAACCAAGATTTATGACTAGCTTCTGGTCGCAGACACAAGTTTAATAACACAGGAGCCCTAATCCATCTTGTGATAAATCCGGCAAATTAGTGCCTCCCTTTTAGGCTCTCAGTGGTCATTAGATGCTTGAGAGGAGTCCCAGCAACATGGTCATACAGCATATCCTGCAGTCATGCTTAAGCAAAACACATCACAGCATTAGATTGCATGTAACACTTCAGTCAATCATCCTGTTGAAGTGATAAATAGGCTTAATGTGGAAAGCTATGAGTAGCTATGTCCACCTTATTAACATTGTAAAGCCCATAACAAATGGGCATGGGCATACTAGCGCTTAGAACCGTCAACCAGAAATGAAACTCAGAATGGAATTTTTGTGTACTGAGATGTTTCATAATTATAGTTGATAACTATCTGACAATTGGAACATGTGGACTAAGTTACATTTTGTAACATTGACAGCCCAATGTTGATATTTACATTGTCACTAATACCATTGCCTCCTATCTGACCATGGGATTTTTGAAAGCTTTTTAAACCACACCAGCAACAAAGTGCACAATTTGCTGAAGAGTATAGTCTCAAAGGCCAATAACAATAAAATAAAACCTATAAGACGAGTACATTGTGTTGAAGATAAAATGCTATGTTAATGTTTTGCCAGGTTTTCTATGAATTTTGTGTAAATTCTCTTCTTATTAGAATGATAAGAGAATCAGTTTGAACATTGAATGTCCTGCTTGCCTCTGAACTTTATGCTGTTGAAGCCTACAGTATACAGTATGTCTCATGACTGTCCTTCTAGGCTTGTGTAGAATGGGAGCTTTTATTATTAACGCTATGTGGTAGTATTGTGAAAAACCTGTTTTACCTGCAAGCTGAATTTTTCCATGACAGTGAAATATCCATTAGTGTTTTCAGTACAATTATGCCACATACAGCCTCCTATTTTGTGGTTCATTATTTTAGAAGTCATTACAATTGCATATATTCACTACTGGTCTATTTCAGTAATGTGAGCCCATTCTATTGAAGTTTCACAGGGTATTACAAGTATATGGGTAGACATGTTCTTTGAGATTTTCTAAAACAATGTGGGTAGCTAGAGGGACAGTGATAATATGACTACAAAGCAAAATGCTAATGGAATGGCATACCATTATTAATGACCTTTTTAGATTTCAATGGCAAGGCATTCGATCATAAAAGAAGACGACACTGTATTCAGCCCCAGGGGAACAATTATGGGGAAGTATGAATGTAATAAATGGGAGGATCTAGACTCATCCATTGTTATGATTTCTGGTTTTGGGCAAATTACATTTATAAATCCGTCGTGTGCATTTACAAATTATCACCCACATAAAAAATGTAACTTGTTAGTTGGTATGGTCGAGAGGAGGCAAGGGTTGGCTTTTGACAAACAGATGCAGAACACACCAAAAGGCGTCAGCACCTTTACTCACAAGCTAAAACCCAGGTGTGTTGAACACACAGACAATTGTGTTACTGCTAATCCCAGTAAATCACAGTGACAGTTTATCGAGTAGAATTTAAAGGTCCATGATTTTTCTAGATCATCCTTAATAATCAAAACTGTGTGTTGGTGTGAAGAAGACGTATGTATGTATATTTTTAAATATATATATATATATATATATATATATATATATATATATATATATATATATATATATATATATATATATATATATTCAAATTAACCTTTTACAGATTTTTATAGATGCTATATTACTGGGATTTCTTGACTTTTTGTCTTGATCATTCCCATAGATTCTTTCTCTGGGGGGGGGGGGGGGGGGGGGGGGGGGGGGGGCTGTCAGCAACGACCCTGCTGGAAGTAGTCCAGGGAATCATGGAGTGATGCTCCCCCCAGCTGAGGATTGAGAACTGCCACTGTTAGCGAGGTAGATTATTTCATATTCCTGGGCATGATCATCTCCAACACCATCAAATATTTATTCTCAACCGCTAGCCTCTGTTAATCAAGGAGGGTTCCCCAGTGATTCCCAGCCTGTGGAGTGCTTTTATCACTGGTGATGTGCCAGCTGTTCACCAAGCAAACCCACAGACTTCCACTTTCTCCCTTTGGGTGCAATAAGATGAGACCTCACTTTATAGTGTCTTGATTATTAATAGGCTGTACGCGAGCGAGCGAGTGGCAATTACGTTGGGCTTACTCATGACTGTTCCTCATATTTGATCATCACAATCTCCATTCGCTGGATGATGAATGATTCAAGGGCTGTAGAAAATAAAAATAAGACCAGGGGCATTAATAACCTAAATTGTTGTGCAAAGAGTGGAAACAAGCACTTTTCTTATTTTACGTTCATGACTATTTACCCATAAAGAGATGCAAAGGACTCAAATGAATAATTGATGGCAGAGGTTTTTGGGAGGATTTTTCTGCTGGAGCAGAGGTTCTCTTGCAGATCCAGCAGGTGGCACTCAGGTGGTACAGCAATGAAATAATTTAGCCTCCCCATCAGCAGATGGAAGATTCTTGATCAACGAAGATAGGAGGTGAAGAAACCAAATGGTTGTCTTTGTCCCAGTGCTTTCAGAGACACCAGGCCTACTTGTTTGGATTCTCAAACGGAGTTTAAAAGATGAGTCTTAAGTGGGTGCCGTATGCATCCATGACCTTTTCATCATGCACAATTATTTAATTGTCTCCTAGTTCAGACATGAAAAGTCAGCTCTACTTTAGGTGATGCCTCATTCATTTGTCTTGGTAGTCTTGTGCAGTCATAAACATATCTTATTGTACACATTTTTTATTAAATTCCAGATTTCATATGACTCTCCAAAAGCAAGAAAATCTCATTTTTTATTTAGATTTGTGATGGCAAAATATCCAGCAAGGAGTTAGCCTCCCCCAATAGTAGTTCTGTATCTACCCATCACTGTGAGAGGCTGAGAGCCTCTGTTTTATTGTCGTGCCAGGGTTGCAGATTTGCGGTACGGCAGAAATTATGTTTGTGTACATAGACTTCACAGCGTGCCCCTGTGCTCCTGCGGGGGTTTGGGAACAGCAGGTATAATTGCTTCCTACTCCAAGCCTTGATGAAATAAAGGCAATAAAGTTAGCGGCACAGGAAAGGTCGTGCACTACTTGGAATTAGCTGGGTATCAGGATTTTACCATGTACCTCTGTTCCTACTGTATGGGGACAGCTAGGGTCATAGTGCCTCACACTCCTCTTCTGCACGCCATACTCTCTTTTAACGGAATGCTCCGGGGGTTCCAAGAACACACCCTTCCAATTCCATAACAAATGTAGGAATGTTACAGTAAAAAGGGAAAAGGGTCCTACATTTTTCTGTTTTGGACGCCTTTCGGTATTAATATCCCTCTATGTATGATGTGATACTTTGAAACATAAAGTGCTGTAAAAAGAAAATAATGTGTGCCTTTTACTATGAGTCAAACATTGATGCTTTTGGCCACCTTGAGATTAGGATTTATTTTCTGTTAGGTAAGCAGTAGTTTTTGTCTTGGGTAGTTAGCATGAATCTAATTTTCACCAGTGTCTTTCTGATGGTGGAACCTTGAACAATGACCTTACCTATGTTCCATAAAGGCTGCAGATGCTTGGATGCTGTTCCCAACTTCTTTATTACTTTCAAATTTAAGAAAAAAAACGATCAAAATATGATGTTGTTTGTTGTCTTTGGATTTATTTAGTCAAGTATTCCTTTTGTACTGAAGATTTTACCAAAACAAAATAGACAAATCTGCAAAAATTCTGAAAATGCAAAGGGCAAATACTTCATTAAATTGTGTGCCATACCCTTTGGAACTTGACGACGTGTTTGCTGCCGTCGGAAGGTATATTTGAGGTATATAGGGCCACTGTATAATACACTGTAAAATAGTATAGTAGGATACAGTTTATTGATTGTTTGAAAGACAGGTCTATGTTTTAATGGATTGGCCATAGTAAAAATGAATGTGGACTACACACTCTTTCAGGATATGGTTTTATAAATGTGTCTAAAATGTGGTCTCTACTGTATGACACTCACAGTACACAAGGTTACATCAATGATCACCCTGTGTGGTAATCAGAAGAATTGAATGGGACTACGACAGAGCAAATCATTCGCTTTTGTGTTAATTAGCGGATTAGTTTACAGGACTCTGACAGTGTAGCTTGCGATTTGTTATAATCTCACCCAGACTGGATTGTTCTTCTGGAACTTTCCTTTTACATTTTTTCACCATCCCTGATCCAATTGTTACGTAAATGAGAGGAATCTATTTATGGTAACATTGCTAAACACAAAATGTACAGTACATATAAGTTTACATAATTACGTACCTCAGCTCAAAGAGCTTATGATTATTTGTGGTGATAACTGTAGGCTGCTTTTACAGTACACAAACTGTACTGACCAAGCTTTTTTTTTTACATTTCACACAATGTGTAGCCTTTGCAAGATGACCACTTAAACCGTGTCTGCAATTTTGATGGGAAGTGATCCAATGTAGTTTGTCTGTGGTGTTGATTTAGTAATATGTCTCTTGGCATGAATAGTAATGGCACAAGTAGTATTTTTAAAACTAAACCCATCATTCAAAGTTCTTTTACTTGAGATTTATGGTGAGGCCATACAGCATGTCAGAATGAAGGGAATAAACAGAAAATAATGTAATCAAAATAGTGTTGTCAACTCAAATATTAAATTGCACAAGGCTATGAGCAAGGTCATAACCCCCCCCCACCCCCAACCAACCCTGCCCCCCCCCCCCCCCCCCACCCCCCCACCACCCCCAACCAACCCTGCCCCCCCCCCACCCCCCCACCACCACCAACCAACCCTGCCCCCCCCCCCCCCCCCCTCAAATGTGTTTTTTTTCCCAGTTTGTCTGCCAAGGTGGATAAAATGTTTAAACAAAGACACAGAAAGCTTTCAATCAGCATATTTGCATTCTGAAAGCCTGCCAACTCCTAACTCAAGTCAAACACGTCAAAAGAGACGTGAATAATGGAAGCTTGACCGGTAGCCCTCCCTGTTATGAGAGCTAAAGCTTTATCTAATGACTGCAGTGGTGCTGTTGTGAAGCTGGCTAAGTTCTTGTAGGAATACAGTCTTGCCATTAACCCAATCATTATGCGCAGTCACAAACAACACAATTACCTGGAGAGTCCATCTCTGCCTACAACAAGTACAGGTAGTACACTATATTGCACTATATTACACTTGCACTATATTGCACTATATTGCACTACACAAAATCATACCTGTTTGCATTGGAGGCCTCAGATAGCAGATATAGTTTGTGGTTAGATGCAGGTTCATGCTAGGGCTGGATGAGAAGCTCGTTGAATGTACTGTTCTTGCAAACCATGAAAAATGACAGTCAAACTAGGAATACAAAGAGATGAAATCAACCGTTATTCAACCCAGTTATTAACAAATCATAGCTTTTCAAATCTTGCATTACCTCACAAAACTACTTTTTGCAATAGCCCCCAGAGTGAGGTGGCCTGGGATGTTAGTGAAGAGGGGTTTTACGAGAAGAAAAGCCTAAATGACAGCGAGGAGCCCTGCAGATATGCCCGACATACCGCCAGCACTTCATCTTGGTTAGGTCTGACAGCGTTATCATGTAGGCAAATAAAATAACACAAACAGAGATAGGGCCATCATAAATCAAACGATGGGAAATAGGCTTGTTGATCCCCATCTAATGGCCCCTGCTTTTCAGCCCATGAGGCAGGCAGTGATAACTGGGAATGCTGAATGAAAATACAGCTTCCAATCCAAACTGCCCGTAGGAAAGAATAACCTGTGGAACCATAAAGGGTGCTCTGTGAATTTCTCATTACTGTTTTACGACTGATACTGTGTGCCGAAATCTATTCTGTCTGATATACTGTGAATCAAATGTTAATTTACAATTATTTCGACATTTTTGCAGGGATGGATCTAATTATTGGATGGCTAACAGGATTGTTGACCTTTTGTACTAGGCCTGGAAGATTAAAGTTTATGCATATTTGCAATTTATCAAAACAAATTATCAAGGCCTATTGGTGGGAATCAACATTTCCGTAGTCGGGCACTATTAGTGGGGCCCATTCATGCACACTATCAGTGGATGATAAGCTGATTATCTGAGGGGGGGAAGAAAGGCCCAGAGAGAGCAGACGCTCACACAGATAATGTGCCAGAGCCCATTTGCTGTCTGAACTAGCAAGATTGATAACGGAAAAAAGGGCTAATAGCCAAAAGTGTCCAAATTAATTTTCAGATTTGGACAGATTTCAGAGAGGGTGCTGAAGAGGCATAGGTGATGACTAGTGGTTGTCAGAGCAAATCTAAGCAGGGATTGCGTTAGTTCACCATAAAAACTGCCTGGTTTCTTTGTACAGCATACCCGATTTTCTGGATGAAAAGGTTTTAATAGATTAAAGGTTTTTACCAAACCGTGTTGCCAAATTAGTAGAATGGAAAGTAATAAAATTGTAGATTTAAAAAAAACAAAGCATATTTCTTTGGGGGAAATCACTCACTGTATTCAGTAGTCTATTGTCAGTCAATGAGACTTTACATTTAAACATACACACAAATTATTTTCATTGGCAGCTAAATCTAACATTTTTACATACTTAAAAAGACATTAGAATAATGATTTTGTGTGTGACGCTGAAATCATTCGCCCTGGTTTTACTCAAACCTCTCAGCAGAATGGTCATCTGACTCTGGGTGAGGACCGAGTCCATCAGGGGTCTGTGGACTGGCAGACGGTAATGCAGGCTGGGCAATGATCAGGTATGTGGAGATCATTCCCAGCATGCCTGCTGACTGAGTGCCATGTCGATAGAGAGATCAGATAATGGCCTGTAATGGATGGCTCTACATCTGAGCACAATGGAACTTGAGATACTATTCTGGCCGGCCTGTGTGGAATTTGGATAGTCGATGCGGCCTCACTCTGTATAGGAGGATATGTATGCAGGGGACACTTTTAGCAGTTACTTGTCTGGGGTTAGATGAAAGGCATCTATCCATCAATTGAAGTTCACACAGAAAAACACATTGTGAATGCAACACAAAGGGATCAGAAGTTGAACCTAAATAAAGGAAAGATGGTAGATAACAAAGAAAATTGTCCTGAGCAGTATTCCATGGTTGGTGTTTTTGTTTTAAGTTATACTGTAGTCAATGGTTTGGCAGGTATATCCTTTAATTTGTTGTGTTTGTGCTTCTTCCAGCGATGAACAGTAACTATGTACGCATCCGCAGATTGGAGTCTTTGAGAAGTTTTATCAGTAATAATACTTTTTTAGTCAGATTAATTATCAGCTTATACTCTTGCTTTTATGATTTCCTTCAAATGTAATTCGTAATCTTTAGTTTGTTAGTACATTACCTGTTTTGTTAAAAATGGTTGCCCTGCTTAAGACAAATTCTGCCATCGTTGCAGACCATGGCACAACTGTAGCTGTTGATTACAAGTCCTATACATTTGGAGTACACTGGGAGAGATAGCATGAAATAACTGCCTTTGGCTTTATCTTTCTGCTTGTCTCTGAAGATGTCAAACATTGGTAGAGGTTTTGAGAGCTAAAGTACACCCTTAAATACTCTCTCTCTCTCTCTCTCTCTCTCTCTCTCTCTCTCTCTCTCTCTCTCTCTCTCTCGCTCTCTCTCTCTCTCCCCCCCCCTCTCTCTCTCTCTCTCTCTCTCTCTCTATCTCTCTCTCTCTCTCTCTCTCTCTCTCTCTCTCTCACACACACACACCCACACACACATACTCAATAATTTCAACTAACCATATGCTGATGTCTCAGTCTCCTGCTCCCTCTCTCATTCCGGCCGATACTCACACTTCTCTCTCTTGAGTAGATGATTAGATTAAACCACCACCGGACACACAGGGTGATGATGAGTACTTAAATAGAACCACTTCCCAATATTGTACACTAGTCTGCAGTGACTCCATTTGTTTGAGCATAGCCAGGCTTCTATTAGACTTTGCTGCCTACAGTACCACAGCATCACACACTGTCGGAGAGGCAATCAGTCACCGATGGCTCAATCAATCAACGCCACACCCTAGTTGTCATGTCCTTCAGTCGTTTTCATATTTGCTGGGGGATTAAAGTCCAGTGCTAATCTTATGAGATATGCCATGCGGTTCTGACCATTTTGTACTTGGATAGAAAGGTTTTAAAGAGAGTCAAATAAGCACAAGCTTGTGGGCTGCAGTAAACATGACCGTTAGCTTCTATTGGTACATTATGTGGCACGCTATTCTATTAAAGGCAGCTAATGAAAATTAAAATGAAATGCATTTCATTTTTGTTTGCTCTACTATGACTAGGTGCAATGTACCGTTAATGAAAATGTATAGACTGCTATTTAAATTGATAGACCATTCAATCACTTTGCTTTGGAAGGGAGACTCAAAGGAGCCTTTGAAGTGACATCTCGTGTGCTCGGCTATGCAGTGTGTTGATCCAGAGGAAGGGTTGCACAGACACAGAGAGACCTTGGTCATGCTCCAGCCATCTGGTCTCACCTTGAATAGAAAAGGCTAGGGTGAACACACACACACACGCATGCACGCACGCACGCACACACACACACACACACACACACACACACACACACACACACACACACACACACACACACACACACACACACACACACGTTTCCATATATCTTAAAACCAAGAAATTACTAGAATCAGAGATCTTTTCTTCTTTCATTACACAAAGCGCATCAGATAGGTTATATATATATATACTGTATGTACTGTATTGCAATGCAATGAATAAAGTTAAGACTCTCGTCATGCCATTTAAATCACATAATCCCATTCAGAATAATAAATGGGGACTGAACAGAAAAAGCTCTTTGGACAGAGATGAGTGGCCTGATATCCACCTCTTAATTAGTGATTGATACCCTTTTAGTTACAATTGGGATAGGCACCATTCCAAAAACCATCCTCTTCAACTATTTTTGAGATTGACCAATTACATTACTCAAGAGTCAGCAGAAAGTCAGCTTACATTGAAAAATGTCTCCATATAAATATGTACATTCAAAGTAAATCACTGTAAAATGCTTTTATGAAAACATTTAATGAATTAAATATATCATAAATAATATGATAATAAATAATATCACATTTCAGTTACTTTCCTCCAGCCTTTCATTTGTAACATGCATGTTCCTTTCAGGAAGCATTTAAAAATATTTATCTCACCGCATTTTTAGTAACACATTTGGTGCATACTCCTGAAACTTACCAAGGCCATAACCAGACATTCATAATTATTGTCTTTAGCATTTTACCTGTTTTGCCCCCATTGGAATTATGCGCTTTGACCATGACCTTTTTGAAGTTCACTAACCCCTACAAACAGTTTCCCAAGAAGCCTGTTGCTGTGAATATAAATTCTTCCAACACATGCTTCTTCTGCCCATCAGCATAGATTTCTCTGCCGCAAATTAAAGCCAGTGGACGGTTTAGCTCCAAACTAATGGCGAATAATGACACACTCGAGTGCTCTAAGAGCTCGCCCAGGCTCTCCAATTTCATACATTTCCTCAAAGGTTACAGTTGACACATTGGCAGCTTGACGTATGGGAGTGTCACTTTCTGATTACACCATGCAGAGACATACAGATTTAATCATTCTCAAAATAAAGCCCACAAATTAATTGCCTGTCTACTGTGTAAAATGTGGCATAAATGCGTGTTTCCTGTCGTGTGCTTGTTGGGGTCGACGTACAGAGGATGGGATTTCAAAGCAATAAGCTTGCATGCAGTGTTTGTGATGGATGGCGCTAAATGATTGTGGACATAAAACTTCCATTTTACAGCTATGCAAATTGCTACTCTGAAACAGCAGTCTCTTTTCCTTAATACCACCTTCGTGACAACACAAAACCTCGACAAAGACAAATAGGTCAAATAAAGGGAAATATACTGTACGAAACACTACGTATAACACAATACAGTTGGTCCAACGACAGAAGTTGAAAGTGTTGAGCCCCTTGACGTTCAACTGAAGCCACTGCAAGCCAAAGAGGCTGGTATCCCTTCGCAACAATAAACAGCTGTTGTTAGTCCGACCACAATGCCTGGAGGAGCATGGAGGCAGATGCTGTGATGAAATGGTGAATGAAGAACGCCGTCTGCCAGTGTGTGCACCTCCACTCCCAACCCCACACAGATGGGAGAGCATTTGGTTGGCAGATCAAAGGGAACAGGACAATCAGGGACTCGTCCACTTCATCAAGAGGACCTCTTGTGTCCTTAATAAAGTCCTTGGATGCAAAAGGGGGGGCATGTTATCAAAAGGGCCCTATTGGACGAATACTAATTATGTTTGACCTTTCTTGTTGTTTGTTTTTGGTGGTGTCACATATTTTTTCATGTTTTTTACAGATTTTGTAGTTTACATTTTGAAATATGTTCAAAACGTTATTTCGGATGAAAGTCGTCAGGAACATGAATATTAATTAATCAAGGGGATAGAGAGCAAGGTGTTTTGAACTTTGAAACATCCTTTGATCTGGATTGTTAATTCCGACTGAAGCAATCATAGGCCTCTAGTTGTTTCACAATCTGTCTCTCATCAATCATCATCATCAATCTACAGAGCGATCCATCCATACAAGGTTTTCGATAATTGTTAACTGTATTGTTTAAACATTTTAGACCAAGATGGCCCATTTAACATCTTATTCAACCTGCTAAATAAGAACGAGAAATAAAAGGCTTAGATTATGACTCAATGAAACGGGTCAGAACTTACTCAGTCAAATCCCATAGCCACAGTGGGGGGTTATATCAAGCTGCCTTTTTAAACACGATCATGACTATGAAGCTAAATTAAAATAATTGTGAGATGGTACGACTTTGGACAAAGTGAAAAATACAAAATAGAACAGCAAAATTAATATACAGACATTTGGAATAGTTTCTGGTTCCACACAATGGTAATATTAAAATCTTTTCTGGATAGCACTCTCACTGTTGTGTTTGTTTGCAGTGAACTTGGAAATGCCACACAACATCCCCTCAAGGATAAGGTAGCCTGTGTGGCCCTGGTTTAAACCTATTATCCTCCAGGTCCAAAAGGTGCAGGATATCAGATGCCCCAATCACCCAAACCTCAAGCACTGCCAGGAAGCAGCAAGCACTCTCTAAATTAAATCGCCTATTGTGCTAATCACTCACAATGCCCTTTGTGACATTATTTTGAAGCTGGGCATTTTTTACAAAAATAACTGACAATAACAGAGCTATTTTAAAATGTGTGTGCTGTAGAGGTTCGGTTGGATACCTTAAGAGTATAGCGCTGCACTTGCTTATGTGATGGTGTTCAATTTGCATATATTTGCAATCACATTATATTTAAGAGATCCCATCACATTTGCGCAGATGGGCTTGAGACTGGCGGCCATATTTACAATGGAAAAGGGGGGAAATTAAGTTCATTATCAGATCCAATACCAGAGAGCACAATAGCATATCAAATTTGAATAGATGGATGGAATGTATGCAGATTCAATAGCTTTATAAGTTCTAATTTATGGAACCACTCTCACATTCTGTTGCTCTTCTTCTTCTCTGTTGTGAAAAGCACTGGTCTCATGAGAGCAAATTAAAGAGGGAAACTGTTTACGTGAGGTCTGACAGCTATATAATTGCCTAAAAGTGGAATGTAAGGTAAAAACTGTATGATGGACTCTGGTTATAAATACACCAACAACAAACTATTTACACATTTACATTTTCCATTTTGAATCCTCTAAGAGGACCTGTGTCAACATGATAGCTGGCTCACAGTTATTTAAGTAATTCATCATTTCCTTTGAACATAAATTGACTGTATATCCTCCACAATTCATTATTTCTCTTACACAATCGTTGATAGTGCAGGCTTAATATTTTTCTAGCACAGCCTAAAAATAACGACAATCCAACTACTTCTTGTACCCTTCTCAACCACTTCACTGACATTTTGGAGCACTATTGTTAAAGTACACTGGTTTTAAATTTTAAAGGTTTTTAATGTAATGTAGATCTGTCAGACCAGTCATGTATTGCACCATCCATGGGTTCTTGTTGTTCTGTTTTTTTTGTCCTCATGGATGACCCACTTCTCTTGACTGAGACATAGACTTCTGATACAGGTTTCAACATTGCATGCCAGAATGGCCTGGTAATCTCCAGACCTCAAGGCACCCCAATGTATACATTAACCGGCACCATGTTTTGCAATAGGAAGCACGGTGAGCTGATTCGAGATGGTGCCAAAAAGCTCTTATTTACTCGAGTCCGTCCTCCGTCCTTTTTCTGTAAGTGTTTTGATGTGTGTAGCTGTGTTTCAGAAACCTCCAGCCTAAGCCTATCTTTCAGGAGTGGGTTTACCATGTCCAGGGCTTTTGAAAGTAAAAAAGGTCAGAAAGAATGAGAGAAAGAAGGAAAGAAAAAACGCTGTGTTGAACACATATTTATGTCACCACTTAAAAAAAAATGGTGGCAAATATACCACACTTTAAAAGCATTAACTATTACACTCTTGAAGAAACAATGATACAACTTATGACGTCCACATGCTTTTTGGACACTCTTCTGACAAAAAAAGTATAGAGTGCCAGGCGTCTGACTTACTGCAAATCGTTAACTGCTCTGACCAATCTGGCAACTTTCCAAAGTCCCTGAAAACTGCAGTCTATTAATAAAGCTGAGCCTAGATGCTTCAATAATTGACAACTTTAGACCTATTTCAAACCTACCCTTTTTAGGTATAATCATAGAGAAAGTTGTTTTCCAACAACTTAATGATTTTTTAGTCACTACTGGCGGCTACGATACTTTCCCATCAGGATGTTGACTGCTTCATAACACTGAAGACTGCTCTTATAATAAAATACTACCTCATAAAATACTTCTAGAAAGATTTGAAAAGTGGGTTGGACTGTCCGGAACGATCTTCAACTGGTTTCAGTTGTATCTAGAAAAACAAGAACTACTTGGTGTCTATTGGCAACAGCGTATCTGAGCTCAATTATATGCAGAGTCCCCCAGGGGCCTCCTCTATTCAACCTCTATTTTCTTCCACTAGGCCAAGTTTTGCAGAATAACAGACAACAGTTATACAGATGACATAGCTTTTTCACCAAATGATCACCATGCTATAGATTCACAGTATCAGTGCGTTGAGCAAGTAAATAATTGGATGTGCGAGAATTTCGTCCAGCTTAATAAATTAAAAAATTAGCTGATTATCTTTGGTGCTGAAGAGGAGAGGCTAAAAGGTAGCACACACCTCGTGTGTATGTCTCGTAAAACTATGGACCAAGCTAGATATCTTGGTGTCATCATTGACTCAGATCTAAGTCTCAACAGTGACATCAACTCAGTAATAAAGTCAGCATACTACCGCCTCAAAAACATAACAAGACTCAGAGTGCTCACATCCCAGCAAGACTTGGATAAACGTTCTACTTCTGTTGTTATGTTATGTTCTCGGTTGCTTTTTGATAGATTGTTCCTTATCAGCAATTTGATTTATCTTAGTTCTCAATTGTTTTGTATTTCTTTCTTAGTCTTTAATTTCTTCCTTGTACTTGCCTTATGTACAGCACATTGAAATGCCTATATATGTATGTGCAATGCAAATACATTTGATTTGATTTAATTTAAAAATGGTTTCATTGTTCAAAATGGCAGTTGTTTTAGAAGTATCACTTTATATAGCTATGATCTGATAAAAAGCGTTGACAAAGATCTTTCCATGATGGCTTTGCGAGTTCGGACAGATTATCAACTGCTTTGTTTATCTCTTAGCTGAACCAGGTCTTCATAAATTACCAATTAAGACTATTCTATTACATAGGCCTATAAGTGGGAATATGCGAATATGAGATTTTATTCATAAGAATTGTACACGAGATACAGTGGTTGTAACATGTGTCTTAAATATTTACATATTGTTGATTGCTTAGAATTTCCAATAACTTTGTTATTTTCTATATTTTATTTTAAATTCAGTGTAAGGTTAGATTTACCATAATTTACAAGAGCACTTGAAATGCTACGAGACCTTAAGAGAAGATTCTACCCTTGTCTTATAGCTTGCTTAAGTTCGGCTTATCGTGAAGTGTGTTGTAGGGTTGCCATGACATTGCACCTCTGTGAATGTTTACCTGTAGAAGGTGGCACTTTGTGTCACATCCTGTCATTACCATCGAACAGAGCTTACTCTAGAGAGGCGTTAATCTTTAAGACAGTCTCCCATTGTCCTGGGGGAGGTGAAAGCACCTGGCTGCTTGCCCGATAAGTACACGCTCTTGTTAATGCAATGCAACCGCATTCATCTGTAGGAGACCAAGCCGAGTGCCCTGGTGAAACTCTGATAAACCTCTAATGGCCTTTGGAGAAAGTGGGAGGGCAATCGCAGGGGAGCACCTGTCATTGCATTCACATTAGGAATCATTTTGTGAATGTTTACCTTAGCAGATTAGACCAGTGCTGTCAGCGCCTATCGGTCTGCTCGCCGACTGTGACGGAGAGCGATACCCTCGCACTCTCTGTCATTATTATTCAGCATTCAGTAATGGCAAAAGGTGCATTCAGAGTTGGTAGATTGCAAGGGCGGACATTTGCATTTAGAGAAAAAAGGACAAAGGGGAAAGGGGTGGGTGACAACATGGATGTCAACAATGGCAACATGCGGAATGTGACATGGTTGACATTGCCATGTGTGACCCTTTTATCAGTGGAGCCGGGGCCATCTGTTTCCGACATCCGAATGGCAATATTGCTTATTCAGTTATGGAAATTAGGGGGAATTAGATGGAAATCAATGACTGAGGACAATAACTAACAAACATCAACGACAACAAAATTGAACTCATCTTTTAAAGTGTATTCAATGCCCATCATTCAACCATCTCACATCAGGGTACAAACTATGATAAAACTGTGGTTAGTCTGTGTGAAGTTTAACATTACTATCTCTTATATAGGGGTCGTAGCGAGAAAATTCTTGCATGCAAACACTTACACAATGAATAACAACTTACACACATAATGAAACAATCTTTAGAATTGGGCCACACTATTTTTCCACTTGCCTTTTTTTTTTACAAGCCACACCATGCAAATAATCTGACATCAACCATCAATGGTTTCCAACTATCAACCCTGAGCACGCCCAACATCCGCTATTGTTCGGAAGAAAGCTGTTCTGAAGGAGCTCGACTAATCAGAGTGGTAGAACAAAGGCAGGCACGTCCATAACCTACGGAAAAGGTCTTAGTGACAGAGGTGATCAATACAAGACAAACCGCAGCGGGCCACAGCTTCAGATCGCGCTCCGGTTGAAAAATTGGTTGTGGCTTTGTGAAAGTGACGGCAAAAACAAATCCTCTATCTTCTGCCGCAGTACTGCAATCGTGCAAGAAAGTGACACCCTCCGAAAAGAGAGGAGACAAAATAAAGGAGTGAAAGATAAATGTGTCATCAGTTAAGAGAGGTGTGTTTTCAAAGGGAGTCACAGCTAAATATAATCCAGGAGGAAGGTGATGGCTGAATTCAAAGACAAAGACGAGCGCATACATTCATATTTTTAAGAGAATATGGAAATCATCCCTTAATCAGGTTATTTTTATTTGTTCTTTGGTGGGGCACACACACTCGTTCCCTATTGCCTACTCTACATACAAATACTATCTCTCTCCTAGAGAATCAAAAATCCTCTAAATGTCTTGAAAGGACCCTGAAAGGACTGTCAGGGGGACGTCGTTGGTGTGGGGTGCCTAATTTCTTTCTACCACTCCAATCTGCCTGGGTGCTTTGTGGCTCTGGCACAGTGATCCGTCACCTGAAGAGGTGCATTATCCCGCCTGTCACTCAGACAGAGTGACACGAGGACACCCAGGACCAGTGATTGGATCAAAGAAAAGTGTATTACCTGCAAACTTAAGAGGCATGTGTCCGGATGAGCCAAACAACACAGGATTGTGTTGGAGGCAGAAACGTTGAAACACAAGCTTAATCAGATGCACCTTTGGTCCCTTCAAGTTAGAAGCACTGTCAAGTTGAAAGTATACCGAAGGGCTTATTCATCAGCCTGCTTTTGCCATGGTATTGGCATAGGTAATGTACTTCTGTAATACACATACTGTATATAAACAACACAATCCACTTTTAATGAGTCGTCATACAACTGGTCAGTAGAGAGACAGGGTATGATTCTCCAAGTATATAACATATATAATGACTGCAATCACAGCCTGAGGGGCTAAGACATCGGCACTGCAGGGCAGACATGATTTCAAGTGCTCATGCACTTTGAAAGAGCCATGCTTTCAAATGAATAAGAAACACAATTTCAACATTCATTTTAGTTATCAATGAAAGTTGTAAACGTATCAAAATGCTACATTATGGAAGAGGGCCACATGGAGTTATGTGTTGTTAGGAAAAGCCAAACAACATATTTAGAATATAAACTCAAAATAGAATATAGTAAAATACAATATGTTGAGTATTTTAGTGTAGACGTGCATACACTTTTACCATTTCAATAAAGAATGCCACGGCATAATACATTCAACTGTTCATTTAAAATGTGTTTCTGTGAGGACAATAAAATCTTCGAAATGACACCTGCTCAACTGGGTCCAACACTTTCCGTTCTTTAGCTAAAATACATACTGTAGCATCTCAAATAGAAAGCCACTTCAACCATTCCAGGAGCTGGATAAAGGAAAACTACATCACTGAACGTTGTGGACCATCAGAGGGGCACATTTCTAACAGAGCAAACACCAAACTAAAGTTATGTCAACATGTTATATAAAAATGTAATCCAGCTGCAATTGTTCAGTCATCACTCTTTATGTGCAGTGAAGCGGCCTTACTATAATTTAGTGAGTGGGTTTATACACTCATTTCAAATGAAGTGATACAAGAGAAGGCCTGTAAAAATGTATTGTGAGGAATGCGTGGAAGGTGCACAATTGAATATGACTACAATGGCATTTTAGTAATTGTTTAACATCGATGAAAAATCAAAGGATTCAGAGTGCTAGGATAGCACTGCGGTACCATGTGGCTCAGGTAAAGAGCACAGGAGGGAACTTCACCATTAAAATGGTTGGTATTCTACAAAGATCCAGGCTGTTGCATTGTGAAATAGACTGCATCTATCTTGTTAAGTATGATGATACTGGAGTGTGCTTTGAAAATTTAATTGAAAATGTAGAGTTTCATTCGTGCTCTGAGGACAGTGGATGCACCCAGCTGGCTAATGGGACAAAGGATTGGAATTTCTAGCTGACTGCTCCATCCAAAAAAAAAAAAGGGAAAAAAAGTGAGAAAAAAAAAATGGGAGCAGAAGGATTATTTGAATAAAGAAAGAATATTGAGTTGGCTTTTATTATAAACACTGTTCTCATTTTACCTTGATACTTTTGGTACATAATGGAATAAACAAAGACACTCACACCGAACAGAGGTCACACGCAGTCTCTCAGAAAATATGTGTGATCATGTGTGATCTTTTGGCTTTTTTGACTTTGCCAGAAATGTATTGAATCTATGGACCAAAGTGTTTGGAAAGCACAGCATAGCATAAGCCATGCTGTTTGGTTTTATAGAACTCAACTATGAAATACAAATTGTTTTCCCATCTTTCAATATCAACTCTCCAAACTTAATTCAAATGCCTGACGATGTCCCTCCAAAGTATGCTTCCTCCTGGACATTAAAACCCTCCCCAACTAATTAAACATGTATGTGCAGCCTTTTGTGGCCCTTATACTCAGACTCTAGTGACATGGTTGCACACTAATAACCCTTTGGAAAGGACGATGGTCTGGGGGAATTATATGTGATTATACATGGCTAACAATAAAAGCTTCTGAAGTGAGGGCAACACCATGTTCAAGGCCACTGTGCAAAACATCCGTCACAAGGGGAATAGGAGAGGGTTCATTGGAATGAAAATGTATTTTTAAGATGTTGAACTAGGCAGTCGAGGGAGCCATGTCTACAATCTTGAAGAGCTTGAACGCTCATGTTGTTTTCCACTGTGGCACGTTCAAGGTTGTCATATGTACCATTTTAATAGACCATACATATTGCAACATTGGATTAATGCATTATCATTAAGCAATTGATCATAAGGTAGCTCAGACATCAGTGACTTAATGCATTGTTGGAAACAACAGTAATAGTGTATTCTATTCCTTAGAATGTACAGTAGTTCTATTTTTCCTCCAAAGTTCATGTTTTCTGCTGTGACGTGAGGAATGGAATCCATGTTGTGAACTTTTTAAACTTAAAATATAGTGCTTTTTGTTAAAAAGACTGGGTGTGAAATGTATACTTGTATATAATTGGGTAATTTGTATAATAATGATTTAAGAAATCTTACTGGGCCAGTATGCCTATCCTATAAGTCTAAAGAGAAACGACAATAACACTGCCACCATAATATCCACAGATCCAATTTGAGTTAGTATTTCCAATTACAATCTAAAAGACTCAAATTAAATCCTTTTCAGAGTTAATTTGTGTCTGGCAAAAGCTTTACAAAATAGCTCTACATAGATGTACAATGTAGTACACATTTTTATACTACACGTACTTGTGAATAATAAATAATAAACAATAATATATAATATATATATAATATAATATATATAAAATATAATATAATAAATAATAAATAATAAACAAGAACTTTGAGGCATCCACAGGTACTCAGGCTGGACAAAAGTATTTATAACTGTAAGCTTCTCTCAGTCTTAGGACATGTAGGAAGATTTTCCCCTGTATATATATATATATTGCTGAAGATGGCAGGACCAGCCGGCAGCTTTTAGGAATTGCTGCTTTGGAAAGGCGTGTTGATATTGATTAGACCTGAAATATTGATCGACTAAGCCATTTCCCAAGGGACCTCATATAACAACACTTGATTTCCACGTGGCTATCCCAGGGAATCGCCCTCAGCGTTGGCTGGGCCGGACTCTTTCTCCTCCGTCCTCTCCGTCTGCCGATCGATCCCTTCAGACCTTGGTTTCCACCTAGCCCTGCCCTTAGCCTCGGATCCTGGAGCAATGTATTAAGTGCTTGTTTGGATCAATCTAATGTGCAGTGATAGCACATTCAGCAAGTGCTGACTGGTCCGCAGAACTCATTACTCTACGACACACGCGGCTTTCCGATGCATGCGTGTGCAGCTTTGCATGTTGGATTTCTATGTGATCAACCGGTGCACGGGCACAGTGAGTCCAGTGCTATGGAAGAGAACATTTTTATACAATATTTTGACATATATCTAACTGCTTTAAGGAAACACTCCTTTCAACATCTGTCTCTCAAATGAAACAATGCATGACATCACTGTGTATATTGTCCATAATACCAATGTCAAACAGAACCCTAAAAGCCATGATACTGGGAACCATAGGTGAGAAGTTTTCAAACAAATTTTGCAATCAATGACTTTCAGAAAAAACTAATTCTGTAGATCTACTAATTTTGCTTACATAGATAAATGATCCCTGTTCATAATTGCCTTATGATTGGTTGATTGATGTTTCCCAAAAAGTTGCCTCGTGTAGCATTAACATACGAGTAATAACACAACAGTTAATTTGTCTGTATTGCTAGTCAGTTGACAGTGGCACAAAGGACACGTATTGTAACTTGCACCTCTCATTACCACTGGGTTGTGGCAATGTCTGCCATTTAATGAAAAGCCCATGAAAAAGCTATCCTCCCTCTATGAGCATAGGTCAAGTGAATTCTTCATTAACCTAAACATGGTAACCACGGGAACACTAGTTCTAGAAGCCCCTTGACGAGATTATATCTACAGTTGCAGTACTACACATTTTCTTTCTTTTTGAATAATTGTTCCTGAACGAGAGAGTTTTGCATGTTTCACTTTATCCGTCTTTATAGACATGCCTCCATTCCCTAACCAAACGCTTGAAAGGATAAGCTCTCTCGATTCGACTTACTTGATACAGCAATCAAACCTCTGTCAAATCTCACATGATGCGAGGATAATGCCCTTTCAGTTCTAAGTTGCTTCTCCAATGTGCACTTAACCGCCAATGTAGGCGTGCATCCATTCTTCATTTAAATTTCATCATATGTAAATTTAGATCCCATTTGGGACGGAATGGAATGGAAAGTGGAATGGAAATCACTTTATTGATCTCAAAGGAAATTGTAATATCATTGTTTGGACATCAAACAATGTATAAAACAAAAAACGAATTTGAAATAAAAGTAATAAAATACACACTCACACTAAAGAAAAAACATACAAATAAAGAAAGGTTTAGTTAGGATACAATAATAAGGAGGATATATACAATACAGATGCACATAGCAATAAAAAGGTCACAAAAGCATGTCTAGAAGTGTACTGTCAAGTGTATCTTCACCGATTTTAACTTTGAATTTAAAAATCTAATTGTAGATGTTAGAAAAGATGTCCTAAATCTCACAGTTTTACAAACAGGCAAAACAAATCAATTGCTGTAAAAACTTATATTTCACTAGGACTTCATGCAAGGGATGCTTTCTATTACTTAAAATCTTTTAACTTTTCTTTCCAATGCAATCAGTGAATATGACTCCAAGACCTGCTAGGTTAAGACCAATTATGGAGTTGGCTTTTATTTTAAGAATTTTACCTGGTCTATTGCTATGATCCTTAGTAATGTTGTCCTACCAACAAATGAAAGAGAAGGTCAACACACTTAAAACAACACTGTTATAGAACATAAGAGGCAATGACTTATCAACATCTTAGGATCTGAGGTTCTATCCAAAGTATAGACGTGACTGGGCTCTTTTGTAAATATTACTAGAGTTTACCTTCCAATCAAGTTTTCTGTCAATAGTAACATCACTATACTATATTTGTATGTGTTAACACTTTTAATTTCAACTCCTCTGATTGCGATTGGATTAATACCAATAATCTTCTAAAAATCAACAATCACCTAAAGTTACCATAACTTCAAGGTAATTGTCAGAACACCAGTCAACAAAATAATTAATTCGATGATTATAAGCTAATGTATTATCCTCAGATATAAAACTAACAATTGCAGTGTCAGATTTTTTTGCATATGTGTGTAAACTCTTGATTTTGGCAGTGTCAAAAGTGTACAATGAAAATAGAAAATTAGATAGTGCTGTTCCTCAATATAATATATATAATATATTAATATTTATAATTATAATATATATTCATAATATAATCTGTGATGATGTCTGGTTTCGCAATCTGAACAAATTGAGGCCTGTGACTCAGACTTACTTAAGAGTCTACTCATTAAGCTGAGCTTGACTGTTCATAGCTCCTGGTTTTCCAGCTAGAATATGTGTATTGAAAATACTGGAGAAATAATGAAAAGAACCTCAGTCTAATATAACTATGGGGTCTTTCAAGATGCTTATAAACTTTATGCACACATAAGCTGATATTGATAAGAAAACTGCATTGGACCAACGTGGTATAAACGTATAAACAAAGTTCCGTAGCACACAATATTATGGCTCGTGGCCTAACACCATCAGGACCAGCAGCTTAGTTTGCTTTAGTAAATGTAAGCACCTCATTTTCTGTTATTTCGAAAGCACCAGTGCCGGGGAGACTACTAAACAGAACTAAACTGAACAAAAATCTCTCAGCAAATCGGGCAATTTGTTTTTGTTAAATTCAGCACTCACATACTAAAAGGGTGTCATAATAACCAGCTATTTTCTCATACCATTCAAAACACCTCTGATATTATTACCAGTGAGCCATTTTTTTTTTTTTTTTGCTACACTCCAGTTTACCTACAGTTGCAGTACTGTACATTTGATGACCATTTTAAGATATTTCTGAGCAGGTTTTAACACTGCTCTCTCACCACTTTGAAATGAAATGTTCTTCCTGTTAAGGGACTTGCCTATGTTCTTTGTAATCAATGGTTTGTGATTGGGATTACAATGAACAACCTCTTTTGGAATAATTGTGTCCATCCAGAAGTTGGTGACACGGTTACGGTCATTGCGTCCATCAAGGTCGCTACCGCAATTGCTGATGAACGGATTCCACTTCATACATTCTAAGCACTTACTTTGTTCTTCACTAGTGTCAGCAGTCCACTCCTGTATCTCTAACTCCTTGGGTCACTGCTTCTGTACCAGGGAAAGGCATTGAGGGAGAAAGCACAGATGACACATGTACGCATCCTTTACATTGCTGTATAACAAACGAATGGTCTCGATAAGACAAACAGGGCATTAAACATGTTGATGCGACATTGATAGAACTGAAGAAAGAGCCCACCACAATCCAAGAAGTACAGATGGTGTGCTTCAAGGAAATATGCCCACCGTGACACCACGGTTGTTGTCATTGGCCTACAAGTACATTCCTCCATGTCTTTTCCTGACTGCTCCAAATCTTGCTAATGGTTTTAGCATTTGTCTTGTTGGTCAAAGACTGAGAAGTTCAGAAGCCGAATAAACATGCCCGCTTCTTGAGGGGCCGTCCTCCTTAACAACCGCACAAAACAAACCGAGTAAAACTCGAAAAGAATGGTCTAATTTTGATCAGTGTTGCATTAGGAATACACTAGGCCACAATAAATAAAAACAACTGCTTCAAACTAAAAAAGAACCATAATACCAACACCATAGCAACACAGAATTAATATAGAAGATACTTGAAAGGCTTTTACACACTTTTTTTTTGTTACCCTGTCAAGCACTCAGTCAATCTACCAGCATCTATATCAGGCTTTCATCTGTTCATCTCAACATGTTTTTTTAATTACCATCTAACTGGTTGAGTCCACAGCTTTTAAAGTGATAAAACTTAGCACATCACTGTATTCATAGACAGGGATGCACATACCGGTCTGGTTCTCAAGGGAACACTGGAAGATGTTGCTTGGTACTCACCTTTTGCTGCATGGTTATACAGCAATCTTAAACCAGATAAAATATATGAGGTAGTTCTGCTGTAAGCTAACTATTTGCTGTAGTTAAAGGTTTAACCTTGCTAACTTGAAAAAAACGAAAAAAAAAAAACAGACACTGAATCAAGATTCAAGGCAAAAAGTTACACAATTAACAACTGATTATTACCATGGCTATCTTACCGTGTGAAGAAAACCCTAATATTTCAAAAAATGTGGTACGCAAAAACGCCTCTTTCCGTGCTGTGCATCCTTTATTTTGACCACTTATGCACTCCTGCGCACCAGTTATGTGCACCCGCCGTTTATAGAGATTCATTTCATTAAGGGTGAACCCACTATGAACTTCCTTGCTACTGCACTGACCATTAGTAATAGGGACATATTGATCAAACACATGACTGTCTAGACTGTAAGTGTTGTATTGACATGGCCCTGAGCTGAGGTTACCAGTGAGAGGGGGAACATAACACCGATAATGCTTGGTGAATGTGTGACAAGGAACCTATAGTATGGATGACAGGATCTGACAGCTTCTAGCAATGACTGTTGCAGAGCATGACGGACAGCAGTCAGCCATCTGGGAAAGACGTAACGTATTTAGAGTGAGACACTTATTCAGGATACATTAACACAGGGAAGTAACCTTTTCAAACAGTCAATATTGCCATGCGTGTCATTAAAATGTTGTTGCCCCCTAGTTACACAGATTAATTTAGGCAGTTACGTTGACTTTGAAAAGTCATTGAGACTGTCCTGTTGAGCTGGCTACTAAATGTATGCTGATTCTGACCCGACGGCCTAGTTAGAGGCTTCCTGGACACAGTAAAATGGTCTGCTTGGACTGTTTTAACCAACTGGTGCCAATCAAGGCAAATTGACAGTGAGGTCCCCCGGGAAGTGTGGGAAATTAAACCAAACTCTGTTTTGATTGAATGTGCCCATTCCAATTACTCCCTTTCAGGCAGATTATTCTCATTACTTGCCTTTACTTTGGAAATGTAGGAAGGAATGATCAGTGTCTTTATATTCAGTAAGTTGTACTTTGTTTCTCTAAAATCAGAAAGAAATTGTACGTTGGGGTCTGAATCCAATTTTTCTAAACCTGTACCACCCAGCACCAAACATCCTCCTAATAGTTTTTTGTGGTAACATTGTTGCAACACAGCATATTGTCTTTTTTTGTATATATATAAACAGGCCCTGTCAGTTTCTATATTTTTCTTTCCACTTTGCTTTTACAAACGACAAGGTGCTTTTACTCCTTCAATGACTGCCAATGATCTTGTTCCCTGAGGTCGAACAAGCAAATACAAAAGTTCTCGGTTTCTATGTCTGAAATAGAGATTTATGTTCTTAATGTTATTAATGTTCATTTAATAACTCACAGGTGTGTCATTGTAAGCCTACCAGTAAGTACACCAGCAAGTTATATGGATCACATAAAGCACTTGTTTCAACAGTTAGCCTGCTTTGCACAAAACATGCAAAGTATGCATAGTTGATCATTTTTGTGTCAAGCCATTGTGTATTGTTATTAATGTCAACACTTTCTGAAACCTTTCAGTTCATATAACAAGATGTTCGATATTGTTAATCTTTGTGAATTGAAACTATTGATAGCATAGTCTCTACAGTGATTTCCATTCCAAATTACCATTTCTGCGATAAATGAGCTCACTACATCAATTCAGGACCTTTAGTAGTTTATTCATCTTCTTTTGATTGTAAGATTCTCCCCGCACCCCCAATGAATTGAGATAATAGTAATAGTCAAAAGGAAACATTCTTTAATCCCATTAGTTGAAAGATTTAGATGATAAAAACCTTACAGAACAGTATATGCCATAGATTGGCATTTTATAACATGCATGCAAAGTCGCCAACCCAATTGCATCGCTGTATCTTACATTTGCACACACACCTGGAAGAAATGTCAACATCAATTATTCAATTACACGTTGTGCGCAAATGGGGCACGCTTTTTCGATATGTACAGCTGGGAAAATGGTTTGGGGACAAGTTAATGCAATAATTATCAGTGATGAACTACCTCTGTACTCTGGGAGCGTGGCCTATGAGAGGCAGGTACATCTTTTTGTTCACCAACAGTATTCGACCGTGCAAATCTTCACTCTAGAAGACACCTAACAAAATAGGTTGAATTTGCTCAAATTCATGGCACCCGGCATAAATCCATAAACTAGTTTAGATAAGGATCTTTTAGTAAACTCAGTCAGCAAAGATGTTTTATGAGAACTGTCCAGACAGTGCAAAAAGGCAGCATTACTGATTTTCTTCCCCATTAGGTTTTCAGTGATTGATTTTGCAAATCACATCAGAGAACATCTCATATTGTACATTTGGAAAAGGTAAGTCTTAATTTGACAACTTCAGAGAACATCTGAAATACTGAAAGCAACTATACAGATTAATACAGGTCCCTTTTGCTGTAACTTTATAAGTTAATTTTCCTTCATGTTTCTGGATACTTTAATAGTGTTGATGTCACATTGTATGACCAAGTCTTATCTTTCTGCAGTTGAAGACTCATACGCAAATTTATCCGAAAACACACCCTACAAACAAACAAACAAAAACAAAACTCAATCCCAAACATATCAAAACTAAGCGCTGAAAAGCATGCATATCACCAATAGCACAGTCACTGTAGCTAGCTGGTGGCTTTTGTGTGTACAGGCACATCCTTTAATTGGGCCTAAATGAGCTGAGAGAGGTATCCCTAGGTTACTAATGAACCACGCTAATCTGCAGAAAAATCCCCTTCCTTTGTCAAGGTATATTACCTTCCAAAGATGACTCTTATGAATGTTTGCCTTTAACAGGGTTTAATGAACACTTAAGGGCTCATATAATGTTAATTTATCATAGTGTTTATACTCATTTTTAATTGTCTCAAAAATCCAGCAGAGGGCTATTCCTGAGGATGTTCTAAATTCCCAGTAGGTTTTGATACAATTCAGAAACTGGGAAAACCAATCGGGGCACATCTAAAGCTTCTACAAAGGTTGGTTATATTACATGTTCCATGGTATATGGTATTCTATGGTAAGTGGATGATTTGTTGCTTTGAGTATAGCTGGAGACAAACTATTTGCAGCACATACTATATTTTAGTTAATTATGGAGGATACACTGAGCCATGGTCCCTATGTTTTACCCAGAGGTATCAGTGGTCCAGAAGAACTCTAACAGCCTTACCAACCCCAAACTACGTAGCCAATAAGTCGAAGGAAAAGGTCTGCTTTATATTACTTACAGGGTTGTTACGTTGTGGCAGTTCCATGATATCAAATTAATGGAGTGAGTAGCCACCCTGGACTCTCATTGATTCCATTAAGACAAGGCACTCAGGCGAATAAGGCAAGACTATGGACTCAATAAACATGCTGTGGGGTAATTCAAGCCACCTGACCCAGAGACATTGTAATCCTTCCCTCTAGAAAAAGACAAACACCATAGTAAAAAGGTAGAGGAGGGTCCTGAACCAGGCGACCCTATGAATTACAAGCCGGCAAAAACACAAATGAGAATCAGGCTTCATGTTCAATATCCTGAGTTAGGTAAACAGCAATATGTGATTATCAAAATATGTTGTTGCTGTCACAATTGCATGATTTATAGTGACAGGATAGATTGTGTTTACCACATCATTGTCTTGTGCTTGGCATAGCTTAACTGATGTCATCTAACAAAGTCTCAGGACAGCTGGGCTTTAGTGTATTGGCACAAAGGAGGGAGTGCCTTGGCATCGCAAAGATGGATGAGTTTAGCCTATGTAGATTGTATTAATAACATAACTGATGCTCCACGGCAGAGCACGCGTAAACACCTCGACGTGAATCACATTACACCGTGCGGAACTGCAGCCAACTTCCGCCTGATGAAGTAGTTACAGTATAAAGAACAGGAAGCTAAAGCCGTCAAATGCTCCGCAGCAGGTGCTTTGCCGTGTAGGCCTATAAAATGACATCATGTTTTTCACGTGAGCCTCCTTAATGAAGAGGCCGTCTTAACCACCAGGTATGCGGCCATCATTAGTCTCATCTTCAACTATGATGGATTAGTGCACTCCCAAATTGGAAATCTCGTGGCCTTAAAAGGATATAGCAGTATGGCTTGGCTTTATCAGCTGTGGAACATTCATCAGCCACTCTTTACAGCCAACACATCGATCACTCGCTTTAATTAAAAGGGAGGTGCACAATGGGGTGGATTTGGTGTTTACTTTCAACGTTATCAACTTCTAAGACGTGAAAAAGTAATTGTATTGCAAATTGAAATAATATATACCATATTATGTTCATTGTGTGTTTGTGAGTTCATACTGTTTGGCAAAATGATGTAGTATTAATGTTGTTATCATTATTACTAATCTTTTAGTAATAATGATGATAACAGGGAGACAGGAGACAAATTGTTTGAAGAAAAAAAAGCTTTTGCAATTGGGTGTTCTGTATTTGCAGTGGGGCCCTGGTTAGGTGCACTTTGAAAATGATTTCCTCTGGCAATTATTGTCAAATAGAATGTTAGATACGGTACAGCAAATTTCAATAGTGATTTCAAACGTATTATGTCAATGAAATTTACGCTATTAGTTCAAATTTGCATTTCTAAAGCTGAAGCAAACAACAATAGGCCTACATTGAGATGCAATAAGGGCTGTATTTTGGAGCCGGACACTATTTCGCAGGACAGAGCCACCGCAAAGTGCACAACACCTAATCAGACTTTAAACATCTTTTAATAGATGTATTTTTTTTTTTAGGTAACTGTTCAATATTAAAACAGTATCAAATCCCAAATTCCATCATGCTGACCTACATATCCCTATTAATTGAAAACTACTGTCAAAGAAGCATTCCTTGGTGTACAATGAAAACAAGAATTTGAGTGCATCTGGTAGTCTGTTTTAGCACACAAAGACAGTACAGTTGGGCTACATATAAAAAATGTATACATGAACCATCTACAAGGATTTTGTATTGGATAATGCTCACATCAATGGATAGCTCTTGTAAATATCTAGGGAAGATGTTGATGCTTGTATTTTCCCCTGCCCTCGCCATTATTTTGTCTTTCTAAATGAAGGTGAATCTTGGTGAGGCAGAAAAACTCTTCTGACAATCCAGCACAATGTTAAATATTTTATCAAGGTCTCCCCTGCAACCCTGGGCTGGAGACAAAGCAGAGGTCTTTCTTATGAAAAAGGGAACAAAGAGTTTTCTAGGTCCTTCCACTTATTAAAAGGTGCATGGGGGAAAAAGGTTGAAATAACATTATAACGGAGCCTCTGTGCTTCGACTCATTTCTTCTCCAACTAGCAGGGCTCGCCATTCAAGCCCCTGATATCAATCTAGCTTGGATAATTACTGAAAATATGTGTGGATGGCTTAAAGTTTGATCCTGTAATTGCTTTAGTTGGTAAATGTTAAAGTAAAACAAGCAACACACCACAAACACATACAAACTTAGGATTTCAGCTTGTGTGTTGGGATGGTGTTCAGTATCAGAGCGTTGATCATTCATTAAAGTTCTACAGTAAATATCATCAAAGACCTGACAAAATCCGAGTGGCTTATTTTTTGAACTGGACAAGGAGAAACTGAAAATTCTGATAGATCCAGTAAGGAACTAAAAAAATCGAATAAAAAAAAAAACATCTGCCATCTGTCAAATTTCCACGCCACAGGCCTCTTCTGTGTGAATAAAGAGACTCTGCCCCCCAACCCTCACCTCGCCATCCGGCCATTTGGATTTGTGTTGACATGACTTTGTTTTGCCCCAGAGGCTCCCACACTTCCTCTTGGCTTGCGCGGCCCCCCTCTTTTTTTTTTGCACGTCCTTCTGTTCTCTTTTCTTCACCCAAGGCGCCTGTTCTTGTAATGAGATGCAAGCCTTGTGCCCTGTCCGACATAGTTCTCCTTCATATCCGACCTCCACAGCCCTGTGCTTTTCATCTCTCTTCCAATCACATGACAGAAGGCCCAGTGCCATTCTCAGAGGTCACGCCCTCACTCCCACTTACAGTGGTCGGCATGCAGAGACGTAGTTCTAGGCACATGAACAGCATTTCCATTTTGTGTCAGAGAGATTAAGATCACTGATGACGCCTGCAAAAAAAAAAAAAAAAAAAAGCTCCTAGCCAACTTAGCATATAAATGAAAATGAGATTGAATCTCCCACAACTAGGGAGTTCATTTTCAATCTATAGGCCTTGTCACCCAGCATGGACTCTTGGGAAACACTTTTGTGGGACCAAGTGCAGGAAATGTGTGCAAAAGTCTTTGACCTGTGAATTTTCTTGGAAATCAGGAGAATAATTTCATCCCGACACTAGAGGAGAAAATGGTTCTCTTGTACTCCCTCCGCTCAATTCTTTGTTTATTGGAAAACCATTGCCTTGTTTAGGCAATCTGAATGTGGTTTGTCCCGGCTTCAAATAACATGACTCTATCAGCATCGCATAGGAGAATTCCATTTATTCGAACAAAGTTATCAGAGATATCTGTCAAGTTAAGGTTCCGATCTGACTGCTCTTTGAAGAACGACATCAAAAAATGACGGAAGATTGAACAAATGGTGTGTCCTGCGTGTTGTCACTGAATGGCAATAGATCCTTGGTAACCCTGCCTCGGCTCAGGGAAAGCATTTGAAGTCTTTTCCTTTCCCATCTGTAGACAGGGTTTAGGGTGAAATTTATTGGTGCTTGAAATCAGCGGCGCAGGGGTCAGAGCAGGCATTCCCTTTGATGTGCAGATATTTCACCTGCTCTGGCGCTTATTGCAGAGGGACCACACCAGAGAACAGCTCTGCTCGTGCCACTGGAGGCTACGCCTGAGACACTGTCGCCATGGCAACCCACCCCGGTTTCATGACAGGCATGAAGGGCATATTAAGGGATGGATGTTCTCTGTAAAGAAAGAAGCCAATGGACTTCAAGCTATGAGTGTGAGTGTGTGTGTTCTAGTGTGTTTCAATGCAAGACATGCACATGTACAAATGCAAGTTTGAATACAAAGCCCATCTACCTAATATTACCAGTCGATCAGAAAAAATGATGCTATATAAAAGTCTAGCGCAATTAACTTAATTTTTAATTTATGAAGAGTTCATGTTTGCATGACAAATACATTTTAGAGTGTACCAACATGATTTAAAAAATGCATCTCAAAACATCCAGGCACATAGATTGAGAAAAACAACGACAAAAAAAAAAAACATTGTGGACATGGGCTTGGTTTAGGGACGCCGGCTATGTTTAATGTTACCAAGTCGCAGTGGAACAGCTCCAGAGTACTTTCATACTATCATATAATTTCATACGTTGGCCTTTATCATAGGCTTTTACTCTTGGTATTTTGAAAGCATGCATACATTTTCCTAGCCTAAGGTATGACAACAAGTGTTGGAGGGTGAAGATAAAGTTAAATGCCTTCTGAGATGTAAAATTTTTTCCAATCTACATCCCCATCTTCTCACACTGTAAAATATTATCCTAATAAATCTATTTGCCTTGAAGGAACTTCTGCATATCTAATGGTTATCGTTTTGCCCAGCAAAATATAGCCCTATCCGCCCCAAATCCAGATTATCATTGCATCTTGACAAGTCATCTATAATTATTCACTTTGATTATGGCAGAGTTGATTTGAATTTGCATTTCAGAGCTCTTCAGTGTGGCTCATCACTTTGCTGATTGCATTCTCATACAGGATGCGTCTGCGTCACAGAGTACTGAAGAGGCAGGGCTGGTGCTGACTTCCCTAGCATGGCTATAATCATGCTAATATATTCAAAGTTTCACCCTCATTTCCTGCCAGCCACAGGAAATTATCTGTATTGATTGAAAGTAGGTGGAATGAAATGGCTGTGATAAATCCCCTAATATAACATCAGGACCCCTTTTAGAAAGCAGAAACAACACTGAGTTTCATAAAATCATACTGGCCATGACTGACAATCTATCTAGACAAAATTGCACGCATAATGATAATACAATCTTTGTGAGGGGTCATGTCAGTTTGTTAAAAAGGCCAATGTAAATGTTTGAAAAAATCTCTGAAACGTATGATATTGATATGTATGTATAAAAAAAAACTATATAACTATATAAATATATATATATTGCAGAGTCTGGAAACATAATTTGCGGACCTATGCTGACCCAAGCCGTCTATTTTTACATTCGACATCTCCATTGTACAAGTATACATTTTTGCCTCACACAGCTCTGCATTATTAATCAAGAACTTACTGAACCTTAAATGCCAGTTACATCAATGTCTATGTGGTTGGTGTGGTCAGTTAACACACACACCAACACACACACACACACTCTCACACACACACACACACACACACACACACACACACACACACATGCGCACACACACGCATACACACACACGCATACACACATACACACACACACACACACACACACACACACACACACACACACGCATACACACACACACACACACACACACACACACACACACACACACACACACACACACGCACACAAACACATAAGCATTGTAAAGGGTGCATCTCACATACAGATACAGTAGAAATTAGGCTGGTTAGGCTATGCAATTCAAAATTCTGACCTGAACATATGAGAACTCAAGAGAGGCAGTAGAATTTCTTTAAATAGGGTTCTAACACAGGGTTAATCCAGGCCATTATAAAAGGGACACATTGACTTATGGTTTCCTTACAGAGACATAAATCAAACAAAAAGCCTTCACATACAGGGTTCTCTGCAGATGATACCCAGTGCCAGTCTGAAGATGTCAAACTGAACTAAAGGAGGTCAATAACGAGTTGTAATTATTTCATGCCACCGAGAGACCTCAGGATGCCCTACATGAAAAAGCCACGGATTAAATTCCTTGGACTTTCATTGAAACATTTAACATTTAATACACCAGGACGATCATTGGTTTTTGCTCAATACATTGAAGTGGACAAATCAGGGTAAATGATGCCTTGCCCAATGTAATGGGAAAGTAAGAAAGGGATAAATATATCCCAATGTCAGATGACTATAAAAAATTATATAATATATATTATGTAGTTTAAAAACATCATACCTAACAATATGAAATAAAAAATGAAGCAACATTTTGAAATTGCTATTTCACCTAATATAAACATGTCCGATTACCATAAAGAATAATATAATATATATTATTTTATATATTATAGAATATATAAGAACGTATATATTATTATTGGTACCCAGTACCCTTCATGCAGTAACTTGTTAAACATGAGTGCATTGTATTTGCATGGATATCTCACATCTTGTTTAGCTTTTTGCAATAGGTTTTGTTTCAAATGGAACCAACTACAGCAACTCCAGAAATGTTCACCGTTGTAAGGGATCATCTCCCTCTATTGTCACCTATAATATATATAATATATATATATATATATTATATATATACAGTATATATATATATATATATAGTTAACTTATTATTATAATAGGAATTGTCTGTGCGTAGGAGCTCTAGCTGATTGGTGGCTTAACGATATAGGGGTAGAGATTTGCTGAGATTTGTCTTGAGATTTGCTGGTGCCCACAGGAGTTGTACTGTTCCGACATGACCAGTTCAACGGTTTAAACTGGCAGGATTGTTTTGTATTACTGGGGATGTGATTTACACGATGCTCCATCTGCAATGGAATTTCCAACAGCAAAATAATTTGATGTCCCACGTCCTGCTGCAAACATGAACCCATTATAGAGCAATTATTGGGCCTTACAATGCGCTTGTAAGATACTCCGAATGATCCCCTTTAGTCACACGATTGAATGAGTAAATAGTTTACTTAACACTTCTATCAACCACGGCACTACAGACTGACTATCTGAGGGCAATGAGGCTGCAAAAGCCTGCCTTCAAAATGATTTGAAATGAAGGACCCCCCCTTGCTGTGGTAATGGTTATGCAAACGCAGTTCATTCAGTCAGCGTGGTGGACAGATCCACAGATCTGATCTGTACTCCATGTTCTGCTTCCCATCAATTAGGCTTGAACGGAGAGAGTCCCGTGGGTCCAACTTTCTGCTCCCCAAAGGATACATGCCAAGTATATCTATGTTGCCTCTGTCCAGGTTCTATTGAAGAAAAGGCTCTATGAAACTCCTCCAACATTTCTTGGATCTCGCCATGAAGCTTGAGTCAATACGTCTTTATGCCGAGTGGTTTACCCAAAATGAACCAAGATCAACCCCTCCAGAGGTAGCTTTGTATATCCAAGCAATTCGCTCAATACTTGTAATTTAATTCAAAGTAAAATGATAAATATATGATATATTATATGAAACATCTCAATACGTGTAATTTAATTCAAAGCAAAATGATAAATATATAGACACATTATATGAAACATCTCAATACGTGTAATTTAATTCAAAATAAAATGATTATAGATATATTATATGAAACATCTCAATTTGTGTAGAGATAGATTATATGAAATATCTCTAACATGGCACATCAAGCCTGAGAGTGTCTGAGTGTGTCTATTGGCAGTTATTTGATACATTTAAATTACACTGCTCCCAACAGTAGACTGAGCCTTAGCCTTGACTTGCCACTCAACCCTCAATTGAATGCAACTTCAGTCAGGGTTTTTGTCAAGGCCACTGGTCCTACTGGGTATAAATACATTTGTTGATCACCTTTGGTAGCGTTTTGACCTATTTAAGTAGCTTTAATGATAGCCAATCCAACCTCCTTAACCCAAATAACTCTGGCAATCCCTACAGCAGCCTGTAGTGGTGCGGCATCTGTCAATCAGAAACAGTTATCTGTGGCAGCCTTCGTTTCCAGAATTTAATACATTTACACGGTAATATCAACTAGTTACTGCTGTGTGTGTGTGTGTGTGTGTGTGTGTGTGTGTGTGTGTGTGTGTGTGTGTGTGTGTGTGTGTGTGCACGCGTGTGTATTTAAAGCCTCAGGTCGGCCCTGTGCTTGGGCTATGGCTTTTGTTTTGCTTTAAAATGAACTTCATTATTCTCAGAGTGTGGTGTCTAATTAACTGTCAGGATTTAGCAGAGAAGGATGATGGATAATGTCGCAGTGTTGTATTAATAAAGTTCACTCAAGCAGAGCGAAGTGCAGAGGGATGTCTAGGTCTTTGGGCATTAGCATGCTGCGGGACATTGCCATGGTCTGACAAGAACAAAATGAGTCAGCCATTTTGGAGAGATACCGGCTGACTCTCCAGGCATCACAAAGAACCTGGTCGTTTACAAAATGCTGTTCAGTGACTGTCATGCAGGAGTGTCATATCTGATTTAGCAGTAATCAATGTAATTGAACCATCATTTGCCAGCTGTTAAATGTTTGGTTAAACAAATTGTTTTCTTTGTTTAAGTAAAAGTCCACTTTTTGTCAACATTCTTTGCACATAAACCACAATTACAAAGCCTACATTTTAAATTGAAACAGCAATTTACATAGAGGGCCAAAGTATATATTTTCTTTATGTTTTATAATCTATTCCAATTGTCCAATGTCCTGTTTCAACATACATAATATTTATTTAAATATTAAATAAATATATATTATAATTTACATGCTCTTTTGTGCAAAAGCTGAACCTACATTACAGTGATTAATCAATGTGTCTATAAACACAGGATATGGTGTTACAGTATTCATTATGTTCTTTTGGCGGGGGTATTGTAAGATGGTATCTTGAGCATTTCAAAAATGCTCAGGAATCTTGAAAGACATCTAAGAAATGATTAATACAACAAGCACAACCCAGTGACGTAGATGTGCAGGGATATCATTCGTCTTATGGGTAATGAATAGTAAAATCCCTTTCCATAGTGGAGCAATAAATGTCATTTCTTTACCGCTTGCCCATCTCTTCCATAACTCATCTTTGGTTGAAGGAACGGGCTGGATGAAGAACATACTTCTGTATAATCTCCACTACTTTGTACATGTAGGTATATATCTCACTTTAAGAGATTATTTGGACCATAAATCCTTGATGTGACTGTCGTCTGTGGCCTTTTATGGCTCTTAAAGATCACTTCTCAGGTTCTCCATACTCCACTTGTAGAATTATTCAAGCCATATCCATAATCACACCGACAACTGTGCTGGATAAAGTAATGGAAAGAACTTGTTATGATGACATTTATTTTTTATATTATCCTTACTTATAATTAGGAAAAACTGTCGGGCGACGTATGACATGATGTGAATGTTTTGCAGTAGTATAAAAATGAAGATTCCTCTTTCATGATGCCACCATAGCGTGATAAAAATAGCACCTGTTGCTCTCAACGCAAGGGATTTTGTTTCTGTTTCCATTAGAAGATGCAAGTCAAAATGCAAACATAAATCCATCATACCATGGCTGTAATTTCAAAAGACACCCGATACGGTGTCATAATTATGCCACAATGTTAAGTTTCCTGTTCGAGATGCAAGCAGACACCTAATATCCTTCAAGCCTTTGTCACTCAACCCTTTTTGCTTGATATTGTAAGAACCCTAAGTTGAATAGATGCCCTTGAGATGAGAAACCATCAATACAAACTAAAAACCGTGGTTGATCATTTGAGCACCCACACAGCCACTTAACCCCCCACCACACACACACACACACACACACACACACACTAAGGACATTGACACCAAGAAAATGACCACAGAAATATAATCTTTCCTCTTAATGTGCTTCAAGCTACAGCATTAAAAGCATTAGATGCCATTCAAGACCACATTACCTACCATTTGCCCTTTTGGCACTTTCTTTAAAGGGATGAAACATATTATGTGACAACTTCATGTGATAGAATCCATTACAATTATCTTTGTAAATTGATAAATGGCTCTGAAGGCAAATTTAGTTTCATCAAACAATTTGTATTAAGCCTGGTCTGAAAATGTGATTCATGTCACCTGTATACAGTTTAGTGTGCGACACCCATCTAAAAACGTAGACCTTTTTGCTTACTCTAACCCCACAGATGTTAAGCCATATGTGAGGTATCACCGGAGCATTGATAAAACCATAGGATTTTACAGCATTAAACTTGTTTTATCTCAGCTTTGCTGTTTTTTCCTCCAGCACTGGGGGATTACCGCTGCACAGAGGAAAACGACCATCTGCCATGGCCCATGTTGGACAGCCTCTTTGCAGAACCTGGAAGCATACGAGAGAGACCAGTCCCACCCAGGAAATGGAATTTCTATACAGGCGTCATAGATTACGAGGTCCAGGCTATTCTAGGCACCCAATCAATTTGTTTTTATTTTATTTGGTGGCTGTAGTCTTGTTTTGAATCAACCATAAAGAAAAACCTGAAATCAGTTTGATTTCCAGCCTACGCCAATAAACCAATTGTTAACCTGTATTACATACATATCATAATTCAGATTGTTCATAAATGAGTATAATCTTAACTTGAGAGCTTTCTAGTGTCACTGAATGTGACAAATGGACATTGTTTATCTTTTTTTTTCTGCGATTGTACGTTTATTTGATTAATTCTATAAAAAAAAAAATGAGGCTAGTCAGGTAAGGTTGATTAAACATTCACCATACCTTAAGGTTCATCGTTTGGCTGTCCTCCAAGTAAATCAATTCTTGTTAAACCTTGGAATGCCCTCAAATGCAATACACTCAAGAGCATAGCATTTATTTCATTTACTCTACTTGTCAGTTTTCCTGGCATGTGCGGTATGACTCACTTACTTGTCTCATTAAAAAGATTATTGTTTCTGTTCCATCACGGAAATATCCACATGAATCCTCCCCCAAAATCTCCATGGTGCAGAATGGGTGTGTGGTGACTGCCAATGTCATTTCATAGACCAGATGAGTTTGTGATTTGGTACATTTTTATCAGTGCAACTCCTTTCCCTTTTTGCTGACCTTGCTTTTATGGATTTATAACAGTCATGTAGAAACTAGCTGTGCTGATTAGGAACATGATTTTGATAAACCAATTTCCTCACGGACTTTCAGTATAATTATGGACTGTTTGCTAAGATTGTAATTATTTATTGGAAATGTACACTACTAACGCACAGCAATTATGTTCCTTCAGTAAATGAACAAAATCCATGAATACCAATTCTTGTAGCATACTATCTCCGTTCAATATGAAGACCACCTATATGTGCAGTACACTATCGTTTTGAAGAAGATCCGTCAAAAGAATTTAAAGGTTGATACCCTTCTACAAATATTTGAACGACATACCCCTTTTTTCCATTCTCTATCGTTGTAGAAAGGGACAGGTTTCCTTAGTTCCATGTGTTGGCTCAAATGCTTCTCAAGTGTATTAGTAATAAAAATTGCCATTATCCATGGATGCAGGGGGTGGGAGAGGCAATTGAGCAGTACTATTGATGTTTTGTCTCCTATTCAAATGAAGTCCCTTTCACTCATTGACACTTATTGCAAGTTAATTTACTCAACATTTTCTTTAAAACAGTTTTATAAAATAGCCATCAACTATCACCTGCCAATCTGCACAAGTCATTGATTGCCATATTGTTAAGCATCTTAAAGGTTACTCTGGAAAATAAAACATGCCTTTACAGATTTTCTGTGGATCTGTTTATTCCCTTTAGAAATCCATTGTTCAGCACATATTTCTCATTCTGTTTACAGGTATATATAATTTGGGATTTATTTATATTTATTTATTTATACAGGGTAACCGACTGACACTAAGTCTCTTTTCCAGTAGTACCCTGTTAAAGGCAGAAAAATTTATTAAAACAACTAAACAATCATGAATAAAATAAAATGAATACAAATGAAATATAAACAAAATAGTAATAATAAATAATAAGAAAAATATATTATCTCAATTCATTTTAAAAGAAATTTAAAACATAGCTCATATTTTTTTATGTGTGTTAATAGCCTCCACAACACACAACTTTCATATTCTGACTTTATTCTCAAAACTTAACTCCGACACACAAAACGCCCAAATTACATAAAAACTGTGATATTCATTCAGGATCTCCCTAGCGCCATCGTAAGTCCTGAAGAGTCTTATTGAGGGTATTGCATATTCCGAAACATACTTACCCCCTGAGGATTTTGGCTCCAGAAACCGAAGAAACCCCTCCTCTAACAGTTTTGTTTTCCTGTCATCGAATGACTTGGCTGTGGCAACACAGAATGCATAAACAAAGGGTAAGGCAGAAAGAGACACAATGGGCTTGCGTGTAAAGTTGCAGCACTTTGTTTTCTATTGATTGTCCCGCTGAGAGTTGGGCGTAGTGGTAATTGGGCTTGTACTGAAAACTCAATTCTCCCACTGTCCTCATTCTGTAATTAGGGGAGATGTGTGCTGTTTGCGGGTGGAAGGGAAAAAGGTAACAGGGAGCCGATTATTTCCTATAATAAAGGCTCGTTCTGGATTCCGTTTGAGCCAGGCTTCCAACTGATCAGACTTCCACTTTGTCTTGTGTATTGCGACACTATCGATGGACGCTGTGGTGGCTGAAGTTATCTCTCTTTGATCAGTGGGAAGAAACACTAAAGAGGTGCCCTGCTGAGGACAAAGCCACAAGAGAGTATTTTTTCAGGCCCTAATAAGATCCTCCACTTCAAGCCAAACAGCATTCCATTAGCATAGACTTCTTCCACAAAGCTTTGGCTTTGTTGGTCAGCAATGCTCATGCCCGACAATTTATCTCCCCTGGAAGGCAAATAATATATACGCTCCAGGCGGAATAGTATGGCTCTGAGTAAAGCAGTATGCTGATATAGCTCAATTGGTGCAACCTGAATGCGTGTATATTCTTTTGCTTTAGTTTTTGGATGTGAAAATCTCCTTTGCTCAGTTTGTTCGATTTGGCAGGCTTCAGAAAATGAACATCTTGAACTGGGCTTTTGAAAATTCCAGGCGTTTGTAGAGAAAAAGAGATGAAACAAGGTCCTCACATCCTCAGAAGTCATGACTGAAGAAAAAAAAAACGGTCTCCTCACGAACGTGCAAATGAGAGCACACTGTTTCAACTAATCTGATAAACACCCCACCACAATTGAACAAAACCTCCGGAACACAATTTCTGGCAGAAATGACAGCGGCAACGATCAGCATGAGATAGGTTTGTGTAAGGAATGAAAGTCCATTAGGGATGCACACTCACAATCTGCTCTCTTTTGGTTGCCTTTGAAAAACACACTCATTATGGCACCAGTATCCTATAGTGCAATTAGGAGTCTGTTTTACATTTTAATTAGCAAAAAACCTGACCCAGATACAATCAGCAGGAGCTGGAAACAGCGAGATACTTACATACGGCACGTCTCAAAGGGTTATCCACAAGCTTCGAATCCCAAAAGAGATGGCCCACAATCCACTGCGTGCAAGTTGGGAAGTACGGTGATTGGATTCCTGATGTATATTAATATTCTGGGCTGCCTACTGAAATGCATAGCACCTAAGCCCCTGAAAATATTTTTAAATAAGTAGGATAGAGCTAAATTTAGCACAACTATGGTTTTGAGCATGTGCAAAAAAAAATACACTTTAACCAAGCGTTCCATTTTCCAGCGTCCCAAACCGAGGGATTGCGTTTATACTCCTCCAGGAACATGGATTGGGGAATAAACATGGACCTTCTTGCAGACAGGGTAATAGATAAACCGTTTGGACAAGGCTACAATGTGACCGTAGGTCACTTTAACTGACAGTGGCAAGCAGGCTATCTCATTAGCCTAACAAAGAGCTCTGGCTGGACACTTAGGGAAGACTGACCTATTTTGAGATTGGGGGAAGGGAGATATGAGGCCCAGGTTGGCTGTGTCAGCGATTCAGCTGTAGCACTTGACAAAGCAGAGCCTTAGGCCTGAGGGACGGTAAACGTCACGATGCCACAAAATTGCATGTTGAGGTAGTACGACCTTGCATTGAGGAAATTGAATGAGAAGCAGCACTCTCTGAGTGAGGCAGTTTACTAAACTAATTGGGTCTCTTCGGCTTATCAGGAAAGTGAATATTATCTTTGTGGACAGTTGTATTAGATAGTCAACCTACACAAGACTTGCTAAATCTGGTTTGGTAAAAAGATCATCACAATTTAGAATAAACAGTAGAACTGGTTCAATACAATTGCTTTCCATAAATTGATTACATAATCATACATCACTGTGGAATGTTCATCGTCATATTGATTCCAAGATGGCCTGTGATCTTGTTTTTTTTTGCGGTGGATAAAGCAAGCAACTGTTGGTACTCTAAACATATGTGATTACTTTCACTACTATATGTTTATCTTTACAAATATAAATCAAGGAAACATTAAATCTCTCTCTATCTCTCTCGCTCTCATTCTCTCTCTTTGACACACACAAACATAAACAAACACACGTTTACAGACACATACACACACACACGCATGCACACACCTGCACACAGTTAATGCTTCGAACAAAGGTAAAGTATAGAGGGCCTGTGGGGCTTAACTGCCAGTGCTGGCAAAGAGCTGGGAAATTGCTTGCTCAGGGGGAAAATTATGGTGAGTTTCCTGCTGTCAGGGCGTCCGTTGCTTGGGGAGAGACAACATTGGGGCTGGGGCTGGGGGGGGGGGGCGGTGGACGAGGGGGTTCGGGGGTGAAGTGAACACGCCCATGTGGGCTGGATGGCCAAGCCAAAAGGAAGAAAGCAGCGAGAGGAAGGAGCTTTCTGTAAGGATGCTATCATCTGAGGGACTCATCTGCTATGCGTGCGCTGCTGAAAGAATTTGTGAGGAGGTCTACAGTAGCTATTGAAGCTTGGGCTGGTCATTATTTTCGCGACTGCTATTTGGTCCAGAAGGCTTCGATGCACAACCAACTGAAGCTGTATTTTGTGTAGGCTTACTGTATGGCACACTGAAACATAGTGGAGTGTTTTTTATCTTAGGTGTAAGTCTGGCGTTTGTCTTTGCAGAACCCCCTGATGTCCTCATGTCATTTCTTTTGTCAAAGAAACACTATTCGACTTATTTCTTTTGTATAGACTTATCATAGAAACATGTTCAACTTCAACAAAAATGTCAAGCTGCTTAGGCTTCCATTCAAAAATGAAATTAACACAAATATGTCGCACAAGTAACATTATCATAAAAGCATATGCTGTAATATTATGATCATGAATTTTATATTGACGTCTCTTACTGAAAGTCTCGAATCTCAACACCTTCAAGCTATTTCCTGGTACTGGCAAACAAGCAAAAATATAATAACCATAATGATGATTGGGTACCCCTGTGGTTGACCTAATGAAGGGTTGTCTCAGATGCTATTTCATGCCGTGATTTATTGAAGTGATTCATCTCTTCTTGGCATTGGGAAACCTTTGTGTGGCCATGAGATAAATTCATTAGACGGCTTGCAGCAGTCTCATTGGCTCAATCTGGCAGCCCTTTGCAAATACAATAGTTTCATTTTAGCCTTGATCATTGGTTTTGAGGTTGAACAATAACATTCTGATGGATTAATTGAAATGTTGTTGAGACAAAATAGTGTATGTGTTAAAGTATGTATACTGCAATGCAGAAAGATTTCAATGCTGGCATACTGCCCAAAATGTGTTCTGATTATATGAACACAAATTGTAGAGTTTTTATCGGAATATGAACCCATGTATCTTCGGCACAGCTGCAATATTATGCTCTGTTGTCCTGGAGGGCAGAGAAATCGAACCGACTGACTTGCAAATTCTCCACTTAAAAATTCGAAGTAGCCTTTTACATTGCTACTTTTGCTTTAATCTCTAAAGTTACAATTAAGGGCAGTTTTAGTATAGTTTTACTCCAATACTAAAACCTAGAGGACAAATTATGTTATCCATTAGTTTTATTTTACCCAACCAACACTGTTAATGCAGAATTCTGCATATCTGAAACACTGGCTAATTGTCAACGCATTTGAATTAATAGGCACATTTTTTGTTTTCAGGCTTCACTGTGCCGACCTTATGTAATTTGATAGAAGCAAGATAGCAGGAACTTCCAAAGAGAACAGCAAGGTTAAAAGCGTAATTCAATTCACTTTATTGATGCAACCATCGATTGGCCAATATAAGCTATCCATGTCTCAGCACACCAAAGACAACTCAATGCTTGTGTCTCTTCCTCAAACATAATGCATATATATTTTAAGCCAAATACTTATTTTATCATTGGCTTGCTAAATTGAATTGATAGTAATGAACCTGACAAAGACAGTTTGCTTTTTCACAAGCCCCTGACCACACTGCACTTCCTACATCTCTGAGAGCTTCATAATGACAATACCAAAACCGAAGCTATCCCATTCGATAGAGCGCTGCCAGGCCTGTGAACGCGACTGTAATATACTATTTTACAGATATGCCTTTTTGGAAAAGATATGTTTGCAAAGTCTTGCATGGCTTAAAGTAACAAAGTGTTTTTTTTTTTGTTCATGGTACCAAAAGGCTTTGCCTAAATTTGCTGAGAGGGGAAAATTGATAATAACATTTATCAAGAGCTCATGGATTGTTTAAGAGTGATCCGGTTTTCTTTTCCAATAAGACAGAATTGTTTGTAGAGTACACTTCTTCTTTCATCACACACTTCAGTGGGGATGATCGATGATTCTACCTCATCTGTTTTCATCCTGTTTGAGAGTGGAGGAAAACAGCATTCCAAAGACGAGCATATTGGACATTCTAAAGCCATTACATCAAACCTTACTTGTGCTGGAAAACTCTAAGGATACATTCTTGCTGTTTATTTACATATGAATCATTCCAAGAAGAGCATTCCCTGTGAAATATTGATCGTGAATTGAAACATTCAAATACTCTGAAAATGAAAATATATATATATATTTTTTAATGAGTGAAGAATTTACACACAGTCGGCTCACAGCACACTGTAATTGGGGGCGAAGGTGCGTGGGCAACCACGAGTGTTGGTACCTTTTCTTATTATTAATCCTCCTCTTCTTTCTCCTTCTGCCATTGGAGTCGATGGCAGGTACTAAAACTGTGTGGTAAAAAGCTTTGAAATTTGCCACACTGATTGGCCCTGGTTCTTTTCACCAAGTGTCATGTCTGCGCCTCCAGCCCTCTACCGCCACCACTCTAAGCCAATCAAAATCGGCGGCAAAGACGTCAAACAGGAAGTGAGGTTATATCTCAGCCGATCTTTTTTCAATTGTTATGAAACTTGGTGCTTACAGTCACCCCATGAAATCAAGTTTCCATGGCAACAACACCCTGCTGAACTGCTTGGTCCCCTCAACCCTGCTTGCAGGCTTCATTTAACACTGCTTTGTAATCTTTTTTTTTTTTTTTTTACAACGTAACATATTTTGTATGAACTGGGAAAGCCATGAGGCATTAAAAAACCGACCCCCCCCCCCCCCCCCCCCCCCCCCCCCCCCAGATATGCTGTTCAGAATTACTGTCAGTCAGTTTTATGGTAGGCATGTGTCTGAATTAAAGACAAGCACTTTTCTGTTCACAGTGAGTGCGTCTGATCCTCCCAATTAGAGGGCACACTCCAACGACATTGTCATATTACCCAACAGGTCCATTCTTCTAAATTAGATGGGAGAAAACTGACGAATACAAAGTAGGGACAAAGGTTTATATTTGTTGATTTCAATTTGAGGGTTTAATTCTAAAAACGGACAATTTGTGCAAAAATTGAATATCAGAAGTTCAATATCTTTACTCTTAAAGATTGCCCACTCCTAATCCAGCTTTGTGGAGATTTCTCAAAGCACATTCTCTAATGAATAATATTGACCTTGCTGCCCTTGGAGGATAAACAGCACAAAAGTTCTCCAATTATTTGTATTTTCTTGTCGATGTCCACGAAAGGCCAGAGACTTTACACATACTACATAGTCGCACAGCAACCTGTCTCCATGCAGTGCAGGTATGTTTGCCATTCGTCTGTCCATGTGTTTTCACTTTTACTGTGATAGAAAACGCTCCACTTTTGGATGCATGTGTGTCTATCAATGATTTGTCCGTTCTCAGTCTTGGCCCATGCCAGCCGTTTTTTGAGTCGTCTCTGTGCATTGGCCATTGTTTAACTAATATTCCAATTCAAAATGTAAATAATATTTCTCAAGACACCTTGTACAGAGGGACCTGTCCCCTAACCACACACCATGTGATTATCAAGCACCTTAATTTACATGAACAGTAAATTACCTCATAATTCTCTTCACATTCAGGTTCTTGTGTTATTGTATGGTATTTTACCATTGACTTTTTATGTATTTCGCAATATTGGGCTTTTTGTGGGACTGCTTGTTATATTAAGGACAAAATTAGATTTTTAAGAGGGTTTTTAAAATGCGTATGGGTGAGAGCTTGGAAGAGATGATGGATGATTCAGTCCCGGTGACTGAATCTAGACTCTGGCATGTTTTGGTTTGGTGTGTCCTTCGGTTAGTACACTTTGTACTACATGACGTGTGGACCTTATGTCGTACGAGTTGATGTTGCCAAGACACCAACCCACACCCAGATGACATCATTTCCAAACAACTACGGCTGGCTGTCAAACTCGGTTAACTAACCAACCCACCTACAGGTCCTGCTACGCAACCCTTTCATTTGACACGTGCTGTGAGAAAATCAGAACTTTCCCTTTGACAATATGTCACCAGCCCAATTCTGAAATACGAAAACCTGCACACCTTGCCATGTATGCAGCAATGTACGATATCTTTGTGAATTGCGCACAACTATAAACAAAATAATAAGAGCACAAACTCTCCTTTTTGCCCCTACAATGTTGTTTATAATTATAATTTTTTTTGCCCCAGGAAGGCCAGTCATTTATTATCTCTGAGTGGAGCAGGCCACTGCATCTCCCTTTTCGATCAGTTGATGCAAGTACCTGTGGAGGTCACACAGCAAATGCACTCACTTCCCAGTAATGACCCAGCCCAAGGCCACTCACACAGACAAGCTATCAAAGAGGCTATTCCTTGACCCAATCACCTGTCCATGCGTCATTCTAACGTTTTCATAACCGTCACATTATTAGCTCATCCTTCATCCATAAGGATTCGCAGCGACGTTCTCTGGAGCCGATGACTGTGGCGCAGATGGACTCGCTATGACACCGTGGCTCTGAAGACATGTAGCAGAAGAGGCTGCTTTACCAAAATAGTCTGGATTCATTTGTTGGCAGTCTCTTGTATTTACTGCATGTAGTATAACTGTGCTTGACAGAGGTGCTGACAAAAGTTTATTCAAATCTGTCTGATTCTCTCTTGCCAAGGAGATTATTTATATATATATTTCCCGGCACAATTGAAAGGCATTCTGCTGAGTTCAACAGTGGGGATCCTTTTCTTCACTTTGGAAGTCTGAAACAGATGTTACAGCATCTCCTTGTGAAGTAAGTACAATTGGAACAAACATGATTACAGCTGTTGTTGGTTGGCACAATAAAAATATGTCTTAATGTACAGTATTTGCTCATAAATAGAAATGTGTTCCATTATTGCACATTGATATGACAGTTGGAGAGCAAAGCTGTGCTCCTTTCGATATTTATAGTCATAGCATTATGCATACAGTATTACAGACTAATGGTAAAATACTAGGATAAAGCAAATAAATATTCAGACTAAAAGCTACTGTGAGCTGCTTATGGTCCGACTGAAGTAGAACATGAAATACACCATGCAATAAACCCATACTGAAGCACGAATGCACAAAAAAAAAAAATAACATTCAAAGTGCTTCCTATGAATGATTTAATGTGATTGCAGTCAACCAGGCCAGGTAGTTCTTTGAACGGTTCCAGACATCAAAGCCACTTAGAGCTTTGGACATCCACAGACCTACCAGGGCTCTGGTCAAGAGGACTTCCAAGAACAATGCAACAGCCTATCAGAGAGCGTGTTAGCCTACAAACCATCTCCATCATCTGTTGTGCTCCAAAGTCGCTTTGTTCCCCACTCATTAAAGCCGGCAAAGACACAACAGATGGCTTGTGGGAAATCACCCTCCTCCGAAAAGTCTAGGGGCACCACCCACGGGTATAATGTGAGAGCTAAAAGATTTAGGAGCCCCCGATAAGCTTGGGTTGTCCGCATAAAAGGGAGAGGAAAAATATGTCCTCCTTACAAGTTGCTCATCAGAAGTTGCATAATTAGCAAATGGGCCCCATGAAGGGTTGACAAGAGACAGATAAACAGATCGGAAGCTCAGATGGACTGATATATTTGCAAGAAAGACATCATCTTCTTGCTGTAGCTACAGATATGCGTCAGGCAAGGGCCCGAGACCTCCTCCATGTGTGCATACTTGCTCTGTTTGCCACAAAGCCATTCACACAAATATTTCTAATCTGAGATCGAGCTGTTGAAACTGTATCTTGCTTGACTGTAGTATAGGCAGATATTTACATGGATTCTTACAAATCCGATAAAGAAAGGTTATGTGGTGAGATTAGTGAAATGCCATTGGCATTTTTGAGGCAAACAAAACATGATTAAATGCCTGCCTCTAGAAACGCTGACAAAATCTGCTTTATATTCACCAATCATGATTCATTTTTATAATTCAGACATAATTCACTTCCTAATTCTGACTGTTTGAGTGATTGTCGTCTAGACACCATAAAGCAGTCCAAAAACAACATCCCCTTACACCGACCTCATCCATATTTCCAATACAGATAGATCAAATCTAAATCTAACAATAATCCAGGATAGTATACCCAGTATTTGTACGATTTACAAATTCCTGCAACATAATAAACGATATAAAAACTATATACAAACAAAACGTAACTTTAATAAATACCTTTGAACCTTCTTTCAAACCCACGTGAAGTTGTCTCCCTTTAATTTGATTTAGTGACTCAAGTCATATGAGTCCCAACTCTTTGACGGTATTAAACCCAAAATACTGCATGGCACCCCTCAGTGAAATGTATCACTTGTTTGCTAGCTCATCTGAGAGTTTCCTCTCCCATCGCAGCTTACGATCCCTCTAAATATCATTGCATTAACGGCTTTAGCTGAAATATTTGGAAAGGTTTTAAGTCTATTTTTTGAACATGCAGTCCACACAAACAGGTCTTATATGATAGATAGTCACAAGTCTCAAGAAAAAGGTTTTGGACAGGTCAAAGTAGAACATTCTGAACACCCCTCTGTAAACAAAGGGCCTTTTGATGATATTTGTGCATTTGAGAATTAGCTTTTGTGTGTGTGTGTGTGTGTGTGTGTGTGTTTCTCTGTGTGTGTGTGTGTGTGTGTGTGTGTGTGTGTTTATGTGCATGTATATTTATGTACTTGGGTGTGTACGTGTTTGTGTATTTATAAAAAAGAAAGGGTGAAAAAAAGGAAAACATTTCGGGTTCTTAAAAGTGGTGGTTCTACCGGAGGCCATTGTCAGTTCTTACAGCAAGGAAGAAGAAAGCAAGGTTCTTACAGAGAGTCTCTCCATGTCTCTCTCCTGGCAGCCTTGCCCCTCTCTGGGCCTAACCATGTAGTCACAGAGACCCCGCTCCCCCAGTTTTCACCTCCTGGTGCTGCTGTGCTCTGACAGTAGGAACTCACCCTCTGGGCGTGGTGACCTACTTGGGCTCGGCTGAAAGGCTGGCAAGTCACAGAGCTCCGAGGAGGGAAGCTGAAGTGATGTTTTTCATCTTCACACCAGACGTTGTCTCATCTCCTCAGCAGACGCTTAAGTTCTTTATTTCATACAAATATGAGTTTGATGTTTGACGCTGGCATGTTTATGGAATAAAGATGCTGGTGTTGAAAAGGCTGATTATTCGTGACCATGATTACTGGGAGTTTTGGAAGGGGTGCACAGACTCACTTCGGTATCTTGTGAAACAGTTTTAGCTTCAAAATAAGGTTAAGGTGTGATGAGCTCCAAATTGTTATTGTCTAACAATGATGTGCTTGTGCATGCATAATTTGTCCAACCCCGTTTAAAAACATGTTTGTGCAACTGTAAAATTGTGCAGGCAGTCAAGCATATGTGGATGCATTATTTGTGACAAAAGTCTACTCTTCCAGACTTAATGAGTCAATGTATGTGAAACCCGGAGGCTTTTCCAGCATATGTTTCACCGTGCAAGGACTATTCTGACAATGTCCAAAATGTTCCTTGGAAAGATTGTTCTGCGAGATCAGGAATTTTGACACTGAGGTCCCACTTTTGCAGCGACAGTATGGGCATAATAGGAAGGGCTGGGGATACAAAAACATGCCTACTTCTTTGTTATAGTACAATACATGGTGAGATACACAGATAATAGTATAACAAAAGCAAGACTTCGGTATTTCAGTTTTTACACAAACTTGAGACAGAGAAAGCTGACTCAGGAGGAGTGAGGTGTGAACAGTTGAAGCAATTTACTCTCTCCGCAAATCGGTTTTCCTTCGATGCCTGTCTGTTTAGATCCCCCGTTCCCTATCCCTTGCCCATGCTGCAGCCCACCCTGCTCGCAGCTTTAATGGTACATGCCATTAGCGAGTCCAGATCCATAAGGGGAGGGGGCACCGGTGGGGGGAGGGGGGTTGGGGCGGGTTGGTCTCTGCCTGGGCGAAGAGGCTACTTTGGTCCCCACATAAACACATTCACAGGCGCCTCTTAGCGCGTAGCGCCATATCCCCCGCTACGACAGCACAGCCGGCATCAGTGAGAACTGCCGAGCCACGGCTTCAGGGGAGAAAAGGGGATGGGTGGAGACAAAAAGAGGAGAGCCAGAGAGGGAGGGAAATATAAGCGGGAGCACAGCGGCGAACACATCTCTGTTTTGCTGACACCTCTTGTGCGTTGTGCCTGACTGTGTGCAAAACGACAAAAAGAAGGCGAAGAGGGTGGAGGGATCTGGAAGAGCGTGTCCTTCTGTCTCATTTTCCCATTTTTTTGTCTACCCCTCTTCTCAATCATCTGAGGCTTGAATACGAGTGTCAGCTGCCACGACAGGGATACAATAAAAGGATGCTTTGAATGCAGCCTCTGTCTGCGCACAGGGACAAGCAAGACGAGCGAGGCACAACAAGCAGGGACAAAAACAGGATTTCTAAAATGAATGGCAGTCTCTCTGCATTATGCGCTTGCAGTAGCAGTTGGATGCCTAAAGCTCTGGAAAAGGTAATATCCTAAATATATTTATATATCTTTTTTTCATATTCTGATTACATACTTGTCAAAAGAAATGCTTGGGATGAACCTACTTCTGTCTCTTCATTTTCATCTTGGAAGTGCCAGGAAAGAGCCATGCATGAGCCTCGGAGATGCATGTGTAAGAATGGGGGGTTGGAAATCTGATTTTAGCTGGAAATAGGATATCAGTGATACAGTAGGGGTCCAAAAAGAGCATATGGTAGTTCCTGACTGACCAGTTGGCATGCAGCTCAGATCTAACAGACGGTGCCTATCACATTCTATATTTGTTAAGGGTCTTATAAAAAAAGTCCCAGTTACCACAGAAAGCATTTGTGGGGGAAAAGGTAATATTCAGTGAGGATATCATTCTTTGTTCTTTTTTTGTGAGAGTTTTGATTGAAAACTGTCCACTTGACTCATCCAGAGAAAGAATACAGTTTGTTTTCTTTATGTTAGGCCTGGCAGCACACCTTTCGGGGTGACTCCAGGGAGCCTTGCAAACATCTTTAGAACAGAAATAACAACTTGTCTACGGAAGCGTAAAAAGGAACTGGCTAAAGAAAAGGCAAGCCTGACACCAACTCAAGTGGGCTGTGCATTCTCATTTCTGACAGGAATCACAGCAAGTTATTTTGAAAAAGCAGCTCTAGCTTCCTTGTCAAACCCAGGTATGAGCGTACTCACAATTTCAACACAAGAAACATCTACAGGAACTCTGCAAGAGAGAGGGAAAAAAGCACTTTGATATTATGTCTGAAAAAGAACGTTCTCAATAAAAAAGCACAATGGCTTCATGATTTGTCTGGTATGCTAATTAGGTTATTCTAGACAGATGTACTGTGGGGCAATGGACACGAGCCCCTCCTTTCTTTTTCCTTACTATACACAAAAAGGGTATCTGAAGCAGCAGGCAATAATATTCTTGTAAGAGTGCAATTGCTGCACAGTATAAATCATTGAATTAATACTGTGATTGTGCTGCAGAGTCTCAGGTTATTAAGAAGCTTATTGTACTCTCACTGCAATATACAGCTCAAGGAGGATGCAATTACAGGAGTCTGGGACAAGATGCATGGTAGTTCTTGCCCATCCGCACAAAATACATTGCCACCCACACAGACATTTTAACTAATAGTGATTCCCTCAAATAATAAAAAAAAAGAACATTATGATGAACGACACAAGTATGGCAATAAGGCCAGAACGGGAGGAAAACCGAGAAATCATTTGATTAAATTGAGCAATTACAAAAAAAATTGTTTTATTTTTTATTCAAAGGGTTCAAGACGAACATTCCTAAAATACATATCTTCAATCTGCTTTATGATGTTGGGTCTATATTAAACCGGACACGATATGATACGCCACAGCACCTGGTGCCTGTTATGAAGTCGGTCTCCTGGCTTGGCGTTGAAGCCCTGTGGCCAGCTGTGTCTCACAAGGGTGTTGGTGTACTCTTATAGCACCGTGCTCGGTGAGCTTGGACACTTTTAGCCTCGGCTCTGTCCAACAATGTCAGAAAATAGCATCGAGCTCTAATTTATGGAACAGGAGACGGAGTGTGGGGGGGGTGACATTTGATTCTGAGTATCATGGAGTGTGGCCACCCCAGGGATTACATGGAGTACAGATGGGTTGAAATACACACGTGGTCACTCCGTCCCGGAGGGCCAAGCCATAAATCATGGGCTAACATGTTTATCACAGAAGGCCCAGCCACACTTTACAGTCTATTGCAATACTTTACTGTAGGTATGAGCGCCTGCTTGGGATTGACAAAAAAGAAGATATGAGCGTCCCAAACTTTTGAGAGAGGGCCTTGAGCTGTGGGGCCATGTTGCTCAGAAGACATAAGTCCAGCTAGCAGGGGCACTTTTAAGAACTGTCTACTTTCATTCATTCAGAGTTCAGTAATGTAAGATTTAAACCGTGACTCTGCTAGGCAGAATTCACTGGCTTTTGATGTTGGCTCAGAACATGCCTTGTGTCTCTGTTCAAAGGCAGTTGGAAAGGGGTTTACCGAAGATCCAACTTTCCATTCAGCCATTGGCAGGAGTATGCAAGGGCTATCAAAAAGGGCACATGCAATATTACTCTCCTCACAATTCCAGAGTGCAAAAAAAAGGCAAATATGCAAATTGATGTCGATATCAACATTCGATAATAATTATAACATATTCATAGCCAGGGTTATAAATATTTATTATGCATTATTACAAATGATGAACATATTGCATATTTCAATAATAATATATAATGTAATACAAAGCAATTATTGATAACCTAGCTTTGTTATTACTGATAATATACTAATATTCGTCTCATAGTAGTGTGTACATCCTCAAATTAACTAGAACCCCCTCAGTCCCATGTTGGACGATGGGCCAAGAACCATCTCCTGGCATCATATGTAATGAATACTTGCGGTCAGGTGTTTTTGACCAGTATATCTGATGTTGAAGTTCACACGTGTCCTGATGGAGTTGTACTGTGTTTGTGTTGCTGTGTAGACAATAATGTGTAAAGTGATTCATGACCCTCCTCTTTGCCTGGAGACTCTCCATGCCATGAATATTAACTGCTGCGTTTGTTTCCCAAGCACTGCCACCGTGTCCAGAGCCCCTTGCTTCTACATAATTCATTGACTTGTGAGCTGGGGGTAACAGTCACAATCAGATACGACCTCATAAGAGGAAAGCTGGACTTTCCCATTCCCTACAATGTCTCGGGAGTGGCATAAACATTCCGCCCTAGCCTTGCCCTTTTAATTGACCGTGGCATAATGAGGTCACAGAAAATATGTGTGTGTGTGTGTGTGTGTGTGTGGGGGGGGGGGTGTATGGACAAACAAACTGCCAGTTCCTTGAGTTGTGTCATTGGTGGATGACACTCCACAGGGGTCCTCATTGTTTGTGTTTGGCTGCCCGACGTCCCCACAAGCTGAAGGAGCATTGTGTACTCTCCACTGTCCTACAGGCACACTGCATGGCTGTGCTGTGTTGGACTCTTTATGGCAGAGAGGTCCTCCCGCTGCCCCTCTGTTTCCCCAAGGACAACAGCTGTTAGGCAGTGGCTCTCTACCACTCAGGGGGCCAGCACTGTTTCAGCAAATGTGCCAAACGCTGCCCCTGAAATAATATGCAGGGCCTCAGTGTGGCCTTACCCACACCTTTGTCTCATATTATTTGCCGCTGGATCTTTGTTTACTTCTGCCGCCCGGTGAGACAGATCCATTCAAATGTCTCACCTTTTATAATGGCTTTTGGCAGCCATGTTTTTTTGTGTGTGTGTGTGGGTATAATCTCATTAAGCTGATTCTGTGTTTGCACTCAGGATGGTCCCTGGGGGACTGTGCGGCTGTGTAAGGAGAGGTAGGCGGGTATTAGCGACAGCTGGCAATGTAGTATCAGTCATGTTCACATCTCGTGAGCCTGTCAGCCTGTCGGTGAGAGATTAGGAGAAGCCGGGGTGTGGCAGTGGCATATACATCCGTCTGCGTGCATACGTGAGACGTTCATGGAGAAAAAAAACTGCAGAGGGCAGGCTGTCACACATTGGGAATTTTATGAACACATTCATCTCACACAAACGTATATACATACGCAAACATAGACACATACATCCAAAAGTAAATGCATACAAATATATGTAGATGTCCTGCCTACAATTGAATACATGTTTTAATCACACGCTCAATTCCTTTCCACACATCATATCTCTGCTAATCTCAGAATAGCCCTGGGGTAAAAACAGGAAGCAGTAGCCCAGGCAGGGCCCTCCAGCCCCTCTCCGTCAAAGTCACTGTCATCCTGGATTTTCCTAGCAAAGCCACGACCGGGGTGAAAATAAATGTGTTCTCTACAAGCGCAACCATATTTTCTTTCATGAAGTGTGATGAACAAGAACTACTATCTAGGAGTAAGAGGTTGCAGCTTGCGGAGTGTTCTTTTCAACTGCCGGAGGAAGAAGAGGGTTGAAAGCAGGTTGAAGTGTATCAAGAGACTAGCAAACCGGAGTGGCGTTGGAGGGGCACTGATATGAGTCACTCATTTGGTGACATAGCTAGTTGGCTCTCCCTGGTGTGATCTGGCTGTAAAAGCTTATGCTAGAATGCACGTTAATATAAGCTCTGTACTGTGCATGTTCTGATGGGTTTCGCAGACAGATGACGATGTCTTGTTTTCAGGGGCAGGAAGACATATGGTCAGTCATTAGTGATGCCCAGACGACTGGGCCACGTGGTGTTTCGTAAAGGACCACTACTGTGATTATGAACAGATTAAGCGGCAGTGCTACGACTGGCCACGCACATTGAGCCCTGCGAGCGTGTCTCTCCATATAAGCGGACATATGCAGCCAGGCAGGTCCAGTTCTGTCAACATATGTCAGGCTCTTTGAAAATACCATGGCTGTATATTGACACTATGGAGGACTGCGCAGTACTGTATGTGGCGCACATGGGCCGGTGACCAATCCAAACGCCCCATATGACTCTCCAATCCACCAGCGTGAGTGACTGTATGGTAGCTCTCTCTCAAAGCGCTCGTTACACACACTCACCATAATGCAGGAGATGGCAGCTGGCACATCAGGACATTCATTGACTGAGATCTGAAACCAATCAGATTTACTAATCCGCCCTGTTTAAAAAAAAACCCACAATATTAAGACCATGACCGTCTTTTTTTTTCATCCAGAAAGGCTGAGTTCGCGCTGATTTTCTGCCAAACCGCAATCCTCCTTGTTACACAGTATGAAATAGGATTGGCACGGAGGACCGTCTGACTTATGTGTTCACTAGAGTAACAAGAGGTTAATGCAGGCTACGATTTTGCTGCGTTTTCTGACTGACATGGATGAACACGTATTTACGTAGGGGAATTACTGTAAATCAAAAATTAGTAAATCAACGATGTTTCCTCGTTTCAGTTAATGTATTGTAAGGCTTGCCACGTTTTTTGAGTGAGAATTCAAAGACATATTTCCGTCAAATCTTTTCGTGACTTACGGCCTACGCCTTTTCCTTTTCCTATTCCGGTCACTTAACTCCAAGCATCGATCTCGTGTCACGCCCTGGAAATTAATTGTTATAAATGCATATGTATGAAGTGACAAAATAAAAAAGAAATCCCAATTAGTCTCCCAAAATGTGTGTGGTGTTGTGGAAGACAGAGGACTCAGCACATCCGCAGTTCAGCCCTGTCAAACAGTCGTGAGCGGTGGTGTGGACGGAGAGATGACAGGTCTAAAGTGGAGCTGCGATTGTTGGGAAACACTGGGAGCATCTCAAGTAGACCCCAATTACTTCAAGTCCTCAGAGTTGTGTCTCGGACACACACTGGCACAAATATTCATGAGAACCGGGTAGCTCACTCTACATCGAGCATGCAGGACAGTCCTGCTAATATGCCTGTAAATCGCCAGACACAAACCAACACTGTCACTCTTGCTTTGGAAGAGCCTCTATTTAGCAGACAGGCTATGGTTAAAACACTGTCTGACCTCCACTCGCGCTCAACCGAGTGGGCCCCAGTGTGCGTGCTATCTAGGCTGTATGCCTCTGTGTGGAAATGTCTGTCTCGTTTCCCACATTGATTTCATGTCAAAGTAATGAAGAACGCTATGAACTGTTGGCGCCCATTGTGCATTCAACGTCTTTTGCTCTAGGCGTTAATTATCAGTTATGAAATAGAAGTGTGCAGCGAACCTTAGCCACATGGCCCCTTGAATTAAATAGCTAAGCTACTCCACTTTAAGGGTGTGAAAGAATTAACATTTGGAAAAAGTCAGATACGATGCATGAGGAATTAGAAACTGTTTTCGGTTCCACTTGCTAAAGTAACTCAAACACCTACCAAATGGCCATTAGAGTGTCCCTTAGTGCATTCGTGTATCTGTAATAGCGTACTCATCTGCACGCTGAGGATCATCCATCTTTTGTGTCCATATGCATTAAAGGCTGTGTGAGTTGCGAATCTAAAAATAGCATGAAAGGGCAGACACAAACTGAGTTCTTTCAAAAGTGCTGCTAAGGCAGGAAATGATCACAAGAATGGCAACTAGACTCTAAACACCTTTCCTTATAGTCATGGTATGTTAGTTTATGTTCCAGCTTGATACAGTAGATTTAGCGTCATGTGCTTCAGCTCTAGACTGTATACCACCAGACCGCAGATGTGTGGGCAGTAATCATTATTAGCACAGTGTGAATATATTGGGTTAATTGGGACAGAAGGTTAGCTATGATGTGTGCCTTCATTAAATGCGGGTATCCAGATGTCTGCATCCCATTCTCATCAGCTGACCGTCAGTGATTATTCATCCTAACCCCATTAGGGGGTACGGAGAGGCTTACATTGAAACTTCCATATATTACTGTATTTTAGGTTTGTACAGTAACACAATTATAGTGTTGTAAAATGTAATGCTTTGTGTTGCCGGGTTGATTACAAATATTATACTTTATTGTTCAAATTTAAGTAATTCAGAAAATGTTGAATATGATTCAATGCTACACAATCTGGGACTGGGTGTCTCTTCAAAGGTACTATATTGGAAACCAAGAAAACAGAACAATATTACAGTAATTTTACAATAACATACTTAAATCCAGGAGAAATTTCAAAGCTGCTTCTACAGCTTTTGCAACTATTAAATACGGTGGAAATGTATCTTTGGTTCACACATATGGGATATTGAATACATTTTATAAACAAGACGTACATTATACCGAACAGGCCATATCGTTTACTGCATATAATAGGAATGGAATGGAATCTACAAATACCATTAAGACATTGATTAATCAGAATGGATTTACAAGGGGCAGAATATTGCTGCCTTTATAGATTGCTGTGGACCCATCACTCCACGTTGACATGATTGGACATGAGAAGGTTAGTTTTTGAACCCGAATTCCTGCACACCATCTACGTACAGTCTGTTGTTTTTGTCCTCTCAAACCCCCAAAATGTCCCTAAAAAACATTTCTTACCTTTCAGCGAACACAGCAGGCACATGCAATTTACCATCTCTTAACAGGTTATATTTCTTTCCTGTGGTGTGACAAAATTGCTGTGTCGGCACTGCCGTATCTCGATTTTGAGTGATCCGCTGCCGCTTTGCAACAGAAGCCGATTGCCGGCTCACAAGCAATAACGGCAACAGCAAAAACTGGTAGTCCAAAGGCTACCCCCAGCTTTAATGAATAAGGGGACAGACCACATTAAAGCCCATTAGTGCTGCAGATGATGTTTAGACTGAGCAACGAACAGCTGGCTCTCATTCCTGTCTGGAGAGGTGAAGTGAGGTGATTTCAAGACCCTCCATTATGAAGATGAGGGTATTAGTGAGCCACAGCAGTGTGTCGATTGTAATGTGTTCTCACCCAGTCTAAACACCCTATCCCTTACCATAATACAAGCTGGGTCGTTCTAACAGATGCCAATGGATGCAATGCGGTAACATGACACTGGCTATGTTTTACTCCACTGCAGTGGGGGCTTACAGTAAGCTACATTAATTGTTCAAATGTGGGGGATGGTGTTGAGTTGAACCACGACATGTAGGGCGGGCTGCGCCAAACAGCCCTGCGTGATTGATTACACACTACAGCCTAATGAGATAAACAGAACCCAAATCGATTGAGTCGGAGAGAAAAACACGCCAGGGGGAGATGCGGTGGCTTGCAATGGCTATATTGACATGCTGAAATCCAAAGGCCCTGCAAAAAGCAACAAGGAAGCTGTGCTTTTGGCCAGTACCGGTGTCCTCTGTCACAATTTGAGACACCCACCACTGCAATCTGGGTTGATGTATTCAACAAACAAAATACGAGCAATGAGAACTGACATGTTGGGCACTTACTGCTCAACAAGCGAAGCCGAGGAGGCACCGTGGATTTGTCAGCACTCGTGTTAGCGGTCCACAACGAGACAAAATGAAAGCGCAGGCACAGTAGCAAACCTTTCATCAACTGATGGTTCAGGGAAGCTTTTGTGAACCTCCCGCAGTTGTGAGTGACATAACTAAATGATCAACTTGGTATATGTAGGCAGTCTAGCAGCCTCAAATCAAGGGCGTAAATGCTGTCGCTGCAGGATCGGTTAATGAGCGTTGGCCTGACGCGTCGGTGCTGTGCTCACCCAATTAAGGCTTCCCTGCTTGGGCAGGATAACTTTTAAGAGGATAAGCTGGATTGGACGTCGTGTTTGATGTCAAGTCTGTGACATAGTGTGTGAGCTAGTGACTCAGTCAGTGCTGTAGGCAGGGAGGAAAAAGGCTGGACAGACCCAAACTGTCTCCTTCTATTTACTCAAAGATGACAACTTCACCAGAGCTAGCTCGGAGTTCCAGCCAAGGAGCTGTTCTCTGGTTCAAATGCATTTCAAGTCCTTGTGGAATGGAGGCCAGGTTAGAGTTACTTTTTATCTCGTCTTAATCATCGTGACTGGATCATACAAAATGTTATTTGATATGAGGCATACTTTTGCAGTATGTATTAAAGAATCATCTGACAATTCATTGAATAGGGTCATCAGTTATTGAGGCACTGCCAAAAAGTAAATAAATAAATAAATAAAGCCCAGGAATGAAAGAGTCGTTTAGAAGGACATTCAGGGTGGTGTGCTTAATTGATTGCTTTGTGACCGTGTCACTGGGGTCTTTTCTTTCCACCAAAGGACAGTGAGGGCGAAGCATTTGTCATTATGGACTGAGAGAGTAAGAAAGAGCAACAGAGGACAGGCGGAGAAAGGATGGCCGCGATGGTTTATTGCTCTCCTTTTCTCAGACTGCAGGTGAGCAGGAGGAGGGTAACTTGTGTTCCCCTGCCGACAACTCTTATTCCAATCAATGTGTTATTTAGTTCATAATCCTGTTCCCACACACAGTAAAGGGAACTGAGGGTGGTGTGTGTGCGCGTTTGTGTGTGTGTGTGTCGGGGGGTGGGGTGGGGGGGGGTCAGGATTCCTCCACAAATGACCGCTTCTTAGGAAGGAGCGTTCTTTTACGAGACAACTTCCCGGGTCGTCCCTTGAGCATGACATTTTGCACTGACTCTTTGCCATTGATGTTTCCTTTGTCACTAATTCAAGTGGCATGCATTCATAATTGGTCCTTTGTATTTCAGCATATTGCATTTGAGGGAGATGGTCATAATAATGAGAAATGAATTTGTGTGTTATTGCATTACTTACATTACCATGCCAACTGTAGAGGGGCTTATACTATATGTGATATGAACATGGAACTTAAGTTGAACTACACACCAGGGAAATTGACTGACTTGGATATACACTTTGAATTATAAATATTCTATCATTTTTCAGAGACTCTATGGCCTTGGGTTTAAAGTCACATTTCACACAACAGATCTGATATCTGCCATATCTCTATGCCATTGTCTAATCAAACACAAATTAGCATAGGCTAGTCCCTCATGATTAAATCGATTTTTATGAGGGGTGGGGTGGGGGCTTAATTTGACTCACTGATATGTTTATTTGCACAGAAATTACCTCAAGAAGACAGCAGTGAAATCTGACACATCTAACTTGAAAATGGATCATATCTAGACATCCATTTGTATCAATGTACATCGAAACAGAAAACTCACAAGGTGATAATGGAATGGTTCGCAGGTGAAAATTGGATTGAGTCAAACTAAGTTGGGGAACAGCGAGCGTCATGGTTCAATCCGCCATAGAACAACCACACTGTTAGAGATGTGGATAGTCATTCAAATACAATTAATGAGACCGCATGTTGTTGCTAACATGCTGAGTGCAGATGCAGTGGAAAACAAGCTTTTACCCTTCACACAAAAGGGGGGAAACAGGAAAGAAGATCAATAGATCTCCAGCCAAGCCAGAGCAGCAAATGAAAAGCATGCATGCTTTGATAATGGGTATGGATTTTTGAGGGTTCGGCTCATGTTTATTCCCGCGGATGGAATATAGGCTGGAAGTATGTACTGCAGAGGCTGATTGATGAACAGTGGGGTTGGTGAAAGCATTTTCTGCACATAATGACTACCATGTTAGAGCAGTCTTTTAACATGCGGACATGAGGAATATCACTACTTTAGGTAGCATGCATGTGTGTTAGTACTATAACTGTCTGTTAAGCTTGTTTCCGCTCTGTCCCAATTTAAATGCTTATCACTAGGCTACTACTAGGAGTTTGAGACACATCCTAGCACTGTTTTATAATGCCTTACAATTTACTATACAAGTCAAACTGCGCTTTTGATTCAGCATTAAATATTGATAATAGCATTAAGATATCCGGACTGAGTGGGACGACGCACTGTAACAGAGGGAGAGAATAGCGATAAAATGCAGGTGCTTAAATTGTGAAAGTCGGTGGTAATGGCAAATAGAGTGGGCAGAATAAGGAGCGTAGAATCAAGAGCGAAATAACAAACTAGAATATTTACGGAACTGAAGAAGAAGAAAATGTCAGGGAGACAATTCATTGTGTTTGACACCTGCTGTATACTGTGAAAGAGGTTGAGGGGGAAAAAAACAGGAAGCCGTTGGGTGAGCTTTGGCTATTAAGCTGTATATTCCTACAAATGGATATTTCCCTATTCCCCTGTTGCCAGGGTGACAGTGTTCGGTTGTTTTATTGCTTTATTGTGTAACAACACATTTTAAATAATTAGGTAATACAGAACTTAAATACGTAAAATACAGTATAAAAATGGCCGCCCCTCAGAAAGTGAGAAAGGGCCAAGTAATCAAATCTCCTATGTATCCCTTGTCCTGTCCTGTCCTGTCCTGTCCTGTCCTGAAGAAGGTGTAAGATGTGTGTCCATTTATGCAAGGCTTTGAGTAAATCAGTGCCAAACTTGTGGGCTTTCTGTTGGCTCTGCAATGTGACACTTGTATACACCCATCTCCCCCAAGAGCAATTGATTGTGGCGGATCATGCATTTCCTAGCCTTGAATAAACAGGTTAAAGGGTCCAACTTCAGCATCACCCTTTGATTTTTGATCTAACCGTATTTCTCCATACCCCACTGACTTAAGTAAAATCCCAAACCCTTATAGCATGAGAGAAACTAAACCAGGAAAAAGAGCCTTATGCTATCCAAGTCTGTTCTTTTGAAATAAATACCTTATGGACAGGGCTCCACATAAAGAAAGTCATAAAACTCACCGACTTGTATTTTAGTGTGACTATGCCTGCCTCTGCAATAGCAGCTGAAATTGCTGCTGGTGTCTTCTAACGATAGGACTTTCGAATTGGGGCTGTGCCGTAGTTGAAAGGAAGAGTCAGTGTTCCCATTGCCACTCACTGTGTCCTATTATCTCTGCTGTCTGCTCTCAATCTGTACAATTCTTCCTTGTTCTCAAACCACGGGTTTGATCCCCGGCGGGGCACACAAACACGCTCTCTGGGTGTTATTGGGACAACATATTGTCGTGGCAGGGCAAACATTATCCAGACATACGCCATAAGGTAAGCAGATTCTGGGCCTGAGATGAACAAGGAGTGAGATGGATCACAGGGCATAAGCTCCTAAATAGATCTACCGAGAGACTTTGGTTAGATTTAGCACTATCTCGCTTTTTTGATGTTGTTGTCTGGGTGCCCAAAAATGTAGTGTAATGGGAAAGGTTACAGATTCTACATCCTGCGAAAGTGAATACCACCAACAGTGGGCTAAAGTTAAGCAGGTTAAAGCCATTTAAATAAAGAGGAAACTGAATCTTTAAAGTGGGGCTTTCATTAAGCCTCACACAAATCTGATAAGTGCTTTCACTACTCTAAAAATAGTTTGATACAAAGCAAGTAAGCCATCATTTTGTAACAGACACGACATAATTTATAGAACTTACGCTGGAGATGTGCAGAATTGAAAATGGGAATTAAAATATCACACTAATATCACATTTAGTGTTACATACTATTGATGACTGTTTCTCATTTGCTGCACATGTACAGCAAAAGGACGAACTTGGTCACTGAAAGTTTACAGAGAAATCGGTTGGCTCTTTAGGAAGGATGATTCAGAACCAAGGCCTACTTGGAATATGTACCCAAGCCAGTGAAGCCACCCTCATCCATCCTGTTTGGACGTATCAGAAGATGAGTCATTTTTCATGTCACTGATGACTCAATGCTGTAATTAGGCCTATCCCAAACTTGTCCTTTTTTCCCGACAATCTTTACCGTGTCTTGTCAGTTTTTGTCGGCTCTTAATTTGCATGTCATTTAGCAGTGGGTCACGCTCATCCACTCTAAAGGCGGTGAATTCGCCGTTGTTTATGCACCAGAAATAGACGGTGACACATGGCTGTGCCCTACAATCAACCACATGCAACTACAAAATAATCAACACTGTCATGTATTCCACCAACAGCAGCTAAATCCAAACAGATTGTGACAGCGCCCTGAGGATAAGCCATGACAAAATCCCCGACATTTCCAAAGAAGCAGGCGCATGAACCGATCATTTCCTCCTTGCAGATTAGCGAACGCTGAAAAACAACAAGGTGGTTTAAACAGCGGGACTGTTACAAAAGATAGCCGGTAGTAACTGAAGCATTCAAGCGAATGTCTGCTGGCCGCGAGAAGCAGCACGCAACGTGGCTGTGCTCTGTAAAACATGAGCACCTCTGTCCCTGCTTATCTGTCCCCCAGGGCATAAAGGCTTCGTCTTCGGCTACCCTCACACGGTCTTATCCGTGATCCTGACCTTCTGCTCAGTCTTCACATCTGCCTCCAGGGGAATTCAAGACCCAACTGGTCGGCTGTAAAGCCACTGGCTCTGAGTGAACCAGATTACGTTTTTTTTTCTCTCGCCCCTCTCTCTCACACGTCGTAGCCTTGACGGAGACACCCTTGGTACCACCCTTGGGTTGAAGGGTGTGGTGTAATTGCAGTGACCTCTTGTCGAGAGATGGAATTCGCCCAGCGTCTGCCGGACTGTCAGGAGAGAGAGGTGGATGGTAACACGCAATTTTACCATCACAGCTAATTGAACAGCGAATAGGCCAGAAAGTGCAGCGGCCGGCCGAAATGACAGGCGCAGACCTATTGGGCAGATGGGATTAGAATGAAAGGCTGCTCTCACCCATCACACGTGTCTCCTGCGAAAATTGACCTGCTGGGAGCTAATGCGATGTGAAGTCTTGAAGGCAGACTGTGGAGCTGTGCCACCGTCTCGTTTGGTAGATCGGTGGAGGCGGAGATCTCCAGGTTGGGGGAGGAAAGGCAACCGACGTGTTAAGGGTATTAGTCCAGCTAATTGGTGTTGCATTCAATCCACTTAGAAAACAAGAGGCCTGCCGTGGTAATCCTCCATGTTGCTGGCCACTGAAGAAAAATGACCGTCTGGAGAATATGAACTGCACTTTCAATTTCTTTCTCTCCCTTTTTTCTTTTTGTTCAGTGGGATTGCAACGCTTGGTGTAGATAATAAGGGATTAATTCAAATCTCATTTACAGCCCTGGAATTAACTCCTCGAAGGTGTGAGAGACATATGCAGGGGTTTGAGTCGAGGTGTTTCAGCTTTTCACAGTGGTTCTAATGCCTAGCACATCCAATATATATATATATATATATATATATATATATATATATATATATATATATACTCACCTGAGGATGGAGTAGTGCTGCATTAGGCCTGCTGCTCCCTGCCCAGACAGAGTGCCCCTGTCGTGCTTGAAAACAGCCGTGCGTCTACGCAGTGCGTCTACGTCGTCTGCTACACCGGGTGGGTTCAGCCGTGACACCCTGGTGTGTCCCTAAGACCCAGTCTGCTGTCCTGTCCTCCGCCGCTGCCATTGTGGTCCTCCGGACATCTCTACACACTGATGGATGGCGGAATGAGGAGAGAGGGCCCCGCTCCATTCATCAAAGCCAGACAACCTCTTCAGGGTTGGTGGCCTCCGTGACAAATGAGAACCAATGCCCAGCTGAAAGTATGAAGCGGGGTGAAGGGGGAAATCCCAGTCTCCTCTCACTGGGCAAAAAAAAACCGAGATTTAATCCTTAAAGCGTTCCCAGGGGCCAATATTGGTCCCAGGTCATAACATTTTCCATAGTTCTGCTGCAATTTTTGTCTAAAGCAATAAAATGCATGACAAATTGCTTTCTGCACTTTTAGCTTAAGTTCAGTAAGATCCAAATTGGAACTTCAAAGCACGGGCGGTGTGAAAGTAAGGCGTGAGGCTTCAGAGACGTTCTCCGCTTCTAACAGGAAAAGGGAAGACAGCAGCCGTGAACTGATTTAATTGAATGCTCTGTATCCACTAAAAATCCCAATGTATTTTGTTTGATTATGTTGGTCTGGCTAGAATATGAGGAAATGGTGCAGGGGGAAGCAAGGACACATTAGCAGTGACATTTATGTCATGGTACTATTTTATGAGTAAGAGATGCAATGAGCAGCATTAACATTCAGCATAAATGAAAAAGACTGCTTTAATGGATATCCGAGTTCCCCTGCAAGGTTATACTCCCTCTTAGAAAAGCAGTACATACGAGCGACAAAGGACTTTTGTGAAATCTTAATGCAACCGTGGAAAAAGAAAGTGTAAAACTAGACTGACGAGTGAGAGGGGTGTGTGATCCACCCTCAAAGCTTATGTAACGATTTTGTACTGCCAGAGAACATTGTGAAAAAGCGAACGTGTGTGCCACCATTCAGAGCCTCTTGGGCTTCCTTTAGCCCCCCCCCCCCTCCCCCCCCCCCAACAAAGGCAGTGAGCCTGAAGTGTATAGAAGCAGCACCAGCAGCGAGGGGTATTTTACAGCGTAACCAGGACACTGCCTCAGTGCATCGCAACCCTGGAGCTCCTTCCACCACATTACCAGTAAACAGAGAGAGAGGGTGCATGCAGGCTCTTTGTCTCGTCAACTGAAAGAGTGGGACTGTTTCCCCACTGAAAGCTTGGCCTTGCCCATGCTTCCCTCTGCACTCCCCTCCCCTATTCACCCCGAGCTCCTTAAGACACTTTGCAAGACACATATGTTGCCTTCGTATAAAAACAGCCCAAAGTCTTCAAGTAGGACCTTACACCCCTATAATATTCCTGCCCTTCTACCATAGAGGAAAACACACTTTGTAAAAACAACACCACTGCCCCCCCCCCCCCACACACACACACACACACAATTATGTTAGGCCTTTAGACTGCTTACTCAAGACCACAATGTCTAGAGAGAGCTTCAGGTGATGAGATCTGTTGTTAGTAGGCCATTCCACTTTTTCTCACATTGTAGTATCAACACTGGCCATCACCTTGCTCCTCGACAGCTAATGGCCTTTTTTTGCAGACCACATCATGATCATATATTGCCTGTAAAAATGTGGCAGACCTCAGGTGGAATTATAAGCTGGAGGAGTCCTTTCAAGGTATTATTTTATCATTAAACCTTTTTTTTTAACCAGATAGTGTCATTGAGATTAAAATCCATTTTACAAGACAGATCTGGCAAAGGAGGCAGCAGTACAAAACAAGTGACATACAGACAACATCCATACTGACAATTTAAGCTAAATTACACTATCGAAAAAAGCTCGATAGAAAGACATAAAATCACTTACGACTTCACACAGCATTGGCCGTTTTAAAAGATACAGCTTCCAGGTCCAGCTTCCAGAACCTTAACAATTTGTTTAAAATGCAGCTCTTGCAATTCCAATGTCCGGTACTGCCGACATCAAGAGACCAGGGAGTGACCAGTCAGTGTTGCCATTACAGTCTCTCCTGAGATGGTCTGTCTTTGTCACAAATGAGGAACGAAGACCCAACATGCAGTTTGTTAGCCAAAATCATTCGACAGCTTGAACCATCCATGTCCAAATGTGGGTAAATCTATAAAACGGTTAAACTCATCCAGCTAATATAGAAACCTCAAAGCATTTTCACGACTCAGTGTTTTCTTTTCGTCTCCACATTTGTTTTATGGAGACTGATTTGCAAATCTTGTTTGGTTGGATGTTTGCATATGTTATTGATTCTTACTGAGTGCTCGGGGTGGTGAAGTGAAAATAAATAATTACAGTGGATTTATTGCCGTCAACGCAAGTTCAGCTGTGTTTAGAGAGAGATCACCCACCCTTTTTAATTACACATTGTGATATTTTTGCTGAGGGCAAAGCAATTCGATCAGGGAATTTATTGGAACTTTGAATGAGTAAAGCTTTAATCGTTTGGTTAGCTTTGAGCCGAGAGCCGTCCACACTGTGAACCCGTATTTATATTCTATAATTTTATATTCCGCTTTTTCAGAGCTAAGATACAGATGCTATGGAAAATGCTATTCATTCCAAACAGAGCGTTTGATCTCTGCCTCAGGCAATACTCCTTCACCTTTCTCTGCCCTTTATTGGTTTGCAGGAATAATCATCTAGCCTCAGAGGTGTTAGAGTATTGCACTGGAAGATGGGCTCTCCTTACCTCGGTACTAAAGAATCTGCTGAGGTGATAAAAAGCCAACACAACGGCATCACCTTCGAGTAAAGAGGGGTCGATGGTTATGCAGCCAGGGCCGAAAAAGTCCAGGTCAAGAAGTTTTGCGGTCCTAAGTCGGTAAGCATATGGACAAACCTACTTGAAAGCCATTTCCTCTGAGTCACGTGGAGGGTAGGTCTTGTGCTGTGGTGGATTCCAGCATTATATTCACCTCGCTAGGGGTCCACATCAGTCATGCTTTAAAACCTCTGTTTTTGCTGTAAGCGAATGCAACGCATGGCTGAGTGTCCACAGGGGGAGCGTCAGTGAACATGCTTTCTCACTGTGACAGGTCACCACTCAAATAGAGGTTACTCCCATAACACTTACGGGATGGTGGAATGTTTTCCACTTTCCCTTAGTATAAACTGCAACAAGAAACATAAAGAAAATATTTTAAGAAAATGTTGAGTACAATCTCAATAGGTTATGTGTCAGATTCGTTTTGTTGTTGTTGCACGCAAGTTATAAATGTTCGAGCACTCTCTTTTTTTCAGAACAACATTTTTTGTAAAGATATATTAAATGCAGAGTTCTGGTTTGGCCATTACTTGCTATATTTTTTGTGATAGTGATAATAATGATAATGGTATATATATGGTCCTTTCACAAAGTATTCGGTCATCACAGTTGTGCAGCAGCATTGAGAAGGGGATGGGTGTGCAGGGGATACAGCTACAAACTCATTTCCCCAAGGCCCTTCAGGGAGCCGGCAAAGATATGTTTGTTTGAATCCCCAAACTGTCTCTCTCGTGGGCTTGATCACTTTGAGCATGGTTTCTTACACTGTATGGCAAGGCACGGTCCTCAGGCCTGACAAAACTACCTATGCTCATAATGGAGAAGAAAGAGCTGACTGCTTGAATTGAGTTGTTTCTGATGACAATATGAGGGATTGTTGCTCAAAAAGGTGAATTGACAGACATTGATTGTGCACAACTGGGCTTATTGCCTGAAGGAAAAAAAAGCCTACCTCTTAAGAGGTTTCAGATTGAAATAATCAGATATCACCCTCTAGTTCCATCGATAAACCTTTGTCTGTTCTTTGACTGCATACCTATACTCTCCGAGTGTGCTCTAATTAAGCCCAACTGTTCCTGCCTTCTAGAGACAGTGAATTGTCTGGATTTCCTCAGTCAATGGTTTTATTTTATGTCCTTACTGAGTGTATACTGTATCAAATCAAGATTAAATGTCTGCAACGCCCACTTTTCTGCTGGACTGGAGTTCCTTTACACCCACTGCAGTCAGAATAGATGTATAGTCTGTACAGTTGTGGCACAAAACAGTCGGTGTAGGAATGATGCTAAAAAACCGAGAGGCCAAAGCCCCAAGAGGACGCGGAGTACTGCTGCGCCCCTGAAGAGCACAGAGTGAACTATTCATAGACAGCTTTCTGCCGGGACGGCTGACAGCCGACAGGGCAGAATGCCTCGTCATTCGTCGGCACTCTGATCGAATCTGCCAGGGGAGAGTTGCAGGGAGAGAAATGTGCCACCATAGTCACACGGTATCCAACTGTGACTCTTAACAAACATGACCTGGAATTGTTTTATTATTTATTTTAAGGTATGGCCGAATCAACAGTTACAGGAGTTCCGGCCAACCGTGATTGGTCATCTTTTTGGCAGACTATTTTCTACAAGGCTGATAACTGTTGCCTTTTCCAGTCATGTTCAATCGTGAGCTTTTAATTTCCATAGAGAGTGCGAACTTACATGCTGCAATTCTCCTTTATTGATGCCTCAACCCGAAGATTTGTTTGACTAAAGTTTAAACACGAGAAAAAATGCCTTTATTTTAATTCGCGAAAATATTCCACCGTGGATCCTGGTGATATTTTTGTATATTCCTCAGCCAAGCAACTCTCTGTTACATAAAAGCCCCTTGTTCTATTTCCACCCAGTGTAGGAGTCTTTGTGCCAACAGTGCTGCTTGTCATCTATTACTGTGAGGGAACTGTTAACCACGTCTTTATCCCGACGCTGGCAGGTTGTTCATGCTAGGCCGAAGCACTGATCCAACAAGGACGTGCCATGTTCTTTTTAATGCATTTTATCTCGCCCAGATTACTTAAGCTCCCGCTTGATGGGTGGTGTAGCCCTTCGATTTCCCCAAGCACTCATAATTATGCAGACTCGAGGTGTGAACCGTGTGATTGCACTCGGTGGCAAGAGGTATATTACATTTGTGGAGTATCCAGGCAGGCACCTCTGGACGAATATCATTCCAGATTGTATTGAATTCAATTGTTCAGGCATGTTAAAAAAAAAAATGTCATTGTTTGGTTGACTGCTCCGCAACCTACAGACGCGAAAGGATTGCCAGTACACAGCTGTGCAATTAAACATGCAATTCAAGACGTTATTAGAGGGTCACATTTACGTGTTCAGCTTGGCAATATACTACACAGGAGGTGGTTCTATGCGTATTTGAAATAGTTTGAAATGATTTGTGGTCATGCACCTCGTTTTCCACAATAGTGTTATTTGTTCCATTTAAAGGTCCAGGAAAACTCTGAAACCAGGTGATGCAATTTAATTATTCCAGCGTTTGTGAACCTTCAATTTCTTTTTTTATTTATTAATTTGCCAGTGGGGGCGTTGAGAAAGTCTAAACCAAAGTCATAAACTGTTACCCATTAAGATAATTTAGGATAAGAGATGCAATTAAAGTCTGTTATGACCAGTGGATTTAGCAGTGTTCAAATTTCATGTTGCAGTTTTCCGATTTTATACTTTATCAGCCTGCGGACTATGATACTGTATACAGCGAGGACATTTTCAAGCCATGAACCACTACAGGATACACCACTGACATTTTGTTGATGTGACAGCTGTCACACAGTCTCAAATCCTGCATTATGGACCACAAACCTGGCAGATCAAAACACTTTGAATCATGCAGTCGGTCAGGGACTCAAGCATGGCGCATGTCATCACTTTTTCCAAAGTGGCTGTAGACCAGGCTGGCTACTCTTGCTATGCTGGTAGCATAGCACCTTGGGCCAAACATGGGAGAAGGAAATGCTGCCAAGTCCACAGAACAGCAGTGGCCTACTCGCCAAGGGTGAGGACGAACCCCCTCTCCTATTTCTCTGGGGATTAATTGAACCCTTGCAGGAGTCGAAAATGACCCCGTGAGGTTGAGTGACAGCTGTGGAAGATGAAAGCCATGTGCTGAAAGGTTGAGACCTGAGATTTGAGATTTGTCACTGCAATGACAATGGCTCCCTCCCCTGAGTCAGACATACTGGAAGAGAAGTGCTTCCTCTCTCTTTCTCTCTCTCTCTCTCTCTCTCTCTCTCTCTCTCTCTCTCTCTCTCTCTGAGAGAAGCATTCTACCTCACTTTGTGATTGAGTGTGCTATTACTTTAATGGCACTCAAAATACTGATGACAGCCCAAGGCCAAAAGACAATTGTGCGTTGTTTTGGGCAACATTGACAAAATATTTTGGTTGATAGCTATTGCATTCATACATTTAGCAAAGCAATGTAGTTGTCAATGTATACATTTAGAATAAGCGTAATGCTTGGGCACCTTCCATAGTCTTTCCTACATAGGGTTTGTTTATACCCCTGTAAGCTTCTGTGATTCCATCTATTTTGCCAAGCCGATTTGGTTATGGTATTTCTGTGGTAATCAACACCTCTGTCTCGGAGTGGAATTTCCTTCTTAGGATCAGCATAACCTTCTACTAGAAATGAAGAAGGAAAACTGTGCGTGTGCGTGTTTGTGTGTGTTAATGCATGTGTGTGTCTGTGTGTGGGTGAGAGTGAGAGAGATAGGTGTCAAATAAAGAACAAGTGTGCATATGTGCACTGCATATGTTAAGCCGATGGAGAGAGACGGATTGACTGAAGCGCCACAACCTTCGACTGTCCTCAATTTCTCTGCCTGAACCTGAGCCCTCCCGGAGGAGATGGGGGAAGGGGGTTAACGCCCGGGCTTCGACTCCTGTGCCAACCTCCTGGAGGGGGATCGGCTGGTGCCACAACTAATACTTGCCCCTGCCCGCTATCACTGTGCCCACAGCCAGGGAGGTTTAATAGCTCTCCTCCTAATCCAGGACTTTGAGGCAGGTTTTGGCATGGTCATTTCTACAGTAGATAAATTGGTTCAGCTTTCACTATTATTAGTCATAAGGCTAGACCTGACAACATCGACTAGAGATGAAGTAGCGCAGAACTGATTTAGGTCTTAGAGTATGAATATAGGTATGCCACTTGCATTGGTACAGACTTTTAATGTGGCTTATCTTTTGCCATTATTTTTGCTTCTGTGTAAAAAACAAGTTGTAAGATAACCTCAGCGCAAAAAATATGTTATTTTCTTGTTTAATGATCATAGGTGAAATATTTTCTCATATAGTGTTTGTCCTCAGTCAGATCTTTTGCCCATTTCCATTTCCTCCAGGTGAGCTCCTCTTTCCCTGCGAGCAATCACCAACTATCGCAAACATAAATAGGTTTTGCTAGGTGTGAGGGCTGGGTCCTCAGAGATTAAGAGCCTTCTCCTTCATATTTTCACACTTAGGCACAAGGTACGGTCTTGGCCATGACAAAGACAATCAGTTTTGAGTAAAAGACTGCTCTGGTTAAAACCTTCACTGAGCTTTTCCAATACAATGACAGCCCAGTCGCCGCGAGTTAACATGTCTCCATGGCAACCACTGGTCTGGTTGGAGAACTCAATTTCCTCTTTTTGTTGTTCCCCAGGAAATCATAAACAAGGGTGGAAACAAAGACTGCTTTTTAAAGCTGTAATGGGCAAAGAAAGCACAGTGTGAGCACTCAACGTACTACAAAATATGCCAACTGCATTACTACTATAAGAAAACAAGCTAATGCAGCATACAATATGTCTTGCAATTATATCCTGATGAGGTAATTATTAGAATCACAATTAATTATTGCTTTTAGTGGAGATAGGCAATGTGGAAATGTATGTTGTGAAATGTACCCAACCATTAGGGAAATTATTTCTGTACATTAGTATAAATAATTCACCCATGCTTATCATTAGCGTATAACCCATCATTAGCATAAGCCCTTGACATTTTTTTGTATACATCATAAAATAACTTAATGAGAGCCTATCGTAAGATTCAACTTGTTAATTAGGATGTAATTGGGAGGACTGTGTAACTCTGGGATTTAAGAGCCATCCTCACCTTCAGTGATAAGGAAAGGACACCCAGGGATCTGAGAACTGGTCGAGGCTGGGGAGAATAAGCTGCCCGCCTGCCTCCACTTTTCCCGGGATCGATCAAGCCACAGCCTTCCCGAGAAAACCCAACGATCCCGACACCTCCAATTACCGCTGATAGCCGCATCCCTCCGTTGAAGGAACCGTCGGAACCAACCGGTAGTGCCTCTCGCCTTCCCCCGCCTCGAACCAGCGGGGGAGGAAAGCAGGAGAAGAAAAAGATGAGGTGGCTGTGGCTCATCTAACGGCAAAACCACTCGGGGAATGCGAGAAGAACTTCACAAAGACAGATGCTGAACTTATCCCCCTTTGTGCATTATTAACATCAACCACTTATGGAAGAATAAAGAAGCATTTACTCAGCACGGACGTGCCTGAATTAATAATAGGGCCGGACTCAAAGGCTCGATGAATTCTCTTTCATTACAAACCAAGCCAACCAACCAATTTTCCCTTAAATGACAGATGTCTTCAGAAAAAAAAGGCCACTCCCCTCTCTCATTATCCTAGGCATCGCTTTACGCAGCCATCAAAAATTCAGGACAGGCTTTGTTTTTTCTTGCCTTTACATTTTCCACTCACCGAACACATTCTTACAATAATGCAATTTGGTACCAGACCCAGTCACGAGGGCAGAGAAGATGGTCGGCGTGGTCCTGGCATGCCTTACATGGTTAGTGGCACTATTGCGTGCAGAGGCCGTGGCGATTCGCATGAGCAGGAGAGGGGTCAGGATTATTTCTGTGCACTTGCTCAAGAACCGTGGACTTAGATAAATCCCTCCGACAGGCTACAAAAGCATGCCCATCAAAGGATACAAAAAGCAGTTTCCATGGTAATAGTGGCTGTGTCTGTTTTAGAGCAGACCTTTAGAGCCGGATGGCCCAGACCACGTTCCAGAGTTCCATCGGAAGAGAAGAGAACGTTCACGGCGCCCAAGGCCAGGGAACAGTGAAGTCTCTTTGGGCTCCGTCCTCTAGAAGACAGCTCCCTGCAGTGACGTCGAACAGACACAGAATTAGAATGGAGTTTACCCTGAGGACCTGCTCCAGCTACTTTACTAGACTCCGACACTCAGGTAGTAAATAATATCAAAGCTAATGTATCTGTTGTGGCTAGCAGCCATATTCACTGTACTTAGAATCGCAGAGAGGGAGACTAAAAACTTTAACGAAAGGGGAAAACAATTGCACTCACTCAAAGGGTCTAGTCGAAGTAACACACTTTCCACCTCTGCTCTGATTGACCCCATAAACCAGGAAGTCAACTGGTAAGAACGAATGCCAGTGATTTCACAATGGAGGTGTTGACAGGTCAAGTTGGTGTTGAGAGAGTTTTGGGATGTGGTATCAGTGGTTTGGGTGAGCGTGCCCATGTGTGAGTGTGTGCGTGTTGAGGGGGTGTGCGTGACAGACTTTCAACACTGTAGGCTGGTGTGGAACTTGATCGATACTAATCCAGTACCTACACCCTTCGATGGCTTGGGCTGTGTCTCCCATCTGTCACTGTCAGACATGGCCAGACCAGAGGCCCTCTGCGTTCAGTGCCATTGGAATCACAGTGGCCCTACATGCTAGGATCTGACAGAGCGAATCCTGTCTGAAAACCAAGTCAAGGAATGCCTAGTCTAGAAAGTGTTACCTTTTTACTGCATGCTTTTATTACTTCATGTCTTATAGGATGATAAGATAGCTGTCGTTTCATGGAAAATGAATGTCCCCACACTTGGACATATTTGAATAGAAAAATGATGAGGCATTTTTAAATGCCAAGACCACAAAGTCCTGTTAAGTTTGCCTATCCAGTCCATCAACGAACTTTGTATACCCAGGGGTTGTGAGATAATTAGCTCTATCTTTTAATATGATAACCCTATTGAATTCAGATTAGCCTGATAACAAACCCGTGTCATTGTGAGACCACTGCGTTCTGTCTTGTCAATAGGCTCTTAATGTGTTTAACCTCCCTTTCATTTATCACGCATGACATCCGCCTGTCCTCTTCTGCAACATCGGCTCCCAGCAGGATAATGTAGCCAATACTGTTTGAGCCGAGGAGCTCTCATCAATAATGAAAAGCAATGGATGGAAGAAGGGAGGTATGCGCAGAGAAATTGCAGCGAGTGGGCCAGCGCAGCTGGCGTGTTTGTCTCATTTCTTCCAAATGGACATGTTCAAATGTCGCTCCCTCGGGGCGAGGCCGTGAAGAAAGCGCTATTAATAGACATTAGTCTGTGGAAGTTGTCATATTGCTCGCTCGGGCTTCACTTGCCCTCTTCTTGGGGGTTGTCTTGTAGATACTCCTCTGCTGCTCTGAAACACTGTCCCCCGAGTATACCGAACAAACAAATAAATCATTTCAGGCGAAAAATAGAAACTATGTTCAGTTTTCACACCTCATGCTGGATAACGGTTTTCAATCTTCCGTGAATCCCACACCAAAAGCAATCCCACATAATCCTTCTGCTAGCTACACACCCGCCCAAAAGAACCAAACTGACCATCTGTTTTCCCGCCTTTCGATGTTTGTGCCACTGACATCATCATTGGGCTCTAATGGACAGATCCACCCAATGGCAATTGCAGCGTGTCACCCCCTCCCCGCTAAAACACCACTATCCCCACCCATATTCCCTCAATGGTCTCCATTGTTTGCGTATGAGAACAGCCATTCTTACTCTCCGCTCTCTCCCATCTTGTCTCTGCAGCGGCCAGTCCTGAGGACGTGACACGGCAGATGGTTCTGATGACACCGGTGGCACTGCTTAAACAAAGTTCCGCTCTGCTGGTCCAGCAACCACAGTTCACGTTGCTGCTCTCACACCCTTCCCAATTAAGGGACGTCTGAGGTCTGACAGGCCGGGATTACGACAGCAAACTGCCAGTGAGAAAGGAAAAAAAAAACGTGCAAAGAGAAGCAGAGCCTGCAGCAGACAGGCAGCATCGCTGGTGAGTATCCCATTGTTCTTGTTGTGGTGAATCACGCAGCCAGCCAGCCTCCATTACGCTAAGATAGTGGGTGCACTATACAGCTGGAATAAAGCGTAACAGTATCACCCAGGTTTATACGCTGTATAGAGTGGAGCTGGATGAGTCTCATAGCGGGGTAATTGTCAGAGATAGTTTTCGGTTCCTTCCATAAGGCACTGGATATAGCATTAACATAATTCAAACCTCAAAGCCTCACACCTCAAAGCCTTAGCTCGTACCGTCCCTTATGCCTTGGTTATGAGCAGCACTTATTATAAGAGGACAGTAGATTACAGTGAAAGAAACTAAATGGACAGGACGCACTCGGAATATGTCACATGGGGAAAGAGGGTCAGGTGAGACGAGCTTGGCTTAGCTCGTCTTACCCGAGTGTCGAGAGAAACACCCCATCCCAACTTTTTTTTCCCCTTCTCCCCTTCTCTGCTCGGAGACAACGAGATAGAGAGGCGGTAGTTGGATTAGGGCAGAGGACAGGGGGGCCGAAATGATCTGACAGATCCAATTATTTCAACCCTCTGTGATCCCCTTGGCCCCTCATATCATCAGGGACAGATAGTCTACCTCTGAGGCCGGGACTTGGGCTTGGGATGGGAGGAGACGGCGGAGGTCTGGAAGGAATAAGGGATAGATGCAGAGAGCCGAGGAGCGAAACTCAATGAAGGGACCGCAGGATGAATAATCTTCGTATGTGGAAGCAGCTCAAAGGAGGAGAAGGGGAGCCACAGATAGAGAAAGGCAAGGAAGGAGGGAGGGAGAGAAAGAAAGAGGGAAATAGTGAAGGGAAGAGGTGGAGGGCAGTATTAAATTGCCTGTAGGTTCTGTTGTCCCCTGGGTAGGAAGGGAAATATTGTGCTTCTCTACTGGCAAGCCTTGGGCCAGATGAATTAATTCCTCATTGTGTGGCTACTCAATGCAAACGAACAATGGTGAAAGCGGACCGGTCAGCACATGAAACTACAGAACTTATATACCGCACTACTTCAGCATTACCTTGGAATAACGGCACGATTTTACACATTATAGCAGTACATAGTACAGAAATAGAATGCCCTTTTAACAGCTATTTCTTTTTGTGTGTGGATATTGTTCAACATCTTCTTTCTTATCCTGGCCACATCCTAAACAAAATACAAATTATTTCCTAAAATAACACATTCAGAAACATAGTATGTCCACTGTTGTCCTCTGGAGAACTGACATATTAATTGACTCCATTCTGAGGTTAGGGGCACCTTGTACTATGATCTATATCCGATTCCATCCCCCTTTAAGTGGTGCGACTTCAATTAGCATCAACTAATCAACATAGTGGTCTCTCTGAGCAGATTTACCGGCTACTGTGATCGCTGCCAGGGTGAGCTTAACTCTTTCAATCTGCCGGGTCCGCTGGGAAATGAGACCTTGAAAGACTCTAGCTGGCACACACATGCAAATGAATCACTAGGTCTTTTTCGATCCTAGTCCCTCTCTCTTCTCTTTCTTTCTTTTTGTTGTTCTCTTTTCTTTTTTTTTTTTACTATTTCCCGTCTCTCTTGCGTTAATCCTTTGTCTATCTGTATTCTTTCGTTATCTCTCCCCCGCCTCTTCCTATCTCTCCCGCTTTCTCTGTCTCACTCTTTCTCTCTTTCCGTCTCTCCCCCCTGTTCCACCCCCCTCTTTGTGTCTTGGGTGGACTGTCACACACATGCTGTGGCTCCAGAGCACCAGGGGACCGGGGTTGAGCTGAATTAAACTGAGAGGATGTCCTTTCCAGCACCACGGAGGGCAACCGAGACACATCCGCCCCCACTGAGCTGGACAGAAATAAATAAAGGGGGGGAAGGTAGAGAGGAGGAAGGGAGAAAGAAAAGAGAGATCTCTGCGTCTTGGCGTCTTGACAGCAAGCAACCCTTCAACAACCTTGCTTAATAATAAAAAACAAGCATACCACAGCTGACAGACAAACCCTGAGCTAGCTCCAGACCGGCCCTGGGCTTTTGGATTTGTACATATATATATATTCCGGTATATATATATATATATATATATATATATATATATATATATACACACACACACACATAAAGGAATTGCACTTGGTGTGAATGGTTTAAGAATGAATGAGGTACATGACTCATGGGTCAAATAATTCCCAGTTCTCTTCTATTAAAGCCTTGAGTATGAGGTGGTGGGATGGTTTCACAATTAATTTGGGCATTTGGGCACTACAGGGACCAGGTTAACATTGTCTTACCAGTCAATCTCCCAGGTCTAGGTACACTGCTATCTTACCGCCATGCTTTCTTATTAGCCATGCTCCGCAGGTAGCATACAGCTTTTCACCTTTTGGATGATAAGCACACCTGAGCAAGGGATGTGTGTGTAACGCGAAATCGCTTCTAAACATATTGACATTGAACAGGCTCCCACCATTCCCAAAGCATGTGTTGTATTTTGTATTCGATAAAAACAAAAAAAAATGTTTTGCTTACTATTCAACTTTAGGGAGGTGATGCATGGTGAGCTTACTGTTGTCTCCTCGTCTGTGATGAATACTTACAGAAATGGAGGGAATACATTCCTTGGATTGTCTGTCAGACAGGCAGATGGACAAATACACACAGACAAATATACCGACAGAAAGAAAGATAGATAGATAGATAGATAGATAGATAGATGGATGGATGGATGGATGGATGGATGGATGGATGGATGGATGGATGGATGGATGGATGGATGGATGGATGGATGGATGGATGGATGGATGGATGGATGGATGGATGGATGGATGGATGGATGGATGGATGGATGGAGGGAGGGAGGGAGGGAGGGAGGGAGGGAGGGAGGGAGGGAGGGAGGGAGGGACAGACAGACAGATAGATTGATTGATAGAGATACAGCCCCAAACACATTATGTGTACGCTGTACTGTAAACACAATTTCCCCTAACTTAAACTGCTTTGACCGAGTTCGCATTGCAGTCTCGTATTCAAATCAACAGAACAGAGCCCGCTACTCCAGTATGTGTGCTTGTCAGAGTGTGGTATAGGTGTTTAAAATCAGAGTCAGTTCAAACCAACGTTTTGATAATCGGCACCAAATATAATCAGGAGAGATTTAAAATGAAGTGATGCACATTCAAACGCAGCTCTGCAAGGCAGAGTAAGTAAAGCCAGGAGAAAACACTAAATAGTTAAATATTTTAGCTTTTATCACAGACACCGAATTTGCAGTGAGTGCCGTGACAGCTTTTGAAGCATCCAGTTCAAATGAGATCTAAAGCACCATAAAAAACCACTGAACCACATATTGTTAAGTGTTTGTCATAAAAACGTTTTTGGATGACCATTTCCTGGGGCAAAGATCATGCTCTGAAAGTCATTGCAAATTGTTCTGAACCACCCATAAACTCTCTAGTCTTTTGAGTTACCATTAGCTGCACTTGCCGGTTGCTCATTGTGATATGACAGTTTTTTATGACAGATTCCAAAAGCGCTTTTGAATATTTATAATGTTTATAAGTGGCTTCAGGTTTCTAGACTCATTATACCCACTTTAGATTGCTACTCACTTGTGCACACTTGTGTGTGTGTGTGTGTGTGTGTGTGTGTGTGTGTGTGTGTGTGTGTGTATAAACAGCCTGCAGAAAATAATACATGTAGTCATAGTCAGTCATATAGTCATAGTTTGATTCCCTCAAAGAAGTTATTGATTGTTGTTTTCATCCAATCAGCTGTTGGACTCCCAGTGACAGGGAGTGGACCACTGGCAGTTTGTGTCCCATAGCCTCTAAGTATAATTGCATGGCATCTGTTTGTGCTAAGAGATCTTGCACAAACATCATTCATATTTTGTACAGCCTTCCAGCATAGGGTTTAGCCGACATTTGTGTTTTGATATGGTTTACATGCAACGTGAAAAATAGAAATGCTATACTGAAAATGTTGTGAGGGTGGTTAAAATGGGCATTTGCAATTGCCCCATTTTCAAGTGAAATGTTTTGATATATAATAATAATATTCTATTAATAATTCTTAGATTTTGGTGCTTCATGTATAATGTAAGTAACACTTTTTTATATTTACTGTAGGTGCTGCACATAGTATTCAAGGGATGTGAACATTGGAAATATTTCAATAAATCAACAAGATCAGCAAAGCCCAGCAAACAAATCAACCAAACAAAGATATCTGAGTGTACTACTCTTCAACACAGAGTGTCCTCTATGCTTATGCTAAGCTCCAGTTGAATGTGATGCAGTCTGGTCCACTATCTGCACACTCTGAGCCCCGTAAGATAAGACATATAGCCAAGGTGCAGTGAGGTGCACAGAACCGTTGCCGCTTCCTCTCATAAGCACAGGAGCGGACTGCAGCTCGACAAGTACAAGGTCAACTCTGTGGGACCACCAAAACGAGACCACGCATTGGAAACACAGAAACCCACACGGTTCCAACATCTTCCTAAGCATGCAGGAGAGATGGATGGGTAACTTTATAAGCAGCCTTTCGCCCCGCAGCCATGCAACAGTAACAAGCAAAGATTTATGATAGCCCCCTGTGGCTGGGAGAATTGCGCGTTAGGTTAGCAGTTGTTATTTAGTTTTCCCTTTCCACGCTACAGCAACAAAAATAATGACTTTATGCACACTCAGATTAGATATGTTGTCAACACACTAACACAATGTATAGATTTGCCATCCACAACCTGTGTTAGTTTGCCCACAGATACATGCACGCCAATATATGCCCTATGCACACAAATTGCCCTTTACAAAACAATATACCGACAGAGAGAAAATTGCATGTAGTTTATTTTTTTAAATATACTATAAGATTTATAGGCCTGGTATGCCTGTGAGTGTGTGTACTTTGTTCAGCCTGGAGATAGTCTTGACCCAGACTGCACCCTGCAGACATAAAAAAAATCAATTTACGTCCTTCAGTTTGAGCTCTTTGAATTGAGGAAAGAATTGCAATCAATAGCCTTTCTCGGCAGTTCCTCTTCTTTGCCAGAGTAAAGGTCTGCTCACTACAGAGCTGCCTTGGAAAGGAGAGGAGTCTGCTCTCTGCCCTACGACATGTGAGGCTGCCAAACGAGTGGCACCTGAATCCGGGAACGTATCGGCCACTGTGCGGTTAAACATAAAGCGCTGTCCACTGATGGTTGTTAAAACGCTGTAGCACATATCTTCAAGTATGCTCTGAATGGCACAACTCACAGCACAGCCCGAGCTCACTGGTAGCTGCAAGGCTGTGCTGCCATCCGGAAGCACATTCTAATAGGGTTTTTGCAGGACTTTTGTATTCAGTAAAGAATTCCTCAGTGTATAGTTATAATACTTGCCCCTTACCCCGACATAGATAAACAGAGATTTAACGCTCATTTGACAACAGATGAGGACTGGGAGTGGGTGTGCAATCAGAACAATAGTCACGCGCAACTTAAGTCCTCACAAGTCATGTCTAGAGAATGGCAGGAACAACGACAAGCATATATAAATTAGCAAGAAGGAATGACTTGAGGCAGAAGAGGAGAAGAATACCGTTTGATTTGCGCAATCAGGGGGCTTTAACAAAGGGGGAAAAGTCACTGACCTACAACGGTATGATTGAATGCACCACTGATGGCACCTGACTGTGTAGTCCCCAATGAAGTCCTATCCATAATGTCCCCCTAACTTCATTAAAATGAACTGTTCAACTCTCCTTCCCTGGGAATTTACGGATGGGTGCCTTAATTGGGAGTTATTTCCACATGTAATTCAGAGTTCCCTTGAGTACTCATTAGAACTAGGGTCGCAGCCCCTCCACCCCTGCCCACCCCTCCATCTGGTTGTAAAATTGTTTGGTCCAGGACCAGGGATGAGCACATGAGCCTCCAGCAGCATATTGATCATCTCTGGGGGAAATAGGTTTTGCTGTCCGGAGAGTCTGTAACATTCACTTCGGCTTCCTGTCAGCCCCATGCCTCTCGTTGATACCGAACTGACCACTAAAACCTTTGTGAGTCCAGCCTGGTGTGTGTCTTCGTTAGGTGGGTGGGTGCAAGACTCTAATAATCGAATATACTTGCAAGGGAAATAGTATAGGCCTTAATTTGACTTTCAAAAAAGACCCAAACAAAATGATCATACATACAGTATATATGACGAATCAAATGTATTTGCTGAGGAGATTGATGTGTTTTGTATAAAGCTTAACCTCCTGTTTTTGGAGAATATACCACTATGGTGTCATTTACTGCTGATTAAACTACTGTCAATCCGTTTTTTGTCTAAGTGAGGTCATAATGGTACAGTCCTGCGTCATGAAAATGGCCTGGAACGTCCTGTGACGTGTTTGACGAGGCACCATGCCTTCAAAGTCAACGCCCGGCACTCTCTGCAAAGTCATCGTTCAGTTGAGCCGGTGACAACGACTGTAATGTCGCATCAGCAAACGTGGACTTGCTGTGTCAACAGTGTTCCTATGCGTGTCATTTTTCCATAGCCCATAGCGCATTTTGAATGTGACTCTGTGTATTGGAGCTGCACCAGCTAATGTACAAGGACAGCTGGAGGTAAAATTGTACGACAACAAAATATGCCTGCCAGTCCATACAGTAATTTGAGAGGGCGAAATAGAGCAGGGGACAAAGAGTGGGAGTTTGAAATGCCAGCGTTTTTTTCAGCAAATGAGCTCCGATCTAAACCTTGCTGAAATCCTGCAGACTGAAAAACTAAATTGCCTCAAATCATTTAGTTATGTTCAGTATTTTTTTTTTTACATTTGAATTGTTAAATGTCACTGATTCTGAAATGTTAAGAAAGCACATGGTGAAGGCCATACCTCAGGGATAAGGAAATGGTATACTTTCTCTGTAAAGAGGAATATAGTGTAAAGGAATGTGTAACTGTTACAGAGAGATCTTGATGTCTTAGTGGTTTATACCTGGAAACATGCTTTTATTTTGAGGTTCTCAGCAGTTTTGGGGCTTGCATGCAGTTCAGTAGAAAATATACTGTTATGCTAGGTTATTTAGTGAGTTGAAATGAACAGAATCGTCAGGTTAGTGACTATTGTCCTTAGAACTTGGCATTATAAAGTGTTTACACTTATGCTGTAAGCCGTAATGTCTGGTTGTGATATACGGTATATGAACGATTCAAATTGCTTATGGTACATTTTTAAATTACACTTATGCTGTAAGCTGTAATGTCTGGTTGTGATATATGGTATATGAACGATTCAAATTGCTTATGGTACATTTTTAAATGCATTTACAATCTGAAGTTCTTTAGTTTGATGGATAAACCCTTTTGGGTTTGACATAGTAAGTAAAAAACTTCTGATAATATTTGTTATTCTTTTTCATATACAGTTCCATATGCAGTCGCAAGTAATGCTGGGGGAAAATAATGTGGCCTTAATTACCAAAGCTATTAAATGAAGCAAAATGAAACCACAAATTAGTTTGCTCCTAGGGGCTCAGTTTTACTGACAGGTTCAGAGCTAATGACAACATGTCATGGCAGGAAATCACACACGGCAGCAGTCTGACTAATTATGCAATTAAGGAAAACAACAGAGATGGACAGAAATGGAAGCAATGTTGCCTCGCTAATTGTTGTGTGTCAGGTTCTGTTTTCCGTTCTGCAAACTACACAGGTCATTCATCGTCAGGTGAACATCCTAATCAGACAAGGAACATTTCTTTACAATTTCCAAAACGAAACTGATTCATTTCACAAAAACCACATGCAGCACTACAAACAGCCTTAAGACAAAAACAATCAACGCGCCACTACACTAAAACCTTAATACTTTCATCCATTATCAAACTCAATGATTGCCTCACACACAAAAAATATATATTTTTAGGAGGATATATAGAAATTGTCTTAAAACTAATATTTTCCTACAATCCAAACAAGATATCCTGCACTACTTTGAATGAAATTCCCCCTGGTTTAATAAGCAATAATAGGATTAATAATGATGTATTCTTCCCTCCACACAGGCATATAATTGGCACACTTTGACGGGAGTATATCTTTTATGTAAGGGATCCATGTTCTCCCCCTCATTAAGGGAACTCAAAGCTGAGTCAAACTCAAAGCTGAGTCCAAGCAATACTCTTTTCCCACTGAGAAAACTGGGTTTAATTGCCTAATGGATCTGTCTGGCACACATATCCTGACCAACAAGCCAAGGAAAACACATTGTTGAGAAACAATACACTGGAAAGTGGCAATGTTACTATAACAAGGGTACCATTGCAGCACAAAGAAGTAATCCCTGTGTAATTCACCCATTTTTAAAAACATTTACCAATAATATATTTTATTATATATAAATATATATATATATATATAGCGCTTTTCTAAACCCCAAAGACACTCATATAGAATTGAAATAATCTAGATATAAATACTCACTCATACTTAATTTAAATTATATTATTTAAAGACTGTATGGGACTGTATGACTGTATCTAGCGTTTGGTTTATATAATCGTTCAAATAATCGTTACAACTATTTTCAATTATACATATTTCCCAATGTATTTTGTATGGTACACTATATTAACAGCCGACAGAATAATGCTGACTGCTGAGAAATATCTACAGTATATAATATTCAAGTAATATTTTCTCCTTGGTCATGGTGCAAATTATTGCCAAACAAGCTGTTCGCTGTGTCCAGTGCCTTAGGTTATAAAATCACTGTGCATCAGCACGCAGCTTCGCTCACTGAAATTAGACCTCAGAAATACTATGGTGTTATTTCAGGATGAACGGTCAGCTTCAAATCTGTGGAGGTGCTGTGTGGTGTAACATACCTGAATGGCAGGTTGGATCTTTGAAGGATAAAAAAAACAAAAAACATAAAACTTAGAGTTAAAACATACTGTGTGTCAGACACAGGCTGACAGCTCTGGACATGAGGGTATTTACTGTCATCTTTGTCTACAGAAAATATAATTGGCAGGACTGGTACCTGTACATACACATCTTTTAGTGAATCTCACTGTGAGGTATTGTACTTGAGGTGACCCTCAAAGATAGCAGTCAGTTTATCGTCCTAAAAGCACATTTGTGTGAAATGTGATGCAAAAGACACCATATGGGTTGCATCAGTAAGGTTGGTACATTTTCTTTTAAATTATTTTTAAATTGTTAGGGTAGTTACTTATTTAGTGACTACACACTGGTAGTCTAAAATCTTGTACATATGCTTGCCCTTGATCTTTACAACTTGTCACTTCACAACCCCAGCGGCCTCCCAGTCAACACCACGCCGTAACCTTGACCTAACCTTTGACATATGAGCCCGAGGACGCTATCCACAATCTTACATGACTCCTCTGTGTCTGATTACATAGAACAGAGCCATGGCCAAGCACTGACCCATAAATAAGGGGAAAGTGGTTGTGGTGGGGCTAGGCTAGCCCTGTAGTTATCAGCACAGAATAACCAGCCTGTGACTGGGGCTCTTAAATCTTTCATCAGTGCTGAGGCAGCCTGATGCTGGGCTGGACCCTGGACCATGAATCAGGGGCCACGCTCGGTGCAAACGGCTTACTTTACTTTTTTTCTGAAAGTGAAACAGCCGTTGGCATCTAAATCGAACGGGTAGACCGCACTCACCGCAGCCTGTTCCTGCTGATGAAATTGTTAAGCAGCATAAAAGTGGACAGTGTGGAGGCCTAGTGTTAAGCAAAAGGAAGAGTGTAAATCTACACCAACGCTGACTCACAGTGGATGCATGTCGCTTGCGGGTGCTGACAGCCATTAAGCACGTTCAGAGACATATTAGCGTCGTATGATATATCAATGCAACGGTAAACTGCAATGTTCTATTGCCTTCGGGTGCAGGTTCATTAGCGTTCCTGCACACCAGCTTAAAGGGGAAATCAGGGCACCAGGAAACTCAACATGGCTACATCCATGGAGCTGGTTGTTTTGTAAAGAGGGATTCGAGCTCTGACAACCATTTATGGCAGCGCTGAATTACCCTTGGTTTTTAGGTCAGATTTCTGCTGAACCTTTGTTTAATGCAAATGAAAGTTCCAGTCAGGAGTAACATAGCAACTAGAGGAGATGCCCGTCCTGGTTCCAATTTAAGGATGGCAAGTATTTGGTCACTTGGTTCTACATTTCACAGTAGCTAGAGAACAGTGCTAATGCACCTTCGGACAGAAAAGCTTTCCATTAGTCAAACAAATAATACTCATCTTTATTTAACTACGTCCTGCTTAAATCACCTTGCCTTTCATGAATACTACTGATATTTTGAGAACACTTATTATACTCTTTATATTGACCACCGTGGTTGATAACGAAGAGGTTTCTCCTCTAAAGGTTTTCAACCTCTTTAGGCAAAGCATATCTATTTATTCAATGTACTGTAAGTGTCCTGTAGTAAAAACCTTTTTGATTTAGGTTTATACTGTATCTACCGACACTGAAAATGTCTGAAAACCCTAAATGTGCAGGCAACTGAGCTGCCATGATATGTATTGTTGGTATTAACAGAATACTGAGAAAACTGAAACTCACTCAAGTGAGTTCTAAAAATAACTTTTGCAATGTACTGAGGCACTCACAACTATAAGACACAAAATAGATGAAAGGGTGTCTTGCGCAATCTGGCAATTGCAATCTTTTTCTATTTTGTTATCTCTTCTTTGTTGTACTTATTTTCTTAGACAACAATAGTGCCACGCTTCCAGTGGTCTGTCTGGCCATCTGTCTTCTCTGTATGACAAACATTGATTGCACTGTGGATTGTGAACACAGTCGTCCCATGGCATGATTCTGGCTTGAGTCACTGTGGTTCTGCTCTGCGTTTATCCTGGCCCTTCAAATTCAATACAAGGACAATCAAGAACACAAAGAATAATACAAACTATATGAGAAAACCCAACCTGACTACCTGGTTCTTTGAAATCTCAAAAGTAATTTAGGCACTGTAAATCAATAGCTACCAAACTTGGAATTCACATTTATTGACAACCAAAGGTGAACAAAAAAAAAAGTTTTTTGAGCTGTGACAGGAACATTAATGAAAGACCTGCGGTGCCTTGCTCTTCAAAAGTTCCCTTGCTATCACTGTAAAGTGTTCCATGCTCTGGCGAGACCAATAAATTCATGAACAAAAGTGAATGATAGGTCGGACCAGGGCACAATAAATCCACTACGGCTCTCTTCAACCTGACTAGAGTACATCAAAATGATGCCACAGAGAAGGGGTGAGGAAAAGATGGTGTTGTTATTGGCCTTCGGGAAATATGAAGGGGTAGTAGCCAAGGGAGCTCAAAAGTCAGAGACAGGCTCGATTATAATCTTGGAAGCTTTCCCTGTCCTTTTCATGTCTTTGAGGACTCTACCTAGCCAGTCGGAGGAGACGGATATAGGCAGAGAGAAGACTATGAAGTGAGCCCCAGCAAGCTGCAAGCCTCCTGAATCTGTTCAGCCCCTCTACTCTTTTTTAAGCCGATCTGTACAGTTTTCTCAAGCACCACAATTATACAATACTTTGGAACTTGTTCCAGACAGCCTGGCAGGGGTGAAGGGTCACGTTGCTCCGTGTTTGTTCACACGCAGTATAAGATTTCTTAAAGACGGGCCTTGTTTATGGGCTGTTACTTAACCAACAGCAGGTGCTCCCTTCACGGCTGGTTAGCGTCGTTGATGTGAAGTGCTGTCAAGCCGCGCTGTCAGCCATTGATTGTGGCTGTCTGCCGCACACACTCACGTTCTGTACTCTTTCCACATCCCTCATTGTGTTGGCAATCGCAGGTCATTCAACCTTGAGGGGGCGGCCACATGTCTGGGACAGCTATCTTTCACATGCACCTGTCGTTCAGCTCCAGCTTTGGGCGGCCATTGTGTTTTTAATTGCTGAAAGAAATAAGGCCGTAGGTATTTGCTGTATGTAAGAGTTTGTTTTTGAGTTCACACTCAATATCTGTGGTGTTTAAAAAAAAGTGTCTTGAGCAGCTGGCAATGTAACTCTAGTAAGGCTGATATATTGGTAATTTTTTTTTAAATAAGGCGTGGGTTGTTTTTGTTATAGAGAGTGTCATACTGTTCCATCTCTATGGTTTTTGTCTCGTCCCAAAAAGTTTTTTCCATTATTCATCCTGTTCTGAATCCTTAAACACATTTATCTGTTTATGACATGTGTAGGGCATTGAAGAGATGGTGTCCATATAAAACACCCACCGCACATTTATCAAAAAAATGTAAAGGTTAAAGGTAATTTGCATGTATACAGCTTCATGCCTCAATAATAACAGGCCCCTTGTTGTTTGTGTGGGAAAACATTATTGTGATGTTTATTTCCCCTTTTCAAATCATCAAACATCAAAAACATGTTGTAACATTTTATGGCCAACAATTGAGATGCTTTGCAGACTGGTTTGACATTCAGAGTTACTTTTATTCATTGACAAGAATATAATTGCTAATTGTTTTGAAACAGCTCAATTTCCAAGCGCAGACGGGTTGGCAAGTCGTGTTGATGTGTCTTTATAATTCTCGGCTCCGTTCTTGGGCAAGGAAAGAAACAGCATGTCAGAACCCAACACTACAAAGGCAATCAAAGCCAACGAGGCAGACATCCAAATATGTAATTTACATATCAACATATTAGTGTTTTGTCAGTGAATCCACATAAAGCACGGTTATTTCAGCACTGCCGAACGTTTCCAATTGGGGATTTATACGGTAAAGATGAATGACGCCCCCCCTCTAATCTGAGTTCATTAATATTGACACGCTCCTCATCTGCACATTCAACAGTGCGATGGTGATCATATTATGAATACAGGTCACAGAGCTTGGCTGAGCTTTGGTTGATTGACCTCCAGGGTTATTGTTTCTCTTGTTTTCAATTCTCTCTCTCTGTGTGTGTGTCCCCCCCCTCCCCTGCTTGCTTTACAACAAACAAACAAACAAACAAACAAACAAACAAAGATTACATATATTTAACCAATCGTGATGTGCTCTAAGAAATAATGAAACAACTCTTCCTTGATTCCTGGTCTCTTTCAGGTCTTCAGGGGGTGGTGTTTTCCTGTCTGTGTCATTCCAACAGAAGCATGGCTGGCTGACATGTCATGGAAGTCTATCCCAGCACGCCGCTCACCCTACACACACTGCGGCCCTCGCCAGCTGCGCATCGACAATGGTGCTGTCGTGATCCAGTTATAACCGTGGGTGAGGACTCAAAGACTTTCGTCAGATCCATATCGCCACGCATGAGAACTAAGCCAGGGGTCTCCTTCAACCCCAGGCGGTTGTCTTTATGCCAGGCTTTAAAGAAGATCCGGAAGTGTATTTAATTCATCTAGGTTTTTTGATGGGGCTATTGTCCTCTTTTCTTGCACTCATTTCTGCACCTCAGATGAATGCGCTCCTGTGGTCTTATATAAGGCTCTCACGACACAATAAAATTAATTAGCAAAGAAAATGGAAAATGGATTCAGTGCCAGAGTTTGTCTACAACATGTTTGGTTGCTCTATTGCGAGAAACAAACAACACTATGATGATTTCCACCAAGGGTTCCTCTCTCCTTGCCTCTCTACTGAGAGAAAGAAATAAAAGACCCAGCTTAAAACTCCTGTTGACCTACTTCTTTATCAGCATGAGGCTTTTTGTGTGGCTTACGGTCGCCTCGGATGCATTTAGACTTCAAAATCAAGCCTGTTTTTTTTTGCATGACAGCATGGGCAATATAACTTGGCGAGATAAACTGCATTGACATGTGCTATTCTGTAGCACTGGACGACACCTTTCACAGGCTGGTGGGAGGGAGCTGTGCCATCGTGAATTTTTCATGTCTTTAATTCTCCATCATATGTCAAATGAATATTTTACTTAAGGCCTACGCTGACGCCTTCTCGCGCTGCCTCTTTTCTCGTCCTCCTGCAGGTAATGCCGAGCCATAGAACCAATCCTGGAGATGCCGAAGAGAAGAGACATTCTTGCCATCGTGTTGATAGTGTTACCCTGGACTCTGCTCATCACTGTTTGGCACCAAAGTGCAATCGCTCCGCTCCTCGCCATCCGCAAGGGTATATCTTTTTTTTTACTCCTCCTATATATGCTTAGGTATTGGCTTGATCATACACTTATTTGAGAATAATCCATTATTATAATTTTATGACGAGAGTAGGATAAGACTGGTGTCATCACATTCACGTTCATTTGGCTACCAAAGACTAAAATAGAATAAGAATTGCCATATCCTTTTAACAACAACCTAGGGTACTGAGGCATTATATCATTTTCTGGTACACGAGTGGCATTAACCTTTGGTCACATATCCACTCAGACTACTCAACTATTATAACTTTTGCGTTTGAGTACATTACATGCTTTTGGCCACTCTGTCAATCTCTAAAGAGGGGGTCAGTTGGCAATAAATGCCCTTGAATTAGCATAGCTCCCACACAGATCTTGCTTTGACTAAAGATAAATAATTAGTATCCAATGTACTAGCCTGTCTTTAATGCAAATTATTAGAGTATCTACTTTCCAATCTTACTGCGTCAAACACCTTGGATCAATACACAAACAGCTAATTTAACTGACCTTTTAATAAGCGTGTTATTATCTGAAATCTGTGGTTCTCTTTATGGTTTCCTGGCCCATATTTATGAACGCCCTCTCCCCAACTCCGTAGCATAACCTCAGGAGCCTGCAGACCGACAGTGTGATATGTCAAGCATGCTAGATCGTGAAGAAAACCAAATTACTCTGACAGTAAATCAATATCCTGCCACCATGGCGGCGAAAGTAGTATGGGCGTCTTGTGACCCTAGTTTACACAAATGATTTGCAGGCTTCCTATTGTTTGTTTTAAAAGGAGAGGCTTTGGCAGGGTCACTTACTGGCAGCCCTGGCAGAACATCTGGCCATCTGAAGATTGTGTTAATCGGTCTGCTCCCGAAATATCCAATATTCATCTGCAACGGGAGAGCACTGCTTGCACGCCGACAACTATTTCTATTAGCACAATAAGAGCGGAAATGAAGCCCCTTAATGCTCCTATAATGATATCCTTTCCATCATAATGGGCCATGGGGACCACCTAATCGTTCCTTTGCCACAGCTGGAATCCACTGACTGAGGGCATATCTAACTGGGCAGCCCTTCCCTCCTCCTCTGGCCACTCAGCTCTGTGTTGTCGACCATACTCACTGCTCTTACCTTTTTCCAGCCTGTCACCACCTAGTAAAAGAGATCTTTATCATTCCCGAGAGGCTCACGGTCCATCGTCACCGGCTCGCAGGTACACTTTGCCCCTTTGGGTTTCGGCGAACATACCGTGGGCGGACCCCGGGGCGTTCTAATCCCTTACATGTGCTCTTGTCGTTGCCCTGATGCGCAGATGACGGCGGTGAGGGCAAGAAGGAGGGCGCCCAGGCCGGAGACTCCAAGGAGTACTGCTCGTCGGACAAGGACATCGTGGAGGTGGTGAGGACAGAGTACGTGTACACGCGGCCGCCGCCCTGGTCCGACGTGCTGGCCACCATCCACGTGGTCACGCCCACCTACAGCCGGCCGGTGCAGAAGGCGGAGCTGACGCGGCTGGCCAACACCTTCCTGCACGTGGCCAACCTGCACTGGATCCTGGTGGAGGACTCGCAGCGGCGCACGCCGCTGGTCAGCCGGCTGCTGCGCGACACGGGCCTGAACTACACGCACCTCAACGTGGAGACGCCGCGCAACTACAAGCTCCGCGGGGACACGCGGGATCCCAGGATCCCCCGGGGCACCATGCAGCGGAACCTGGCGCTGCGCTGGCTCCGCGAGACCTTCAACGCCAACAGCAGCCAGACGGGCGTCATCTATTTTGCGGACGACGACAACACCTACAGCCTGGAGCTATTTGAGGAGGTCAGTAGGATGGAGATCGCATCCTTACCATTTCTGCTGTATTTTATTGGTCAACACGGTTTGCAAAAGGGAAATCACCTTGTTTTTAGTTAATGTGCTGCAGAAGGTCTAACAGTGCACGTTGCACTTTTCTTGGCTGAGAAAGGACCTGCACCGTGCTTGCAGATTGTTCATCCTCATACTACATCATTCCAGCAACTGTGGTGTAGGAGGAACCGGGCAAACACAAACCAGTTCACTAGTACTATAGTTTGAAAATGGCATCCACAGCTGCCTGACACCTCTCCGGGTGGTTTAGACCATTATTACTGTGGTTAGATTTACATGACAGCATCAAGCAACAATCTTATTCACCACACAATTACCAAAGTAGAGTATGTTAGATGCAATGTTTGCTTAATTAAGTTATACATATTAATTTTAGGTCATTATACTTCATAACCAGTTCTACCTAATGTAGTAGTCTTGCATAATCTGAGCCTAGGGGTAGGGTTAGGGTCAGATGAGTGTCAACCGAATCCTGCTAGCGAATGCGCCTCACAAGTGTGCCCATCTGACTATATGCTGTTTACCCAGAGCCGACGCTTTATCAATTAGATTCATGCCCAGAGAGAGCTAGTATGCCAAATGACTAGTATTGATCATGCTGATAGAAGTACTTCAAAAGCTACTTTTCTAGACTGTAGAGTCCTATACAGATTACAGAATGTGATCAGGTAGATGTTCAATCTTATCACTGTCAATTATAACAAAGCTAGAATGGCCTTTTGACCGATCAGATTCTGTTGTGAGACATGCCTTTGCTGCCTAGGATGCTTTCTATAGCTGCAAGCATCCTATAGTGCAAACTGAAGTGACCCGGTATAGTTTCTTGTTAGTCCAAAAAGGGCTGGGGTGGTAAATGGTGTGCTGGGCACCGGTGTTATTACCTTTCTCTTGGAATTAGACCGCGGGCTCCCCCCAAGAACCTTCCATCAACTCTTTCAGGAGTAGACCTCTTTGTAAGATTGGAGTAACTAGCCCTAGGTACAGCTGTCCGGATCAAGACGGATGAATGGCCAAGGAAGAGTCTAAGAGGGCTCCAACCTGCAATTGGCTGACAGGAGAGTAAACATCGGCTATTCATCGACCAGCTAACAGGTGTAGGACTCCTATAGTATGAAAGGGCCTGTTTTAAAAGAGCAAGCCCGGCGCAATCCACTTGAAAGGCAAGATTGCGTCATAGCGGGGTAAAAAGCAGCATGTTGTGATGAGTAGAGAAATATGGTCCGGTAATTAACCCGCATGTTCAAGTACCCACTGTGCGGAGACTTCAGAGGAGAGAAATATGAATATGTGTTAATTGGAACAGTCAACAAGTCATGCACCTTGAAACTCAGTTAGCAGTAATAACCCCCCATACCGTGTTGATTATATGACAGTGTGCAGCAACACAAAAATAGTGTGGCTGATGAGTGTATTACATAACATTGCTTCTAGTATTGTTTTTGTTACTGTGGTTTTGTCTCAATCCAGTTTCTTTAGGTGATACCCCACACTTTGGGAAATGTGTTGCACGCCCGTGCGAAGAAGCATCAGCTGAGCTTCTGCTGTTAATGTAAAATGGGAAAATTAAAATAGCTCATGAAATATGCATCTCCCCACAGTTGAACCGCTACCCTGTGTATAGGGTTGCATTAATTATTAAGCTATCATCAGAAATGCTTGTGTTGCCTCCGCAAACAACAAAGCTTATTTACAGCCTCTACCTGTTGTCTGTCCTGTTCTGTCTTTGGCTTTAAGCCTCCATGTTACAACATAAATCAAATACATTTAGTAACAAATAACCATGAAAATGTGCATACTAGTATTGTTTCTTGTTAAATGAATAATCAGCCTTGCACGAAAAGTACTACTAGTAAAAGGGCAGAAAATCTGTATTACTCTGATGTCAGTCATTTCATTTTACTTCAGACTTCTTATACCCGTTTTAGACTTAAAAAGCTAGTTGAGGCAAAGAAATCGGCCAATATTCTCTAGGCAGAGCACACAACTTCATCACCGTGGCAATCTCTACAGACACATACTGCATACAGCGAAGCAGAGAATCAGCCCACTGCAGTTGCAACTAGGACTCTTATTTCTGATGACGACTCACTTTAGTTTCGACTTACAAGCCCCCATGACACGGGCACGCTTCCCATCTCCCTTCTTTCATGTGTCTACCATTGATTAATGTACCTGGATGTTTGCCTACCCACTCTTTGGAGTTCTGCATCCGTTTTCTTTGTAGTGCTTCGGCTTCAGAAACACTCCGGTCTCTGTAGGTTTCCCTGTAAATGGAGCAGGAAACACGGCTCATAAACGCAGACAAGCAAACAGGAAAACTCAGCACACAAACACTCCCCATCTACAAAAATGGGGCAGCGCCTCGCTGTATTTTCACCTGCTGAGCTGTCGGCTGAACAGGAGATGGTCTGATTCCGGTTTCCTGTCTGATTCATTCAAGCCAAATCGATAGAAGTAAAAGGGTCACATTTTGCTCAGTCATTTAGATAGGGAGCTGTATGCATTTTTGGATAGAAAAAGAGAATGAGTAGTCCATGTTACCCTTGGGAGATGGTCCCATACTAATTGTGAATGGACCTTTTACGCTCCAATACTGTACATGCTGACAAATCATATTTTCAAAACTTCCACATCTGAGCTTTTTTTGTTAGGCTGTGCTACAAAATCGGAATTGGGTGTCAGGTGCCTTAACGAGAACTGAGGACCAGATGAGTTTCTGAATCCCTGGTTTGCTCTAAAACTCATGACCTGCTCCATGTTTTTCTGTCACTGCTCTGATCTCTGCCTTCTAAACCTTTTTTTTGTACACGCACACACACCTACACACAATAAAACACACTCACATGCCCTCACGCACTCTCTCTCACACAGGCACACACACCCACTTACATATAGGAAATATAATATCGACATTTAGAACATTATAATATTGAAGTGTATATTTTTATAAAAACAGATACTGCAACAGTTTATGCTTTTTGAACACTGAGTTTGGTTAAATGACTTGCTGGTTTGCTTCCTGCTCATTCTTCTTCTCCTCTCCTCATTAGAAAACATCCTTTTAGGGCTAGGGTGGAATTCAATAGCGCTGATGCAAACACACAAAGAGTTCTCAAAGAGTAGCTGGTAGGCGGGAGCTTTTGATGCTTGAGAAGATGAAAGGATGAAGTGTGTGTGCCCGTGTGTTGGGGTGGGGTTGGAGGGAAGGTTTCTACCTTTGTCAAGCATCTCCTGCTCTTTTGCCTCTCTGGGTGTAATGGGTTTGCTGCCCCTTTAAACCCTCTCAGCCATGTTCACATCCCCTTTGTACAGATGGTCCTGTGCCCGTATAGCTACAGTACAGGAAGCCTATTAAAAGGATTCTCTTTTCTCGTGTATGCAAAATTGTTTTTTGCAATTTCTGTTAGCATGTATTCAAGCATGAACTTCTATTTCTGTCTTTTAACCGTTATTTTGTTTGCTTGGGAGAAAATAAAATGCGATGTTAGATTGCTGCGGTCCAATTTACAATCTATGAATCAAACTAAGTTTAGCCCTTGTCTAGTGGAACGACCCTATCGGAGATGTAACTTGCACCTACCTCTTGTTCTCCAGATGCGATCCACCAGGAAGGTGTCTGTGTGGCCCGTTGCATTCGTGGGCGGCCTACGCTACGAGTCTCCAAAGGTCAATGCAGCTGGAAAGGTGTATGGCTGGAAGACGGTGTTCGACCCCCACCGGCCCTTCGCCATTGACATGGCAGGCTTCGCCATTAACCTGCGACTCATCCTCTTCAAGCCGCAGGCTTACTTCAAGCTGCGGGGGGTGAAGGGAGGTTACCAGGAGAGCAGCCTGCTCCGCGAGCTCGTCACCCTCAACGACCTGGAGCCTAAAGCAGCAAATTGCACTAAGGCGAGTTGGGACACCCTTCTGTTTCAGCTCTCATTATCAGCTCAGCTCCTGGGGTGTCCATTTTATCGTCTTTTTTTGCTGTCTTCACCTCTCATCTTTTCTTTGTATTAGAATTGTTTTTCTTTACACTATACATGCGGGTGACTGTCAATTATTCTTTTTTTGTGTAGCGCTTCCTTCACCGACCTATTTAGGATAACGCCCTGAGTTCAATATCTTTACCTTAAACCTATATTACTCCCTTTCCATGTTAAAGTAACTCAACACCATGTGAACTCAAACTTCTTTAGATAGCAGGACTCTATAATTACAGTACTATGGAGCACAAGTCAGGTAAAAAATATTTCAAAATTAAACATTGTTTTAATAAAGGTAAGTACACATTTCTCAAATTAGTACCACTATGGCATGTGTATATTATAGTATATAGTATATGAGTGTATGCCTACTAAAACAACAGAAAATGATCCACTCAGGTTAAGTAACTTAAACGGTTGTTCTATACCCACTTTCACAAATCATACAGTCAAAATGGACGGGATGTTTTCCTCCAAAAGGGGGGATGACGCAAGGGCAAAGTACCCGGATGGGTTGCTCTCATCTTAGAACTCCATCAACAAATAGGTTGTGCTCAGTCTTCAACATACAAAGATTGCAAGGTGAAAAGAAACATGTTGTAAGAGGTCTTTAATATATATACAGGGTTATTCAATATTTTAGACCCAGGCTGGTCAGAACTAAAATCCTGCTCAAAATGGGTAGCTGGAAAATGTCAGACCATCGTTTAGGTAACATTCAGGCTCCTCTCCCTGCCACAACACTAAGTGTTGCAAACCTTGGAGGTGCGGTGCCTTAAGTCCGCCATGCCCAAACCACATCACGCCTTCTCTTAATGGTGGCTTTGACCTGGGCTGTTCTAGGAAGCCTCTCCTGGGCAGTGCTAACCAAAAGGTTTAAGCTCCAGCCACACATCGCCTGCTCACAACTGTACACAAGCACACACACACACACACACACACACACACACACACACAAACACACACACTTAAATGCATTCAGTCTGATTATCCGCTTTCTTTTGCCCAAGCTCAGGGCTCCTGGAGGGGAGTAGATGAAGAGAGAGATGGGGGTGAGATGGGGAGGTGTTTGTGAGGTTAGGGACACAGCATAGGGTGTGCGTCTGTGGCGTGATAAGCAGAGGGACGACCAGAGGGGAGGAAGACGGGGAGGAGAGCCAGCAGGAATAGTGAACAAGTCGTGCCGGGGCGCCTCTCTTCCTCATAATCTACCTCTTCAGATGTGGAGTGTAACTATTAACCTCCCCCTGCACCTGAGTAAAAGTGCGAGTGGGCTCCCCGGGCCCGTATATGAAGCGCACCCCTCCATGCATTATTCATGGAGGCAGACGAGATGAAAGGCACCGGCGTACCTACACGGAGGAGAGAGGGGAAAATGAGCTCTGCACTTCGGGTTGCCCCCCCTCTCCTTATACCAACTCCCCCATCACCACCTCTTCCTGACATGTCTGCGTCTCAAACGCCCAGGTCAAATCCTCCGCACTCCAGAAGGCCTGATTGGACCAGTGTGTTTTTGCTCAGAGGAATTGTGCAGGCTCCCATTACAGAGAGAAACACAGAGGGAGCGCCTTCAACAGCTCATACTTACATTTTGACAAGCGCCCCCCCCCCCCCCCCCCCCCCCCCCCCCCCCCCGGTGTAATGCATGCGTTGTTCCATAGTTGAAAAAGACAGGTGGAAGGGTTGGATTCTATCTGTTGGGAGATGCATTGAAATTGGTTCCACCCATATTATTCGGAGATGGTTCCAGGTAGTTTTAACAGAACTGCCCAAGGGAGGCCTATTGGATCAATTAGTGTGGTACAATACAATACATTGATGCATAATGAAACAGAGCCTTCGATGTCTTTGTCACTCTGCAGATACTCGTGTGGCACACAAGAACAGAGAAACCTGTACTTGTAAATGAAGGGAAAAAAGGCTTCACAGACCCTAATATAGAGATTTGACAGTCTGATTTTTGACAAGGTAAGCAAAGGATTTGATACTTACTCACCTAAAGACGTATCACTATTTTAACATGATGAAAATATGATTAGATTCCATTACAATTACTTTGGCAAACACTGAAATATGTTCAATAACTTACATTTAAAAATGAATCTAAAATTGAATCAGTTATGCAAATGAACTAAATCAAGAGTGCGTGCCATGTACAGTTTTTCCTCTGCCTTTCTTTCCAGGTGGTTGTCTATGGACTCAGAACAGAAAAAAAGACTGTCACAAGACAAGCACTTACTTACGTCCTAATCATCTCTGAAAAACAGACTGCCTCAAGGGAGGTTGAATTGAATCCTTATGACTGAAACTAAACCGTTTTAATATTGGGATTTAAACAGTACAATTGTATGATATTAAAGCACAGATTAGTACAAGACGGCAATATTTATCAGGTTCAAGTGTTGCCACTGGCAACTCGGAGCAGGCTGTAAGAAAGGACGCTACAAGAGGATCAACGCTTGGTTCTGCACCTGCATGGGAGGACCATATGACTAGCATTCGAACATGGGAGGACCATATGACTAGCATTCGAACATGGGAGGACAGCACAAAGAAAACAATGGAGGCCTCTGATGAAACGGAATGTAATATGACATCCCAGGCTAACGGTAAAGATTAGGTATTTGTTACTACATAAATACAGCCCCTGATCTGATCATTGTGAGGATTAGAAATCCTGCTATGAACTCAAAAGGCAAAAAACAGTCACCAAACAGGACATGGCCAATGAACCATTGACCTGAAGAGTTGGAGATGGAAAATATGAGACCTCCACCACCTGAGCAATTGAAACAAAACCCGAGAATTTGAACTGTTAATTTCTCAAAAGTGTTTTGCTTTCTGCAAACATTCACACAAAAAGGGAAGGTATGTCCTTTTTGTATGATAGAAAAAAAATGTTTGCTTTAAATTGTTTTGAGTGTTTACATGCATTTTCTTGCTAATTCAATACTACTGATTCTTGAGTCCCTAGGTTGTCATTATCCATCTTATAGTATCATTGTTAAATGTACTGAAGCTCCCCGTTCACCTGAAATAACTTCTATGGAGACTGGTCCTTTATGCATGGGAGCTACTATTTGGTTCCAAAGCCCTAAGCCTAACTTAGATCTTAACAATACATCACTTGCACTGTTTCTGAGTGACAAAACATGTAAATAATAATTTGTCACACAACAATCTGGGGTTACAACTTTCCCTGCAAACAAATTATGGAGTAATGTTACTACTCTAATTATATAACAAACCAAACACACACACACACACACACACACACACACACACACACACACTAAGAATTTATGCCAGTGTTTCTGGTAACACCTCGCCTACATGACACCTGACATGACATAGAGACTCCTGTTACTCCACGCAGGGTGTGAGACAGCACATCTCCCAATCCGGGCTTTTCAAAAAAAGGAAAATTTAGGAGCCATTGTCTCAGATTTGGTTGTATTGCAGTGTCCGTTGAACAACAACAGCAAAGCACTAGTACATAACTATGCGTTGCTGAATTAAAAATCAAAGGGGTTTGCCAGATGTAGGCTACATGCCAATGGTGTTCTACAATTTGCTGTTATGGTTGCCAGCAATATTGCCAACAATAGAGAAAGTAACGTACACTTGCACTTTTTAACACAGTATTAGGCGCTCCACTACCTAGCAATAGCTACGCTTTGTTAAAAATAAGGAAAGATGACCCTTTTGCTGACATGTTTCTATTCTAAGAAACTACTGTCAATATTTACCGACGTATTCTAAAAGGTTAACTAGAATTTAAACAATGTATCCTATGTTATGAACGCTTTTTTGAAGACTTTGGTCAATTTCTGCATACCTAACAATAGTTTGTCACTTCAATAAAATGATGTCTAATTCTCAATGGTAGAAATTATACAGATAGATAGGCTACCTAATGAAAAGCACAACAAAAGATGTACTGTCTGAATCCAACATTGCACCCAAACAGTGGTGATTTACTCAGCAGAGCCAATACAGTATTATGGTTTGAAAAGTCCGTATTGTATATTTCATGGTATGCATCAGCTGTACTGTTCATGTAGGTGGATAGAAACATTTAAGATAATCGATTATCAATATTGAACAGGTGGAGTAGAGTCTACCAGATCCTGACAAACCAAGTCATTTAAAGCCATCAATAATGAAGTAACGGGTCATTCATCCCATGGCTCAGTGCACACCTCACAGTACAAGCCTGTTCAAGATGGTAATCTCATCACCATCAGTCTAGTGTTACACTTCCTACACTGTCTTCTAGCACAGGCCCTACAGTTTAAGGCTGGTGCTGGATAAAAGGCTCGCCGAGGTTTCTCAGATCAGTGAGACCACTTGTGTTGTCAGTTCCTCTTCCGACCCCAGCACGGCGACTTTGTGTCATTGAAAGATATTCCTGGTGTAGTACTGGGTTTACCAATAGTAGTCATTGCAAGGGATGTTCTGAAATGTGAAAGGCCTACCGCTCTAAAGAAACCTCCAGAAACAAAGTCTATTGTTGTCATTATTTCAGCTCACTGTCAGACACAATACATTGACTGCAATGTAAGTGGGTTGTGCAGAAAGGTTCCATAACCATTGTCAGACAAAGAATCAATGTCCCTCTTGATCTATTCTATACATTGTAAAGGTCAGCAAGGCTCCGTTTATTTATTGATTTATTTTATTGATATTGATCTTAATATATTTATTTATGTATTTATTTCCATTATGAATGTCCTGTCTAATTGAATTATATCGGCTTTTACAGTGTTCGCCACCTTTTTATGTCAGAACAGCTCTGGGATCAAAAAACAGACCCCTAAACACAGACACAGCATCTGAGGTCACATACAGGTCAGCTGCACCAACAGACACGCATGCCAATGATTTGTGTTCTTCTAATATCCACGCATCGTCTAGAATGGTAATCAACAGCCATGTACAGCCTTTTAACCAAGATTCAGTAGCATTTTTGAAAGAGAGCTGAAAGCCTAAGTGCAATTTTCTATCTCCTTAAATGGCGCTTACCCTCACTGTTTTTGTTATCATTACAGCTCTGTTGAAATGTGCTGGTTTGTTTTTATCCATCATAAATATCTCTCTATATTCTTCCTGTACTCGTTCCCTACTTTTGCACGCATATTACTGACATACTGATTTATAGACATTATGAGCAACAGCAATACCATTCTTAAATTCAATAAACAGCTCCCTTAGGGGGTCCCATAGTTACCGCATTGGTAGTGGTGTAATACAGCATTAGTTACGAAGTTGATAGATCATTAAAACCCAAGAGCTTCTGAAGGTGCATCATAATTGACTCAATTAGCCCTTTGTTCTGTTTTGACTCACTGTCATTGTCACGGAATCTCATTTCTGCATGTAACTCCTAAGGTTGTTCATCACCCCTCCCCCCAGCCATTTCTCCACTTGGGAGAAAAGACAAAAAAAATACAATTATCAAGTTGAATAGAGACAAATAAACAACTGAGAACTATTGCCAGTGGCTCTTGTTTTTTGCTTCCTTTTACAGAGATTTACATTTAGTAAAGTATGTATGCATTTTCTTCAACACCAACTCTTTTTTAAATGTATGAAAGGAGGAACAGTTCAGGGAATATTGAAAGTTAAGATTTCCACTACAGAAGTAAAGGTTTCTAACACTTAAGAAATAAATGACACATGCAACCTATTTTTTTCTTCTGCTGCTGTTGCAATTCCATTTTGTATTTATTTATTTCACTGCCATCCTAAGTCTATATTTAAGGCAAGAAAGCCAAGAATATTTCATGTGGCTTGTTATAAGCATACCTATCATTAAGCAGTTCTACAAGCATGAGTATGGACATGAAAGCACAAACAATGATCTCTCCTTCTCAGCTGGACTATTTAATATATCATACACACTTTAAACAGTAAACATTGCTATCTGAAGTTCTACAGTCTTTTAGTATGTTTGAGAATGTTTGCATTCATTCCCTGGCTAAATCATTTTAATACACTACATTTTAAACATCACACTTTCCCAAAAGGCCCATCTTCCTCACATTCTCCAATGTTTTCTATGATCACAAACTGAATACTTTGTCATTATCACGAAAATCTGATCAATGTCATTGCATGAAAACAGAAACAAAATCTAACACATGCTGTACACTCTGCCATCACACAGACATATCGCACACACAACATATATCATTGGAACACAGACGGACGATAAAATCTGGAGCGGAACTAGATCAGTCTGGATCATTGCAGCCTGGGTGTTTCCCAATAGGAAGTAAATGTCATGTTCAGTGATGTGCATCGATTCTGAGTGCCGTCGGTCCCCCGTGGCAGTCAGGCTGTGGGCGGATGAAGCTCACCGTCATGGCGTCATGCCCATCATCCCTATGCCCTCACTGGACGTCCACAGTCATCCCAAGGTCAGGCTCGCTGGCAAATTGGATCTTACCATCCGTTTCCTGCTCCTCAAACACCACGACCTGGGATAATCCCAGGCAAAACGCAGCACAGTAAAGCAAGTTATGAACATGGGTGGCGTCAACATATTCACAGAATAACAGTGTTAGGGGACTACTTCAGAGCAAGCAGCCTAGTTTGATAACATCAGGAATGTGGTGGAAGTTGAGGCATAATATTTGATGGCAATATGGAACTAGCTATGCTTCTTGCAGGAGCGGATACAGGATTGAGGTGCCAGTGGTGCCAGGGAGTCACTTTAGGACTAATACAATCTGAACAATGGAGAATATTGCATTTTTATTGCCTAAGATAAAGCAGTCGCATCCCCACCAAAATAGCAAAAACATTTTTATAGAACCTGAAAATCCTGGTTTATTTTCATATTTCAATCAACAATGAAGTGACGTTTTAAGCACACCTAAAGGTTGGTGCTCACACACAACAATTTGGTAGTGGGATAGTCTTTACCTGTCATACAATAAATCACATACAGGTTTACAAAAATATTTCAAATAACCATTGAAGAACCTCGTAACAATCACCAACATACCTGGTTGTCCCCCTTATGGAGCCATGGCCCAGGAAGATACAGGGTTTGCTGTGGACCAATGGACCAGTGTCGGCCCAGATTCTTCCCGTTGACGAAGACAACTCCTTTACCCCAGCCCTGTCAATGAAGGCATACTAATAAACAAGCAGTCACTACTAACAGACACCAAATCTAACAGCAAATCTTATAACTGACTAGCTTAACATTCTGCTTTTTTTGTACACGAAATGGAAGGGGTGTGGTCTTTTATGAACATGTCTAGATTGGATGTTCACTTTCCTCTTTCAAACAGCAGCTCTAGACTGAAAGCGCTTTAATTAACCAAGCAGCGGCCAGGCCATTGTACGACTCACTGGCAGCCTGATAAAGGTGTCTTTGGGTGAACCGTCCACATGCAACTTGGCCTGGAAGAACCCTGGGAAGGAGTGCTTCTGGTGGCCAGAGCTCCACTGGGCATAACTCAGTCTGGAACATGAGGAGAATAACGTTTCTTAATTTAACCAGGGAAAAACGTTTTTCCGTGCATACATCCATTCAGAAAGGGCAACAAGCCCGGCTAGATGGAATCCTTTGGGGAACGACAATATGGCGTGTTCAATCAGTGATATAACAGCGGTAGCCAGCTGTATTAATTTCATCTTCTCTGTCTGAACATTTCTGGAGAATTTCCTAATGTCCTCCACTAATCAAGATTAATCTTTAGCCTGGTAGTGGGGGAGCCCTGTTAATGGCTGTGTCTTTGATCTTAGAAATCCACCATTGTAATGTAAGGCACTGTGCAGAGGGAAGATAATAAACTTGATTAAATCAGAGGCAAGCAGGCGGAATGAATGAAGGGCAAGGCAGTAGCTAAACAGTGAGGAAATTGAAAAAGAAATGATCACCACCAACCTGTTTACAAAACTTGGTCTCATTTCAAGACTGTGAATGAGGAAATGTTCGAGTGGAGCGTTATTCAGTTCAATGTCTCCGACAAGACCTGTAACACAAGCAAAGATCCTTTTTGTAGTACCTTGAACTTGAAAATATTCATTCTCTCATGAGATGGTATTTAGTGTAGATGGATTAAAAAAATCACAGTGCCTTGGTTCGTACAAAACCAAAAATGGCAGTGACAAAGTCTAAGTGAAGGGATGGAGTTGTTACCTTTGCGCTGTTCATCTAAAAGTTTCCCGTAATTCACCCTCCCACAGTTCTCCACAAGCAAACTCAATGTTCTCTCCCCCTTTAGTGGAAAATCACATAAAACATTAAGTTGTTATTGGAAGTGCAAGAGAATTCCTCCAATGCAAACAAGAAACATTTGGCCTTTCAGCTGGACTGCATAACACAATTGATCAAGTCTAATCTCTTGCAACCGCTTTGGATACACTGAATGCACTCATTTTCAAAAAGGGAGCGAACAGGTGCAAAGCTGGCAATTGTAATTCCTCTTTGTTAGAATAAACATTTGTCTGAAAACTTGCTGTTGGCTTAATCCTGGCACCTTGGTGACAAAGACATTTATCAGTATCACCAGAAGCTTTCACCTCTTGGATGGAGTTGAATATTAACCACACTCCAACACAGCATCATACAATAAAGCTTCAAGCACACTCACACGCCCACCTGGCACACTGGCGCGCATTCACATACGCAAAAACACAAGCACACACACACACACACACACACACACACACACACACACACACACACACACATAGAGTACCCTCTCATCAGTCAGTGCAAGCTCCTGAATCTTGTGGTCCATAGTCCCAACATATTGTCTGTCCACAAACACCTATAAAAGAAATGAATCAGGGCAATAACCTGTTACTATCAGTTGTTACTATCATTTTGAATCCCTCCCAGTCTTTTTTTACTCACCAGAGCTCTGTCCCTGATGTTTTTCCTGGAGTTGAGACTGCCTCCTCTGGTGATTGTGGTCTCATAGAGAGTATAGCCGTATGACTGGCCATTGCCATTATTCACAGGAAGGTTCTCCATGTTCACCGGCTTCTCTGACTTCAAAGGCTTAAGGGAGAACAACAAAGAAGACCCCAAGGTCCAATGTAGTCCAATTAACCACCTGACTTCAAAACACCCAGTTAGGATATCCCATCACAGCACAGCATGGTCGCTTGGCGAGAAAAAAGAGAACGTTTTAACTAGCCCCACAGAACGGGGAGGCGGGGGGAGTAATTGTTTGTCTCGAACGGCAGTAAATCTCAGCAACAGGGAGTGAATAATTAATGGCGTAAGCAACTGCCAGACGGGATACATCTGTCCTGAACATAAACAGCCCTGACGAGCTTGTTGTCTGTCCTTGGTCTGTTTTAGCCCGTGCACTTTAAACACAGAATAATAACAGGTGACCTGACGCCAGACAGGTGGCACTGACGGGGCTCACCCTTTCAGTGAAGTGCAGAGCGTCCCACAGAGACAGGTGCCGGTGGATGATGACAGGCTGGTAGGCGCTCCGGCCCTGGACAGGAGGAACCGCTGGGAGCTGCTCACCTGAGAGACACAGGATATTCAGCACACCAGGAACGGGGGTGGGAGCGGGGGTGGTGTGGGTTTGTCTGTGACCAAGATAGGATGTTGAAGTGCACAGAAATTAGCAGCTTTGAGAGAGGTACAGAATCTTGAAGCAGTTGAGTGTCTGATGTTGAATTTCTGAACTTCACATCACTTAAGGTACATTAACATTGTTTTTATAGTAGACATTGAATTGAGCCTGAGGCATCCATTGGGATGTTTAAGCATGGTTACACTTGCTTGCCTGCAAACCTTTTTGGGGGACGTTGTTCCCTAGAACATACTGTACACGCCACATGTGGGTCAATCTCAAACCTTTCCTGAATAACTCTCCAGTGCTTTTAACAGAATCAATCTGACCTCCATCAAAGCACTTCCAATTGGGTCTATCTGACAAACATTCACCATCTTTCCCTTTCCACAACTATTAAAATGTGGTTGTTGTTTGCTTCCAACTCCATTTAAAAGTGTTAAAACCATCCTCCAGAAAGCAGCATCTCTGTGCAGTGGAAGCTTGGAGGTGTTCCTCTGCTGCTAAGGTGTAACAGCGGTGTTACTTCCGAGGAGGTACTCAAGAGCAATAGCACCAACTCGTCCGCTTATTAAAATGCCCTCCTGTGCTGTTTACTTAATATCAAATAGTGAGTGTTTTCCTTGACTTACATTGGAAATTGTCACTTCTTCCGAACAGAATAGATGTAAATAGTTTTCAAATAGGGAATTACTTGTTCCATGCAAGCAACTTCACAAAGTTTCACATTGGTTTGTTGAAAAAATAACCTAATAAAATCTATTAGGAGAAGATTTGTAATCAGAGTCAAGTTGTAATCAGAAAGATTATTTGGGTTACACATAACTGACAGATCTGGTTCTATTCAAAGGAAATCATAAGGGAAAGCTTTTATTTGTGTCAACGACTACAGCATTAGGGTGACTCACCAAGTCCATAGGGTCAGATGTCAAGACTGTTCAAATTACATGAGAATTAGGCCGTGTGCGTTTGTTTGACGGAACGTATACAGCAGGGCTTATTAGAGACAGCTCCAGTACATACGCTCATCCAACCCACTGATCATTGTCCAATGCAGTGTGATGGATTAAGAATGTATGATACATGTCCAAGTGGTTCTTATTTACTATAACAGCTGATTAAATGTAAGACTACTGTAAAAACTACCCCCTAGGTGTTGCACATCCTTTTAAAAATGCCTAAGTCATATGCCATTTGATGCTAGATGATTTCATGTTTATTGTTAGTGCTTGTGGACTGCGGCTTCCAACGCGTGGGTGCACAGACAGACACGCACGCACAAACACGCACGCACAAAAACACACACACACACACACACGCACCACAAACTGACAGATACCCCGCTGAACTCCTCATCCTTGTGGTTAGCCAGGACCACTGTTCCTTGTTGGCCCGGACAGTACAAACCTGTAGCTTTAGGAGAGAGATTCAAAAGCCCAGGCCCTCATGGCAGCACTCACTGTGGTAGTGGCTGAACACATTCCTCAGAAGATGGTACTTGGCGGTGCAATCCCCCGCCTCGGATAATGGAGCGTCATAATCTGAAAGATAATGTGCTATCAGAACAGCAGGCACTGGCGGTCAGAGAGGCGGGCATGCCTCCTCCCGTGTCCAATGTCTTTTTGCCGCGCCTCCTATCACACATCTGGAGACAGAGCTGCGTGAGACACACTCGGGGCTTATCCTGGCCGAAAGTGTGGGTTAGAAGGTAGGAGGCTGCTGAGGGGGGTAAACCTCAAGTGTTGGAAGGTCAAAGGTCAAAACCCCTCCTGTGCAGTGTATTCAAAATTCTCTTTTTTTTCATATGTAGCGAGGACTTGTACATTTTAAGCGTCCTCCGGGATATAAAAGCCATCCTACTGTTGTTCATGTAAATTCCCCATGCATTTTATTAGGTAATGAGTTCATTACTATGCAGTTCATTTTGCAATTGAAATGTTGCCCGGGGTAAAATGCTATTGAGGAGAGATAGCACCATCTAGTGGGTGCAGATTCAAATAACTATAGCTCCCTTATATGTCAGAGGCTAGTAAAAAATGGATGGATGGATGGATAGAAGGATAGATAGATACATACCATAGCTGGTTACCATTGGTTTAGGTGCAGACATTCCAATGGCAAATGCTCCATTCATGAAGCCAAAGTTGGTCCCTCCGTGAAACATGTAAAGATTAATTGACGTATCTTGCTTCAGGATCTCTGTTACCACGGCAATCATATCTATAGAAAAAAAATCAATGTTGACCATTACAAAATCTGAAGTGGACAAAAAGAGCACTTGGCATTGCGATAACATTATGGGATATGTTCATAATAGGGGATGCGCTCAGCGGTAACAGCAAACTACTGTTGCTACACAAAGGCGACTAACACCCATAAGCAGCACAACCTGAATTGTATTTGGCAGCAGCTTTGACGCGCATGAGACCTTGTTTCAATAATTACGCTGCTTTCAATCGCAAGAATGGGATGACCTCTGCCACAAATTGAACTGGTTGCTACAAATCCCCGTAGCACACCGTTATTCCTGTTCAAAGTCACCTGCCTCCCCAAGCTGATTTGCAGACCTGTTTTTGACAGGAACATAGTGGTGCAGGTAATTACACATTCAAATTGGACCGACTTTAACGATTTAAATCAGCGGGCAAATAGATCACGAATCACAATCAAGCGGTGCGACGGAGCTTGACTTGATTAGTCTCCCGCGGGTGGTAGTGGTCCACAGCAGTGAGGGAGAGAGCCCGAAAGAGGCTGGCTGATATTATGAGCTCAGTGGGTGGGAAAGTTAGTCATTGGTCTTTTAATTACTGTACTCCTGCTGTGAAGGCCTTGGACACGCTTATACAATGTGGCTTACACGGTGGTTAAGGCTGGACCACACAGCAGGAGGCTTTCACGCTCACTGTACCCTATATAAAGGGTACAGTGTGCATGAGCAATTGTCCATCTATATACGAGAGTCAAACGGCCAAAGCATGCCTTATGTTAGTGCCATGAGGGCTCAAACACCAAATAATGGTTGGCAGAGAAGAAGCATAACATGTTTTTGATTAGTACACACGGTCTTGACTTCTGATGTTGGGCTCAAAAACATGTATGTAGCAATGCAATATGCTTAGCACCATAATGTCCTACAGTGAGTGGGTTAGGTATCTTCTTAGAGTGAAAACAACGTATCTACCTTCAGCTGGAAACACATGGTGAAGGTCCCCCCAAAGGTCAAACCAACCCGACCAATACTCCATCACCAACTTGGGTTTCCCGGGCTGCGAAAGAAGATACATGCTCAGTTTGGAGAGATAAAAAAACAACATTGCATGTCTGAAATGGTTTGTTCTGAAATATACATGTTTTCTTCTTTGTGAGTTTGGATATCATTTGCATTTTAAGTTTGAATTTGACAAGCCAAAGATAAACAACTTGTGATGTAAGAGGCCGTATGTCCTGTATGATTTTGTCACCATCGGTATTTAAAAAAAGAATATTACAATAGCAAAGAAAGAAAAGTAAAACATAGTAAGTCAATATGAATCATTTCATTCCCTCCAAGATTTTACAAAACAAGGCTACAGAATCATCTTGAGAAAGGTACATTTCAAAGATACATAGGCTATTTTCTATACTTCGGGTTATTTACAGCCGTTTAGACTGAGTAAGATTCACGTTCAAGTCCACAGGCATGTAATGGAAGTCTTTTAAACTGTAAATCACAATACGTGGGCTGCTAGATAAAGTAATTATGGTTGACATAAGTGGCAGATCACCATCTGGCCAGTAGGCACATGATTGGTCACATTTACTCACTTGTATTTCATCCAGATACTTGATGGCCTCTGGCTTGAGTCTCTGAAAATTTATCGTTTCTAGAGCTTTGGAAAAGACAACACAATTTAGATTTGTATTCACAAATGAACGTAAACTGAGATACGTTTGTTAATTATTTTTAAGGAGCCCCTGAAGGGTGATCGGGTGAAAAAAACATTCTGCAAAAGAACAGCAAAATAACTAATAATTTAGAGGACTTTTTCCCCCTCCACAATTGCCCTTTAGGTGCACTGTGGATATTCTTTTTTTAAACATTGTCACACAAAAAATTGATATGCATCTACTGTTTTCGCAGAGGCACTGTTAATTGCTGTGAGCAGCAGCTGCTAGACAATATCCCATTATTGGAATCGTCCTTGTTGAAGCACCCCCACAGCCGCCTGCTTGACTGACTTCCTGTCTTTCTGTCCTCTGAGCCTGCAAGACAATACCTCCATTGACTCCTCCGTGCTTCAACCCATCCTGATTGTCCGAGGTCATCATCATCTCTTTCCACCCCCTGCAAAGTAACGCCTGGGGAAGGAAAACAATTTTATTTTATCAGTGACTAAAACCAAAATGTTAATGCATATTTTATTGTTTGTTGTGCTGTTTTGTGTCTGTGTTTCCTACCTCCTTGATGAAGGGCATGTATTCAGTGTCCTTTGCATAAGAACCATACTCGTTCTCCACTTGAATAGCTATGATGGGGCCACCATTGTTAAACTGCAATTTAATTACCAGCAATTATCAGGAATGAACACATGCTTTAGCTGAACTCTGTCATTAATTTAATCTTTACAGAACTGGAAGATAACATAAGCAAGCAGATCGATTTAATTATATTTTCATTTAATATCAATGTTAAATCTACCTGATATGGTAAAAGTCTTGGAATAAGTTGATCAAAGAAGGAGTTGACTGCTTTTGTGAAACCCGGATAAGTTGTTCTCAACTTCATGTTTTTATCCTGCAGCAACCAGCTGAAAAAAAAAAAAAAAAGTTATAGGTGACAGCTGATACGTCTATCAAACGCAGAAACGTAAGGAAACATATCACATACTGTATCATACGAGGTGGGCTGTGAACCAAAAGCCAATTAATCGAGTGGCATCAATCATGCTCGTTTTGTCAAAACATGACTATCAGAGCTTCAGTGAAGCTCAGCATTTTGATCATTATCAAAAGCAACAGACTATTCTCAATCCCTTCCATTCCCTGGAGGAATGTTGAACTATTCGGAAATAACAACCTTTACGCCTTCTCTCCTCTCACTATCTAGCCATCCTTTCCTTTACTTCTATTTTGGTAACCGAACTGAACGATCCCGTCTTGTTAATAGGACTCTGCCCTATTAGAAAAATGTGTTGGGAAGAGGTGTGTGTGTGACCCTAATAACTCTGTGGTCTCTTACAACAACAGGATAAGTCAGATCACTGCATGTGTTCAGATAACAGAGATTATACAGACTACAGGTTTTTAGGATCCAGAGACAAGCTAATTATAACTAGCAATACTAGTTCTTGGGTTTGGCATGGTGATTTATTGAAAAATCTATGTAAGACTTCCAACCAAGGTGTGTATCCACTTCATTTAACAGAGTTTCATTTGTAAACGAACGGAAAGAGAATGCATGTTAAAAAAAATATATTTTAAATACCCGTAACTGACCTGGGCAATCCCCCTAAATCCCATTCAGCACAGATGTAGGGTCCTGGTCGGATAATCACCCAGAGACCCAACTCGGCTGCAAGCTGGATGTAGGCCCTGAGAGGAGACACAGTGGAGGAAAAACAACAACAATACTGTTTATGAATGACTCACCGGCTTTAATGCCTTATTAAATCATTAGGAGTTGATTTTAAGGATACCAGCCTATGTGGCTACTGTTAGTATACAGTCAAGGCTAACATAATGGAACAATTTCATTTAATTTTAAAAGAAAAATGGACCATATTTCCTGTTTTGTCACACAGTGCTTAGAGTGTGGCAAAAAGAAAGGGCGTTAAATAATTATATTAGGAAATCAGACAAAGGGTTGTAGCCAAGTATAGACAATCTCAAGGTGAAAAATCCATCTCCAAAGACCTTTTTATTTCTGTTTTCACTATACGTAACATAAGTTATCGAGAAGGTTAAGGCCCATGGCACTCAACCAAAGTTCTGCGGATATAGCCGCAAAATATTGTTTGCACTGTAAGGGTGGGTCAAACTGCCAATAGAAACATGCAGGAAGCTCATTTATGGATACAGGAAGTGGTTGTCATTCTATTTGAATTTAAAATGATTTATTAAACAAACAGTATTTTGCAGTACTAACAACTGCATGAAACATTGTGGAGAGAAAATATCGCCATCAATTTGAATTTAAGTTCAGAGGAAATTTAGATGAAGTTATTTGACAAAGAAATACAATGTTACCAATGTTTGTATAGCTCTGCGTAAATCATTGATCACAAAATTGTTTCTCACTCTAAATCCAGCTGATCCTTAAAGTTGAAGACACCTCTCTCTGGCTCATGCAAGTTCCATGGCACATATCTGAAAGATGATGCAACACATAAGGATCTCAGTAACTCTCAACAGTAATTCAGACCTGACTCCGTGTACAAAGAAACAGGCTTTGGATAGACCATGTAAGACTTTACGTTGTAAGAGTGTTGAGGCCACAGGCTTTCATCTTCAGCAGTCGGTCCTGCCAGTAGGCTCTGGGGACGCGGAAGTAGTGGATGGAGCCCCCCAGGACGAGAAAGGGCTCTCCCTCCAGAGTGAACTGGGATGAGTTGGCCCTTAGTCCCTCCACATGGCGGCTCATCTTTCTTTTTGCTTCAGGTGGACGTCTGGTAGAGACAAAACATTTTGGAATAAGAGTGATCATGCGTTTTGGATATGTACCAAACTAATTCAACTTGCATATGTCCAGGCTTTTGACATGGTTGTCAACAAAAGCAACTTGGGCATGGTTTTAAAATCATGCCCCCTCATATTTGCAAAAAGTTCCAATTGCACTCAGACTTAAGTAAGACTTTGAGTGAGGTCAATAAACAGCAACATATCTACCTAGCCCATGGCTCATGGGTCTGCAGATAGGGTCAGGTAAGTTCCTTGACAAATAATGGTAGATACATTAGGTTCAGGAACTCAGATTTGGACACATGTTGCAGACTCTGTACACACACGCACACACTCACACACACACGCACGCACACACACGCGCGCGCACGCAAGCACGCACACACGCGTCCCTCTGGCAATTACTGCTATAACGTAGACAACAACAATACAAAATTATTATTTATAATAAACAAACTCAATTTAATCCCTACTTTTGATGTTATTTGCAATTTTGTTGCAAGAGTTTGTTGGTTTTTCAAAAATATGTTTATATTTGTATATTATAATAATTATATGAAATATGTGTATGGTTGTTTGTAACATGGCAATAAAACTATATTATCTGATGTCGCTCCATTTTATGGTGGCTGTGGGCATCGAAGTCCTTAAGGCCACCATAAAATGGACAGACATCAGATAATACAACGCTGCCATGTTACAAACAACCACACACATATTCAATATAATTATTATATTATACAAATATTAACATATTTTTGAAAACCAAACAAACTCTTGATAACTATCAAGCAACTTATGCCAACTTCCTTTGTCTTCAAAGCATGTCTTTAGACCTATCATTCCTTTGATATGCGTAAAACATTTAAGTTGTTCCCGCAAGATAACTAACTTATTCCCAGCTAATTATCTTGTGCGCACAAGACAATAGCTTGTGAGCAGCAGATACAAAAAAATCACCGGGACTCTGCACACGGGAAAGTGGTGGGGACATACATTTGTCAGAGAAAATTTGTCAGGATCCTGTTTGTGGACTTCAGCTCAGCGTTCAACACCATCATCCCAGACATCCTCAGAACCAAACTCTCCCAGCTCACTGTGCCAGCCCCCACCTGTCAGTGGATCACCAACTTCCTGACAGACAGGAGGCAGCAGGTGAGGCTGGGGAACATCACATCAAGTACCCGGACAATCAGCACTGGCGCCCCCCAGGGGTGTGTGCTCTCCCCACTGCTCTTCTCCCTCTACACTAATGACTGCACCTCAGGAGACCAGTCTGTTAAACTCCTGAAATTTGCAGATGACACAACGGTCATCGGCCTCATCCAGGACGGTGACGAGTCTGCATACAGACAGGAGGTTGAACAGCTGGTCCTCTGGTGCGGTCAGAACAATCTGGAGCTGAACAACCTCAAAACTGTGGAGATGACAGTGGACTTCAGGAGGAGCCCCACAACACTGCCCCCCATCACCATACTGGACAGAACTGTGTCTGCTGTGGAAACCTTCAGGTTTTTGGGATCCATAATTTCCCAGGACCTAAAGTGGACGTCCAACATCGACTCCATTAATAAGAAGGCCCAGCAGAGGATGTACTTCCTGCGCCAGCTTAGGAAGTTCAACCTGCCACAGGAGCTGCTGATCCAGTTCTACACTGCCATCATCCAGTCTGTTCTCTGCACCTCCATCACTGTGTGGTTTGGATCAGCCACAATACAGGACAGGAACAGACTACAACGGACAGTCAGGACTGCAGAAAGACTCACCGGTGCCAGCCTGCCCTCCATTCAGGAATTATATTTTTCCAGAGTCAGGAAACGGGCTGGTACCGTCACTGCAGATCCATCACACCCTGGACACAACCTGTTTCAACTTCTCCCCTCTGGTAGGCGCTACAGAACTCTGTACGCCAAAACTTCCAGACACAAGAACAGTTTCTACCCACAGGCCATCACTCTGTTGAACAGTTGACAGCATCACCATATATATTTATATTTATATTTATATTATCTATGCATCCTTTGCACTCTGCATCAATGCACTATTGACACTGTCTACAAATGTCATTGTAGCTGGTGTATGTGTATGAGTGTATATGTATATACATACATATGTATATATATATGTGTGTGTGTGTGTCTGTGTATACATATATATACATACCTTTCTATATATATTTATATTTTTTGTTTACTGTAAATAACAACTTTAATGTTTATTCTTGTAGAGCTTGTTGTCCTTGTTTTTAGCTATATGTTTGTCTATTTCCGTGTTAGTACTTGATCAAAGAAAGACCGGAGTCAAATTCCTTGTATGTGTACGCATACTTGGTCAATAAAGCTGATTCTGATTCTGAAAACCTACTTCCCCGGAAAATCTGGCAATTCTCATCGCATTTCCTGATAGTTACATAATGTTTCATAAATATTTGAAGCAGGAATACACTCTTAGTCAACACCAAAGCTCACAGTTGAAATGCTTGGTCCTTAGAGACTCATACGAGTGTATAGCCTAAATTATCTTGGGGGCACAAGATAAATAACTTTTTCCCAAAAAATAATTGTCTTGTGCGCACGAGATAGATAACTTGTTCCCACAAGATAAATATCTTGTGCGCACATTATAGGCGGACAAGATGATAACTTGTGCTCACGAGATAAAAAAAAAAACGCCTTTCGGGACTTTAAGGGCTCCGTACCTTCTTATCTTACCTTATTAATTGATGAAATAGTATTCCACTGATTATAAAACATAGAAGAAGGGTATATTTATTTTTCAAGCCACCAACCATGTATAATATCCCTCTGAATGACTGCTACAACAATTCGGCTTGAGCAAACAAACAAGTGTTGTCAGAAGGATTCAAAGCCCAACTGCCCTTTGAGCTCTCTTCGGACTAGTTCGACGGCTATAAATGTAATCTAAGTTACTAAGTTAAGTTAGTAGTTTAGTTTGAGAAAAAGCCAAGAAGGAGGACATGTTTACAAAACGTAATATATTTAAATGCAATCCAGCAGGAGGCAGTTGCACCGCACAATGAGGACTTATCTTTTTTATATATATTTGTCGAAAACTCGTGATGTGCTTTTCTGAGCAAGTGGTAACATAGCCAACCAGCCGCAGGTCTTACAGACTGTACACCGTAACCCCCCCTCCCCCCCCCCCCCTCTCTCCCTCTCTCCCTCTCTCTCTCTCTCTCTCTCTCTCTCTCTCTCTCTCTCTCTCTCTCTCTCTCTCTCTCTCTCTCTCTCTCTTTCTCACTCACACACACAGAGAGTCACAGACACACGAATACCCTCTCTCCTAAAAAAAGCTAAAACAAGTATATCATTGTTTTGATACAACAATAGTAGCTATTTTTTGGGAGTATTCCAGGCCCTACTGCATTGTCATCCTGTTGAAGCTCCTGGTACAAGCTCCCTCTCAATGCAAAAGGATACTCATCTAACTAAAGTTTTGGCAATATATATATCAAGGTAAGATATTATTCTGACTTTTTAGTGATTTGGTGTGGTACCATGTTCCAATAAAGCAGAATACAAATTAATATGTTTGTAGCCCATTCGTTGTTTATTTACTTCTTAAACATTTACCCATAATAGTCTTTTTTATTCTTCATCAAAAAATGATACTTTTCCAAATCAAGGATACATCCATATTTTAATGTAATGCCAAATATTATACTGTATCATTTAACAAAACACTAGTTTGTCTACTGTTCGTTCCTATTTTACAAAGCTGTCGTCATAGGAGAATGAGCTGGCGTATGGAGGGACTGAGTGCCAGCTCATTGAGGGACAACTGTTCAATGACCTCACTTGAAGTCTCACTTAAGTCAGAGTGCAGTTGGAACTTTTTGCAAAATGAGGGGGCATAATTTGAAAACCAAGCCCAAGTTGCTTTTGTCGACAACCACGTCAAGCCTGGAAATGTGCAAGTTGAATTAGTTTGGTACATATCCAAAACGCATGATCACTCTTATTCCACACTTTTTTGTCTCTACCTAAGAAAGATGAGCCGCCGTGTGGAGGGACTAAGGGCCAACTCATCCCAGTTCACTCTGGAGGGAGAGCCCTTTCTCATCCTGGGGGGCTCCATCCACTACTTCCGCGTCCCCAGAGCCTACTGGCAGGACCGACTGCTGAAGATGAAAGCCTGTGGCCTCAACACTCTTACAACGTAAAGTCTTACATGGTCTATCCAAAGCCTGTTTCTTTGTACACGGAGTCAGGTCTGAATTACTGTTGAGAGTTACTGAGATCCTTATGTGTTGCATCATCTTTCAGATATGTGCCATGGAACTTGCATGAGCCAGAGAGGGGTGTCATCAACTTTAAGGATCAGCTGGATTTAGTGTGAGGATTTTTATAGAGTAATACAATGGGGGGAGGGGGGGGGGGGGGGGGGGGGGGGTCCAATTCCTAATAATAGTGAAAAATATTTACAGTACACTGAGCGCTGGTTATTTTTATTTTTTTTCCAGGGCCTACATAAAACTAGCAGCGGAGTTGGGTCTCTGGGTGATTCTGCGTCCAGGACCCTACATCTGTGCTGAATGGGATTTAGGGGGGCTGCCCAGGTATAAGTCATTCCATCTGCATCTGTTTGTCAAAATTGGTCTGTGTGAAATCCATTTTCATAATTTACAGCATTTATCCATTGTTTTCTCTGTAGCTGGCTATTACGTGACCGAAACATGAAGTTAAGAACAACCTATCCGGGTTTTACTGAGGCAGTTAACTCCTTTTTTAACATCCTGATTCCAAAATGTGAACCATTTCTGGTAAGTCTATGTGAATCCTTAATGTTAGAATGGCTGCACAAGCGAAATATATACATTTATGTACATGTATACATTTCTCAACTAAATATCTTTCACAGATGGCTTCTGCTGTGCTTGGTTCCTGGTTTCTTTTCACAGTATAAAAAAGGAGGCCCTATCATTGCAGTTCAAGTGGAGAATGAGTATGGATCATATGCCAAAGATGACCAATACATGCCTTTTATAAAAGAGGTGGGGATATATTTTCTTTTGTTTACACAACTGTTATAACTGTGTCAGTGCATGTTGTTGAGGCTCATACCAGACAATGAATCAAAAGACAGGCTTCTAGAATTGTTTTATTCACTCTCAATATACAGTAACAACCCTCTGGAGGTCTCTCTGGCTGTTTCTTCTTGTTTCACTGGTTTGACTGTAGAAGATAAGGGTTTCGGTACGGCAAATAGCCTCTTACTGATATTACTGTCCCACATCACTCCAAACTATACCTGCATTACAGCTAGGGTTTCCCTTCCACATACCGCATGCTTTGATGAAGAGGCTGCAACCACGTGTATAGCTGCAGTGAAAAATATTTACCTTTGACAGGCTCTCCTGGCCAGAGGGATCAATGAGCTCCTTCTGACTTCCGACAACCGAGAGGGGTTGAAATTTGGAGGAGCGGATGGAGGTATTGAAGAAAACTGCTGGATGTAAACTGCTGTAAAATCTCTCCTTACGTGTACTGCATAGTTGATTCCACACCGTTGGCTACTTAGAAGTGCAGTCCATATGGTAAAGATATGAATTATTTTTATGTGTTTCCTTTCTTAGTCCTCAAGACAATAAATCTTCAAAGGTTGTCCTTTGGTGCCATTCAGTCACTAGCAGACATGCAGGTCAGTGCAGGACCCTCTGTTGTATCACTGCAGGTTTGGGACCATATACCCTCTCACGGTAGGTGTAATATATACAGGTGTCTTCTTTCTTCTCAGCCCCGGAAACCTCTCATGGTGATGGAGTATTGGTCAGGCTGGTTTGATGTCTGGGGTGAGCCTCACCACATATTCCAAGCAGAAGGTAAGGACCTTTGCAATCAAGGATAATATGTGCCTATACTATAGTGAATACTATACTAAAGTACACCACATCATATACTGGTCATACTATATCATGCTCCATATACGACTGTACGGCTCAGTTTTGAGTTTTTTTCCTATAACACATGGAACTATCCATTGACATGAACATGTGTGTATGGTAAGCAGTATAGTTCAGTCTTATAGTTGTCCATTCTTTGCAAGGCCCATTTTGTCTTGTAAGGACTGCACCATTGTCTCGCTCTTGCAGACATGCTGGCGGTGGTGACAGAGATCCTGGAGCGTGGCATTTCCATCAACCTCTACATGTTTCACGGTGGAACCAACTTTGGCTTCATGAATGGGGCGGTGGACATGGGAATGTACAAGCCACAGGTTTGCAGTTATGGTACGTTTGGAATCACATCTATGAATATTCTAGGAGATGATCTCATTCAATCGTAATAGTAACTTGTCCAAGTATCATCCAGATTACGACGCTCCACTGTCTGAGGCTGGGGACTGCACCATGAAATATCAGTTATTGAGGGATTTACTCCACCAATACCACAGTAAGGTTAAAAAATCCTCCATGTATTACTTAACTCATTGTGTGCTTTCCCTTTTAATGCATTACAAATAATTCATTTTATTCACTGTCCGTAAAGGTGAGCAGCTCCCTGTGGTTCCTCCTCTCCAGGGCCGGAGCGCCTACCAGCCTGTCATCATCCACCGGCACCTGTCACTGTGGGACGCTCTGCACTTCACTGAAGTGAGCTTCAGACAAACCAATCTATGGGATACATACAATATAGTATTACTATATATATATATATATATATATATATATATATATATATATATATATATATATATATATATATATAACAATATATAGTACCCTCTGTTATCCTCAATGTATGATGTTTTTTGTTATAATATTATGATGGCTCAAATGTGTAAACTTGGTGTATTACATTCACTAATATTTTCTAGCCTATAAAGTCAACAAGGCCAGTGAACATGGAGAACCTTCCAGTGAATAATGGCAATGGTCAGTCATACGGCTACACTCTCTATGAGACCACAATCACCAGAGGAGGCAGTCTCAACTCCAGGAAAAACATCAGGGACAGAGCTCTGGTGAGTAAAAATTAAAGAAGATTATTACAATTTCGCACTGTTAGAAATGTGGCTCCTAATTGTGACTTCTTCCAGGTTTTCGTGGAGAGACAATTTGTAGGTATTTTGGACTATAAGACTCCGGAGCTTGCATTGCCTGATGGGAAGGTATTATGTCATGTGTGTGTGTTAAGTGTGTGACTGTGCTCGTTGAAAATGTATGCCAGATTGCAGCTTGAGAATACTTTATATCACTTTGTCAAATCAAACAAAGCCTTTTTCTAAGGTCTTTTGTAACATAAATCATAAACTGCAACACCTCATTGGAAAAGTGAACCAACAAAGTAATGTATGTTTTCTCCCAAAAATAAAACTATAGAGATAAAACTTGATTAATGGCCTCATGCTGTTTTGAGCAAAACGTAAACATGAAAAGTTAGCTTACCTTGTGAAATATATTTGCTGCTGCAAATGGGATTTTTTGTCCAACTCATGTTTTATTTATTTCCTTCTGAAGGCTGAGAGAACATTAAGTTTACTCGTGGAGAACTGTGGGAGGGTGAATTATGGGAAAGCCTTGGATGAACAACGTAAAGGTATGCTCTTAACATACTAACTAGAGAGAGAGAAAAGGCAAAGCTCTCCCCCTTCTGAAAACAGTCAATTTTCCTTATTCTGTATAACCCAACAAACAGGCATTGGTGTTATGTTGCTGTCAATAAGGTCTCAACGTATCTGTCCACTTATTGTATTTTGTTTCTTCCTTCAGGAATTGTGGGAGACATTGCATTAAATCATGCAACCCTGGAAGGCTTCACTATTTACTGTTTGGACATGAAGCCAAGCTTCATAAAGAGGTCCATCCCAGTCTTTTCTATTACTTTACAAGGACATGGCCAGATCCAGTCTATAATATGTATACTGCTAAACGTATCTATGTGGTTTTCTTGTCATGCAAATGTATAGGTAGACTCTATAGCAACTTATCTGTTGTAAATGACGTGTACTACGTGCCCTTTTATCTAAGCCAAGGACTGTTGATGACTGACTTGGTGACAGTGTAAGTCCATGTTCCAGGCTAAACTCATCCCAGTGGAGCTCTGGCCACCAGAGGCACTCCTTCCCAGGGTTCTTCCAAGCCAGGCTGCATGTGGACGGCCATCCCAAAGATACTTTCGTCAGGCTGCCTGTGAGTACAGTAGCCAGCCTACTTCCTTGTTTATCAATTGAAAATGTATCTTGTCAGTGTGATTGGTCCATTGTCACATCCTTATTCAAACAAGACAACTATAGGCTTCCTCAAAATAATTAACATATTCCCCAATATGTTATCATAAATGTGTATATTTCGACAGGGTTGGGGTAAAGGAGTGGTATTTATTAATGGAAAGAACCTTGGACGCCACTGGTCCATTGGTCCTCAGAAGTTCTTATATCTCCCTGGACCGTGGCTTCAGAATGGAGATAATCAGGTGAACTTGAGCAGTGTAAAATGCATACTGTTCATGCATTCGTGACTTTTGAGTACCGATTATTTATAGACTACAACATGCACACAGACATTCTGAAATGGGATGCTTTATGTTTCAGATAACAGTCTTTGAAGAACAAAGGGCTGAGGAGAAGATATCATTTACAGACAAATCTGATCATGGAAAAACAACTGACGTTTATAAATTGCCTTTTTGTACCCTGATGTGAAATAATGATTATAAACATGGATAGATATATGCAAAACATAATAATAATAATAATAATAATAATAATAATAATAATAATAATATCAATAATAATAATAATAATAATCATATAAGTTTGAAATAATGTAGGCTTATAAAAAGTCCATAGGTTTTTCTCAAATTTAAAGTAAATAGAAATGTGTCTGATTGTTTTTCATAAATACTTAATTCAACGTTTGTTCTTCCTTATATTGCAGTATTTATTTGTAATTACCTTTTTTAAAGGGGTAAATGTTTTCAGAGTCGCCTTTCTCTTCTCTGCTGATGGCCCGTAACGATCTGACACGCCCCCACGCTATCCTATTGGATAAAATGCTTGCACATCACTGAAGGACATCCGTCTTATTCACAAAACCCGGTAGTAGCAGTGGACAACAATATTTCCAGAGAAAAGCACAGACTGTTAAGTGCAGACGAGCGGTGACAGCAGTCGAGAAGTGCGTTTATCGGTCATTTAAAGTAGCGCTGCAGTTTTATGTCTACTGGCTTTTTGTAAAAAAAAGATGTGTTAGACAGAACCTAGTTACAAGATTGGAGTTGAACAAGTAGACATATGAAATGACTAGAAGTTGTGGCATAGAACACGAGGCTGAGGTGCTAAGGCTGAATTGACAAGAACATTTGAATACTATTTATTTTTGCGTTATTATAAGATTTCTTAACGTGTTTTGTAACATACTGACAACTCCTGGATAGCCCAATGGATATTTTGTTGGACGCTTGTACCCTTCTGAGCTGCTTAGTTGGTTTGGTCTTTGGAGGACTGCTTTTTGCAGCTTACAAACTTGGCTTACTCTATCAATTGTTTCACAAGGTAAGTTTAATCCTTGTTGAGAGTGATGCATTGTATTCTCCTTCCATATTCCTTTGTTCTGCTACTGTCTAACATGCTTTTCTAGTAATTCATGGCAATCAGTGAAATAGCCTACATTTCGTTTTTCAATTACTATGCATGGTCCACAGTGTGTTATAATTCCGCCCAAAAAGTTCCATGCTCCCTATATGTCTGTCATTTTCATACATGGACATAGTTAGTCAGTCATGTAATCATTTGCATCAGTGGGTGAAAGGTAACCTGGTGCAGTAGAGACTCCATGAGTGAAATGTGAGAAGAGGTAAACTTTGAACAGCCCTGTGGCTATCTAATTCAAAGGCCATAACAACTCCTTAGGGCAAGACCCAACAGAGAATTGCACAAAGCAATTTTGAGGGGTCATGGCAAATCTGCTGTTCAGGTTGAAATATGCAACTATAACTGTGGCAAAAGCAACAGATAGCTTCTTGGTGCGCATGAGTCAACTCAGTTCCTTCCCAGATAGGGAATTAAATTCGTTTCAGTTTCATCTCCTGCTTGACAGTTAGCAAGTTTGCATGTTAGCAAATCGCTGAGTTCCTTTGCTGTTTTCAAATCCCCTGTTTGAATTCACCTCCATCCCCCAGACTGAGACCAAGAGTCCACGTCATGGTGGAGAGAGTGTGGCTGAGGTTCTCCGTGCTCACGGGGTCAAGTACGTCTTCACCCTGGTTGGGGGTCACATCTCGCCCATCCTTGTGGCGTGCGAGAAGCTTGGAATCCGCATTGTGGACACCAGACATGAGGCCACCGCTGTATTTGCTGCTGATGCTGTGGCAAGGCTCTCGGGTATAGAAATAGTACCCTACAGGACTTTGATTCCCTTTATAGAATAAACGTGCCTGTGTTCTTGTATTTGTGAATTACTAACGACTAAGGTTAATTACTACTTTCACTTGCATTAGCTCAGGGTAGAATCATACTGTAGACAGAAGCAAATGCCCTTCTCTGTAGTGTAATAAATCACTGGATAACTCATGTTTACCTTGTCGCTGTTTGCAAACAAAGGCCTTGTTTGTTGTTGTTGTTGTTGTTGTTGTTGCAAATAAGAGTGTCATAATGACTTGCGTGGTTAAGTAAAACATGAAACAACGTTTTTTTCCTCCCCCAGGTACCGTTGGCATAGCAGCAGTGACAGCAGGTCCTGGCCTCACCAACACAGTGACAGCCGTGAAGAACGCTCAGATGGCCGAGTCCCCGCTGCTTCTCATTGGAGGCGCTGCTAGTACCCTGCTTCAGGTCGGTGAGGTTCATAGGGACCTCATTGCTCTGAGTCTTGACATCACTTTGTCACTGCATTGTTTTGAACCAATGTTTTGACTTCGGTTTGTGCAGGGTCGGGGAGCACTGCAGGACATAGACCAGATGTCTCTCTTTAAACCTCTTTGTAAGTTCTGCGCGTCCGTCAGAACTATTAGAGAGATAGTACCTACCGTACGCAAAGCTCTGGCCATAGCTCAGTCCGGAACCCCCGGTCCGGTCTTTATAGAATTCCCCATTGACACCCTCTACCCCTTTCACCTGGTATCCAAAGAGTTTGGAGTGAAAAATCCACCCAAAGGGCTGATGGGAAAAGTTGTCACATGGTAGGTGTTTATGCATAATTGGGGATTTGTTTTGCTTATAATGCAAGCTTATTTTCCCAGATTTATGCCAGCAGTATTCAGTAGTATTTCAAGTCCTTGTATGCAACGGCTTCTTTCATAAGGTATCTACAGAACCATCTAATAAACCTGTTTGCTGGAGCATGGGAAAGCAGAGATGTATCCCCCCTTCCTGTCAACATCCCTCAGGCAACAGATGATCAGGTAGGGTTAATCCCAGTCTTCATCTACAAATTAATTCTGTGGTGAAATAGAAGACTGTCAGGCACCAAAATGGACCCAATATTAATTCAGCCTCTGACACTCTTTTCTGCAAGCTAAAGAGTTCAGCGTCACAAGCACATTTTTACCACACTCCCTACTGGAAATGCCTAATATCTCAAACAAGCCTATCGACTTATGAGCTGTTTCACGTCTGTAATACAATTAGTTCTCATTCTAGGTTTGGATAATAGATCATTTGGAAAAGCAGTACTATGAGATTTTACCCTCCTGTAGCTCTTCCCCTGAAAAAATGGCAGAATATTTGCCTTGCTTGCAGCTAGCATCTTTCAAGTAAAACATAAGACTCTACTGTTACACACACACTCTGAATGATTGATGATCACTGATACACGCCCAGGTACAAAAATGCATAGAGCTGGTGAGCAGAGCGAAGAAACCTTTGATTTTGCTGGGCAGTCAAGCTACACTACCCCCAACCCCTGTTGACAACATCAGGTATTTTATATCCTTAAATGCATCCTCTATTTTCATCTCAACATAAGTTGAATTTAGTGCACAAAACTGCATGTTATTTCCATTCAAACCACATGAAGTCATAAAGTGTTACTACTGTTTGAAAATGTAATTTGCATAAAAGCCTGCAGTCCTGAAAATCGTTCTGCTTTGAAATGAGGTGAGGGGTAGTACAAAATATTCCTAAACACCCCCATAAAACCTATTGATCTCTGTTATTTACAGAAAGGCTCTCGAATCGCTGGGTATTCCCTGCTTCCTGGGGGGTATGTCCCGTGGCATGCTTGGTAGGGATAATCCCATTCACATCAGGCAGAACAGACGGGATGCCCTGAAAGATGCTGACCTTGTGCTGCTGGCGGGTGATCTATCCCTCTAGATTTATCTTGTATTATATTTTCACTGCACCTACAGTATATTGCTGTCTTGTCACAAACCGTATCTTTTTGGATGCTTCAATGTTGTGTTCGTTCCAGGCACTGTGTGTGACTTCCGTTTGAGCTACGGCAGAGTTCTGAACAGACGCAGTAAAATCATTGCTGTCAATAGAGATAAGACCCAGCTGCTGAAGAATTCGGACATGTTTTGGAAACCTACTGTGGCCATTCAGGGTACAACAACAGAATATAACTTACAGTACATGCATATTCGAGATGAAAAGCTTGTCTCGTGGCATGATTAATGATCATTTAGGGTAATTTCGTGTTTCTCAGGTGATGCTGGCTCCTTTTTATTACGCCTGTCTGAGGGCCTGAAGGGTCACAAATGTCCTGAGGAATGGGCCCAGAGTTTGAAGGCCGGAGATGTCACAAAAGAGAAGGCAAACATGTAATATTGCTCGCCTTTTATTCAGGCTGTTATTGGATCGTTTTTTTTATTCATAATCCATACAACATATTACGTACACACTACAGACATTTGATACAAGTATAGGAAAAGAGGTTAGGCTTGTTACAGTGTAACACATTTAATTTAGAATTTTCTGTGAACAAAACATAGACTTCGGTGGTCGACATGATTGTGAACGTTCTCAGAAGTGTTGATGACCTGACAATTTAACAGTGCCCCCTCTTCTGGATCTTGAATGCAACACAGATACAGAGAAACCTCACAAGCACTTTGGCATAGCCATGAACCAGCTCATACTATAACTAAAAATTAAAGGGGCTTTTAAACTTTTTACTTAAAACCCTGGGTGCCACATACATACATACATACATACATGCATGCATGCATGCATGCATGCATTCATTCATTCATAGATGCATAAAACTTGAATTTATTTAATACCAAGTATGTTCGCTGTGCTTTGTCCACTAGGGCCAAGGCCGATGAGAAGACAGACCGCCACCTGAACCCTTTGAAGGTCCTGCATCACGTGGACGAGCTCATGGCTGAAGACAGCATCATTGTGGCAGACGGAGGGGACTTTGTAGGCAGTGCTGCTTACATCATGAGACCAAGAGGTCCTCTCCGCTGGCTAGACCCAGGTTAGAAACCCAACTGGTAACTCACAAAAGAAATAGCGTCACACTTAGAAATGACGGAATGGTTTTTAATTCATTAATTTAAGGCATATGATATGCAAATTAAGTTTCAGGAGCTAGTGATTTATTTAACTGTTTAACGATTTCATTTATTTTCTATTACTATTTCATCTCCTGACATGAATAGCAGCGTTTATATTCACTTTAAATATTAATTCCCCCTGCAATTACATCCCATTAAGTGTTTGAGAATCTTGAAGATAACGTATTGCTCTTTACCCTAAAAGGTGCATTTGGAACCCTGGGAGTTGGAGGAGGCTTTGCACTGGGTGCAAAGCTGTGTCGACCTGAATCGGAGGTATAGCTTTTAGTGCCCAATTATGTTTCAGAATGTGTGGTCTAATCAGAGATCATGGTTTTATTCTATTTGTGTGTATCTACCACAGGTATGGATTATATACGGGGACGGCTCTTTGGGATACAGTGTTGCAGAGTATGACACATTTACCAGACACAAGGTAAACCACCCATCCGTATTCGAAATCATCCACAAACAGACATTGACATTGGGCTTATCATGACACCAGCCACCCCCTTATGTCACCTTCTTTCACCAGACTCCAGTTATATCCCTGGTGGGAAACGATGCGTGCTGGAGCCAGATCTCTAGAGAACAGGTGCCCATCCTGGGTAGCAACGTAGCCTGCGGCTTGGCATTTACAGGTGTGTTTTACGCTACATTGGGATCCTCTGCGCTGATCTGTATAAAGCTGTGTAGAAGCTACATGAGGTTATTCTAATTTTGTATCAGGCCATTACAGAAATGACTGGTCAAACAACAATGTACTGCTGCTATGCCAGATTTTGGACAATATTTATAGTCGCTGGATCTCATAACCAGATTTTTTTTGTATGGACACATTGAACGTGTGTGTGTGTGTGTATTATATATTTTATTTTACAGATTATCATATAGTTGCTGATGGTTACGGAGGAAAGGGCTACCTTATAGGGCGTGACGACGAGGACAGGGTGGATGACATCATCAAAGAAGCTCAGAGAGAGGCCCTGGCGGGCAAAGCAATACTTCTCAACGTGCTAATAGGGAAGACCAACTTCAGAGAGGGCTCCATCTCTGTGTAGTGTAGAGTCAGATCCAACCCCCCAGCCTCTGTGGGCCTGCCTAGCTCGCAACCAAGTCCTTAAACACACCAGGCTAGAATCCCAAAGCTCCATATGCTGTAAAACCGCTGCCTCTCTTGAAGGGATGAACAGAAATGTGACGGAAAGGTGCTTTGCTAAAGGGGACATCTAACTATTCAGGAACTCTGCTGTGTCATTGTCATCCTTTCAACAGCCTATCATATACAAGTGGTTTGGTATACTTGAGTTTAAGACCTTTTTGACATTTGATTGATTGGGAAACCCAATAACAAAACAAATAGGTAGGTTGCAGTATATTTGATTCATTGGGATATGGTTTGTTCATGGTACACTCGTATCTGTATTTTACAAAAAGATATGCGCACCAAAAAGGTTCATTGGTTTTTAAATTGCAAGAAATATTTAAGTTTAAAGTTGAGTACCTCCTGACATAGTGTAGCGTTAAATCCTTGCAAGATTCAAACAATACTGTTCAATAACAATACTTTACTGTTCTGTTTAAATCCATATATCATTCAAAAATTGCAAGAAATAAATTCCCACTATAATCTTAATGTTAACTCACATATGCCTTTAACCATTGAATGTAGGACTCAATACTGTACATTTATCTCCACTGTCCATAAAACCTATTACTCATGCAGTAGTGTGTACTTCGAACTGTATGAAAGTACCATACTGTTTATTAAAAAGGGAGGAATTACTACTAATACTAAAATGTAACTATTGCAAATCATAATTTGATTGATTTTCAATAGGATAAATATTATTGGGTAATGTTTTTTTTTTTTAAACATGTCATTTACTTGTTATTAGTATATAGCCAGATTATGAAGTTCTCCAAGTGTAACTCTGCACATTGGTCAAATTAATGTGCTTTTTGGGATACAATTCGATTATATATCGCAAGCAATGTAACTGCTGGAAGAATTTATTGGGCTATGGTTTGTAAAGGGATTGATCTATGTGTGTTTTCAAAGGTATGTGCCTGACAATATATGATGTACTGTACATGCATTTAAAAATGTAACTACTGGGGTAATACAGGTGTAAATGGGAATAATGATTTCCAGTGTTTAAAACAAATAAAAAAATCATTTATGGTTGGAATTTTTTTCTACTACATGCTCATTTAATTTATACAGCCATACATCTTATTTTTATAACAGGATTGTTATACCTAGTAGGTGTTACAATAACTAACATTTGTGCTTTTGTGATTACTGTGGTGGAAATTTCTTAACAAATAACTCACTCAATAAACCAGAGACTGTCTTTACTTGGGTTTATTTGCACTTTGAAGTGGGTGCACAGCCTTCACATACTAAAATCTATTAAGCAATTAAAAGACTAAACTCAGTCGCTTTTATACATGTCTAAGTACCCCAAACTGACAAAGAAGAATCTCCCTTCGAAGGTAATGAACAGGGACAAAGCTATTGGTGACAGTATTACTACGTACAACTGTTACATCTACAAATATTTGTAACACTAATGAAGTCATAGTAAACACTTTTCATCACCCCTCTTTTTGCCATAAACCTATAAAGGCATTTAGACAGCACAATTATAATTTTTTAATAAGTGTTCTGTCAGGGCAAGTGTTGTCCATAATATACAGCTGTGATTTATTTTGTGACAGAACTACATTAAACTGGGAAAGGGCTGATTTAAGAGGAATTACTAGAAAGCACAACTTCAGAAAAATTAACAGGGGAAGCCATTCCAAGTGTTTAAACCATATCCTTGCAGGATTTTACTGGGGGAGTTGCAGGAGAAACTACAAATATGTAACCATTGATATTTAGTCTACTTTTCTTAGCCCATATCATACAGGACAAAATGATATAAGGTTAGACACCCAGTACTTTAGAAGATATTTCATTAAAGAAGTACAGACAGTGCCCTTTGCCTGCACTATGCACAACTAAAATGCTGTCACTTAAACAGCAAACAGTTGGTCCTCAATGGCTCAAACTAGTTGAGAAGGGCCTGGCTGCAGCTTACCTAGCAAGGATAGCTGAAATTCCATAGTATACCCTTCTGTAAAGCATTAACATTATTTAATTAAAACGATATAAAGTGTCATAATTTCCCAGACAGATTGATTTATCTGTATCTCAACGGCAAAAATAAGGTCAACTTGACTGCAAAAGAATAATAGTGTTTTCTCATAGATTGCCAGCAACCTTCTATAGAGTATATAGTATAGTATAGTACTCGAATCTACTCTATGATCTGTACTCTCTTTGATGCAGTTCTCTTCTTGCCCAATAGATGGAAGTCTAACATAACTTTCTTTATATATAGGCCTATAAGCAGTTTGTAGTAGTTTAGAACATCCTGTCCACGTCAGCCTTTTCTATTGATGCACATTCTTATCACCAGAGGACATTCATATTTCTTAGAAATGTTTAAATCTTAATTACACACACACACATTTTTTTTACATCGACGACAGTGGACTGATAAGATTGGCCAAACAGAATTAACTTGCTGATGCACACACATTTTGCATGCATAGGAATTGCATAGGTTTGCTGATGTGTCAAGCAAGTCTCAGCTGGTAAAGAATGTTTGTCTGGAACTATACAATACTAGGGTGGAACACAGTTTGACCGTATGAAAACCTCATTTCGTCCTTATCAATTTCTATAGGACCATAATTACATGATATTTATTAATGTTTTTATGTTTCCGTAACTTTATTGTCGTCAACATCTTGTGTTAACAGGAAAGCATTGTTGGCCACAGTAGCTTACTACATTAAAACAAACATGCTTTACATTTTTCATTGCATATTTAAAGACATTTACGGTAAAATGCCCCCAATCGATATGGATGCATGTCTTTGTAACCAGGGAATTGCTGCTACGACAGATGCACTCATTTGCAGGTTGAGGCAGCAGTTTATGGTGGGTAGAAAAAACGTCTTATCCGTAAGACATAACATCTCTAATGGATCAGAGGTATAACTGCAAATCAGAGAGACATTATTAGGAAGTGGTCCAAAGCGCTGTTCTTTGACAAACTTTTATTAGGCTACATAGACATACATCGAAATAAAGCTAAACTACACAGACATAAATCCAAATATAACTAGCGTATTTACACTGTAATTAGCTGCCACTCTGAAGTTTGCCACACTGTGGCTAAAAACAATGTGTGCTCTTTCCTGGGCGGTCCCTCTCTTCACCCTCTCTTTCTGTAGAACGGAACCAGTGAGTTCATTGTCAGGCTAGTAACTGCTGCATACATCATTTTTTGCCACTATCTTGCAGCTCTCGGCCGGCGTAAGACAACGACATTAGTTAGCTCTACTTTATAACCTCATGAGACGTGGGTCGACAGGTTGTGTACGCAGACTAAGGAAGGCAACTGAGAACATAACGGAGCGGACTAGCTTTGCTATAAAAACAGTAACTTAGACGTTAGTTATACTTCCTCTCAGGCTAACGTTAGCCATGTGTTGTTGTTTTTTATTATTATTTACTTTAGACACTGTTTGTTAAGATTGCATTACGTTAGCTAACATTAACATTACCCACGTTAGCTACCTGGGTAGCTGACAGAGTAGCTAGCTAGTCAGTAGCTCTGCTACCTTCACTGTTCAAGTTAGTTGATCAAAAAGTTTGCCAATCTCGAAATTATTTAGCGGCTGCAGCAAAACACTTGAAGACTTTCACGGACCTAACGCACACATAAATTGTCGGGGTAAGTTGTAACTAAATATGCAATACTACAAGATCACGTCGAACATGACATATAGTCGATTAACTACATACAGCCTGCAAGTCGGCGGTGTTTTGAGCGCTGTGCCCTGCTTTTCATTTACAGTCTAGTCAGTTAATAGCTGTCAAACGGTTAAAATGTAGTTGACGAAATACTTTATAGTTATGGTAATGTGAACTAACGTTAGCTAACTAGGTATTAAGTCCCTCAAACTTTCTTTGACGACAAGGCACAAGGAAATAACCTCAAAATACGTACATGGAAAGGCTGTTAACACATTTATTTAGCTAAATGTACATATCTCAATTTTAATCTTGTTTTGACATGCAAACGAAACCCATTGTGGTTTATCTAAATCATAAAGGTAATTGTCGTTGTAGCAGTTTGTACTTCCCTTTGTCTATAATATCACAACAATTTTATTTGTAAGATTTGTGCTTCTGTTGCAGTAGACGAATGGCCACTGTTGTAGCAGTGAAAACGGAGAAGCGACCTGTACCAGATTGTCAGGATGTCGACTCAAATGCCAAAAAACCCAGGTAATTCAATTCAAGTGCTATATAAGCCTCAAAATATTGTTTATAGAACAAACAGATTAGTGTTTGATGGTTTCCAAACAATGGCTGTATCTTTTCAACCAAATTCAAGGAGGGCTTAAGATCACACCGCATTCTATTTTAAATGCTTTGTTTAACCTTCATGTTGTCAAAAGGATTTGGGCACCATCATTGGAACCGTCACTCAATCTCTGCCTGCCCCAAAGGAAATTGCTGCCCAGCCTGAAGACTAAGCGAGCCCCCGAGTTGGTCTTAGTGATTGGCACTGGGGTGAGCTCGGCTGTGGCCCCCCAGGTCCCAGCGCTACGGTCCTGGAAAGGCTTAATCCAGGCTTTGCTGGATGCAGCCAACGATTTTGACCTGCTGGAAGAGGAGGAAAGTCGGCGCTTTCAAAAAAGTCTGCAGGAGGACAAGAACCTAGTCCACGTTGCACATGACCTTATCCAGAAACTCTCTCCGGTAAGATTTGCTTCCTTTCCCTACCACGCACAGGGCATTCAAAGCAATCCACAATGTGCATAGGAAAGTTAGGGCTATTGCTTATTTTCAAAGCAAACAACATTGTTTGTTTGGTTTCAGTCACTTTTAATGCCAGCAGGCAATTAAATATTTTGAGGTAATAAGTTTATGGATTACCAACAAATCCTTGACAGTCAACTCTTTACTATAGCGTGCACACTTCTTTCATTTAAACCACCTGTTTTATTAGTTGTCTGAGAACTGGGTCCATTGTTGTTTTCCTAATGACAGACTAAACTGCATGCTCACAAAACAAGCTGTTGTACCAAAGCCAACTGATTAGACCATTTAATGTCCACAGTTTAATTCTGTGGTGGTGAAAATCCCCCATTGAATAAACTTCTATTCGGGGGGGGGGGGGGGGGGGGGGGCAAAATTGCTCGCCCCTAGTATATCCCCGAGCCCCTCAATACTAGTTGGTAAACCAGAGCTGGCAGATGTGTCCATATTAACCGTTTGCCTTGTGTTATTCATGTCTCATCGCACCTTAGACATCTTGTTGTCAGAAAGCGAACACACCCCGCTTAAAGGCTTCATCCATCCTTTTGTATTTCCATCCCCAATCATGTAGACTGTAAGACCTGCCTTGTTGCTGTTGGCAACATATTTGGTAGGCTTTGTGCCTAGTGTGAGAAAAACAAGTTTTCTAATCTCAAATGGCCAAGGACTTTATAAATAACAATCTGGCCCAACAGGGTATGGAGCGCTTACAAGGAGACATGATAATGAGATAAAAAGCAATATATTTTCTCCCCTAGCATTTTCAACATACCCAGACCAGTCTTTTTCGAGAGAGGATTGGCCTTGTATTATGAGACTGAGACAGTCAGATAGCACTTTCAATCATATCAAACCCCTGGTGGTACCTAAAGGTTAAATGCATACAGTATGGCCTGGTTTCAAAACAAAAAGAGACGTATAATGGAAACCGTAAGTATTGAAGTGAAATTCTAAATGAAATCCATTAATCAGAAAGCTGTTGAACTGATGTGTGTTTAGTGGATGAAGGCGGTATGCTGCAGCCTATCCCTCTATCTGGCCCTAGGGATTCTGCTGACTACAATTAAAGCGATATGCTTCCACATTGGGCATAGCCAAACATGTAGCTGTAGAAAAACCCAGCTGTTCAATTTTGCTCCAAAGCATAGATCATGTGTCAGTTTTCTCCAGCTCACATTTTTAATCATAGGCATATTCACATGATCATCACCGATAAAAGGTTTTCAAAAGTGCTTATCCTCAAAATGACCCCTCTCACACTTCTCTGACACATTTTTTCAGTTTTTATTTGGCTTGGGCTTGCTCACGGAGCAGCTTAAGAAGTAAGCGACCAATGCACTTGTATCCCAATGGCCATTTGCAAGGTGGGACAAGCCAGCTGACTGCTGTTGTATGAAACAGTCTGGCAGTGTAATTAGGACAGCTTCTTGGCGTGCAATAATGGGTCTTAAGCTTAATCTGAAGGCTACATTCAAAGAGGACGTTTGTGACCTAAATCTTCTCATGCTGTTGTTCAAATAACTGAGTTGGCAGTTCATTGTGCTAATTAGCAGCTGTTGTTAACAACTTTATCAAAGTAGTTACATTTTATATGACCAGGAGGGAAACACGATGCTAATTTGGACTAACATTGCATGTTACTCTTAAAACTTGTCTCAAAATCATGCTCTGAAAGACATTCCCCCCCCATTTGGTTATTGCATAAGTCCCCAGACAAAAGGGCTGTGCGGCAAGTGAAGAGGTCAAGGACAGATGGGCTCCTAGAGCAGATGCTAGCTCCGGGATAATGAGTTCCTTCCTGTGGAAAACGTATCCTATCGCCCCACGCTAGACCTGTAATCTCTGGAGTGTAGCAACTCGTTCTCCTGGGCTAAGCCTCACCTCGGGCAGCGCGCTGCTTCTCTATTCATAGCAGCGTCTCCCTTCTTTCCTTTTTCCTCCGCTTCATGACGGCTTCCGTCCGTCATCGTACGCACTCTGGTCTAATGAGATTTGTCCCACACAGACCATTGCCATAATCTCGTGGCGACTCCCTAAAGGCCTGCCTGCAAACTCTTATGGTGTTTTCCATGGCCTACACCCTCACCTTGCGAATTATTGGCTGCCACCAAAATTGTAGAAAATAATTGATACAGTTTAAGAGCTATTTCTATGTAACGAAGCCCTATTATTGAAAAAAAGTTTCATTTGAAGTACAATATAAACCTAAAAGCAACACTGATTCCTTTTATAAGGCTGCATTTCAAACAGCCCCTAATCATAGTCATTTTTGATCTATTCATTTGCAGAGAACTGGTAACGTGCGCTCCACGTTCTTCAAGGACTGCCTGTACGAGGTGTTTGACGACCTCGAGTGCAAAATGGAGCACGCCGGGAAGCACTTGCTGCGCTCCGTCTTGCAGTTGATGGAGAGCGGTGCGCTGGTTCTCACCACAAACTTTGACAACTTGCTGGAGATCTATGCTGCCCACCAGGGCACCAAGCTGGAGTCTCTGGACCTTACTGATGAGAAGAAGGTTAGCCGCAACGCTGCCGACCCAGTTCCTCTAACCCCACTGTTTCCACATTTGGAAAACAGGGCCTTTTTTATTTCTATATTGTCTGTATGTATTGTCTGGAGTATGTTTGTTTTTAGCCTTGTGGTAAATCTTTGAAGATGGCACCAGTGTCTAAAATGCTGATCAGGAGACCGTTCTCTTTTAATGTCTTCACAACCTCCCGCTTCACAACTAGCCTGGCTCTCATATGCACAGAATAGGGTACGGTAAAACCAGGAAAAAAAGGAAGTGTTCTTTCTCTGAAGACGTAGTGTAGTGTTTTACTTTGTTGGGGTCAAAGTTCCAGCCTTCTTTTGCTGATGTCAAGATGTAAAGGTGGACCAATATTTGTCTATGGTTAACAAGAAGTATGGATATTCTCTCAAGTAGAGCCTGGACTTGCGTAATGTCCACCACTTCTCCTACTATGAAACCTCTTTGAAACGTATGCTTTCTTTAGTTTTGGTTTGTTTCATAAGCATATTAACCGAATATTTTACTCAATGTTTTATCGGGTTGCGTTTTTCCTACGTCGATTTCACACCAATTCAAATTTTCCTTTGTGCCGCTTCAATTTGCCCCTCAGTTGTGGTATTTATGCTCCTGCTCCATCAGGGCTAATATCCTCCCGGTTGTTGAAAGCGATTTTACTCACTCACCCAGCCAGAACAGGATGAGGTGCAGTGGACTGTAAAATGTGTGTATTTGTGTTCAGGTTTTAGAGTGGGCTCAGGAGAAGAGGAGGCTAAGCGTTTTGCACATCCATGGCGTCTATACCAACCCCAGTGGGATTGTACTGCACCCTGCTGGCTATCAGAATGTACTGAGGAACACTGAGGTCATGGTGAGTGGGCTGCTTGGGAGGACTAGTGACACGTCAGCAGCACTGTCATGACTTTCATGACACTGATAACTGATAAAGACGTTTTTCTTTTTTTTATGTCGATCATTTTCAGGGGCAAATTACGGTTGTTTTTGGCACACCAAATGGATCCTACCTGGTCTCCCAGCATTAATATGTTGTCTTCCTGTTCCTTCTCTCAAAATAAGAAAATCATTCGTCTTCGTCGTTTTTGTTTTGACAGCGGGAGATCCAGAAACTATACGAGACCAAGTCCTTTGTGTTTCTGGGATGTGGTCGCACGGTGGACGACACCACCTTCCAGGCTCTCTTCCTGGAGGCGGTCAAGCACAAGTCTGACCTGGAGCACTTCATGTTGGTGCGGCGTGAGGACGTGGGCGAGTTCAAGAAGCTCCGGGACAACATGCTGGACAAGGGCATCAAGGTCATCTCCTATGGCAACGAGTATGCCGACCTCCCCGAGTACTTTGAGCGGCTGGCTAATGAGATCTGCACCCGAGACTCAGTGAATGGCTGCGGTAAGGGATACTCCTTCTGCCTCTTGTCATTGCAATACGGAACCTATTCATTTTCAGAACGCACACCGATTTATTTGTATGTTTGTGCTAGGAGCAGACTGGGCCGTTTGCCAACAGTTACTAATATATCATGATCATTCATTTAAAAAAAAAAAAAATTTAAAAGTTTTATTTAATAATAATAAAATAAGGCGTTTATTAACCAAGTTCTCTTTCCAATTCCCAGGATCCCCCTCACATAATGAGGAGGAAACCCAGAATGGCTTTAACACACAGAAAAGCCTACTTCAAGGTTAGGATTGAAAGCTTCTCCTTGGTGTCAGAGCTTGCATGCATTTCCATATTTGTGCAGCGATAAAAGCCCACCTTAGAAACATTTCCCACCCCCTGCATGTCTTTTAAAATGTTGAGGTTGAAACATACATTGGAAGGTTATCATTACCAAGAGACTTCAATTCCCCCATACCGGCACACGCCTGGTTTATCTGTGTTGCATGCCAGTCAAAGGCATGTTAGTTGTCTGTCCATGTTGCCTACCTATTCACATAGTTGTCCTTCTTTCCACCCCAGAATACCATTCTTGACAGGTAAACTCTCGGGATCAGTTTGTCACTTTCCTTCCCCGTTCCTACCTAGAGATCAGTCCACAACCTCTCAGGTCACATTTCTCTGGATCTGCAATTCAAGCCGAAACAGGGGCCAGAAGAGACCTGCACTATTTCAGTAGCCAGTAGACATATCTCCACTTGATTTTCTGTATAAATCGCCCAACAAAAGGGAAAAGAAGACACAGGAAGCTCGCTGAAAATTAAACCGTGTACACTGCTGTTCCAAATCAACTTTTGGAACATGGCAGCAGCAATTGTGTACATGTAGCTTACATGTATGCAAACCCCCGAATATCTATCGAGAATGGTAGATATTAGCAGGGATGGAAATGGAGCAAAGAAGGGCTCTTACCGATACTCCTATGCCCTCCTGCCCCTGATGAATGGACTCGGTCTGTGGCACTGAACATGATGTGCTACATTGAAGTCTGTTGGGTCATGGAGGGTATTTTTGTTTGGCAATAATGTAGTACAACAGAGCCACTTTTATGCAGCTTATCTTTTCAACACACTTCAGGATCTACAAAGCTACCCTCTTATGAAAACTGTCTTAAAACATAGAGCACAATGCCAGCTGGTGATGTGTAACCAAACACACCACTTGCAATTACTGAAAATAGTCCATGCCAGTAGGGCTGGAATGTATAAAACTTCTCAGTGCTAACTAAGCCAGCAAACCTAATGTATGCTTATGCGTGGAGGACTGCTCGATACGGTCATGGATTGTTACATGTTTATGACACTACTTGTAAGTACATCTGTCCCTAAATGTTAAGCAGTGATTCTCAGAGAAGCTCTGCTAAACATTTGCTATCAAATTGGCCACTCCAAAAAAAAAAAGAAACTGTGCAGTCATTTGTAAGCCTTTTTTTGTATTTTAAATACTGCACGTTTTTGTGAGAACATGTTTAATGTATATATGCATTAAGTGCTCAAATAAAGCCTTTGGTATTATGTAGTTCATGTTTTATATTTTGATGACAAGTAATCCAGGGAATTCATTCAAAATTGTTACAAAACCTATACTAAAGCACAGTACAAAATAAGCAGTTTTGCACTTTTATATAGCAGCTTTATTTAGAAATGTTAACATTCTCATAAATTATGACAAATTCTCTATAGAACTCTTATCTTTGTTTTGCACCAATGCAAATTCAAGGAACTGGACAAATGTAAAACTTGAGAGAAAAAAAAAACTAAATAAAGAATAAATTAAGCCCACAGTAATTCCACAGTAGTCCACACAGGCAAAGTGTGTCCCTTGGAACCAGCAGAGGATTTTATCTAATAAAATAAATGTAAAAATATTATATCTTACCTATTGATAATCAAAGGACTTAATTATCCATTTGTTAAAGTATGTACGGGTACATTGAGGAAATACCATTCATTTAGCAATCCGTTTGAAGAATTTGAGAAACGTATGGTAAGTAGGTACTGAAGAAAATGCCAGCCTGTTGAATTACCTCATGTTCAAGATCAGTTGTAGATGAAACTTGTCATTTACTTCAATACACACATGGCTAAATGTTGATCTATGGGAGACCTATGACTAAGTGATTCCATTCAGCACTCCACCTGGACCAAACTACGTCTACAGAAAACGTAAGTTGTTTTTAGATCTTAATTATTGTGGAGCTGTGTATAGATGGCACCCGTGCAGTAGCAATGCTTGAGCAGACATGAAAGAGGGATAGGCACTATGATCACTACAGGGGCTGCCACATTTTTGCACCCACTAAGCTTTCAGATCTATTCATATTAAGTTGAGAAAAAAAAATCCAAAATGGCAGGTAGAAAATATGACAGTTCATTGGAATTGGAGCATGAAACCTAAATACTTGTCTTGTATTCAGTTAAGTGCCAGTAACTATAAAAAGTGTTCATGATTTTCCAAGATCTTAAGTAATTTTAAAAGCTATAGCACAATTATTGAGGTACTTTTAATTTGGCTAACCAAGGGTTTGACTGGTAATTCTCAGTTTTTAATCTTCATAGGATGTCATCACCCATCCTTTTCCTCAGATGGTACAGGTAGGAAGCCATCGGAGAAAAACGAATTGTTTGAGATATGTGGAGGTTAGTTAAGACGGGCACTTTGGGTTGGGAGACATCTCACAGCGTTGTGTTGGTTGACAATTTTCATGTGATGATTTTTTCCTCTGATGGAACAACCGACACCTTAGGCCTTCATAAGGGCACCAACCACAGCGCGGGCATTGAGACTGCGCAGGTCATTGTAAGTCTGCCCGGTACCAACAAACACGATGGGCTGGCCTGTGATGTAGGTCATGGAGATGGCTGCACCGACCTAAGGAAACGGAGTGCAAATAACGATGTCGGTTTTCTAACTACAACCCCTATATTTAAATGTAATTAACAAGGCTACAAAGCGCACATCTTCTTATGGAAAAGCTTTGCATATGATTTGAGAGAGTAATACCTTGTCATCAATAGTGTCAAACTTGGTGAGAACAATTCCGTCAATGAGGCGAGGCTTGTCGGACATGGAGTGGTCAGCCAGCGCTTGGTTAAATTTCACCTGAAAATATCACACTGGTTAGTAAGTACAAATAAGCAGTGGCATAAACATCATGTACTGATTGTTTTACCATGTGAAACCACCAGCTGAGTCAAACAAACGAGGCCAATGTAAAACAACACTGCCTCCTGGAGGAAAGTTGATCAAAAAAAACTTTACAAAAAATTACATAATCTCAGAATACAATATAAGAATTGAAGTGAAAGACCAATGATGTTTACTTAAAAACATACAGATTAGAATTTGTTATGTTTGGTTAGTTTTGGGCCATAGTGGTAGACTTTCTATCGCTGTGTTGACTGTTGTCCTTCAAGGTAAGCACGTTTATTTCTGGACTGTTGCGCAAACCGTCAGGGTTCTTACCAGCTGGTCCACAGCTTCGTTGCCCACCAGAGCCTCCCCCACAAAGAGCACCAGGTCTGGCATATTGACAGCAATCAGCTTGGCCAACGCTGTCATCAGGGGGGCGTTGTCCTGCATACGCCCAGCAGTGTCAACCAGCACCACATCAAAGACCTGGTTGCGGGCTGAGTAGGAGAAAGGGGTGGGGTTTAGTTGACCAGGGGGGGACCAGAGAGACGTGCGCAATCTCATATAGCCAAGTTTGAACCGGCGCTGGCCAGACTCATTTACCATAAGCGATGGCCTCCATAGCTATGCCGGCGGCGTCCTTCCCGTAGCCCTTCTCATAGAGCTGGACTACAGGCCGCCCCCCATGGTCCTGAGGGGGATGCAGGGAGTTAAGGCGCCGCTGGTGGGTCCGCAGCTGCTCCACCGCGCCAGCACGGAATGTATCGCAGGCAGCGATAAGCACGGAGAAACCGTTCTCAATCAGCCAGAAGGAGATCTGCATAGAGGACAAGAAGGAGAACTTTCAGTTTTATATATATATATATATATATATATATATATATATATATATATATATATATATATATATATATATATATATATATATATATATATATATATATATATATATATATATATATATATATATATATATATATATATAAAAAGGCAGAGCTGAAACAGCTTCACGTAATTGAAGTACAACCCATTGTTGACTTTCTTTCATTGAGTTAGCTGTTCATGCTTCACTGCACTGTAGAATTAGGTGAAATGAAAAAGAAAAACGTAATGAAGCGGTCGTCAGGCTAGACCCAAGGTGGCTGCAAATAGCCTAAGCGTGGGACATAGTAGATACCCTATCCCTTTCTTTCCTGTGGTCAGATTGTTGAGTAATGAGTTTGTTGTGTGAATCAAAATGACATGGATCACATTTCTTCCAACACGCTCGAGCTGATCACTATACGCACCAACTTCTACAAGTCCTACTCGAATGGCCCATCGTTTAAAAAAATACCAGGTTTATATAGTCAAACTCATGCCGATTTAAGGCATGTACAGGACCTCACCTTGGCCAAATTAGTAGACTTGCCCACTCCATTGACACCACAGAACGTGATGACAAATGGTCTGCTCTGGCTGCGGGATTCCAGCACGTCTCTCAGAATGTCAACACGTCGCTTGGGTTGCAGAATCTGGACCAGGGAATCCTGCAGGGCCTGCTTTACTGTTGAGGCCACAGCTACAGAGAGAGACAGGTGAGGGATAAGAGAATGGATGAGGAGGTGAGGGATAAGAGAATGGTCTTAAGGGTTACGTACAGCCCTACTTTATTTTCATCACTCGCAAAGATTTTTTTGCTACTTACTGGTGAAAGTGCCCATGACTTTGCCCTCCAGTTTCTTGGCGACTGAGTCACAAAGCTGGGAGGAAATCTCGGCTGCTACATTCTTTGCTGCAAAAAGAAAGAAAACCCCCAATACATTAGAAACAAGCCAAATCTAACATGGGAAGACAAATGCCAGTTCAATAAGGTAGCAACAGAGGTCTCGTACCGATGAGGTGGTCCTTCATCTTGTCCAACACCGGCTCCATGTCCTCCTGGGAGAGGCTCTTTGAACCTACCAGGCCCTTGAGCATCCCAAACAATCCACCACCCTTTTTGGGGCTAAGGAGGGGCAGACATACAATTTACATCTGTGTAATAGGTCACATTTATATTTTGTATTATATATATATATATATATATATATATATATATATATATATATATATATATATATATATATATATATATATATATATATATATATATATATATATATATATATATATATATATATATATATATATATATATATATATATATATATATATATATATATATATATATATATATATGCATGATTAGGAACCTATATTAAAAAAGGTTACCTTTTTTTGGTAGTATGTGTCACTATCACCCTCTCTTCTTCCTCCTCCATTTCCATATCCTCTTCCTCGCTAGATTCATAATCAACAGACTGCAGATCTCCTTTCATGGAGCTCAGCTGCATCCCCTAAATAAAGTAATTTAGAGAGTTAACACTGGCACGCGCTCCTCCCCACCAACATGCATATCCGAAGGACAAGTACGTTGTACATACCAGGTCAGGGTTAAAGTCCTGGCTCTGGTCTCCAGCCTCATGGCTACCGTTGCCATTGTGCTCGCTGAAGTCCAGTTCCTTGGTGCTGTTGCCTCCCATTTCCCACACCCGCTTTTCTTTCCCCTTGGGTTTCTGTGGCTTTGGAGACTTACCGCTAAGAGAGGAGAGGTAAGAGTCCACAATATAGTTTGGTATTTAGCATAAGAGGATCTTGGGGCAGGAGGGGTAGTTCTTAACTATCCTTAGTCAGAGCTTCCCAGAGATAATTTAAGCCGAGGGGAGCCATGTAACACAGAAAATAGGTTATATTTTCCATTACATTTCATTACCTAGGTTTCTCAATAGGTGCCCCCATGCGTTTGCGGAAGAACTCCTCTCTGTTCTTCTGAATTATTGCCTCGTTGGTCAAGCCTTGGTTGCCGTTTTCAACCATCTTTGGCCCAACAGCAGAGGCCCTCACTTGTTCCCCTTTAAGAGGCTCAGCTGCCGTTGCTAGTAAAAAAATAAATAAAAAAAATTGCATGCCAGTCACGTCAACAGCTTTATCGGTTTCTTACGTGGTTTTGATATGATGAAACATGGAACATCAGGGTATAAGATATTTATACAGCTTCCCTGATAGAAAGATGTAAGCATTCCAGGTTACAATCTATGTTACTCCTAAAACAACAACACTTTTGACCAAGTCTTACCCTCTTTTTTGGCATTCTTATTCTTCTTGCCACCCTGTTCCTTGGCCTTATCCCCTCCCTTTGTCTCAATCATGGACTTCACAGTTTTTTGGGACTTCTGGGACTCGTTGAAGGTCCGCATGAGGCCAGGTCCTCGTGCTCGGCTGCTATCCTCTGCATCTCTAGAGGAATAGGAAAGAAATAGTTCACACAAGATCAGTGTTTTTTCTCGATTGTTATTTTAAGCAGCGTTTGAAAGAAGGGGAGAGATGAAGGCACTAGGTATGGAGAAGATTTATTTTGTCATCTAATTTCAATGTAAGAATGTAAATGGTCATCCAGTACTACTAATGAAACAATTAATATTGATGCTGCTTTGGTGTATCTTAAGAGCTCTTACCATTTCCCTGTCAAGAGTATAGATCTGAAACCTTTTTCCTATGTTTGTATTGTTTTCTAAAGAAGGTCCATAGCAAGCAAACAGGATGTTCTGCCTTTCTTTTACTGAATGATAAAGCTCTTTCATTTAGTTCAAACTTGATCTGAGAGATGTTTATGTTATAAAATGTGGATGGCTGGGTAAAGTTGTGTTTACCTGAGAAGTTCCTGAAAGTCATCCTCAAACTCAAAATTGTTGTTGAGAAGTTTCAGGGCACCCTTATGCTCAAGCTCATTCTTGTAGCGATCCCTGAAGTGAAGTTGTACATCATCTATGAACTTATCCACATAGGTCAGCGTCAGGATTTTTTGAAAACCCACCTAAATAAAGAAACCAAAATAAAGGATTAAGCATTGTCTCCTATTACCTGTAAAATAAATCAAGAACTTTGTAACCTAAACGTGTGATCAGGCTTCATCTGTAACCAAGGTCTTTCTTTTGTTTTTCTTTTTTCAGGTGTAAGTAGCTAGGAAAACATACCACAAAAACCAGCTCAAACTCATTGTCCAGCTTATATCTGAGACTCAGGGCATCATGAGTAAAGGAATTATTCCCACTCCGTTCCTGTAATCAGGAGAAAATATTCAATGAAACAAGCTAAGACCCAGAAAAGAGGAATGGAATCAAACTACTAATCGGTTTCATACCGTTTCTGGATGAACTTAACATTAGTTACTGTTACATTTCTTGCATTTATATTTCAAGAAATAGCTAGCTATTAAGATCACATCAGGAATGATATATATTATGCACGTTGGAAATATCATTACTGACCAATGGATTATTTAAAGGGATATTGATTGAGATACAATCTGTAACTGCTATGTTTTGATTAAACGACATGTAACAATCACTGCAGACTTTTCACCGTTGCCATCACGTTCGTCTCTAGTATAGACTGAATGGTTATGTACCATTAACGCACCACGCAAGCAGTTTACGTAAACCTATAGTGAAATGTATTTACGTTAGTCTGTCAATTTTGAACCAATGAGCGTGGTAGTGGCAGGCTAACACTGCTAACAACTAATGCATGGTTAACTAACGTTAGCTAGCTATGTAACGTTAACATTAATTTGGGTCTCGTTGTTACTACAATGTACATTTAACATAAACGTTAACTAATAAGTTCCTTGCAGCTATCTCCTGCATCGATAATCATTCTTTCAGACTTCACTACTGATAGTGAAACTAGTGTTTCACTTAATGTTAAACGACGTGGTAAAATGGGTTTCACCTGCAGAATCACAGACCGGATCAGCGCATTGACAGGCCCAGTAAAGGATTCAGTAACCCCGGTTCCCTGAAAACACCACAACACTATCCCCCCCTTGCTGAAGATGGTGAAGAAATCCAGCATCTTGCCACCACGCAGCTGAAAACTTGATAATAGCTAAAAAAAAAAAACAAAGACAAAACAAACATGAAACAATATGAAATGAATCTACAATAAATATATGGCTCTTTAAATCCTCAAAGCGTCCTAGACAACTTAAGGGAGGAAATCTCACCAGATATTATGTATCTGAGATATTCTTCCTAATCGCATCTACCTTACGGCAAAACTGTTTTAGACACGTCAGTTGCAGAACCAGGAAATGACGCTCTCATCCGGGGATTACTCATTCACGGCTGCGCTGTTTGATCAATCTGTCAAATCGAGAGAAACACGCTTTTTGAGGACGTTTTTCCTTTCATTTTGCTCTCGGTCTCTGCAGGCATCGGTCCCAATTTTGTTCTGAGTTGGCAAACTTTCTGCCTCTTAACAGCACTTGCAATCATTTTCATCCCGATGTCATTGGAATTACGAATTTATTTAATACATTTTTAACTAATACTAGTTTGTTTTTTTCAAGGACAAGGTTCCAATTTTTTACAGTACCAAATAGACCCTTTTACTGTTGTTAAACAATGATGACGTATGTAAAGGTGCGCACTCATTTTGGCAACGGAAGTTAGACGGAGAGCAATAACTTGTCAAGCTATGCTAGCAATCCACCACGTCCATCATATCCCTCAAAAGGATATCTCATTGGCTACAGATCTTTCTGGGGTTCAATCAAAGTTGAATAGCTACTAATGCATGGCTAGTTGTCACCGACCAAAGTAGGCTATAGCGTTGATCTAATCCATCGACAAGAAACAATAAACTTCACTGTTTTTTCACGGGAGCGTTTGACACCCTAGTAATCAGTACAATTTTCGAAATTAAAATGTAAAAGCAATGCATTGTTATTAGGCTACATACACCTATCAGCCAAAACATTGAAACCACCTGCCTAATATTCTGTAGGTCCCCCTCGTGCCGCCAAAACAGCTCTGACCCATCAAGGCATGGACTCCACAAGACTTCTGAAGGTGTCCTGTGGTATCTGGCACCAAGACGTTAGCAGCAGATCCTTTAAATGCTGTAAGTTGCGAGGTGGGGCCTCCAAGGATGGGACTTGTAGTTCCAGCACATCCCACAGATGCTTGATCGGATTGAGATCTGGAGAATTTGGAGGCCAAGTCAACACCTTGAACTCTGTCATGTTCCTCAAACCATTCCTGAACAATTTTTGCAGTGTGGCAGGGCACATTATCCTGCTGAAAGAGGCCACTGCCATCAGGGAATACCGTGGCCATGAAGGGGTGTACGTGGTCTGCAACAATGTTTAGGTAGGTGGTATGTGTCAAAGTAACATCCAAATGAATGCCAGGACCCAAGGTTTCCCAGCAGAACATTGCCCAGAGCATCACACTGCCTCTGCCGGCTTGCCCTCTTCCCATAGTGCATCCTGGTGCCATCTCTTCCCCAGGTAAACGACGCACACGTACCTGGTCATCCACATGATGTAAAAGAAAATGTGATTCATCAGACCAGGCCACCTTCTTCTATTGCTCCATGGTCCTGTTCTAACGCTCACGTGCCCATTGTAGGCGCTTTCGGCGGTGGACAGGGGTCAGCATGGGCACTCTGACCGGTCTGCGGCTACTCAGCCCCATACACAGCAAGCTGCGATGCACTGTTTGTTCTGACACCTTTCAATGATAGCCAACATTAACTTTTTCAGCAATTTGTGCTACAGTAGCTCCTCTGTGGGATCGGACCAGACAGCCTTAGCCATCACTCCCCACGCACATCAATGAGCCTTGGGCGCCCGTGACCCTGTTGCCGGTTCACCGGTTGTCCTTCCTTGGACGACTTTTGGTAGGTACTAACCACTGCATACCGGGAACACCCCACAAGACCTGCCGTTTTGGAGATGCTCTGACCCAGTTGTCTAGCCATCACAATTTGGCGTTGTCAAAGTCACTGAAATCCTTATGCTTGCCCATTTTTCCTGCTTCCAACACATCAACTTCAAGAACTGACTGTTCACTTATTGCCTAATATATCCCACCCCTTGACAGGTGCCATTGATGAGATGATCAATGTTATTCACTTCACCTGTCAGTGGTTTTAATGTTTTGGCTGATCAGTGTATATTGTCAATATAGGTATTTGCCTATGGTCACCACTCTACATCAGATGTTAGGTCCCTCAACCTACCAGACACAAGGTGAAACAAAGGTTCCGCATTGAAATAGCTCCAACCATGTTTCAATTAAAACTTCTTGCTTTTATATAATCATTTCGACACCTGCAAACTACAGAAGCTATAACATGTAAATAACACAGCGTTGGAATTTTTAAAGGAGTATTTGGTTACTTATGGGAAGCCATGCTAACAGATAGTAGTACCTCACTAGACTACTTTAACGACGACCACGTAACTAACTCAATACTGCACCTACGAACATAAAATGTATATCAATCATCTCTGACTAGGGGTAAGTTGGGGCATATCCCAAAATGTTGAACTATCACTTTAACAATTTTTTTAATAGCACTTACCCATATCTGGGATATCATCTACAAATGCCATAGCCTGTTAAGGCCTTCTTCTAGGCCTATACAAATACATTTGTAGAAATGTAATAATATAAATTATAATGTGACACTAATATTGTAGTATGAAGATTTACTAGTAGTTATTGATTCCCAACCTTTTGTCTGATTGCAGAAAAGCCATTATTGAATCCTGGTTGGATCAAGATCCCACTAAGATGTTGCCATTATGAGGTAACACAACACATTCATTACAGTGCCTGCACTGTTTCTTTCAATCCTATGCTGTGTGAACACTTTATTTTGGCCATGTAAGAGCAAGTCGAGGCACATGTAGGTGCATTCTTATAGGGCTGTAGGGCTAAGAACCACAAAGCCTGGGTGTTAACTTGATTCATCACAATGACATTCTCTTCCTGCTAGTATTTTTCTCCCTGTTAGTTCTCATAGTCTCCACAAATGTGAAAGTTGTTTTACCATGTAGTTTCACTTTCTTCTCAGGAGCCTATAGGTCACAAAAGAACAACAGGAATGCCTCTTTTTGCAAATGTAAGTAATTAGCTATGCAGTGCTTTTTGAAAAGACATAAAAAGCACTTATATTTTGAATATAGCCTACAGTTGACGACAGTTACTTATGATGGAAAATGGGCCTACTTCCTCATTTTACTGTGAACTGAAACCGTGCAGCATTTTGTTTTCCACATTTCTTTGTGAGATATGGTTCAATATTGGGGAAATCAATATATCAAATGTGTATTTTCACAGTACTCCTGACGGATTTAATACAAAAAAGGACAATGATATCAGCAGTATGTATTGTGAGTTTCTCATTTTGTTAATTTATGTTTCGTATTTTCTTTGTCGTAATATAGCTCTTACCAGCACTAACCATTTGTAATCGTGGATAGTATATTAGCTATTTTTCGGTAATTTGTTAGCAATTTTTATCCCATAATATGTGAATCAATCCTCCTACAGACAAAATGACATGTGCCTCCAAAATTATTTGTAGGTAACTGACACTTCATAAAACTTTATTTGTGAAAATATCGAAAGTCGTTTTTTGTCTCAGGTTGGATCCGTAAACAATTTCTGAAGTCTACAGAAGAGTTGGCACAGAGAGAGTCGCTACAGGACAAAGTAACCAAACGGGGGGTCGAGAACACCTCATCTTCTAGTAGTATAGCATCATCTCCTACTTCCTCCACCAACTCACCACTTGTTCTAAGCTCCCCTGAGCGTTGGAGACGTTCATATGACCTGTGCCTATGCCATAGTTCTGAGGACCTTGAGGAGGCCATAAACCTGATCACCTTATTGGAGGCTTCACCTTGTCACCTTCGCTGTTTCCTGTGGCAAAGAGATGCCACCCCAGGGAGTGCCATTCCCATGGAAATGTGCCAGGCAGTGCAGAACAGCCACTGCATAGCCCTTCTTATCACGCCACACTTCCTAGAAGATATGTGGTGCAGATATGCAATGAACCAGGCTCTGGTTGAGGGGCCCATGTCCAACCGGATCATTCCTTTAAAACGGAACGTATCCTACTTTCAGTGCCCCCAAGAACTGAAATTCTACTATTACATTGACCTAAATAGTAACATGGTCCCAGGTTACATGCAAATTTACAAGACTGTACTGAATTGTGAGTATTTACTATGATAATGCACTTAATTTTTTGCAGTTTTACGTAGTTGTGTCACGTAAACTAACTACTAAGTAAATCATCTCAACCTTTCTCTTTTTTTCAGACCTTAAAGGAGTTGAGAAAGATAAAAAAGTTGATGGCAACACTGACAGTTCTAGAAATGGATTTGAAGGGTCAAGGTATAAGAAAGAGACACTGACTATTGACATGGAGCATTTTGAAGGCACTCTAGCCCTTTGAGAGACTTTGAATTCACATTCACATGCAGCAGTTGAAAACCAGACCAATGTAAAAGAAGGGTGAAAATCTCCTGATAAAAACTGATATAATTAATTTACTCATCTGACATCAATATAAGCTCAAATTTGTGTTAATTAAATGTATTATTTTGTATTGTTCTCTGAAGCAGGGCACTAAGTTTTTGTGAACAATTAGTCTAAACATTTGTTTTACTTGGACTTCATTTTAATATTTTGTTAAGGTGAAATAAGACAAGGAAAAATAACATTGACATTCATTTAATTCCATGCTTAACATTGTTCTCACCACTAGGTGGTGTAGGTTACAGTATTTATTGAAATTTCCAGATATGATTAACCAATGAGTGTCATTGCATCCCCACTTCTGCAACATATTAAAGCCTTTTAACAAGCATTTAGAAATCGAACCCTATGTCAAAGCCCTTCAACAATGGACAGTTTTGTGCTATTTGGGCTGACCCAACTTTGTGGCATGAAATAAAAATGAAGATAAATAAAGGCACACATTATCCAAGAAACCTTGTTGCCTGTCTAAGTCTCTTAATGATTGAGCAATACTGATTAGTTTACAAACTTAGAATGGAACGGGATGTATGAGTACAAATGTTAATTTTCACTTTTAATTTATTGGTGGTAACATTAAAACAAAACGTATCTATTTTTATTTTTGAATGATTGCTTAAATTATTCTGATGGCATTCCCTTTTCCAATTTGAGAGCACTGGACAGAAGTGAATATTTTAAATAAGCAAAAACACCCTAAAAGAAGAGGCTCTCTAAAGCCGGCCACATGAACCAAGCAAAATCAACCACAGCAACTAAGACCGGATGATGGCTAGTTGGTTTGTTTTGGACCACCAACCATATGGAAAAGCACTCAAAGCTGCGGTCACGGTGGTGGTCAGCATAGGGTGGGCAGGAACCTTTGCTTGTCAAGACGCAGCAACTGGACTAACCTCTCTGGCCCTCCATGGAACCAAACTGCTCTTGCTGCATTTGGCTTATGATTTGTAGGTAAAATGATAACTCCATGTCTCCATCCCAATTTTACTTTAGGTTTCATGAAAGTATCTCAGAAAGTGATAAACCATGGTAGGTAAAATTTTAAAAGGTGGTTTCCAGAGTCAACTATTTTCAGAATATCCTGGTTCACGTTAAACAAGTGATCTTGTTTGTTGTATATCTGCATCTTAAATTACCTGTGTGAAGTCACATGCAGGCTGTGTCGAATTTCAAAGGATTGGGACTTTGGTAAAAACCTGAAATATTATGCTAACAATATAGTTGTAGGGCTGGGAGCATGAAGGTTTTCTACCTTTATTAGAAATGTAAAAAAATAAATACAGTGTTTGCTGTTTGAAAAACAAATTGCTTATTTTTCAGACAAGCTTAGTCATCTGAGGCTCTCTCACTGACAAATGTAGCACTGGAAATACAGGGAAAATATATTGTATATGCATGCTACTCCTAATCTGTGCTCTGCTGTCTTGTAGGAACTAAGTGCCTATACTCAGCAGATCGTCTCCAACCACAATCTGCAGACACCGGCTCCACCCGTTTAAAGGTTTAATAATCTATTGAGAAAGTGCACCGGTTTTTCCCTTACAAAATTAGCCAACACAGAGTCTAATACACAGAACAAAGCAGTCCGCAGGTTTTAAAACACAGATACTTCAAAACTTTCTCTGTTGTGTGAAGAAAGGGGGAAATGCTGTACGAATGTTAAACAGACCAATATGATTATTAGAGTTAGAACACTTTGTATGTGAATCCTTGGTCTGTGAGCAAATGTAAAAACAAATTTACTCATAGAAATTTGAGCAATAAGGATGGTCTAATAGTGAACTTATAGTAGTTTGCAGTATTATACCGAATGATATAGAATTACAATCAGCTCCCCTTCTCACTGCAGGTAGAATGTGTATCTTGATCATTTTGTTCAGTCAACGCATGCGCATGCGTCCATGAATTCAGAAAACGGAACGCGTTGTGCTAAAGGAATACATTCCAATGGACCGTTATCTACCCGCAGTAGAGTTAGTAAAAATAGTGGCAAAACGACTGGTATCCTATTGACATTGCATTACCTGTTGAATTAGTTTGTTGGAGATGAGCTTGAAAATGATTAATCTGGGCACCTCCCACTCCGATACGCGTGAATACAGATGCCTGTTTCTCAGTTCATTTCTCTAACCAACGTGGACTTGTTCTGTCTTGAAAGCCCCTTCTTGTGTCTACCTTGCTTCGCTGATTAGACGCTACATTGCTGGTAAGTTATTTTACGTTTTTATTTCAGATACTTCTCTCTTGTCTTAAGATTAAAAGGGGAAAGCAAGTCGATACTTAAAAGCATTAGTTGATTAAGGTATGCCCAAGCATAAGGTAGTGATGTTGACGTTTCTACAAGTCGGATGCTTGAACTGTAATTGTTAAACGTGTCATTTCTTTGTTGTGGCTTTATAATATAATTGGCGCATGTGTTTTCAGATTTTTTAGGCAGAGTTCAGAATTTACTTATAAAAGAAAAAGGTATGTATTTATTAACAAGGAAGCATATCAGGTTTTGTAACTTTTGAGCAGTGTTACAATTTTAAAATTACGACAACAATTGTGTGGTGGGTGAGGTTTGGACACTGTTTACCCACATAAAAGTATCTATCACATGACCAATAGGGAATTATCATAGTTTAAGGCAAATGCAAGGGCTTTTCTTGTCTCAGGGCTCACAAACATGATTCCTGTCCAGCACTGTTGCAAATAGCCTATAATAACCCTAATGAAGCTTAACAAATAAAAAATGCATGAAGGCTCGATGTAAAAGTTATTTCTTCATCAATAGTTCTACTTAAGGTTCGGAGGATGCCAGACCATCTCGTCAAGTGTCTTCAAGTTAGCATAAATTGCTTTTGAACATACCTTTGAGAGATCAATGTAATTGTCACTGGTAGGGCTAACCTCCTTTTCCATGCCTTACACTCTAAAGGAGTTTTTTAATTTTGTTTATTTTTAGTTTTTTATATTCAGGTATGTATCAGGGCGTAACTGCAGCTACACAAACAAATCTTTATCCATATTGATGTTTACCATCGGTTTGAGATGAGTGACTTAAATGTGGACTTGTGGATGAAATTAGGGCAGATATAGGAAGACCAATTAGGTTTCAAAATAACGGAATAGGAGTGTCCTCAATGAAGGGTTGCTTTATAGTTAATTTTGGATGGCGCTATGGAAAGGATTTGGTTAATAAGATGTGCATTTTTAAAACGCCCACTGTTGTTTAGCTGTTGTGATGTTGCACTCTTTGTGATTGGGACCTTCTAGCTTAAAAACTTTTCCTTTTAAATTTCTCTGTAAAAGTTTGGTTTCTTTCATACATAAGTAGGCCTAAATGAAAAGCTGTAAATGTATAACCAGTGTGGTTTGGTATGTCAAGTTGAGTTCAATTTCTCTTGACCTCACTCTAAATAAATATAGTAAAACAACCTACTGTTGCATGCCAAGCCATCTTAAAATCAGCTTTTTTCTTATCTAAACATAAGCCCAATGCAAACATGAAAATTACTATTGTTTACTAAGCCTTGTTAAAACATCTTGTTTCGGCAAAAGTTAGACAGAAATTCGTATAGCCTTTAGTTTGTGAGTTTGATCAAATGGGGTTCCCTTGTAAAAATGGAGATGCACACATTGTATAGGTTGAAGTGCCTTGTAATATCAAATTAATAACCGAAGCGTCTACATTGCACCACAGGTTATAACTTATGTTATAAGGTTTACAAGATGCGGTGCTCACATTAGTCCACGGGACTCAGACATTTAAGGCTGCTGATGCCAAGTTTGCTGAGGCTAACCTCTGGCACTGGGCACTTACTGATCTCATCCTCAGGTTTATTGTATAGAAGACCCTGCAGGTAAAAAGAGAAACATAATTATCCATTATGCATTGGCTATGATGGGATTATTGTCCTCACTCATGCTGTTTGTAAAGAGCATTCAGAGATTGTTCAAAGGGATGTGTTCCGGATACAAATGATATTGTTGTGCTACTGCAGCTTCTTAGCTATAAATAGACAGTGGGCATAATCCTTTTAGTTTGAGGATCGCTTCCTATGGTAAATAAATTCATTGCATGTTGAACTTAGAAGCCCTAACCGATAGTTTAATATGAATGGAATTCAAACATTCATAATTCAGAGATTCAATTTAAAGACGGAAAGGCTGTAGTCCACAGTTGTCCATCAAACAAAGGCAATAACCCTGAAAATATCCCTCATTTACTTTAATAACAATGTTGTGTATTGTAGATGGAGTTTTCAATCATTGGAAACAAAAAGGTAATCTCAGGCATGCTGGATCTCAGAAAGCATTTTGCTCTAAAACAGTAAAAATGTCTGTTGCTGGAATTGAGCTGTGTGATTGGATTAAAGCATGGCATTACAGGGTTTTGGTAAGTGGATTTTTGCAGAATGCACTCATGGCTTTCTTTAAAGCGCATCTGAGATGGAGAGGATTTAGTCAGCCTTTTATATTCAGGTGGTTTCGACCACTATAATTTCACATGGACTTTTATGTTATTTCATGCCTTGATGCAATTGGACTAATGATGTATTAATATCTAATTTAAGAAATATTCTATTTTTCAAGGTGGTCAATAGTATAATGACAATGTCTTGTCTATTCATCTTTTCTTCGGTTTGCCCAAGCAAGCCAAGGAACTCTAAGCACTGCGTTAGAGAAGCAGCCAGTGATAATTGACCACTGAAACAGTACTGGTGGCCTTCCGCTGTGACCAACTCGGATTTTGCCCCCATTACACCCTGTTCTACTGTCCCCACCATTCTCACTCAATGGCTTGGCCTCGTGCCAGCTAGCCCCACTTTATCACCCAAACCCAGCACTTGACCCTGTCCTCATGCAGCCCTGCTCACAGCTTCCCTTCCTAGAGGCCACACTGTCAGCCATTGTGCTGGCAGGGATGCCTGGGGAGGACCTGCACCTCCCTATAGGAACCATGTGGAGGTGGTTAAAGCTCAGCCTCAATTAAGTCCTCTTACGCACTCTGGAAAGAAAACACGGCTGGACTGGTCAGGAGGTTTGGGTTGGTGCTGTCAGGAAGGCTCTTGAATGCTGGGTGTGGTTAGACAAAAGAGTTATGGGCTTTTTCATCGACTGTTGGTTAGGGCTTGATAATTCTAAGCATTGGCTTATGACTCAATGTTTGTTTGTTTTTTTTAGCAGCCGCGAACTTGTGACTTCCCTATTGGGTCTAAAGCTAGCAGCTGAACACTGTCAATTATTTGAACAATGCAAGTATTGTAAACATGCTCCCTTTATTGGCCATTGAGTTAAACCTTTTGTCTTGTCTTCGGTTTATTTATCACTTCCACAGTGATAACCGACGTCTCTGTGTACTCTGTACTTAGCAACCATAGCAAGATGTTTGTGTGACCGCTCTCTGTGTCTGTTTCAGAAACCCGCTCCATGCTACAGGATGGGTATAAATCATGTGCTTTAAACAAGCCCCAGAATATATTATTATTTAAGGATCTATTTATTCCCCAGCTGAAGAAGTTTCGTGGTAAAGTACTTCAGATCGAGATGTAGGCCTATTTTTGTATAGTTCATTAACTGTGGGTAATTTACAATGGTAGTGTAAGGGATAATGTTTATTGAAATTAAACTTCTATGATCCACTCATATCTGGGCTAACCAGAGGGATCATCAGAAAATAAATATCAAGTAATCGTTAATGTCTTAGCAACTTATGTTCAGCAACAAATAGGCGAACGTCTTTATTGCAGGTCTATCTCATTCATTTTGCCCCCCCCGGTCACAAAGCACTGTAGTCAAGAAAGCCATGAACGGACAACTCACGCCTTTTGTAAACATGGCAGTTTGACTACTCCTGTGAGATCCATCCATGTGCAGACGAATCCCCAATCGCAAATGACAAACGCTGGGATTGAATGCCTGATGTTCACTCCTGAGCACTTCAAATCTTTGCAAGCTTCGTTTCCATACAATAGCCAAGCACACACAGGATGCAGCCACACATCCTGCCCCACCGCTCTGAAAATCACCCTGCTCCCTTCAGACTAAGTATACAACCTTTTAAGACCCAGTGGCAGCCTTGCCAACAAGTCTCACGAAGCAGGTCTGAATCCACGGTGAGGGCCTGCGGTAGCGATACTCGGATCACTGGTTTATAACCGGGCTGCCGTCTGCAAGCTGGCACCATCATCACGTCTAGATGAGCGACTCCTCTTAACTGTTGTAACCATGCTGAAACCAAACAGATGTGCAGACACACACACACACACACACACCTTAAATGGATGTATCAAGTTATTCTCAGTCCAGATGAGAGGCTCAATCTGTAAAGTGCTTGTTGTCCGTATCTTTAGTCGCATTTAGCCGATGGGGATGTTTTGATGAGGGCTTTTCGCCCACAATTTATGTGCAGAGGCAGGATGAGTCTTTGCTGAATGGGCGCTGTATGAAATAGTCTGACGTGGACTCCACTGGCGGCGGTCTTCTAATCTGATCTAAGCTGTAATCCAACCTTGGCCACTCTAAATTGCGGGTGAAAGGAGCGAGGATTGGACAAGGCTGGCCTGATGTATGGCAGTGCGGGATTGTCTCTGGATGCAGGGGCCAAGGGTCTATCAGGCTTCATCCTCTTATACTCATCCGCTGCTGCCTTTAGCACCCACATCTTTTACCCTCCCAATGTTACACTTCTGCCCGACCATTTATTCTCTCCCTATGTTCACTTTTTTTCTTTTTCTATCTTCCAACCCAATTGTCTTTATTTCTCTCTGTCTTGTTTTTGTTATTATTTTTGTATTGGTCTGTGTCTTTACAGTTTATTTTCCCCTCCTGGCTTCCTTCACTTTATCACACAGACACAGAAGCTGTGTCTCAATTCAGGGGCCGCACCCTTCGAAGTTTGCATTTGAAGATCGAATACGACACAGTGGCGCGCCGCGGCTGTCCCATTGCGAAGGCTCCTTCAAATGCGTCCGAGAAATGCGGCCTTCTCCCCAAATTTGAAGGATCCAACTGCTGGATCCTTCGCGGCCTAACCTATTCTAAGGTTCATTGCGCGCAGGTGATGATTGGATACAAGTGTCGTGACTCAAGGGTAAGGGTGGGAACAGCTGGTGATGCAATAGGAAATCCTCAGTAGACCAGACCGTCTCATTTAATGTAATTTAACAACGCTCGGTTCGGCCTTTGCAGTCTACAAAGGCGTGCCTTCGTAGACCGCGTAATTCGATGCGGTCCCTGAGACACAGCTAGAGACTAGCCAAATTGGCCTATTTTAATGGGTATAGGGAGGAGCATTAGGGGCCTTTTACCATCAGTCACTGTAACATCCTTCTCCCCGGAACTGTCCGGCTGTGTGTATGTCCACTTGTCCAGTCTGCGCTGACCGAGACCCCGTACACCCGGCCTTTAGATGCATTCATTCCATGGTTGCTATGCACCCTTGCAGGCTGACTAAGCGATGTGGTGCTGTCAGTTAGTTTCAAACTATCATTTTACTAAATTCAGTTGCACCACCAATTGGTAAGTCATTTCTTAGCTAGTCAACCCCTAAGTAATGCGTAACTTCAATAATAAAGGTTAGATTGTTGCTGGAGCTTTACGACAACAACATCCTAACCTGTCAACCAACAAACACGGAAATCAACTTTCATTCATATAAAAAAAATGTATTTACCTACTAACAATGATTTGATTGAATAAAATGTAAAAATGTAGTCTATTAATGAATGAATACAAGCAGTGAACGAGCACACAATGACGGCGAATACGATTGGCATCCGGCTCAAAACGCTCTAAACGGGACATGGATTATTTTATTTATTTTTTGCTTTGGTTTCTATGGTTTCAGCGTTCCACTATAACTTACACCCGCTTAGGGGTAGGTGTAAATATTTTGTAGCTACTAAGCTCAACGTCAAAACTAGTAGATGTAAATATTTAGTCATGTGTAAACCATAACTTCGTAAAGACTTACGTTACAACTCGCCTACGTTTGAACTTAAGTATAGCTGGTGCAACCCGCCCTTGAATTTTCGTAGATTTAAGATAGTTTTTAGCAAATTTTTGTTTATTTTTTTTGTATTTATTGCTATTGCTATGCGCTTGGTGTGCTCTTTAAGGAGATATATTTTTTATGATTAACGTATAACTTGCAAAATCTTTTGATTCCTCTCAGTGATCATGATACAGGCGATTTGTTATTGTTTGAATTCTTCACTTCTTCCCTTCAGCAAATCGGTTCAATCAAATATTGTAGCCCTACTTTGTTATTCTCAAGCGTTTTTAAGATCTTTGAACAAATGTACTTATAAGATGAATGGATTTTTTAAAGAATCCCTGTCCTGATATGTTTCGGGCTTTTTCGGAGTAATTGTAACGGGCCACGGCGACGAGGAAGCAGAAGAGGAAAGAGAAACACAACCCATCCAGCGAGATTCTGGAGAGCGGCCTGACCTCGTCGGTCTGCACCCTGAGCTCCCACCACTGGACCAGGAAGATCTTGGCGTCGTTGTATGCGGATTGGATATGGATGGTGAGACCAGTCGGCGTTTGGTTCTGCATCCGTATGCCATGGTGAAGACTGCGGTGTATCGTCTGGGTGATGCCACGGAGTGTTCGTCTGGACAAGGAGTTCCTACAAAGAGCTCTACTAACCCACCGGAGACTCAGGGGGACGTGCATCAGTTCAAACATCGCATCGACTTGTATGTTTTAATGCCAGGAGTCTCATTACAAAGATGGACATCTTAAGGAATTGGATAATTAATTCTGACCTCGATATCATCGTTATATCAGAATCTTGGCAAACTAGCCATGTCTCAGATTTAGATGTTAATTTGGATGGTTTTCACATTTTTCGGGCAGATAGAATCAAAAGAGGTGGTGGAGTTGCTAATTATGCGGAAACAATTTAAACATAATTGTAAAGGTTTCCACCTCAGTCCCAGGTCAGTTTGAACCCTTAGTGATCTATGTTAATCACAAGGTTCACCTCTTGTTGTTGCGGGTGTGTATTGTCCGCCTTCCGCCAATTCTGATGCCCTAGTTTGTCAGAGTTACTTATCTTTAGTGAGTTCCGAGGCAGCAATTTGAACCGGATGTCTAATGCCGCTGATGACTTAAAATGAATGAGTTAAATCTTTCGAAATTACTCACAGAACCTACACTGCCAAATATGAGGAATTAAGTCTTCCCTGTTGAATCTTCTCACCAATAGGCCACATAAATACTCGCAATCCTGTGTGTTCCCAATAGATTTTAGTGATCACTGTCCAGTTGGCTATATTAGAGACAGTAAAATTAAGAAATCTAGACCTCAGTATGTCCATAAGAGATCTTTTAAAACATTTGTTATGCAGGCATTTTTACATGACTTGTTTAGCAGTGACCTGTCACCTATAGCTCTCATTCCAGATGAGGAATTAGCCCTTGAGTATTTTCGAACTATTTTTAATTCGTTTGCAAACAAACATGCCCCTTTTAAGACATTCAGAGTTAAAACTGAAGCAATCTATCTATCAAAGAAGTATAGGCCTACTTCTGAAATAGGTGAGAAAATATTGCAGAGAAACAAAGCTTGGGCTCTGGCTAGATCTACTGCTTGTGATGTGGACTGGCAAACGTTTTGACAGCTTAGAAATACATGTACACGTATGGTGAAACGGGCTGAATCTACATTTGATTGAATGTGGAAACAACTCAACAAAATTCTGGAAAGGGGTTCAATTACTTAAAGGCAGTGTTTTCTTCGGCCTTCCTCCGCAGATAATGCTAGACTCCAGTACGGTTACTAGCGATAACCGTACCATTGCGATATCGCAATTTACTGACAAGCCAACCGCATGTGGTGCAAAGCAACCGCCACAACCGCAATATTCCCATTTTCTCTTTTTTTCATGAGGTCAGACCCTATTTGTTTTACACTTACATGCATATTTATTGAATGTTAAATACATTCATAATGAAAACAAGAGTTAAGTGTGTGATGTGAAGTCGCAGACAACCACCTCCGCATCCACACCAAAGAGAGTGAGTGCAGATGCGGAAATTTCGCGCTACCTACAGGACTCAAGAGGAGCCCATAGACTCCGATGCCAGTGCCTTTTATATTACATCAGTTTGGCACCGTTTTTTTCCCACTGAATTTATGTTCCGTCGTGATTTAGGCAACTGATAGGCTACTTCAACGTTTGCATTTGAATAGTTTAGCCTAAACAATTAGCTTTATTTATTTTCGTTAGAAAATATATCTAATCTACACTGTAGTAGACTTAATTTTTTTTGCTATGAATAAGAAATGGCGTGTAGACTTTTGTTCTCTTTGCCTCTCTCTTCTGCAACGAGTTTAATTTATTTTAAAACGATGTCATCTTTGTCATTTAAAAAGCAACAACTATATCTAATATGAGCCTAACAATAACGCTTATTTCTAAAGCACTAAAATCAGGATAAAAAAAGTAATTTGCCCCCAAAAACGCTAATATCGCACATAGCGGTGTTGAGTCACCATATGACTCATATGCAGGGGAAATATGTAGGGGAAATTCCTTCACCGCCCTACCGGTTACTGATACAAACGAGATTTGTGATGTTTTTAACCATCATTTTCTAAAATCAGGCTCTCTTTTTAAAGAATGCAGTAAAAATGTTGGCACAAATGTCCATGTAATTCTCATGGAAATAACGTTTCCTTCTCATTTAGACAATTAGATTTTTTGAAGTTCTACATGCCTTATGCAACTCCAAATGTATGAAATCTATGTTTATTGATTTGTCCAAGGCTTTTGATACAGTTAATCACAGATTACCTCTGGATGGATTAACCAAACTGGGATTCAATGATGCAGCTTTTAACTGGTTTCATGACTACCTCTCTGAAAGAACACAGTGCTTAGATGCTAAGGGTTTGAAATCCAAAGTTGTAAAAATAGAAAATGGGATGCCACAAGGTTAAGTTTTAGGTCCTACATGGTTTACACTATATATTAACGATATTTGTACCTCTATCAAAGACTAAAGTACATTTCTATGCAGATGATACCATTCTTTATTCTTGTGCACTGTCCATGGAGCAGGCAATGTCAAACCATACAAGGGCATTTCATTGTGTACAGAAATCCCTTAGAGATCTGGGATTAATCCTTAATGAGTCAAAGACTAAATATATGCTTTTCTCAAGGGCCAAAAAGTTAGATTATATAGCATATAATATTTGCTCCCGAAATGGAGCCCAAATTGAGTGTGTTGCAGTTTACAAGTACTTGGGGCTTTCCCTAGATGAAAAGTTGTCATCTAAGACTCGTGCTTGAACTCACAAAGAAGGTGAAGAGCAGACTTGGAGCTCTATATAGGATAAGATTGTGCCTTTCTCTTGAAAACAGAATGACAATTTTTAAATCAACCCTCTTGTCAGTAATGGACTATGGTGAGATTGTGTATATGCATGCAGCCCCAACTGTTTTAAAATCCCTTGATGTAGTTTACCACAGTGCTTTGCACTGTGTAACTGGGGATAGATTTAGAACCCATCACTGTACATTATATAAGAAAGTAGGATGGTCTTCTCTTAGTGATAGGAGAGAAATACAGTGTCTCTTTTTTGTTTACAAGGCATTGTTGGACAAGTTGCCTTTTTACCTTACATCCCTTTTAAAGCACACATCCAGTAATCATAGGTCACAGGACTTTATCAGCCTTGAAAGCCCCAACATGAAAATAGAACTTGGAGAGTTTGTTTTCATTTTTTTTTGCCTCTTTTTGATAAATGGAACAACGTTCAACTTGTTTTGAAATTAGAGCAGTTTGTTTTGGTTGAACAATTCAAAATTCTATTGGAGGATATGGGAGTTGAAGAGTGTACTTGTTTTGTTTGAAACTTTGTATATCAATATTTCTGCTGAAAATGTTGTACTGTATTGTAAATATTGTAAAAGGTTTTTATCTGCCTTTTTAAAAAAATGTGTATACATTTTATTTTATCCATGATTGTTTAATTGCTTTAATAAATTGTTCTGCCTTTAACAGGGTACTGCTGGAAAAGAGACCTAGTCTCAGTCGGTTACCCTGTATACATAATAAATAAATACGCACTTCATCTCACTCCCCATAATCTCTCCTCCACCATCATACGCCAGTAGAAAGACGTGAATTACAGTGCCATCTTGGCTTGGGAGCTGTGTGGCTTTCACAGGCTCTTCCCAGGTCCATACTTCTGTCAGCGTGCGCCAGACATCAGAGTTTTTAATATGTTGTTGTCCATTCTCCTTTCTCCCCCCTCCCCTTTTACTCCGCTCTAGGATATCACAATGCACAAGATGGGAGGGACCCCAACTATGTGAAGATGTTCCAAAAGACAGTGAAAAGTAAGCAACCCTATGGTAGAGACCAACTTTTTAAAATGTAATTTGTAATAATGTCCACATAATTTAATCCCTTATTCTAATGTGCGGTTTTTGTTAAAAAAAAATTGCAAGCATGGAACATTAGACTTGGCACTCCTGTTTTCTCTCCTGGTTTGTAACCAGAACACATTCCAAGTCCCAGGCCTTGCACGTCAACCTCCTTCTTCGGTGTTTCTTTTCCATATTCTCTCCAGTGACAGAAACTGTCTCTTTTGCCTTTTGCTGCCTTTTCACCGCACCTGGTCACCCTTTACTGGTTTCCTAACAGTGCACTACAGTCCATTTGGGGGCGGTTTAGTTTTGCATGAGACTTGCTAATGGAGGGTCCAGCCAGCAAAGTCAGCTGAAAGCACTATTTAGTTTGGCATGAGTGGTTTGCCCTCACTGTGTAAGTAGAGATTTGGGTTCTTGGAACCAATGTGTGGAAAGTATGTTCCCAGTAGCGCTTTGACACATATGCTACCCTATAGATACAAGAGGTGCATGTATCACCTCCTGCAGGTACATTTGGACTTTAGAGCTGCCTGATATAGGAAGGGAAAAGCCAGTCGTATCATCCTAAAGTGTGATTGTGCTTTTCCTCTCATCTACTCCCCAGCCTGGTGCCTTAGACTACTCCCAGTCCTTCTCTTCTTCATCTCCTTTCTCTCCTACTACTGTTCTTATGTCTTCGTTCAGAGGTGAGTACAAGCCCTCATCTGTGTCTGTTTCTTTTCTGCAAGTTCATCTTTAAGTACGTCTGTTATTCTGTATTTTATTTTTCTGAAGATCTGTTAACCCTCTATGGCATAGGTGTCAAACTCTGGCCCGCGGGCCAAATTTGGCCCGCAAGGTAATTATATTTGGCCCGCGAGACAATACCAAATTACTACTATACCATTTCAAATTCAATATGAGAATATTATTTATTTAATAAATGAATGCCATTGATGTGTTTTTTCATTTGAAATTCGATTTTGCATGTCTCCACTATTAAATTATATATTGTATGGTAATAAGCGATGCTTGTTCTATATTCAATGTTAAAGCAAAACTTTTTTGGGTCCATATTAAAAGGTTAATTTGTTCAATGTTGGCCCGCGACTTTGTTCAGGTTTTACATTTTGGCCCACTGGGTATTTGAGTTTGACACCCCTGCTCTATGGTAAGCAAAATTATGCCAGTTGGTCATAAAATAGACCAAGTAAACATAATTTAAAGAAATGTAGAATTAATAAAACCAATTTGGTGGAGAGAAATTATAGAGGTCAACCAAGTCAGGAAGACAAGGTCGTCAAAGAGTCTTGTGACAAATTAAAACTGCTATTGGTTTCCTTATGGCCCTGCCTCTTTTTCAAAGTATTGCATCATTAATGAGGATGCATTGTGGGAATGTTAAAGGCCAAATATGTTACCTTGAGGCAACACTGCCATAGAGGGTAACCCTGCAAACTAGATAAGGATTTATCTGGTCTGAAATAGTTCGTTTATTTGGTCTGAAATAGTAATTTCTTTTATTCGTTTGTTATGTATTTGTCCTTTCTTCTGTCAGTAGAAACAAAGTAGCTATCATGTAATACATTTAATGCAGTTTAAGAGGAATCCATGTCATGAAGTCAGCTTAGTGACAACATACTAGCAGTATCAGCACACAGAAATGACACAAAATGTATCCCTTTCCCAAAATATGTGAAAGTGGCCAATGTGGGCCCGTCCAGTGGCCAGCTGTCACTGCCCTTGAACTATAATTTATTCTCTGGAAATGTGTGTGCCATTGTCTTGTCCACCATGGCGATTCATTTGCTTGTCTTTCAGCTCTGGAGGCACCAGCAAGTCTGTGAACACCAATAAGTCCCTTTGCGGTGGTTGGATAACTGAGAAGAAGTGGGAAAGCCTCAATCTTAAGTGAGTTATATGTCTGTTTTCTAAAGCATAGAGGGAGTGAATAACGCGTGTAGGGAAGTTGTTTTGCCATGGTTTTTACTGGAATCCGAGGTGCCAGCCTCCTTGGAAATCTGAGGGAGTGGTTTTCATCTAGTCATCAGTAATGTTTGACACAGCATAATGCAAGGAAGAGGACACCCCCCCCCCCCCCCACACACACACACACAATTCATGGAAATAATGTTACACCTGTAGTGATTTTCAAAGTCTGTTTTCTGAATGAGTTCCTCACATTGAAGCACCTCATGAAAAAGAGTCAAGCGGAAAACGGCACAGAAAAGCATCACGTTCTATAACAGTTACTCCTTATGTCCACAATGGACATGTGTGTACGTTCTGGCTTATTGAGTGACTGGATGTCTTGTCCACCCTCTTCTACTCTTTTGTTTATTTCCACTTGAACTGTTATCAGTTTGTTCAGCTTGGTTGTTTACCAGGGCAGGGGGGTGTTTGCGAGACCCTTGGACTCGTCAGAACTCTGATGCTTTCCCTTTTGCTGTTTGGCCCCGCCACCTCCAAGGTCGAGATGTTTATTTCTTTAACCCACTAGACCTTACAGCTGTGCCTCAAACATGAGCTGTAAAACAGCCGAAAGTCCCCCTGCTCTCCTTTTCTCAGAATTCAAGTTTATTTACCTAGACAATCACTATTCAAGTCGGAGAGGAGCTGGCTAACGGCATGATTCTCATGCTAAGTGGACACTTGGTGTACTGCTGGTGCTGTGTGGAAACATGTAGTGCAATTCCTTTCATAAAAAATCCCCTCTGAAGATGTCTCACTTATAAGCTAGCTGACACACAAGCTAGTATGCTAAATTGCAACCCATGGACAAACTTAAAGAAATTACACTGAGACGATTTATTCTGCAGCATGTTTTCACATACACTCTGACCACACATGTAATAAAAAGCGTCATTGTCACTGTCTTCCTATTGTGAGCGCTATCACAGGGTTCTTGACACGGAAGCCAGTAACACTTGAACCACTGTGAACCGATTTCATATTCTCTGATCTTGCGTTACAGTCTCTGTGAAGTTGACGTGTTATCATGTCTGATCTTTTTTTACCGCTTCACCTCCCCACGCAGCATTAGCAGACATACGCAGCTCTTTCTAAAACTGGAGGATTTCTTCTGGCGGGAGCATCTGTCGAAGCTTGCGTTACCCTATGGCATTAAGGGTAGTGGTAGGTTCATCTGCTCTATTTATCATCCCATGAGCCTGGTATTATTTTGACAGCTTTTCATATTTAATTGTCATGTAGGATAAACAGCAGTGCAATCGACTGAATACACTGTATACATTACATGTGCTGTGCATTGTGGGCTGCAAATCCTGATACAGTAATTACAAAAACAGACCTGGTTAACCACTGAAAGTCATTTTTGTGGCTTTTAAATGGAAATGCTGTGGATTTTTTTTTTTGGGGGGGGGACAATGTTTACTGGCTATTGATGCGTACAAGTGTTGGAACTGTAAATTAAACATGTTGGCCCCCTTGTTTCCCAGAGCTGCTGCTACTGAAAGATCTCGCTGTGATTGCCAATTACAAAATGCCAGCCAACATTGAAAAGTAAGTGGTGGTAGATGTGGGCCAGCTTGGAAAGGGCTCCAAAAATGAACTACTTAGTGACATGTTTTAAGATATGCAAAAGTTTTCTTAAATGAAAACATGCATTTTAAAATGTACCATTTATTTATTTATTTATTTATTATTATTATTATTATTACCATATTTTGTATTCATTTATTTATTACAAGCATCACTTTAAGATACATTTAACCCCTTATCTTGCCTTGCTCCAGCCTTGACTGCAAAACGTGTGTCGTCATAGGAAATGGGTTTGCCATTAAGAACAGCTCCTTGGGGGGAGTCATCAACAAGTATGACGTGGTGATTAGGTAAGCATAAACCTGACATGATTACGTTTCCAAAGCCTGGCTCCATCCACTGTGTGTACACTTTACATACACGCAGGCCACTCCTACCAGTTCCAATTCTACCACAATAATTCCTTACCCTCGCTAAAATCTCTTGGAAATTCGAATAATGAATGTCACCCTAATTTAGGTAATCCTGAAATAAACTGTACAGATTAAGGGTTATTGTTTAATTAATTTACACAGCATACACCAGTAAAATTCAGCTTTTGAAAACACCTTGCTATTATATATTGGTTGTGACAGTTGATTTTTAGGTTACACTATGCCTTTAGTCATACTGAATTATACAATCTCATCACAAACAACCCAGTGAATTTGGGTAAATAAGTGTTGGGGCTGGTTTGAATAAATCCCAAAGTACATGACCTTAAGTTCCTCTACCAACTAATATAATAAATATAGGATTGTATTTGCACAAGCTCAATTTTGATGATCCATGTTCTGTTACTCATTCACACATTCAAATTGAATCTGTATCTTTTGTCCGGTGTCAGTAATTGTTTTTGTTAAGAGGTAAAACGACAAAAACACAACTCTTCCTTTTAGATATGTTGATGCATTCGCTCCCCTTTGGTGTAATGGTTGTCCAAGACCATAAACCATCTGACCTTGCCTTATAATGCTGCCAAGTTCTCATTAAAAAACGAAAAAACTTGTGGAATCCATTTTAGCCAGGACAAAAACACTCACCCTCTCCAAATCTGATTTATAGCCTTGGAATGAACACACACACTTGAGTTTTTATAAGCCTCTTACAAGCAGCCTGAGTTTGGCTCGCAAGGGTTTGCACAATACCCTTTTTTTTTCCTCTGTCGTTTCCTGCTTCTCCTAAGCTAATCTCACAAGCCGAGGAAAGCAAGGTTATTGACATGCAGTATGTCAAGAGCCAATAAGATGTCCAAATAAGTAAAATACTTATTTAGCATGTAGTAGAATCAATTGAGTACAATGGTTAGTGGTACTGAAGTGCCTAAGTTACTGCTTTTTGTGACGTGTTGATCTGCCTATTTCCAATGGCCCAACACACACACAACCCAATGAAGTCTTAGTTCCTGTTTGTGGTTTGCGTTATCTAGAAATGTAACACCATAAAATACAACAGGACATTTGGAACAGTGTGTTTTTGACGCTTAGTGTACTGTGGATACATCAGGGCTGCTGTGAATAAGAAACGAAATGCTTTCAGAAGGCAGGGTTAGTTACAGTGCATCCGGAAAGTATTCATACCCCTTCACTTTTCCCACATTTTATGTTACAGCCTAATTCCAAAATTGATTAAATAAATAAAAAATCTCAACATTCTACACACAATACCGCATAATGACAAAGTGAAAAATGTTTTTTAGAATTTTTTGCAAATGTATTTAAAATAAAAAAATAAAATGTACATAAGTATACACACCCTTTGCTGTGACACTCAAAATTGAGCACAGGGGCATCCCGTTTCCACTGATCATCCTTGAGATGTTTCTACAACTTGATTGGAGTCCACCTGTGGTAAATTAAATTGATTGGACATGATTTGGGGAGGCACACACCTGTTTATATAAGGTCCCACAGTTGACAGCTCATATCAGAGCACAAACCAAGCAATGAAGTCCAAGGAATTGTCTGTAGACCTCCGAGACAGGATTGTATCGAGGTACAGATCTGGGGAAGGGTACAAAAACATTTCTGCAGCATTGAAGGTCCCAACGAGTAGAGTGGTTTCCATCATTTGCAAATGGAATAAGTTTGGAACCACCAGGACTCTTCCTAGTGCTGGCTGCCCAGCCAAACTGAGCAATCGGGGGAGTGGGGGTGTTTTTCAGCGGCAGGAACTTGAAGACTAGTCAGGATCAAGGGAAAGATGAATGCAGCAATGTACAGAGATCCTTGATGAAAAGATGAGAGCGCTCTGGACCTCAGACTGGGGCGAAGGTTCACCTTCCAACAGGACAACAACCCTAAGCACACAGCCAAGATAACAAAGGAGTGGCTTCGGGACAAGTCTGTGAATGTCCTTGAGTGGCCCAGCCAGAGCACAGACTTGAACCCGATTGACCATCTTTGGAGAGATCTGAAAATGGCTGTGCACCGACGCTCCCCATCCAACCTGATGGAGCTTGAGACGATCTGCAAAGAAGAATGGGAAAAACTGCCCCAAAATAGGTGTGCCAAGCTTGTAGCATCATACTCAAGAAGACTTGAGGCTGTAATTGCTGCCAAAGGTGCTTCAACAAAGTATTGAGTAAAGGGTGTGAATACTTATGTGATATTTTATTTTTTTATTTTTAATACATTTGCCAAAAATTCCCAAAACTTTTTTCACTTTGTCATTATGCAGTATTGTGTGTAGAATGTTGAGATTTTATATTTTTTTGATTCATTTTGGAATTGGGCTGTGAAAAAGTGAAGAGGTGTGAATTCTTTCTGGATGCACTGTATAACCCGCAACTTTTTGGTTAGCAACCAGTGTCTAATATTTCTATAAACTTCCCCTGGTTGTATGGTTCCTGTTTTTGAAGGTTGAATGATGCGCCAGTCAGAGGTTACGAGGACGACGTGGGTAACAAGACAACGATGCGGCTCTTCTACCCAGAGTCAGCGTCTTACAACCCAGCCATGCACAATGACCCCAGCACCCTCATGGTCTTAGTGCCTTTTAAACAGCAAGACCTTCGCTGGCTGAAAGAGATCCTCTACAACGAGAAGAGGGTACTGGATATGTGAGAACACACACACACACACACACACACACACACACACACACACACACACGAGTCAAATGGAACTGTGGTGTTTAAGCGCCTTGGTTGGGCAACAGAATTCCTCTTCACCCTCTCTTCTTGCAGAAAGCACAAATGCTTCAGAGGCGTCAAAGTCCTTGAGAGTTAAATTTAGTTTCATATCCCAGTCCCTTGCTCTCAGTGCAAGGGCCGCTGCAGTCAGGGTTTTATCAGGTGTAGCCTAGTGGCCCCTACATTTGCAAATGGTTTCAAACTTAAAGTAAACTGTCAAAAGAAGCCTAATTAGGTTTAAAATGTGTCAACTAGGATTCTAACTAATAGCAGCACCCTTTGGTTTGTGTTTGTGTATTTTAGGTGAGAAAAGGGTTCTGGAAGCCCCCTCCTCAGATCTGGATGGGTAAGCCCAGTATGATTCGGGTACTGGACCCTTACTTTCTGTACCACACAGCCTATAGCCTGCTGCACATCCCACTCCAACCAAAGGACAAACAGGTATTACACCTGACTGCCTTCCTATGTTTAAGCTGTCCTTGGTTAGCCCTTCCTTCCTTCCTTCCTTCCCTCTGTAGATCTTGTTGTATTATCCAAGTACATTACTGCGAACAAAATGTGTTTCCCCTCCCAAACCTGTAAAACACAGCTAAACTTAAAATTATTCATGAACACATTCGCGTCTTTGTGCAACATGTCCTTGGACATTTGAAAATGTATTTGGCCCCAAACTTATTATATATATTTTTTTTCTTTCTTCCAAAACAATTAGAAGGTCAAAGTGTAACTGTCTGTATTATCGCTGGAACGTGAATTAGAAGGTAGCTCCACTCCACATCCGGGCAACTCATTACAACATAAGTCCTTGATGTTTCACAGTAAGGCGTGCAGCACATCGCCAGAAAATAATTGGCTCTTCAACACAGGCCAATCTTCTGTATACATTTTGAAGCTGCTGCAGTTTTGAAAGCGGGCAAGTCTGTTATTTCCAACCACAAGGCTGATTACTGGAACCGAAGAGCGACAAAAACAAAATGATCGCAAAATACTAATTGTGTATGCATTCTATGTTAGACTGGAAGAAAGCACATAAGATAGGAAATCAGTTTGTGTGACCTTTTAGTAATCTGCAATTGACCTGATTCACACATTGTACTACAGTGTACCCATCTGGCCACATATTTACCCATCTGGCGATTAATATATATTATATCGAAAATCAGATGAAATGACTGGAGCATGAACTCATCTGAAACCATGGTGAGGGTGGGGGAAGCCCAGCTGCAGAGTGGCTGTGTTCAGTGAGATGCCTTTGAGATGGAACAAAGCCAGGTTTTGTTTTGGTTTGGCCTGCCCTGCGCCTCCCTCCTGGGTCTTTTGGTTGGGATCAAGGTTGTGTGGCCTTCGTCTGCACTGCCAACGCAAACACAACTGGCAGGTGCCTGTGTGCTGCGAACAATGGGGGAGGCTGGGGTCCTGGTCGGTGGGGACTGCCTGCCAGGAGTCCTGCTCTCTCTGCGTGGCCCTGGGGCCCAGATGGACTTTGCCTGGAGGGTAGGAAAGGGCCGAAGGGGTGCTTGTTTGGGGAGTTGAGAGTGGGAACAAACCGGTCAGAGTAACCGTGCCGAAGACAGAATCCTAGGTCATCTCTGTTTCTTCTTGCTCTGTCTTTTTCAGCTGCTGCCTTACTATTTTTTTTTCAACTTTCATCTTAACCGTTATTTCCACTGCTCGGCTTTTCATTTGATTCTGTTTGTCCATCTTTAATGTATCCATGTCTCTGTCATGCCCCTCTGTATCCCTGGGCAAACCTCTGGAGACCACTGCCAGCTATAGTGTGTGAGCCAGAAAGAAGCCCCCTCCCCTCTCCATCTCTAAGCCCACCACCCCTACCCTCCTTGTCAACCCCTCCGTGAGGGCCACGTTGGCAGGCAGCCCTCCCCTCCGCCACCCACCCTCAGTCTAAGGACTGTGAAGGCAGCAATGGGCAGCTCTCCGGGGCACAATAGAGGGGGTGCTGAGTGATGAGGGCTAACTAAAGACCTTGGCAAGCCACTATTACACCCCTGGCCCCTCTAAACACATACACACCACCATTCTTCCAAGCCCTCAGAGCTCTTGAAGCAAGAGATCTTGTCTGACAATATCCACTGGGTGACCCCCTCACCAAGGCTGCATGGGCCAGTGTCCAAACTATGCCTGTATATGCCCCATACACGGTACCGGGATCGGCATTCTAGCTGGGCACGAGTTGCCCGCTGAGGCAGAAATTCGGTTGAACAGCAGCCTGTCTGGCCTGCCATCTGAAAAAAGAAACTGCAGCTAAGTGCATTAGCAAATAGATTTTTTGGAATGTCCCGGTTTAAAAGAAAATTGTTAAAGAGGAGACTTGTGTTTCATGTTGCCTAACCTCGCCCAGGCCCTGCTTTTTGTATGTATTAAGTGTGTAAGTGTTGCCATGTGACCAAGTTGACTTGCCGTCAATCAAAAGTGTCATCCGTTTTTAGTACACCTTTTCAGAAGACTCACAGTTACTGTTGGGGAGTGCCACTCTGATTTCCTTTCTAGGGAAAGAGTTTGTTTGGTGTTTGCTATAGCATCCCCCTGTATTGTCTCTTCCTATAGCCAGGGTATTGGCATACCAAGGCCAGGCAGTATTGTCTTGACCTCACAGACAGATGTATTTTTCTCTCATACAGGAAGTCCCCACCTACCTCACTCACGGCCAACGGCCACAGAAATAGCAGAACTGAAAAAGGTTCTGGGTGTCATTTCTATGCTTATGTGTCAAGCGGTGTTTCATTTCCGGAAAGATGAATAATCCCCTAACTGCTATCTGAAAGTGATGTTAGTAGGTTTTTGTTCCACTTTAGGGAGTGGTTTGTTCTACATTTTTGTATTTCTTTGACACAGAACTTAAAGGGTGATGGTTTGGTGGGGCAAGAAGTCCCCTTCATTAAAATGGGGCACTGAGGGAAACTTGACTACATGGAAAAGATTGAAGACCGATACCATATGGAAAAGTCAGACACACTTTGACACCGGGTGCATGGATGGAAACAGGAATTCTGCTCTCTGTGAGGTTCCTTGCTGCAGTGAACATGGATAATCATTGACAGAATAGCCAAGGAGTTTTAAACTGCAGTGGGAACATTGCTCCCATGGTGTGTGACAGTGGGATCATAAAGGCATACATTATTTTAGGTAAACTCATTCAAATCAGAATACCCCGTAATCATAAAATCATTTTAAATTGATGTAAATAAAAAGAAAATCATGCAAAGTGCTTGTTTTCAAGGAAAGATCAGTAAACAGGTTCCTGATTTTCCACAATATAATTGGTATCTGGGTCTTGTGTTGAGAAACTGAACTGCAAGACCATGTTACCTACATTTTCCATGTAGGTTAGTGCTGCCACCTACTGTGGCTGCATGTCATTTAGAAATCCAACTGAGTTTCTTTCCCCTAGAAACTAGTGCATCCGACCACAGGGATCCTGGCAGTGTTCATGGCTCTCAACTACTGTGACGTGGTCCACATAGCAGGCTTTGGATACCCCGCATCCAAGAACCAGAAGCATCCTATCCACTACTATGGATATGACACTATGAAATCCATGAAGGTACATGCAATATTGTATGTTTATTGTGATCATGAGATCAATCGTCTGATCTTAATGATACAATTACAAATGTTAACCCTTTTGAGAATGTTTTGTTCTATGCCTTGTATCTTTGCAACACCTAATTTGTGCTCTTTTGCACCATTTCAGGATTCCTACCATGACCTCAGTCAAGAAGCAGAAGCCTTAAAACGACTTGAAGATTCGGGGGCTGTCCTCTACTTGCACCCGCATATGTGACACATAAACAAACATGTACACATTCACAGTTACACAAGAGGATCCTACCTGGGCAATTCATCCTGCGAAGAATTAAATAGATACTGTAAATCATTTTGGTTGATGGGCTGTGGGCCTTAGAGATAAATAAACACATCAAAGATTTCTGACTAGGCATGGACTATCTTTATTTTAATTTCGGCTGTAAAATGGCTTACGATATTTCAATTTGGATTTGCTTTCTTCCGTAGCTAGTTTTTTAAAAGGTGAGAAACAATGATTTACCACTAACATACTTTTATAACCAGTAAAGTAGGACTTTTCTACCCCAATCTTTACAGCTCTTATTCAAATCGCCTGTTGAAGTGGGAAATGCAATTGTTCACAAATTAGGCCCGGAAACTTTCTTTTCTTTTATTACTATTTAACAGATTTTATTTTTGATTATTATATTTGAAGTGGTACCACTGGATTATTTTATTGTACAGAATCTAAAAATCTTTTATTAAAATGAAATCCTCAAAATAACAATATCCTTTATTTGCAGTCATTTATAAATGATGCCTGTTGGCTATATGTTGTTGTTCATTATTTATATATATGTGTGTGTGTGTATATATATATATATGGTTCACACTTCATCACGTCTCAATTAAATTTCGATTAGACTTGTGCAGCGATGTAAACAACATTTACATCATAACAGCAACAAAACACACTTTACTTGCCATCATAACGATACAATTGTCCAAAATTATAGGGATACATTTACATTTAAGTCTTTACAGTTCCAAAACTGTTCCCTACATCTTCACTCTGTCCTACATCAAAGGGTATTACATCTTCAGCACAGTTAGTTGTGGGTTGGAAATATAAAAAATGAACTAACCAAAAGAAAAATCATTCCTAGATGTTAAAATCATAAATGTACTGTATTAGATGTCATTGATGTTGGGTAGACTAAACAGAGCTCTATTCAGCCCAAGCCCAATTTGTAACCCTGTCGCTTGTCTTAAAGCAAAGCAACCCAAGTCAAGGAAGAGGACAAAAACTAGGAAATTGACGGAGACAAGCTAGTTGTGAGTGAAATGAAAACCTAACAAGAGATAACAAAACCATTTGGCTTGCATTGAATATGCATTAGAGCACAAGGGCGAAAAGAAATATGTTTACAGTTGATGATAACTTGCTTAATTGACGTGAGGATAAGGACTACATGTAGGCTCACTATGAGCTATGACCACTAGAGGGAGCACAAGTGCAATTAATGACCCGCCTTGGCAGCCTCCGTGCTGAACACAGCACAGCAGGGATGCAATCATGCAATAACAATATGAGGACCGCTTGGGGGCGTTTGAAACAGCAGCTTTACACACACAGACACACACACACGAACACACACACACACACACACACACACACACACACACACACGCAGGCAAACATCTGGAACGCTGGAAGACAATTCTGCACTGGTCATTAGCAGTGACTGAATTGGCCACTAGCGACAGAGGCTAATGATTGTTTCCTTTATTGTCTAACCACAGGGCCGGCTCATTGTTAGTGCTGACACGAACAGTGGTGTGCCTCTGGCAGTTCACAAACATATTTTATAAACAATGCGAGTGACCAGTGACAGTGATGTCACCAGTGTGAACATTGATAGGAATGGCTGATCAAAGCAAAGGATCTTTACTCCTACCCCAGATCACAAGACATTGTTAGGGAAGCAGCAGCATGCTTTGCGTCTGACGTTCAGGGATTCCTCAGCTGCCAATGCTGCCTCTCACCTCTAAGCAATGCATATTGTCCATTTACCAGTTTATGACAGTTTGTACGATTTTACATTCTGGGGTGGACCATGACTTTAAGGTCAAGAGCAGTGTGGAGTTGGCCAAAAGACTTGCCTAAAGTTCAATTCAAAGTCCAAGTCAATCCCTTCAAGATCCAAGCTTTAGTATAGATTCTCAGAGTCTTACGCCTGAGTTTGTATCCGATTCAAAGTCGATGCTTCCTTCAACATGAACTCTTTCTGTTTGTGCAAATTGAACCTTTGTATTTTGTTTGTTAGGCTTATTCAGCAACCTGAGCCACTGCACAATGGCATCGTCGACACAGAAATATGAGACAAGTGGGTTTAAACATCAGACGGAAATGCACAGGATGATACAGGACATCAACAGTGAAAGTTGTTATTTTTTTGATGATTGCTGGAATTGATCATGTTCCTTGAAGCAATGAAATATGAATACTGTATATTATTATTGTAAATTGTATATATTATCACCCTTGATAAAAATTAGTTAATGTATTATTTGTGCAGTTTTACCTATTCAGTTATTACATTTAAATATACATTTAATATACTCTATTTTATTACACCATTTATACTATATTGACTCATCTACATGAACATTACATAACGTGGACAGTAATTATGGGTGAAAAAAGTGAAGTGATCTCTTATGCAATTTCACCTTTTCTGCTTGTGTTGAACAGCCGATATGGGCTGTCAGGGACAGTAACAGTGACCTTACGCCTCTGTCTCCCAATCCTCAACCCATCCTCCCCAAGATCCCCGGTTGTAAAAATGTTGATGGCCAGTGCTTCAGCTCCTGACACGATGATACAGGAGCCCCTCCGTGTCACACAACTAGAATTCGGTTACGAAACAACTCGTCTGTGAGTTACATAATTTAGCAAGACAGGGCGCATCTGAGGGTTGCTTATGAACTGCAAAGAAAAATCCGGGCAGGTTGTTAAAGGGTGTTAGTGTAAGCACACCTTTCACCCTGGCGTCTGCCGAACAAAGCAAATATGATACAGGTAGGCTTATTACCTGGTCACGTGGACCAAAATAAAAAAGAAACTGGACCAAAAATCCACCATTGCACTTGTTTAACTTTCAGGGGACCACTTGTCATTGGCCCATCGACGGTCACCTCTAAGAAGTCACAATGGCCCATGGTAATCACCTTTTAGACTGCATAGGCACCGTCCACAATGATGTAGCTAGCACAACTAAAACAAGGAGTTTATATTTTTAATGGAACTTGCATTTAAATAATCCTATTCTTTGAATGACGTTTTGCTTCGTTTAAAGAAACCTTGTACCTGCAAGTGAGCAATTAAGTGGCAAGGCTTAAAATGATCCTAGAATTATTGCAGCATGCATATTCTCACAAATAACTACAATGTTTTTTCTTGTCGGATTCAAATGCTACCTTTGAAATAGCCCTGTAAAAAAAACAATAACCGTAATAATATCAGAGCCGCACCTCCATGGAACCCCTGTTTAATGCCCCATGTACTGTAAAATGATCCTTCTCCACCAGCTCTATTGCCGGGTGACCTCTGAGTAATTTAACCAATGATGTCCACCACTTTAATGGTGTCCTCACCGGTGATGCCCTTGGCACAAACATATTCCCCATGAGTCTCATTTCGAAGTCCTCCCTTCTATTCCACTACCTTTCCTTGGGAAGGAGCTGAGTGCATGAGAAGGGAATAAGACGTTGAGTAAAAAATAAGCCTCTTTTCCACCCCGTGAGTCTCACTGGTGCCGTTTTTCCCTCGCAAATCCCCTGGCCATGACTGTCGCGTGGGCACTGTCTCAGAGCAACGTCAACGTGCACTGATTTTTTAAAAAGAGGACCTCACAGATATGCAATGCACCATTGGAGCTCAAATTGAAAAGGACAACTGTCAAGGACTGTTAAGAGTGATTGCTGAGTGATAGTTCGATTTTGGGCCGTATTCGAAAGCAACTGTCCTATTCCCAATAAAGCAATGTGTGCAGCCCTCATTTTTTAAGGTGGCTATTGAACGCCGATATCAACCTAATTTCTCATGCTTTCTGCCAAGATGTCTGGTGCATTTGCTGCAAAATGAAACAAGCATCATTGGTGAAATAAAGCCTGTCAGCGTCACCACAATTTCTTCTTAAGTAGCAGTTTAACTGCATTGACCCATTGAGAGTCTTATCCGTCCAAACAGAATATCACTAGGTTGGAACACTTTCGACTTAAACCCATTACACCCGTCACAATGACCTAGAAGAGTTTGTACACTGGAACATGTACATGTATGTAACTATGATGGTACATGAAACAGTGGCAGGAGCCAGTGTCAAAACATCGTGCTGACATTGATAGTACTTGAATAACTCCTTAACCAGGATCTCCCAAGGGGTCACAGTGTCACACAAGAGACCGAAGTGTTTGCATGCACAATAACGGAGACCTTTCTTGAAAACTCAAGGCGTGTACTACCAAATGATGTGGCTCTATGATGTGTGTGTGTGTGCGTGTGTGTGCGTGTGTGTGTGTGTGCGTGTGTGTCCGTGTGTGTGTTGATTTACTCAGGCTGTAATAACAGAGCTTAAGGCTGTTGATGCCGGCCATGCCCGCAGGGACAGTTGTCTTGCCCCCTTAACACTTGGTGACAGACGGCACAGCGCTCTATCTGTGCGTGGCATTCCTGTGCCCGGCGGTAGTCGGATGTCTGCTGATCTTCCAAACAACTGTTCTGGAGACGTGGCGTTCCCTGAGGGATACCCGTTGGACTACCTGCCTTCCTATGTCCTGGAACGCATTACTGCGCCTACCAACGGCAGTCTTTGTGCACCCCAAGACATTTCCTGTTTATCTTTGTGACTTTCGTGATGCATTGGGTGCCATTCCCCGACAATATCAGAGCAGCGTTCAGGTAAAACAGAATACAATTGCACCATTATTCTACGGCTCAAAACAACAGTCAGGTGTCCATCACCCCATCCTGAGGTGGTCAGACGAAACCCAGCGTGATGTAAACATCAGAAGGTCCTACCAGTAGCATGGTGAAGAGACAGTCCCTTACCTGTCGTGTCCAATTTGGGCTGATCCATGATTTGTTCCGGTTGATGGGAGCATTGGCTGACGCATGGCAGCCCTTTACCCAACACTGCATGTTGACTGTAAATGCAGACTGCTCATCGCCTCCGAAGATGAATGTTTTCACAGCTGCAGGCGTGGGTTAGATGTCACACGGTGTATTGTTGTGGTAGTTCACAGACACGCAACAGAAAATGTTCAGTGTTGGAAATCCCCCAGCAGCACCCAAACTCGGCCGGCCGATGTACCAGGTAAGCAATGGATACAGGAACTACCACTGATGATCCCCACATTTCCAAAATAACCAAAGGCCATGCCTACCCCGCCACACACTTTTTGTTATGATAAATCATATTTTTTGATTGTCTGCCGGATTGCTACACTAACACTAACCCCTCGCCCCCCCCCCCCCCCCCCCCCCCCCCCCCCCCCCTCTTAATTTGGAAAGCCTTAGTCACCATTGGGCTTCTAGATGATAATTGGGTGAATGCTATATGGCTGGAGTACACATTGAGTAGTCACATTGATAGTGTGTCCTGACACTTTTATTTCTACACTGAGATTACGATTGTTTGAGCAAGCTGAAGCACTATGCACTCGTCGACCATCTCTTAATACACACCCACGTTACGGGGGCTAACTTTTTCTCCCTCTGTCTGCATGTTTCTGAAGAGGCTTGAACAATAATCATAGATAGCAGTGTAAAAATACTGACAGTGGTGGACAGTTTCGTAACACGCAGCTCTGCGCAATGCTGTCTACCCTGCCTGGACATTATTGAGCACAAGGAGAGTGGCAAAGAGCCACTGAAACACAAAACCATGATAATCCTTTGTAATAACACGGTAGCCTAATAACAGTGTCGGTTATTGCACCGGTGCTACTCGTGATTTTACACTGTCATGTACCTGACTATTCATCCACATGCTGCAGCAAAATGAGCCTGTCCTAGTCAGTGTTCCAAATCAGTCCCTTTATAAGCACCCAACGCTGTAACCTTCATATCGGAAATGTGCTCCCCGTCGGTCAGGTCGCAGTAGTTCTGTGTGTGCCATGTGGGACTGGTAGTGTGTGAGTGATGCCGTTGTCGTCTCCTTTAAATGACAATGATAGATGATGCTGTCATAAGACTCAGTGGAGCTCTGCCGCAGACCCCATTGACCGACTCGCTGCGACTTAACCCCTCGCCAACCAGACCCATAAGTCGGCCTTCAGTAAGAGGACCTTGAGGTCCAAGTCGGAGGCTGCGATTGCTCATGCGGCGCAAACAGTCGTCTCAGGATAGAAGACACCGCACTACGACATACAGCCATTTAAATTCAGTAAATATGATTACCTAAGAGACCTTTTTTATGTTGCTATGGGCATGATTAAAGGCAAGTCATGAAACAATGGGCAGCCCTTAATGCACTGAAGATGGGCAGGGATCTGGGGGTGCTTGCCACAGGCAAGGGATGCATTTCCCTCAGCGCTGCCTTTTTTTCCCACACAAAGCGGACCCTATATCTGACAGACGTGAATAGATTTCTCCCCGTTCAATCGGCCGGAAAGTGCTTTTATCAGCAAACTGAACGAGAAGGAGCCTTGACAATCTGGCCTCATGTAGAAACCTGTCTAGTGGCAGCAAAGAGGCTGTGGACATTCTGTCCTTTAAATAAAAAACAACTCTGAAAGGAAATTACCATTGTTTCCAGAGTTTCAATAATCCACTCCACGACAGCTAATTGTTTCTGGGACTACTTTTTGGATGCCTAATTACATCTTTCTCTTTGTTATCTGCATAAAATGCACTGACATTTATTTAATAACCCAAAGGCACCCTTGCCCCAGGCAGAGAGGGCAGTGTTTGCAGGATATTTGGCAGCAATTAAACTTTCCTGACAGGCCCTCCAAACATCACGTTTAGTCTCTTAAGAACTCACCACTATATTTTTCTGACTACCTAGGGAACTAGATGTATTGTGAGTGTACAAGTGGAGGTCCCAGAGGAAACAGAATCATCCCAGAGGGTAAAGAGGCAGGGCGAGCAGCTGGAGAGAAGCTCTCCCTTGGCTCTTGTCCTAGATAGCATGGGACACACACAGAGCCACCATACACGCATTAACTCATGCATTGCATCTTTATGCACACACACACACACACACACACACACACACACACACACACACCCACACACACAGACAGACACACGCCCACACCCACACCCACACACACACTACTAAATTCTGTCAGACCAGGATATACTAAACCCAGATAGAATCTTTGCTTTAGAAAAGCCACTTGGATAATTCTAGCCAACTCCAACCTTACAAAATGCAACCCCTATTTCTTTCAGTTTATTGGTTTCACTCCACCAGCATCTTACAAATGCATTTATCCTTAGAGACACAACACTTCGTCATTGTTATGTTGCCTCATAATATCAGCCCAGCTTGGCATCCACTATGAAAGCACGAAGCATACTGGCATTACAGCCTCCATGTTGGCACTAGCACTCAGTCAGACAATCCTTGTTTGCGGTGACTCAAAAACTCGGCCTTGGCGGCTTCCTCAGTTGTCTCACAATCTGTTTCCGAGCGGCATTCAAAGGCCCCTGCCTTATGTTCAGAGATAGCTAGCAGCTCGCTGTCCGTCTCCGTCCTGTAAGAAATACCGTATTTGTGCGGCGGCGTGGATCAGCAGAAAGTGTTTGCTAGCCAATCTCTCCGCCCCATGCACCTGCCCGTGCTGTTCTTGGCACAGCTGTGCACACCTCAAAAAACGAATGGATTATATTTTACTCATTATTTAGTCTTCTTTATATGATTCTGGTATTTGCTTAGTCTGTGTTTACTTTTCAGCTTTCCTTTGTGTGTGTGTGTGTGTGTGTGTGCAAATGTGTGTTTGTAGTGATTAAATAAACTGGAGTGGACAGGGGGAAAGGTTTAGAAGTTGCACATCCTCTTGGGCCCTTGGCCTGTTAGTCTTCATTATTTTGACATGATGATTTGACCTATGCAGAAGATGATTGACGCTTCATCTCTGGAGCTGCCATGGTAGCCAAATATAATGAAGATAAAAAGAAATACCCAATGAGGTAAGTGAGTGAGTGAGGGAGTGAGGAAGTAAGCAAGTGAGTGAGGGGGAAATGGAAGAGATGAGTACAAGCAGCCATTAAGAGATTAGACGTGTGAGATTAGGATGGAGGGGAAAGTGAAATCGGGGCTATTAGATTGACTCCCTGCGGAGACAGAGGGCCACAAATGAGCCTCTCCACGACGTCACATGGCTCTGGAGGATGCCGATTCTAGACACTAGCCATTATGGAGGGACAGCCAACTGCACCAGCATGTTTAACTCTGACAAAAAGCACTCTATCGTACTAAGGCTGATTTAACCAATTTACGGAAGCTACCAGCCATTTTATTTGCACTAGCTAATGAATACTTAGCCACTGGTACGAAAACTTGTAAGAACACTTTGAGTAAATGATTGTGTTCCTTGAGTGGGGAAAGTGCTGGAATTTGTATTTCTTTGGTCCCAACCTATGTGCTAATGGTTGCTATGCGACCACTGTAGCTATCTAGCTATCAAAACCCCACCTGTGTGATTTTTGGCTATCACAAGGGCATTCTGGTGAACATGGAGTTCAGAATTTGATGGCCAAGCAGTGGCCATCAGCTACATTTACAATACAGGGACAGTCCACATACCATATGACTAAAGACAGAAAGTCAAAACTGTTTAGAAACTTTTATGCTGTTATAGATTACTGATTAATTAGCAACCTAATTGGGCTAATACATCTCATTAATAATAATACCTTTTAATGTATCTGACATCTGAAAATGCATTTAACACACATATATATATATATATATATATATATATATATATATATATATATATATATATATATACAGTGGGGCCAAAAAGTATTTAGTCAGCCACTGATTGTGCAAGTTCTCCTACTTAGAAAGATGAGAGAGGTCTGTAATTTTCATCATAGGTACACTTCAATTATGAGAGACAAAAATGAGAAAAGAAATCCAGGAAATCACATTGTAGGATTTTTAAAGAATTTATTTGTAAATGATGGTGGAAAATAAGTATTTGGTCAATAACAAAAGTTCAACTCAATACTTTGTAACATAACCTTTGTTGGCAATGACAGAGGTCAAACGTTTCCTGTAAGTCTTCACCAGGTTTGCACACACTGTAGCTGGTATTTTGGCCCATTCCTCCATGCAGATCTCCTCTGGAGCAGTCATGTTTTGGGGCTGTCGCTGGGCAACACGGACTTTCAACTCCCTCCACAAATTTTCTATGGGGTTGAGGTCTGGAGACTGGCTAGGCCACTCCAGGACCTTGAAATGCTTTTTACGGAGCCACTCCTTCGTTGCCCGAGCGGTGTGTTTGGGATCATTGTCTTGCTGGAAGATCCAGCCACGTTCCATCTTCAATGCTCTCACTGATGGAAGGAGGTTTTGGCTTAAAATCTCACGATTCATGGCCCCGTTCATTCTTCCCTTAACACGGATCAGTCGTCCTGTCCCCTTTGCAGTAAAACAGCCCCAAAGCATGATGTTTCCACCCCCATGCTTCACAGTAGGTATGGTGTTCTTGGGATGCAACTCAGCATTCTTCTTCCTCCAAACACGACGAGTTGAGTTTTTACCAAAAAGTTCTGTTTTGGTTTCATCTGACCACATGGTATTCTCCCAATCCTCTTCTGGATCATCCATATGCTCTCTGGCAAACTTCAGATGGGCCTGGACATGTACTGGCTTAAGCAGGGGGACACGCCTGGCACTGCAGGATTTGAGTCACTCTCGGCGTAGTGTGTTACTGATGGTAGCCTTTGTTACTTTGGTCCCAGCTCTCTGCAGGTCATTCATCAGGCCCCTCCGTGTAGTTCTGGGGTTTTTGCTCACCGTTCTCATGATCATTTTGACCCCACGGGATGAGATCTTGCGTGGGGCTCCAGATCGAGGGAGATTATCAATGGTCTTGTATGTCTTCCATTTTCTTACAATTGCTCCCACAGTTGATCTATTCACACCAACCTGCTTGCCTATTGCAGATTCACTCTTCCCAGCCTGGTGCAGGTCTACAATTTTCTTCCTGGTGTCCTTCGACAGCTCTTTGGTCTTGGCCATGGTTGAGTTTGGAGTCTGACTGTTTGAGGCTGTGGACAGGTGTCTTTTATACAGATGACGAGGTCAAAGAGGTTCCATTAATACAGGTAATGAGTGAAGGACAGAAGGGCTTCTTAAAGAAGAAGTTACAGGTCTGTGAGAGCCAGAAATCTTGCTTGTTTGTGGGTGACCAAATACTTATTTTCCACCATAATTTACAAATAAATTCTTTAAAAATCCTACAATGTGATTTCCTGGATTTTTTTTTCTCATTTTTGTCTCTCATAGTTGAAGTGTACCTATGATGAAAATTACAGACCTCTCTCATCTTTCTAAGTAGGAGAACTTGCACAATCAGTGGCTGACTAAATACTTTTTGGCCCCACTGTATATATATACATATATATATATATACATATAAATATATATATATACATATATATATATATATATATATATATATATATATATATATATATATATATATATATATATATATATATATATATATATATACATATATATATATATATTTATATATAAATATGCAAAGCCTGACCTGACAATTAAGGTGAACATGCTGAAAGTTAAAGCCTTTCTTTAGAGGCTGTAAAAACAGTACCAGCCAAGTAACTCATACTGTATTTGCCTATTCTGTGGAACCACATTGCCTTATTTGAAGTGCAAAACTCCTATCTGTGCCAAGCAGCCAAAACCAGGAGCTCACTCATAAAAAGGAATCCGGTACTGCATGAAATATAACATATTAAGAATTTAATTAAAAACTTTGCAATCACTATAGTCAAAGCTAGAATATAAAAGAGAAGTTTAATAATGCCTCCACACCTTTCTCACTTAGAAAAGGTCAATTGAGCTCTGTTTAAAAGGTCACGTAGAGAGTGCATGTACACCTACAGTAATTATGCTTAGCACTGCACAGTGTTTTAGGATATGGACATATTTGAGTTTTCCCCTTTTTGCTTAATATAAGTGTTTTATTTGTAAACAGAATTCAGAATAATCTCGAGTCATCATCTGTTTTTGGAAAACATTTCTTATTCTCTGTAATTGTATCATACTCCTGTTCTGTACATTTACAAAAAATAATGCGTTTTGTTTCTTTATTGTATTTGAATTGGATAATCGTTCCAACTCCGGGCATAGATTGTAACCTCTCTTGATTGACTTGTTAAAGGAATGTGTCAGGAGCTAGATGTCAAGGTTTTCGATCTGACTAATCTTCCTCCACCTTGATGAAAAACAAATGAGGCAAGGTTAGAAACTGTGCGGGCCTGAGCTTCCTCCAAGGCAATAGGAAGAAAGCCAAGCAGCTAATTGTGTGTGAAAAACAGTCCGTATTGACATGGAGTGTCACGTGGACGGTGCTTCGCTAAGAACAAGATACAGAACATGCGATTGCACAGTGAGACACAGTTTGGTAGACAGATTAAATATCTTTAAGAAGAACTTTCAAAGCGAGCTGCATGTTTCCAAACGATTTTTATTAGTTGCTAACACTTGGGATACATTATCATGTGAAGCATATTCAGAAAGTTTGCAACGGCCCAGTGTTACTGTTTGTTGAGTGGACTATCTTTTTCTTGGTAAGGTACTGTCAACCAAACACCTAGCCTACTATCTACTGAGTATGCTAACTTTTAACAAACGCTACTGAATTATCTTACAGTGATGTGCAGTACATATTCCATAATCAAGTATGTCAAATTACAATCTTTAGACATTTCTAAACATTTTCTGACAAGTGCTTGCGGTACTGAAATTAACAATGGGATTTTCAGAGAACACTGTACAGTACATGACCTGAAAAATATGTTACTACACAAGGTTCCACATGAGCTCATCAAGGGATGGGCTGTTCTTGATGATTTTGTCATGTCGCAGATGGCTGGAGGTGCATTGGCCCAGAATGCCGCAGACATGACAGCTACCCAGTGGGGATATGTGTGGATTAAAAATGACTCATCATCCAACAGTAATACACTACAACAGCCACGCGGTTCAGTGTGTAAAGTTGTGATTTACAGTCAATACCGCACGCCACGATTACAACCATCTTTCATAAAAAATTTTAACAGATTGATTGGTGCCCCTGCGTTATCAATCAACTTGCTGAAGGGCTGTCGAATGCTCCTTGACAAGCGAGAACTAAGTCTGTGGCGTGAATTGTCAGAAACATCAAGTGTGCTAGGCCTCGGTCTCCTGTCTGCTGATCTCCCTGGAGATTCGCTGTGTAATAGCTGGGAACATTCTGCATGCAGAGAGGTGTCCAGTCTTAATTAAAGCACTCCTACAGCTGAGTCCTCCGCACATATTCTCCTGAGGACGAAGACACAACAGACCAAAACATGCATCCATTTTGTCATTCACGAATGGCACACTGCTCCCGATGATATAATGAAATACCAAGGCGTTGCAGACTCATCAAAAAGGCCTCAGGAGAACGGCGTGTACTGTACAGTACCACCACAGTGACCTGCCGACAAAGGACGAGCGCCTATTTCTGTGAGCCCATCCATGCAAGAAACCCTTCTCCCATGTCTTCAGGTGAGTCTGTCCTAGAGGGATTATTTAAATAGAGTTCCCCTTAAGTATTGCCAGAAGACTCAGTGTACCTATTCATGGCCCATGTAACTCTGTGAGCCCATGACAATGTGTTACGTAACTCACCGACGTGTTAACAATGGGACCCCGAATGGAGTGCGGATCTTGAAGCTTAAAAGAAATGGAACGGGGGGGGGGGGGGTGAAGATTATAGACTTGGCAGAGCTCTGCGGGAGCTGTCAGAGAGTCCTTCCACTAGCTACGGTAGGTGCCGATTAGCATTTAACCACACAAACTAAATATAGCCATAATTCAACACTGATGGCTAGACAAACAAATCTCGGAACAGGGGGACAGTTACAAACCCTTGCCTAGTGTAATGTTCAATTATCATGACAATACCAACAGTCTGCATAAACATGATCAACTGCGTGTTCTGGCACTTGGCATAAGGTACTTAAAAGAAAGAAAGAACTTTTTTCTTTTTATTGCGCTGCTGCAAAAGGGTGTGTGAGAAATGTCTGCAGGCAGCTCTAATGTCAAGCGAACATGCTAAAAGGTCAGAGTAACAATGACAGAGGTTCTTGGTGCAGGGAAAGGTTGCAGAGTGTTAACAGAAATGACATGCTTTAGAATCATAAAGCGTGTGGCACATACTTACCCACAGGCCAGCAGAGAGCCATGTAGATTTATCGGCTTAGTGCAAGATGAAGAGAGGAATTTTCATTTCAAGAACGTTTTTTTCTCAGCTCTCGGCTCCCTGCTTTGAATGCTTATGAGAGAACAGATGTATCTATGTGGTATGGCTATGTACAGAGTCCTGTCTAACCAATATGAATACAGAAAGACTTATCCAAAGTCTTCTCACCTTTTATCGTGGCGATATACTCACAGCACTCATCTTTGATTAAAAAAAAAAGTTACTATAAGTTTGAAGTACAGACTCACCTTTATTCTTAAGGATGTGCCGATTTATTCTGGGTGACCTGTGTAGGAATGGCTGAACGTTTCATTCCAAGTCTCTTGATTTATGGGCACCAAAAGTAATCGCAATGAAAATAACTATAAATGTGAGCTGCTCCAGGGCCATAGGGTGTTCACTGTATTTGCAAGTTAAGAACAATGCTCACCTAGCTGTAAAGTATGTGGTGTTTGGCTCATAATCCAAAATGGGCCCATCAAGGTTGAAGTCAGACAGGGTGTGCCCTCATGATTTCATTTGGAGCTGTGGGTGATCATTGAGCCTGTCCTTCTGGCACTGAGCCACGCACCCATGCAGTGGTCGCATGCTCACCGCTGCCCGCCATGTTGAAGCCCCGAGGCCTCTCATGAAATATTTACAATGACTTCGATTCACAGTTGAGATAACTAAAGGTGGAGTTAACACCGAATTGGTATTTCCTTTTGTCTTCTTCTGATATTCACACCTCAACAGTAGCTTTGATTTAGGAGTTTATATCGTTTCCCAATAAAGATAGATTTCGAATAAGAATGCTAGGTATTTTAGGGAGTGCTTTCGTTTTTGGAGCTAGAAAAGAGAAAAGTATGGACGGAAAAAAATCTGTTTTCAATAGTATGTGTGTGACTCAGACGTGTATAAACTGATAAGTCATTGATTGTTGCATCACAGCCTGAGCAGTTAGTACAGCAGCTCTTCAGCTCTAGTATGTTTTGGTGTGTGTAGGCGTTAGAAGGGCACTGTGCCCCCCCCATTTACCCTTTGTGATAAAACAAACATACGTCTACCAAAATGGCTGCCGGTTATAAGGGTTCATTTTCCTGAAGATACTGGATGGACTGAATTGAACTGCAAAGTATAACATCAGATCTCTGGGCCTTCAGAGATGGAAAGCAAACCTTCAAGCCTGCCTGTACTTGATTTTAGCACCTTCAGAAAATAGATGTTTACAACATTGACATATTACACCACATAAAGCATTATTATGAAATCGTTGCCATATAAGTACCTTTTCTGGGAACTCTGACTTGTTTTTGTTATTTGCAGCACACTGCATATGAGAAGGCAAACCACTTTTTCCACAAATAAGTTGTATCATTTTTCTCTACAACAAGCCGAACGACATAAACTATGATTGCAGGTTCACACGCATTGGTTGTTTCTGCTTTCCATGTAGGTGCACCTACCTTGTTAGTATACACTGGGCAATTTGATGTATCAAAATACACCAAACCTTAAATATCCTCCAACCATTTCTCTAGGTGTCTTTTGAAGTCAGATTCGATGCTGAAAGTTGTGTATGGGAGGTTGAATTCCAACTTGGTGTTAAGGTTTTTATCAGTACAAAAAAAAATACTCTCTGTGCCCAAGAACTGCAGAAGCCTTATAACAAAGTAGCGTTTGATGATGGAGCTTCCAGACATAGCCAGCTCATGCCGCCATTGTTTGAAACTATTGATTTAGCATCACCATTCATGTCGGTTTCTGGCATGTTGTTCAAAGGATTTGCTCTCCCCTTGTTCAATATGTAAATGTTCTCGTTAAGAGAAACACCCACCTTGAAATCCAATTTTCCTTTTCGACAATATACAGTATAACCAGTATGTATTATACTAGCTGAGAGACTGTGCCTAACAGTTTTCTTCTTAATTAACTGAAATGGGTCAACTTTCCAGTCAACCATCAAAACCCTCACATGCATAAGTTGGTTTAGAATTCCAACTCCACTCTTTTTATAAATAGTGAGCCATGAACATCACAGTTCTTTACTGCTTACTTCCAGTGCATTGGCAAAAGTAGGTGTCTCCATGAAACAAAACCATAGCATACCAAAGTGCTGAATTCATGTATTTTAACGCTGTAATGTATAATTAATGCCCTCCATACTAGTACATGGTCGTTTCTGATTTATACCTTATGTCTGTTTTCTGTAGGTGAATAATGTTAATATTTATAGTGGGACAGGATAAGACATCCAAAGTTTATGAAGTTCATATAATATTCACGTGTTCATATAATGAAGTTCATATAATATTCATATTTGTGGTCAGCAAAGGGACCAAAGAATAAATCTTTGCCTTAGAGGATAACTCTCTAATTGGTGTTCCTGTTCACAAATTGTAAGATCGGCTATGGTTGTATTTTCAAATATCGCCTTGTTTTTAGCTTTATGCATGCACATGCTCTGCATCACAGTAGGGTGCTAGTCTTGCTAGAATTGTTGGAGAGAAGCCTTGCTACTGGGGGAGATGCTATGCCACTCCATCAAAGCTCATCACCCAGACACTTCAAAGGGCAGGCCCACTTCTCCTGACTGGTGGAAGCAAAAAGGCTAGTGAGCTGGAATAGACAAACCTGTCTAGTCATGTGTGAGGCAACTCATACACAAAAAACATCAGTTAAATAAAGGGCAAACTCCCAACATGTATATATGTAGTGCATCATCTTGGCTTGAGAAGGTATGTAGGATGAAATTGGGCGTAATAGAGATTATGTAGACTGAAATATCATGTCATTTTGGGGTTTGGAGAAACTCTTGTCTGGTCCAGATACCTCTCGATGATGGGAATCACAGGAATGGCTGTAATTGTTGTAATATCGTGGGCAGTGGATGATAATAGACCTCTGCCAGGCAACCCATTTGCCGAATCCAAATTAAAACAATTCCAAATGAACAAGAGGAGCAGTACTTGTTCAGTCTTTGTTGATCTTGCCTTCCTCTCTGTGTATGTGTGTGTGTGTGTGTGTGTGTGTTCACTCTGCGTGGGCTTTATTCGATGGGGTCAGTCCGTCATAGAGTGATAGAGAGATAAAAATGTGTGTGAGAGAGAGAAGTAAGCCCACTCCAATGTCCTCTAACATAGGCTGAGCAGATTCCTCCCACTCGCTCCATCCCAGCTGTGTATCTACCTCCCTGTCCTAACCAGAATGTTCTGCTCTGGCTAGCTACATGTTTGTTAATGGGCTATGCACTTCTCTTGTTCATGAGAATGCATTATTAAAAGGTGAAGGAAACTGTATTAGCCAAGTGTATTAGGAACAATAGTTCTACTTAGTGTTCACAGGGCCATTAATCAGAATGAAGTCATTAGATACCTCTCATTTTTAACAAAAGACAGCGCAGCAACTCCTTTCTTAACCTAAGTTCATGCTGCTAGAAGAGTCAAACACTTACTCTTAATCACACACACACACACACACACACCCACACACACACACACACACACTAAATTGAATGCACTATTCAATAGTTACACAATACTCATCATCTTACATTATTCACATCCGAATCAAGGGACCACGAGCTATCTGACAGTCAAGGTTTCTAAATTTAAAAGCCTGGGAGGAGAATGAATAGCCTTGACGATGAGCTGCCACGATTTAATAGATTTCCACGGGACACCAGCCTTGGAAGGAAATGCTTGACTCGTATATTTTATATCTGGAACAAGGCAATACATGCGATTACTGTGGCGGCAACTTCCACGGCGAGTCGTTTCTCTGGTGCTTGCTAATAGGTGTGACAGCTTCATAATCAGACGGCTGGTTCAAGGAGAGAAAAAAAAAATCATAGCATCATGAATTTCATGAGAATATCTTTACCTGCCAAACAGGCTGACTAACAAGCAATTAGAAGTTGTGGCACACCAACTCTCTATTATTGCCCACCATCATCGTTACATTGATAAGCTGACCTCTTCACTCCAGTAGCAAGTAGCCTGCTTCTGGAATTCGCTTGCAAAATGTCAATGTTTTGTCGGAAAATATTGACGCAACGACTGACAAGCTTCAGTATCATCTGCAGATAGGAGTTAAAAATGGCAAGTCTATGGATATGTAGCCTACGCAGTACAAATACATATTTTTTTGCTATGGAAATTAACTTATGGTCTTTAACACGGCAATGTGTTTCTCCACCAGCTGTGCTTTTTGAACAGTGCCTTAGCCTAGAGCTTTTGGGCAAGATAAGATTGTTCCATAACCAATTACAAATGGCTGCTGAAGTCTGTTTTTTTCATGATTCGATGCACCCGTAATCCAGCTGTAAGGTGTGCATTGCATTTGCAATGCAAATTGTGTTACCATTGTGTAGGGATAAATCAATTTTTTTAGGATTTTCTTACCGTTTCTCAGTAGTTTGGCAATGAATCCACTTACATTTACTAACTGGGAGGTGAGTAACTCATGTGAAAACTTGCGTTGTTCTAATTTAAGACTCATTCCATCGAACACACACACACAAAATACAAACTGGTTTACGGCTTACAAACGCCCACATAGGCAAGCAGTAACACACAGACCTATCCACCCACACAGGACAAACTGTACGCACACACACGCAAAAAACACACACATACACCCACACAAACACAAACAGTGAGACAAACAATCTAACAGAAACATGGTTATTTTGGCCATATCAGGTTTATTCCCATGACAACACACAAAAAGATTGATGACATTCCAGCTATGGTGGAGATGATCTTTCTATAATGGCAAGGGATCTTAATGCATATGGAATAAATATGACGCAACAATGTCACAGTGAAACAGTGTCTGTAGAAATTCAAAGCAATGTTAAAGAAGGGCACGGAAATAACATTTAAAAGTGTTTAGAAATATCTTTAATCTATTTGAGAGTTTTCATACCTTTGCTATCAACATATCGTCGGATAATATACTGGTAGAAATGTCTCTTTGCTGTTTTTGCATGCCTAAAAAATACCCTGTATTTATTAGTGACTTAAACTTGCTGTGAAAACGGAGAAGGCTGGTTTACATGCAAGCTTTGACACGCGTCCTCAAAGAAAAAGTAGAAAACGCGAAAAGGTGAAATCCCCCCAAAACAAGAGTGACATGGGTTATCTGCCCATGCAAGCACAATGCCAACAAGACTAAAGGAGGAACAAAGGCAGAGTGAGGCTGAGGTGGGAACACAGGAGCGTGTCACAGTCAAGATAAGCAACCTAAAGGTAAAATGAGAAACTTCAGAAAGGAATAATAACCATAAGACAAATATGAACAACAGTGGGCTTATGCTTGACTCATGAGGTTGGACATGATTAAAACCCGCTTCCCCTGATCATTCTTATTTAATGCCAGCACATTACAAAAATATGACTGACAGGTGGCGGCTTGGGTCATTTTAGGGTCACTTCCTTGCAGGACTTTGTGCTTTGTAATATGAGTAACAAAATGAGGTACAACTGCCTGTTTCCTCTGGGACAGATGCTGAGGGCTTCTCTGCCACAGTGTGTTGTGTTGAGAATCAGTTATGCGCTGTGACTTTATGTGTGACCACTGAAGCCGAGGGGGGGGGGGGGGGGGGGGGGGGGGTTCAGCGAATGGAGACGCACACAACAGTATGGGGGTACCCAATATGGAGTGACTAACAACAGCCTGATCTATACCTCTCCTCTCTTCTACTAGTCTTCCCCGGCAACACGTGGCAGGGCTAAAGCGTAGTGTACGTACTGTATTGCCTCGAGTTAAGAGCGTCCGCTGTGGCCTAACAACAAAGCTGATGGAGATTGCAGATAATGATCTCCCGCGGCTCCTGGGGACGGCCAGGGACGGACATATTAGCGACAAGAGAAGAAATGCAATACTTCCAACACTCCCTATAGTGAAGATATTGGAGAATTTGTGAAAGTCTGGGATTCTCTTTCATGGCTACTTGTTTCATTTCAAGTTACAGTATATCACTTGAGCTAGTATGGCAATAAAGAGGTTGTTTGAGATTATAGAAAAGCAGTCCGACCAACCAGGAGCAGAGGTATGTGTGCATGACTGGTATACGGGTATAAATGTCTCCCCTGTGTGTCTTTTTGGGTCTACAAAACCAATCTATCCTATAGATTGACAGCCTAGGAGAGCAGTATTGCATGGGAAGGGGGGGGGGGGGGGGGGGGGGGTATCTCAGACCTCCAAGCGATGCAATGGAACAAGCTGGCCATTGACTAAATGAAGCATTGTCTTTTGTCCACCCGTCTTCCAGAGGGGGGGAAGGGGAGTCTTCCGGGTCAGTCTCTCTGTCAGTCAAGCTGTCAGCCCGTCAGTCAGAGGCTGGACCTCCAGAGCAGCAGCAGAGCCATTGGTCTCGCCCCGTTCTGCCCCCTCCCCCTCCTCCTTGTCCTCCTCTCTTGATAGAGGGTCCAGCGCCGACAGGGGGTCCGGCGTGAAGGCTTTGGGCTCGGGCGTCAGCAGGGAGAGCTGGGGGAGCAGGGGCCCCTCGCGCAGCTTGGCCGCCATCTCCTTGGCGCTGCACGACGGCGTGTTGGTCTCGTAGATGTCGTGGAAGTTGTTGTAGTCCACCTCGTAGAAGCCCTTCTCCAGCGAGAGGACCGGCGTGAAGCGGTAGCCCCACAGCACCTCCGTGTCCAGGTAGGAGCTGCGTGCCTGGCAGGTCATCCCTGTTCCGTAAACACACACACACACAAAGTGTAAAAAAAAGTGTGTATTCAGGTATGAACCCCCAGAGGCAATGATGAGCAGGCGAGCAGGTATACACATATTCATGCTAGCACACCCAGAAGGACACATACCCAGAGCGATGGAGAGACAGATGGAAGGAGAGGAGAGAACTGTAAATTATTCACCAACAAGATAGAATAGTGGGGCCATGCTCTCAGTAACAACAAATAGAAACCAACAGTGAGAATGTGTTGTGTGCCTCCATGGTAGGAAGAGGTCCAACAGCTCACTCCTGCACCAACAAAATGTGCCTACAAAGTGCTGCGGTAGTCAAACTGACACAAAATATGAATTGACTAAGTCTCAAAGTCTCGCCTGTAACATCCTTCCTGTAATTGACAACACAAAGTCTTGGATACTGAGTCAATAAAGCCACAAATCACTCTGTTGGATTGAATTGGTTTCATTTGACTTCTTTGGTGAGGGTTTTTAAGAAACATTGTTGTGTCTAAAGGGTGTTGAAATGCTTCAACTGCCGTAAACTACTTATATAAAAGAAGACAGTGCTACTAAACAGGCAATTGTTAAGTCATAACTTAAGATCACCAGTGACTTAATCTGTTCTCTAGGAAAACAGAGCAGGGTTGTCTGTTGACTTTATATGGGCTTTTCAATAAGCAAGGACAATATAATGTTTCAAACAAGCCAGAGGAAAACCCTTAACTCACCATAGGGTATGGAAAAGAAGGTAGGCATGGGAGTAGATTTCGTAAATTAAAAAAGAATATCTCAATGGGTACCCTGTTTAAGCATGTTAAAGTTGCTGAAGATAGCAATTTACAAATGAACAATGATGACAACACCACCTCTACCACACTTTAAAACCAGAATCAAACGGTCATACTTTGGCTATAAATAATTCACTGAATATAAGCCAGTGGAGCAAGAGATATTCCAACTTTCCCTCCATTCCCCTGTAAAAAAGCAACAAAACAACAGCAGTATATCATGTCTGGAACATGGACCCCAGAAAGCACAGCTTTGATGACTGTTAGCTCCAGGCACAGTTAGCCCACCAGCTACATAATAACAAGCTCTAAAGCATACTTATTAGTGGAATACGTGTCCCATTATAAAGATAATATTTGCAGACCATATTTGCAACACAGCTCTCACAAAGTATTTTTTGTTTTTAACAGTACAGAGACTTTAAATGAACAAGGACCAAGCCGGGGTCGTTTTCAAAAGCTCCAACAAGAGCCATCTCTCCCCTTGCCTGCTGTCCTCCCTTCCTCTTTCAGCCCTCAATCAAGTCACAACTCGGAGCTACGAGGCCTGAAGAGCTGTGTGTGGGAGAGCTAACGACACCTTTCATGGCTTTAATTTAGCGGCAACAACAAAAACCATTCACTCTGGCAGAAGCCTGCCTCTTAACCCCGAGAGTCAAGGAGAGCTAGCGCGTGAGTGTTCCCATCCCTTAAAACATGGCGAGTGGTCTGCCCGCACCTCGAGGCCAGGGTTCCCGTGGCTATTTGCGGAGCACTGCGCTGGCGTAGAACTCAGCTGACATGATGGAACAGAGTGAGGGTCACTCGTGCCGGGAGAAACACAGGCTTGGGTGCAGACAGAAAGACTGGGGACACCACGACTTTACAATCCGGCAACGCTGCCATTCCAACGGCATAGAGGGTGTGAAGTCGACTCCCCCTTCCCTGTCAGTCGAGAGGAATTAGCATTGGAAGAATGAAAACGGATAATGGCACTCGATGTAGCTTAACGACACCCTGGTTTTTTGATGAGCTTTGCATTGCAAATGGCAGTGCGACTGTATGTTCTGATTCCTTTTATTCAAATTTTTTTTGATATTTTCAGTATAAAACATTTTTCTCAATTCAATCAGATGCTTGCTGCAGGGCAATACATGTCGACACTGCAGGCGTTTTCTTTACAGGGAAATGTGTGTTTTTAACACAGTATGAGTCTACCTATAGCTTACTGCCAAAGTGGGTAATGACAACGACTACTGCCACATCTGTCTACAGCCTGGCAATTGGACTGACAATGCCTTTGACATTATTTCTCAATTAATTCAGAAATCTTTACGTTTGTCCACTGCACATCTGTAAACCGTCCACCGACATAATAACATCAACACATCACGGACCTTATGGAGAAACTGACCTCTGGTCTCCAACAAAAACCTAAAGATGGCTATTGCAAATCTGTGACACATGGCTTTACTTGTATGCTGCCTGTGACCTGAAATAGCCTCTGGCCCTTAGCCAATGATAAATCTAAAGTTAGCAGTCATTATCCAATGGAATTCATCTCAGACTCTTAAGCAGCAGGAGTAGTGGGCCTGTTCCATGCTCATGCTCCCAGTGTCATGCCGTATCATTTTTAGGCAATGTTGTGGTGCCCGGTCAGGATTTACACCAAGTTTGAAAAATCAATGTCATTAGCACCGTATTCAACCATGCCTATTGATTTACCCTCCCGAAGACAAACAAGTTGCAATAGAAATAGTCGAAAGCTATTCAATTCCCAATTCACAAGGATGGGGTACCTCGGTTCATTCCCACAAGAAAACTTGTCTGTGATTACACCTATAAGTCTCTTAAGGATAATGGTATCAGAGATGAGTCGAGAGGTCTTAAAAGGGGTGGTCAGATTAGTGAAATTGTTCAGTTGCCCCGGTGATGACACAGGGTCCCAGCGTGCCATGGTCCTCCTGGTCAAGCGGAAGGCGATGCGATTTAATGCCTGAGTCGAGCACGGGGGACGACTGCTGGTGCTTTGGAGGAAGGGATAACTCAAATAAATAAATGAAACGTAACATAAAGGAATTAGAGCAGAAATGTTCAGATGTGCGAAAGACCTTGCCAGATCGCATTAGGGTCCTGTGATTTCTGCCTTTTCATAAACAGGAAGGGGGTAGTAAGGAAGAGATACAATCGAGTGGCCAGGGACACTATACAAACGGCCACTAATGTATGCTGTGTATCTTCCTTCCGTCCTATCCATGTGTGAAAAATACGATGTTGTCCAAAGTCAAAAAGGGACATGTATAATGCATTGTATTAAAATGAGTCAACAGTATTATAACCTGTCCTTGGAAAAAGGCCAATGAAAAATGCAGCTTGTTCATATTTACCTGAGTGGGCCCGACACCCTGCAGGAAGCATATTAGTGAAGCAAATAAGCAATTAGATATGGAGCCTTGTGTTGTGAAAGTGTCTTTATTCCCTCTGCTACAGAGATAAACAGCTATACTCACTAATCAATATTCCATAGCAGACTTTCCAAGGCTAACAGAACGCTAACTCAGGTTCTTATGAATGGGATCAATTCCAAAGTGACTGGGATGCAATTGGGAACCCCGGGCTCTCGTTAGTTCGGCAACGATATTTAGCATTTCATTTTGAATGGTGCGAAAATTGGTTCAATACCCTTTCCAGGCTTAATTACAGTCGTGAGGAAAGCTATGCTTTTTTTTTTTTTTTTTTTTGCTGTGGGACAACTCAGAGAATGGCAAGCTTTGCTCTCTGAAGGAGCATGCCTGAAGCATTGCTTTCACAATTTCACAGACTTTTTCCCCAAAACACAAACCTGTTTGGGCAGGACTGTTTCCCTTCAATTTGAAAAAAAAACACAACTTATTCTTAAATAGATGCCTCTCACACTCCAAAATATAAAATAAAGGTTGGAAAATTATGATATAATAAAAATAGAAATATTTGCCTAACAATTGCAGCATATGGTCTGTTCTTTGAGTGTTAATTGAAAGAACAAAATAAATTAAAGTGGACTGCTTGGATCTGGGCTTAAGGTGAATTTGTAGAGCGTCTCTCTTGTTTGTACCCTGGCATTTTCCATGAAAACATCACTATTGGTCATTCAACACTGCAGCACTGACCTATAGCCTTTGCCAAGAGTCACCCATAGCACACCAGCTCATACTATGATTCCTGATCACAATGCACTGTTTTCACAGCTGTTGTGGATGAATAAGCAGGCCAACACATTTCAGTTGACCTCGGCTTGTGCCTACGGCACGGCAGAAGTCCGTGACCCCTAAGTTAAGAAGGTGACCTACCTGTCGCTTCCACCATTCCTTCCAGGATGACCACGATCTCAAACTCTTCCTTCTCGATCTGGGCCTGGGACATCTCCCAGAAGGGGCTCTTCTCGTTGATCTCGTGCGAGATGATGAGCGGCGATACCAGGAAGAGGCGGTCGTCGCCCGTGTCGAAGCCGATGTTGATGTCCGTCTGGTTCAGCGGGATGAACTCGCCCTCTTTGGTCTGCTGCGAGCGGATCAGCTTGGCGCGGATGGACGCCTCCACGATGTGCGAGTTGCGCAGGTCGCCCACGCGGAACATCAGGCACATCTTGTTGTCACGCACCGAGATCACCGCCTTGTGCGAGAACATGAGCGTCTCGGCGCGGTTCTTGGGCTGCGAGATCTTCACGAACATGCAGCCCACCATCATGGCATTGACGATGGAGCCCAGGATGGCCTGCACCAGGAGCAGCACGATGCCCTCGGGGCACTTCTCCGTGATGACGCGGTAGCCGTAGCCAATGGTCGTCTCCGTCTCGATAGAGAAGAGGAAGGCCGACACGAAGCTGTTGAGGTTCTCCACGCAGGGCGTCCAGCCCTCCTCGTCCGAGTGCCACAGGTCACCGCGGATCAGGGCGATGAGCCACCAGAGCAGGCCGAAGAACAGCCAGTTGACCACGTAGACCAGCGTGAAGATGAAGAGGCTGAGGCGCCAGCGTAGGTCCACCAGCGTGGTGAACAGGTCGCTCAGGTAGCGGTAGGTCTCCTGCACGTTGCCATGGTGCACGTTGCACTTGCCGTCCTTTTGGACATAGCGCTGCCGTGGCTTCTTGACCGGGTCGGCGATCAGGTGGGTGCGTTCCGTCGATATCTGGGCCTCCCGCAAGTGCTTGGGAAGCTTTTTCACCTGGAGTGTAAAGAAAGGAGAAACCAAGAGTAAGATGTATGGAATAAGAGGGATAGATTACATTACGACATGAACAAAAGATTCCTTCGGCAAGTGAGTGCCAAACAACGAAATTGGATATTGTAAGGGTCATGTTTTCATACCCTCCACGTTGCCTTCATTATACCTTGCCTCAATAGTTTCTAAATAGAGGAAATTTACTAGATGTCTTATGTCACATGGAAAAGATCCATATCCATTTAAAATAATGGTTTTCAACCTCAGTCAAATTAAGAGTCAACCCTTCTTGTCCATAAATAAAGTAGGCACCACCTATTCTTTCCAACTACCACAGTTTGTAAAGAAAGTCCCTGCTGCATGGCTGGGACTTAATTGAAGTGAAAGGTGCTCCATAGACTCACTGCACTGCTTTCACTGTGACATTGCAAAATGGGGAGAGAGTAACAAGCACTACGGAGAAAAACCGCGCAAAGGGACATTGATGGAAAGCGATAGTGGCAAAGAGAGAGGGAGGCAAAAAAAACAAAACACAAAAACATAACTGAGTAACATGATGGATAGAGTGAGAAATGAAGTAAAGGAAAAAGTAGTGCAGAAAGAAGGAGACAGTGAGACATAGGGAATCTGATAAAATGGTAGAGTGAGACAGTGAAAGAGAGATTTTAGAGAACTAGAGAGACACAGAGAAAAAAAGAAATGGAGGGAGAGAGGGGGGGGGAGGGGGGGGGGGGTTGAAGCAGAGTCAGCGAGGACAAGGGCACATGGGCCTGCCTGGTTGACTGTTGGCCCCACTCCAGCCAGGCGGTCTGGCTCCACAGCTGTGGCCCCATCTTCCCTCAGAGTCCCCTGTGTTCCCTTCCGCCCCGCCCTGCCCCCCAGCGGGACACTGGCTGGCCTTGTTAGGAATAGGAGGAACTGGCCTTCCCCCTCCCCACCTAACGATGCCGTTGAGATTCACAAACTGTTCGATCACACACACGCACTATAGCAAATATGACATATTAAGTATACACGTGGGTAAAAAATGCATGCGTGTCTATGCATGTCAAGGAAAAACACAACAGCTTAATGCACCCACCCACACACACAGCTTTTCCTCGAGAAAGGCAAAGGACAAGCTGCCACCACATTGCGGCTACTCTTTATCCCAAATGGTGGGGACGGGTGCTGCTGTAAATTGAAACAGGATATAGCTTAGATGCAACAGAGCACGGACTGTAGGACTGTAGGCCGTGCCCTCTGAAACTCAGCGTGCTAATCGGACACCTGTGCTCCTCCAGGTGCTCCTAGAGCAACAACAGCCATGTATCCGCAGCAGGAAATATATCTCTACAGCAGGACTCCATGACTGTCTCCAGGTGATAAAGGAAGATCAAGGTCAATAACATTTGAAAGAATCCTGTGTGATTTAAAAAACACTTTGAAGGTTTATCTAAGAAGGGGTGCGAATGTGGCACTTCGGAACGTGGTCTCGGGTATGAGCTCAGAGAGTCTGCTACATGTATCAAACGAGGACACATTGAGGTATTGATCTCTGACTGCAGCGTGCGTTGACGAGAGGTTTGACAATGAGGAAGCGAAAGACAACACTCATTGACCAGTCTGGCAATTAGCGACTCAATGACAACTGGCGGCTATCTTGGCGAGTGTGCATGGACAATAAGGTCACATTCAATTGCCCGTTTTCTTGCAGGTTGCGGTTGGCTGCTGCACATGTAACAGCTTCACTCTGCCTTTCCTACAATTCATTGGAATCGACATGAATCCAAGACAGAGTCGTCAAAGTGGAAGCATTCATTTTCGTTGGTAGGGCACTGAGGAAGTCTCTAATTATGTGATGGATGAAGCCGTCACGGAGGAAACAGGCCACTCGTTGGCCCTCCCCCAGTCATTGGTGTCCCCGGGGCTGATCTTCCATAAACACATTCATTAGCTATCATGCTGCGCGGAGGAGGTGTGGCGGGAGGGGAACCCGCCGTTGGCTTGCCTGACCACACACAGCACAGAATTAAATTGGCTTGGGAATCAAGACAAATAGCCATCGCAACTCCGCCATCCGGTATACTGGACCCTTTTTCTTCCTCTCCTCCTCTCTGCCTCTCGAATGCTTGCCCTGCAGTCGAGTAGGATGAACCATCTATCCATCTAGCCAGCTCTGCAGAAACACAGAAGGCACGCCTGATTGCTCTTTTTATAAGATTCCCGTGAACTGCAATGGTCCTTTCTTGTTCAATTCATTTATTTTTTCTTTCTCATGACAGTTCACTTTTCTCTATCCCCACCTAATCACATATTTTCCCCTTCCCGTTTTCCCTCTCTATACTTTTATATTTTCTGTGTTTTTTCGTTACCTTCCCCCATCCATTCATCACCCTGTTTAACTCGTGCGATTAATGTGTTGACCTGTACCCAAGCTGACCTGAATCCAATTTTTCAATTTCATTTTGAAATATCTACCGCAGTTTCATGAATTCATTTACCAGCCAGCACAGTTAGAGTTTAGTTTTGTTAAATGAAGATGCAGTTAAGTACAATCCAGCTCAGTTGGGTTTTCCAGAAAGTACCCCAGCTAGGGTGGTGGTTGGCAGCCATGTTTTTTACCTGTCCAGGTGTGACTCCTATCTCCATGTCGTGGTCCATGTGGACTTGAGAATCTCCTGCCATCCTCAGCTGGAGCTCAACGCCTGTATGAAGAAGGTGGTATAAAAAACCTTTTAAATACAATTCAACAACAAAACCTTTACCTTTCACAATGCTTCACCTCAGTTTAAAAAATAAACGGATGCAAAGTTTGATCTGGACATACTTTTATGCCGGGATCAGACTACACACATTTTTTGTCTTTCGCGATGGTCACCATGTCAGATGATGTGAAAAAATCTTGCCGTGTCTTGGCCGGAAGAATGGCAACACTACCAGTATGATCCCGACCAATCATCGTATGCTGCCTTTCACGACCCTGCGCGATTTCATAGGTTGTCGGGGAGGGGTGTCAAGAAATTGTCAATCACGGCTATCAAGGAACACGTTGTAGGAGCTGTAAAACCAGGCAGGAAAATCCACAAAAGTTTGATATGCTAGACTTTTCATTGGAGTGTCCTGTGTCGTCCCCGACGCCACATCGCAGCCCGCAGATTGTGACACACTACGCGCTCGTTCGTCGTTCCCGACGTCTGAGATTCGGCCCAGACTACGTTTGTCGGCGGCGACAAAATGCCAGGATCAGACTACACGATTTCAGCCCGATTTTGGCAGCCAAACGTAGTGTCGGGCTGAATCTCTGACGTCGGGAGCGATGAACGGGCGTGCAGTGTGACATAATCTGTGGGCTGCGATGTGGCGTCGGGGACGACCCACGCCCCCCCCGACGAAAATTCTAGCATGTCATGATTTGGGGGTATTTTCACCTAGTTTGACAACTCCAACGTGTTCCTTGACAGCCATGATTGACAATTTCTTTACACCCCTCCCCGACAACCTATGAAATTGGCCAAGGTCGTGAAAGGCAGCATAAGATGATTGGTCGGGGTCACACTTGCAGTGTTGCCATTCTCCCGGGCAAGACATGGCCAGAATTTATTGCATAATCTGACCATCGTGAAAGACAAAAAAAATAATCGTATCGTCTGATCCTGGCATTAGAGTGACAGAAGACGTTCCAGTGGGTTTCTCATAAATTCAACAGTTTAGTAAAAACACCCACGACAGTATGTACTCAAAGCAGGAGTGTGCAGAGCTCACCATCTGAATTTGTATAGATATCTGTCTCCAATTGTTTTAATGATTATTCAATCTGTTTTTGATTTAAATTAGAGGGCAGGACATAACAGTTTTACTTGCATTGTTTCAAATATTTCAAATAGCAGATTTATCAATTTGTGATTGTATTTTAATGTAACATTTTAAATGCATGTACATCTACGATTGTAACACTTTTTTATATGGTCCAAGGTGCAACCAAATTCTCTTAATAATAAAGTCAGCTTCTGAAGTGTTGTAAATTGAATGATAAATAAGACTCAGTTTTGTCTTGGCGCACGGGTTTCCGATTATTTTAGCCAATACTCATTCCCTCCTACAGATTTTGTATTTTACCAGCTATCATTCCTATGTTTCGGAATAACATTTGGATTTGGTCACAACTCTGAATGCTAATCTGAACCAGTTAGCTAGCCTACCACTTTGAAAAGTGCTTTATTCCCTGCAGAAGCAATAGACTGTTGGACACAACCTCCAAAATAAATTAGTTGGTTTGACATTTGGATCAATCAAGCAGTGTTGGCCAGCTGTTCTAATTGGAGACACTTGTTACCAGCACAATGAGCTAAATTCGCCTTAGCGCATCACCCCAATTAAGTTTACGGAATATGTGGAGAAATAGTCATTTAAAATTTTACAAGGACATACTAGGCTTTTGATTCACTAACTTGAGTCAACTCAAAGGTTCACACGGGAAGCAGAACAGCCAGCATTCAAATGTGAACACTTGGTTCGCTAATTTGTCTGATGAACGCAACAGTCTCAGCTGTGTCAGGCTGTCGTGTTCACCTTTGTCATTCCCCTCCCTGGAGAGACTGAATCAGTGCCAGTTGCCCGGGCAGAATATAGCCTAAGAGTTATGAGCCCCGATGTCGCATGGGCATTTTGACGTGTCCTGAGTTACAATGCTCGCCTTGTACAAAATATGTTCGCATTTTGGTGTTTGAAAAATTGTTTCTTTGTAATTGTAAAACTTTCAATTTCAAAACACGAATTCTGTCGTTTTTGAAACAAGTTTTGATCTGATTTGAAGACTCCTTCCATAAAATACCATTTATTTGTTATTTTGGTACTCCTCGATGGATTAGGTGAAACCTTGACATACCACAATATCTGTGATCTGATTTTAGAGACAGCATTGCTGTGCACCCAAACCCACACTGAAACAGGTATTTTTAACAGCAATTACATAAGGCTCAAACCAAGAGAGCAGAAAAAAAAACGTCAAATGTGTTTTTATCCTCCAATGGTGTGCGGTTTTAATTTAACAGTAAGTGTTGCCATTTAAAGAGAATAGGTCTGAGGGCATGTTGATAAGCCCCTAATTTTAGCAGCAATTTCACCAAAACACCTTTCTCAACTTCATAAGAGGCTTTTACAGCAGCTGTGAAATCCACTTTTTGGTTGGTGTCAAAATCAACCAGACACTTCTAAAGAGACAAGGAGATGCTTTGCAGGTAAAAAAAACAAACAAATCAAAGCCCCCCCATCCCCCCAAATGAAAGCGGCTGATTGCTTATCTCTGTGCACGTGGATGTCAGATTTGTTTCTGTCACCCATTATTCTATTTTGATCTGCGACATGCGAGGCATCATCCAGGGAAAAAAATGCAAACGAGGGCTCGGAAAAGCAAGGGCACGACGTCACTTGGACTCCACATGGAATACAGTGTTGACATTGACAGGCCCAAAGCAAAGGGCAGAGCAACGTGACACGCATCTGAGTGGGAAAGACAGACGGACAGAGTCACACGAGACACACCAAGCTCTTTGGAAGAAAAAAAAAATCTCCCTGAGTTAGTAATGGAAAGTGAAGTTAAGTATATCGTGAGTAGAAAAGGGCCTTGTAGGGCCCCCAGGTTTGTGAACACTAGACCTATGTATATTTTCTCCATGACTTTGATTGTCAATACAATACAGGCCCAAAGAAGAAGTGTAGAGGAGCATGGATTATGGCTGCCGTGTTTTATCGCGTGGCTTTAAGAGGGTAACACGCATTTATCTTGTTTCTAGGTGAGAGCGACAGCATACTTTGGGTGAATTGTGTTTGGGCCCTGATAGTACAGACACTCATCTGTCGCGTTGAGAAGTAAGCGTGAGAGTGAAAGCAAAGTTAACCGACATCCCACAAGAGATTCTACCACGGGGACACCTCACACTACATAAGCAACGACTTACATATGTAAGTGTTACACACTAACACAAGCAAATAGAGTGCAGTATTGATTCACTTTGGATTTACTGTTCATTCTGCTAATCCCACATTAGGTATGTAAGCATTTGTTAGTCACTAGATCAAGTAAAAAATGATAAGATTAATAAGATGCTGTTCCACGGGGCCTTTATTTCCTGAAAGTTTCTATTTTGAAATTTGAAATTGTCTCTATTAAAAGCACATTTGGAAATGGAGTCAGTCATGTGGGCAGTTCTGAAAGGTGAGAGCTGGCCCGGAGCCCAGACCAAGACGGGGCTTGTATCGATACTAATTACTCCTTCAATAACACGGCCGGGAGACTTAAACCTTTCTCAGGAGGGCCCTGTTCCAGCCACCTCAACAGATTACCTCCCTGAATCATTACTCTCCAAGAGAAGAACGAGAAGAAAAAAAACTCTCCCGTGTCAACAAGATAACTGGGAAGTATTTTACTTCCCCAATTACCTCTTCATCCTTCCATTATTGGGTGGATAATACTTTTTGTGCCTTTCATTTGAGTTAGAGAGAACCCAAGAGTGAAGACATTTCCGGCATGAAATTTTGTAGAGACGTGCCTGTTTTTCAGAATGTGCCTCGCCAAAAACACTTAAAACCCCTGTTCCTGCCTTACTTACTGCACTGCCCATTCCATAGAGAGTGATGGGCTGCACACGGCAGCAAAGAAACAGCAAGCTCAACAGTAACTTTTGTTTTAAAATACAAATTTGACTTTTAGTGGACACTCATCTATAGAGTGCCATCTCCGACTGGAAAATACAATTCTGAGTCATCAAAACGAAGTGAACAGCACTGAAATAGGGGGTCGGGTGCACAGCAGAACATAAGGTGGAGAGTGGTAACCACACGATCAGTGCATCAAAATAGATATCTCTTCTTGTCTCGGGTGTGGGAACCTTTACGGAAACTTTCCTTTTTCCCTCACTCTTTCTTTCTGTCTTATTTTATTTATTTTTATCTGCCCTGAGCAAAATTTCAGAGTCGTTGTCACAGAGGCTTTTCATGGTAGTGCCTCTTGAGCCAAGACGAGTGGCTCAATAATATAGCCCCTCTTTTTACCTCAGCTAACTTATGACACTCTGAGGTCGGTCAGGGAAGATGACTAAAAACATCCCCTAAAGCCTGAGCCTTTGCCAGTCCACTTGGATCCAGTCCCAGATTCTCTTCCCCCCACCAGCTCTATCCCTTGCAGCCCCTCCTGCCCGATAGTCAGCCTTGAGAGTATCCACCCCACTGTTCCTGTCACCTTCTCCACAGCGGCACAACTGCAGCTGAGACGCCCTGCACTCACACCGGGAGAGTCCATTACCTTAATGAAATGACAAAGCCCCCTCCTTCCTCTCCCCCGCAACCCTGCCGCCCCTGAAAAAAAAATAAAAAAAAATAAAACATAGTCGTCCCAAGCCGAGAATAGCTTGAGTTTTCCAATCTCTTTTCTCGCGCGCCCTGACCACCAAGGGTACATGACTCCGCAGTGTCGCTGAGTGGGGCTGGAGGGGACCAGAACCTGGACACCCGGCGGAGCCAACCAACACCCACTTCCAACCCCCAGCCGAGACAGAGCGGCCCGTTGAGACGTGGGATGTTCGGGTTGGCAGAGGGAGTTGGAAGGGTGGAAGGGACTGGAGGAGGGAGGGTGGAATACTGAGAGGACAGGCAATCTGACACCCACTCCTGTTTTTTCTCAGGCAGCGCGACAGCCTCTTATCACCGTGATTCACGGCGCCCAGCCCAGATTTTCCCTTCCATCTTAGTGACGTTGAGGGATGTACAAGCTGGAGACACGTACAGAGGTACGGCTTGTGGGATTAGTGTGTGTGTGTCTGTGGGTGGAGGGGGGCGCCGAGCGCATTCGAGAAAGGAGCCAAAGGTCAAACAGGCCTTATTAGGATTCCTGTCACATGACATTCTGTTCTCCGTGTTGGTCCTTTGAGGAGCCCCTCAATCGCCTCCACATACCAAATCAGAAAATCCATGGTGCCACTCAATATGTGGCTGAGCCTGTTCCATTAAACATATGTCTCTTTTCCCCCCCACGTTAATGGGCTGAGACTGCTTCCCTCCCGGGCGAGCGCGTCTCACGCACCACCGATGCTTACGCAACGATTAAAAGCCTTCTGGACTTCAACAGTGCAGTCATTAACGAGGTCACTTCTTTCACCTTAACAGTGTGATGGGCAGCTACTGTACGGATTAGCGAAAGCCCTCGACTGACAGCCACGGCGTTCACTCTCACTCGAACGTCCGTCAACACATCTCTCTGACACCGTTGCCCCTCGTCTTAACAAGCCAAAACGGCCGTGCAGCGAATGAGTCGGTTCCCCTCCATTAAAACAGCTGTGGACCAAGGCCCGTCCGGCCGAGGAGAACCACCGTAAACTTTCAAGGCCGTTTTCTCATCTCGCTCTCGGTGACACTCGAGAAGATGAGAGTGCTCGGCCTGTGATGAAGGGCCTTCAGTCCCCGTCGATGGCCAATTAACCTGGACACGGAGGGCTGGCCCATTATGGCCCGGCTGAATGGCTTTACAGGGGATCACGTAAACGAGCTACCAGCGCGACCGACCATGCTTTGCTGGTGCACCGTGTTCTTGACTCGCTGTCTGTAGAAAGGGGTAAAGAAATGTGTGTGTGTGTGTGTGTGTGTGTGTGTGGCGGGTACCATGCAATGGGAGGTGGATTAGAGGACAGTATAAAGGTGATCCTTGCTGCTGCAGATTGCCATGTGTTTACGATGGCCCCTTTTCAAAAGCCCGCTCGAGGTACATTTGTCATGTTTGACAGAACGGTGAAGGAAATACATGCGTCGAGGACGTGACTGTCGCAATGGCCAGAGCACACCGTAGGTAAGCTCGGCTCTAAATCAGCCACATAAACATTGGAGATGACGCTTTAAATACCGTAAACACAGGGCCTTGAATTAGCCATGGCCTGAGATTTATAGGCAAATAAACATTATTGCTTTCTTTTGGTGGCTGACAAGAAAGTGCTTCAAAATGTGCATTTGCCTGTCTGGAATTGAATTACCAAGCAGTCCTTGTTTTTTATCGTACAATGCTCTCCTAAGCTTGGCCAAAAGCTTAAAAGTAAAGCTGGATGCATTGTGAGGAGAAAGGGAGCATACCTTTCTTGCAGTCTAGATTACACTACATGATCTTTGCGAATTCAACCGAACTCCCGATACATAAGTGTCCATTTGACATATCTTAACAGTCAACTGTTGGTATACATGACCTAGATAACATTTTATTAATTCATATTCAATAGATTCAGCGTTATTTTTCCAGGGTAGAGCATATAAAGAATTTTTCATGCTCAGATAAGCCGTTGACACAAAGGCAATGCTGTGATAGGAGCGGGGGGGGGGGGGGGGGGGGGGTGCTTTTAAAGTGGATCCCAGACCAGCTCCCCCAGGGACCCATGTTGTCTTGATTAAATAAACAGGCTCAATTAATAATTCACATTTTGATATCATCTCAACGATCCCTATTGTCCCCCCCTTTGTAACGCGGAGTGATCATGTGCTGTCTCAAGAAAAGAGAGAGAGAGAGAGGTGTGTGTGTGTGTGTGTGTGTGTGTGTGTGTGTTGGGGAGGGGGTTGGGGGGTCGCTGTATACTCTCCCGGGGAGTGGAGTTGCAGTGACTTCGATAATGCAGTTTAGAGGGTCAAAGGGCCAGCCATCACAAGCAATTTTCTGCATCCCCCCTTGCGCTCCCCCCGACTGGTGTCCTGCCTGTCTGGCCAATCATTAAAGGGGTATTCCAGAGAATGACCCGTTCATGATAGTGTCAGGGCTGATTTAGTAGTACGCAATGGCCGACAGCATTTGTGGTGTTTAGCGGGTCAGCAAACTCTGGGCATCCGGGCGTACTCTATTTGTTTGGATTTCGAACTCCTCTTCCGAATGGTGACTATCAATGTGTTACAGGCATCAGCTATGAAAGAAAATGTGATTCCCCGCATCCTGGCACCATCCAGCTCCCCTTGCCTATTCCCTTTGTAAAAGACACCATGACCTAGACATGCACCACACGGTGCACTGCTCGTACATCTTCCCCCCCACCCTCCCTCTGTGGGCATGAAATACGGGCGGTGGAAGAACATGGCCTTGTTTTGCAGCGACCACAAAGCCACCGTCATCAAAGTTTTACAGCGACAACTCTCAAGATGTTTTCTGCTGAGCGCACTCAACCAGAGCCGCGCAGAAACACCCGACAATAGTAGATCTGGAGTCTCTGCCGAGCGGCTCTAATCCCCGAGCCAGAGACTAGCGTGAACCGCTTTCAGGGGATCAATACGAATGATTTTCTCTCAATGCTTTGGTGGTTGTTTTCCCAATATTCCGATGCTAAATCGAGGGGCACAGGGTTTAAGCCGTGGTTCTCTCCCATTGAACACAGCCTCCTACTACGCTGCCTCTTAGTAGTGCACGGTAACCCCACCACACACTCACGCTGTTGGTTTACTGCTGCGCTCGTAAAACTCCTGCATTGCACAAGGAGAACCAAAACATCCTCTCACACGCCGGGCAGGCAAGACAAAAAAGACAGGCAAGCCGAGCAGCCTGACTAAAGGGACAAGCCAAATGAGAGAAAAGAAGGAAAATATCTGCAAAGCAAAAAACCCCATTTTGATTTCGAGGTGCTAGGCGAGTGGTGCGGTCACATATATGCACAGGTGATCTATCACTGCAGTGGCATTAGTGATAGGGTAACAAGGCAGCACATGCAGTCTGAGATGGGACAGATGTTGAAGAAGAGGCAAACAAATCCACTGGCCAGCTCTCCGCCACACATCCCTCCATCCGAGGACGAATGTACCTGTAGTCTGTGTCTGTCATTCCCCCATAGCAGGTTCGCCCCGGTCCGCCGAGCACTTGTGGATGGAAGACGGCGCTCGGTGTGGAATGAAGGCATGGAACGCTCCAAGGCTGCGAAGCTGCAGCTTCTCTGAGAGGCAGCCTAACAGCTTCAGTGCTTTACCCTTCCCCGTCTTTCCCCCTTTGCTGTCTCTCTCTCTCTCTCTCTCTCTCTCTCTCTCTCTCTCTCTCTCTCTCTCTCTCTCTCTCTCTCGCGCTCTCCGATTCTCCTCCGTCTCCCGCGCTTTTCTCGGCGGCGCAAGAGTCTTACCTTGGGGTCGCCACAGTAACAGCCGGTTGGCTGTGGTCGAGGCATCTCACTGCTGCTCCTCTAGCCCGTGGTCCCACGCTCCTTCCCTGGCTAAATGTTCGACAGCAGCAGCCCCCCTCTGCCATCCAGCTCTTCTGCCTCTTCGCCGCTCTCTACTCCTGTGTGAGAGTGAGGGTCTCTCTCTGTGTGTGTGTGTGTGTATGTGTGCGCGCGCTTGCGAGCGAGGGGGCTAGTGAGAGAGAGAGCGCGCCAGCGAGCAAGAGCGTGCGAGTGTTTGTTGTTTCCTCCCCCCCTACCGAACTACCGACCCCCCCACTCCCACCCCCCTCCCTTGGTTTTCTCTCACTTCCACGCTGAGCTCTTGTCTCTCCCAGGATTTGTCCTTTGTGTGTGTGTGTTTGTCTTTGGCTGTGTGTGTGTGTGTGTGTGTGTGTGTGTGTGTGTGTGTGTGTGTGTGTGTGTGTTTGACTGCCTAGAGCGTCTATGTGTGTGCCTACCACATGGCTCACTTCCCTCTGCAGGCAAAGGGAAGAGGAAAGTAGGGTGAGAGACAGTGAGGGGGAGAGAGAGAACAGATAAGAGAGAGAGAGAGAGAGAGAGAGAGAGAGAGAGAGAGAGAGAGAGAGAAGGGTAGATATGCTGAAGAGGAATGCTGTATAATCAATTGCTGTAAAACCGTGGTTGAGCAAAAGGCCCTGAGGGTTTTAGAGAGGCAGAGTTACATAAAATTCAGATGAGGAAAGAGAGAGAGAAAGAGAGGGACAAGCAGAAAGAAAACGTTGCAGGGAGAAAAAACAAGAACGTGTTGGAGAATGAGCAGCACAAACAAACGAGGGATGATGGTAAAGACGAGAGAGGATGATAGGTATTAGGCGGAGGAAGAAAAGCCGAGAATAGAAAAGAAGAGAGTTTGAGGAGAAGAGAAAGCGAGGGATGGGAAGGTTGAATCCGAGGGTTCCCTTAGCAAGGTCATTAAGAGCGATCAGCGCAGTTCTCCTTCTAAGCTTGCGCCGTGGAAAAGAGAGGGGCAGGGAGAAAAAAAGGAGGAGAGAGAAAGGGAGAGAGGCGTAGCGAGGGAAGGAATCGGGGAGAGAGTCAGAGAGATGTGCAGATAGAGAGAGAGAGAGAGAGAGAGAGAGAGAGAGAGAGAGAGAGAGAGAGAGAGAGAGAGAGGGGGGATGAGGAAAACGAGGAAACAGGAAGAGCGCCACGTGAAGAAGCGAGGGAGCGCAGGGTGAAACGGCAGCCTCGATGGACAGCCCCCAATGATACGTCGTCATGCCAACATTCCGCATCAGAGGTGATTTACGACTCTGCAGCCCTCTTTTTTTTTTTCTTCTTCTTCTCTCTGAGTAGCCCCCCTACTGTGAGACAAGGGCACTGAGATACAGTAGGGGACCTTGCTGTGGCTCGCTGCCCCAACCCAGGCCGTAAGGACGGATAGACGGTGAATCACATCAGAGGTCTTGCCTCTTGGGCTCGGCTCTGGGCTTCTTCCCCTGTAATCACTACTGACGGGCCCCATCTCAAGAGTGCAATTGTGTTCCTTTCGGGGCGCCTTAAAGTGGTCCGCAAGAGGCTTCCAACCTTATGCTTTCGGTGGCTCCGCCGGTTGTAATCTTGTGAGACAATCAATTCCAATGGCAGAAGCAGTCAAAGCAATAAAACCCCATAACACTGTCGTTAACAAGGGGGAACCAACCAGGTTTGAGCTAGGAACTCATTAGCCAGGTTTCAAGGGACTGTGACAACTATTAGACAGCTGTGGGTTTCTCTGAGAGATATATCGATGAAAGTGGTAATATCCATTGTGCACTGTAAAGGACGGCGCACCTTTCCGTAGCTATTACATTGAAAAAGCTCCAAATTCACAATGTAGCTGGGATACTTTCGAATTCTTGCTTTGGTTGAAAAATGTGGAAACATTCCAATCACTTAATTCTATACGAACAGGGGGACTCAGCAAATGGAAAAGAAATAGTCTGAATAATTGATTTACCGATGTTGCAAAAACAGGTCAGGGAGGGGCCGGCAGAATATATAGCTGTGGTTAACATTCAAGTCAATTTGAAGGCTTGTAAAACGCACATACATCCAAAACAACAAGAGCTCCTTCATAATTAGCCGCCATGCAAATGAGAGGTCAAGTCAAAATGGAAACGTTTCCTTCAGCAAGCGGCATGGACAAATTTCAATGAATTCGTCACTCCTCCAACCCCTCCTTCTCCTTCCCTGGCTAATGTCCCCCCCCCCCCCCCCCCCCCCCCCCCCCTGTCGTTACCGTATTCTCACTCCTAACCCACATTCCTTCCTTCTGTGCGCTCCTTCGCCTGATTGGTGGGTTCATTAGTCCTGATTGAGCCTCCTGCCAAAGCGCATGACACCTCCGCGGAGTACAACGGAATGGGATGAGGCGCTCGCGATGGAACTGGAGTGAAAATTAGAGCATGCCAAGGACTCGTAGCATGAATAAACTCATCGTATGTATGGAACATAGAGAGTAGGGTAGACAACGGGAGAGAAGGGGGTGTTTGGGAAAAGCTATGAGAGAGAGAGAGAGAGAGAGAGAGAGAGAGAGAGAGAGAGAGAGAGAGAGAGAGAGAGAGAGAGAGAGAGAGAGAGAGAGAGAGAGAGAGAGAGAGAGAGATGAGGAGGAGCAAGACTTTAAAGTCTTAGGGGAAAGCTTTGCCCATAAGAAATGCAAATAGTATGGCAATTTAAATCTGCTCTGTGGGCTAACTACATTGTGGAAGCTCCATTTTCTGCTACTTCAAAGAAGGTGCAGTCTGTGTGAAATATTTATACTTCGTATCAAAATGAGCCTTTTACAATAAGCAATATTATTGAGCAAAGAATGAAGTTAATAAGTAAACATTGTATTGCCACACATGAATGCAGATATAATACATCTATTGAAAAAAAAGAGTTTGGGCTACATAAACTATTTAAATTATTGATCAATTGGTGCTTAGGTAATATTGAGGTGAATTGCTCTTGCTTAAATGCATGACTTTCAGAAAAGCATGAACTAATAATCAACATTCAAACAAAGACCTCATTGTTCTCACTCTCCGTAAAGGGGGTTGTACCTGGTATATTGCTAGTCATCTGTTCAGTCATTTCCATAGCCATTACATTGAAAAGCCTCAGAATTCACAATGGATGTGGGATACTTTTGAATTCTTGCGTCGTTGATGATGCAAAATGAGATGATAAATATTGAAGCATGAGACGGAACCGAATGGTTATACAGAATAATCAAGAATGATGTAGATTGAGATGCTACTCCTCCGACCATCCAGCTTTGGTGCAGGCCCATCCAGCGTGGAGCACTACTAGCCCAATGCCTGCCAGCCTGCCTGGATAACCGGATGGAGCTGGGGTGGCGGTGGATAAAAAACGCCTATAAGGAAGACAACTCAACATCACAAAGGAGGGCTTTAGTTGTTTTAAGTAACAGGAGGGCCTTATAGGGCATAGCTGGTGTGACGAGGATCATTCATTGGATGATTGAGTTTAAGCTGAGTGTCTCTCTGTTGAACCACAGTTTTCCACTTCAATGTTGTTGTAGTATTTAATGGATGACAACCAATTGAAATGTATGTTAGCGTTTACATTATAAATTGTTACTGGCCTCTGTTCTCTACTCACCCATTTGAAATGTAATATTCATACAGGAGCACTCTGGCTACAGTAACATGCTTTTGTCTTTAGCTCAGGAGATACCTCGTGAGACTTCAAACCCCCTTTAAGAAAATACAGTTTGACAGACAGAAAGACAATTGATACCATTAAGAGCTGCCAGTATCCACCTTTTGTTTTCACACTTCAGCTATCTACCTTTAAAAAAACAATCCCACACGCGTACAAGGACAGACCCTGTCAACGGCAATGGATCTACAGGCGTTGAGAAAAGCAGTGCCACACTTATTTCTGCCATGGCAGAGAGAAAACAAGTTGCTTTGACAGCCACCCTACACTTTGAGCAAGTACCACAGCACATTGGCTGGAGGTGTAAACAAAGCGGGGCAGCGGAACCACCACTCCTGCCACTGCTGTCTATAAGCGTTTGGACTGCGGGGAGGCCCTTTGGGCCATGTGAGTCAGACCCCAGGAAGGGTGATTTGTTGTGTGCAAGAGGAGGCCTGTTGCATAAGGCCCAGCGTTTGGAAGGAATGCCTCGCCCCGATCCCGCCATTTTGCTCCCGCTAGTTCTGTTACGTAAAATAAAATGTCATATGACCAGCTATCGAGACAATAATTAAGTTGCTGCAAAATGTGAGGGAGTGAGTGAAACGTGATACATTGCGTTTGGCAGTACACAGTGCGTTAGTCGTATCCCATACAGAGGGAAGCTAAGTCAGTCAAGTGGAACAATAGAAGAGGCTTGCAGGGCCCTAATTGAATGTTCTCTCTCTCATATTTCATGCTCTTAGCGTCACATTACATAGAGAGAAACTACACAGGCAGTCACACCACGACCACATCCCTGCACAAAAAGGGGGCGAGAAATTGAGGAAGAGGGGTGGGGTTGATTTGGGGGCTTTTGAGAAGGGCTCAGATATAATTTAGGGTCTTACCTTTCAGTTCAACTCTAACAACTTTTCTTCAAGCCTGACGGCTGCCTAATTATTGTGGAGATCTACGTGCCACAAAAAGCGTCTCCACCTGGTCTCCACCAGGTTGATTCCTTTCTCTGTAGAATTGCCCTGGGACACACTGTAGTTCACAGCATTTACCTGACCCTCGGGTGGATGAACTTCTTACTGTACATGTACGCATATTTATGTAGTCACGCCCACATGCGCGCATGCTCGTGCGCAAACTGCGTACATGAAAGTGCACGTGTGCACACTCACAGCGACGCACCCACACCGGCACGCACAGACAAACACACACTCGCACACTCACACACAGCAAGTGGGTATCAACACACTTCACGCTTCATTTACATTGTAATGATAACACATTCTAACCTTTTTGCCAGTTTTTGCTCCAATCCTACTGAACAGCACTTGATTCAAATGATCAGTCGTTGTAAAGCAACGAGTGAAGCATTACTGGGCAAATCAAAAATAGCATGTGGTGTGCCCCCCCCCCCCCCCCCCCCCCCCCCCCCCCTTCTATATCAATTAGGGGACAAGGGGCCTATCTCCTTGAAATGCACAGAGCTGCTTTCAGGCAGCACCACCACCTAAGTGAATAACAATAGTAACCTCAGGCTTCTTAGCTTTATCTTCACACTGTCAGAAAAATTGCTAGGTTTTGCTGTGGGAAGACATACTTTATGTAAACATATCAATTGGAAATGATCACGTCAACTGCAAAAAGCTTCCTGTGCACAGCTCCTTTTGCCATGTCAGACGATGACATTTGACGGCTTACCATTTGGACTCTGGGGAGACGGGCTGGTGGTTGAGGAATATGAATGCTCAGCAACACCATGAATCAGCAGAAATTTCCTCTCCATCGTCGTGAAGACCAAAAAAAAAAAAATACGGATTCCGAACAAACATAGCAGAGATTGCCGCATGAATCCACTGCCTGAATTCATAAACTATGTGAGAAAGGTGACAGCTTTTGAATCATAAATTATAAGACGGAAAAATTCTTAATCAAGGGGATTATAGTCTTATAAAAACTCAAACTGATTGCAAGTGTTTGATGTGGACTGGGGGCAAAATGTCACAGTTTGTTTTGCGTGAAGGATATTGTAGAACATTGACTTCTCCTCCTGCCTTATCTGTTGCTCAAGATGTCAATATGCCTCACAGAGTTCTATGGAATGACAATATTTTGAATGCATAAAAACAAACCAAATTGACGGTACAGAATGACTAACCAGCAGATTTACATTTCTTTCCAAATTGTTGAATAGTGAACAGTCTTCTGGATTGGGCACAATGTGCATTGTCAGAGTTTTAGAAAAATGATTAAGAACATTTAACATTTCTTCTCAACCTTTTAAATATTGTTGGTCACCGAGTGATGATGACCAATGTTTTGTCAAAACATTGCTTATTACCAGAAACCAGTTTAGAAACATTGTTCTATATTAGTTTGATCTAACTGCCATTGTCCATTATAACATAGCTGTAGCAATCACCTGATTTTGGAATCTTCACTTCTACAAGCCATCAATATTGGTTATCTTTGGCATTGTCTTTGCAGCGTATTTTAGTTTACAAAAAATTAAAATAAAATTAATCCAAACAGTAGTTGAGTTTTGCAGAACTGGGTAGTCAATACGGATTATAGATAAATGTATATATCAAAACTGTCAAGTGCTGAATTGTTCAATGTAGGGGATTTAAAGCTTAACTGTCTGTCCACCGCCAGCATAAGGAATATTGTTCTTCACTTCATTAAGCGCAGCTGCAGGACAATCAAATCCAATCAATGGACTAGGGATGAGATTTCAGTTGCGCATAAAACAATATTTACCCAAACCCAAACCATCACACATGTATTCATTCAATCACCAGCCATGTCCCAGTGCAGTGAGTCATGCCAAGTAGCTGGCAGCCTCATAGTTCAGCACTGCTATTCAAAATGTGGTGCATGCAACACAATCAAATACTGTAGCAGTTGTGCCACAAACAACCAAAAAGAGATTGGTTTTGGCCCACTTAACGCTAGGAGTGATTATCTCTTCCCTGCAATTCGTTTTAGACAGCAGTCCAACTGAATCATCCATTCTGCCTGACATCTTTTTAAATCATTTTCCTTCTACTGTTGTATTCAACAGCCAATTTGCAAATGAGCTATTGTATCAGTTTGGTTTTGCCTGTTAAACAGAGACCAAGATTAAATGAGCACTTTTAATGCAAAATGCAGCTAGCACGAGAACACAAGTGGAATATATACATATAATGTATCACAGAAAGTCTTTTAAGATCTGCAATTGGTGAAAAAAAACAACTTTAATCCTGTCGTTTGTTAACAGACACCACTGCATAGATTCTATAGAGATTGCTTTCAGAACATTGTAAACAATAAAGCCAACTCTTTTTTTTTTTTACTTTCAGTGTGAAGAAAAGAGGGGAAAAACAGCTTCCATCGGTGCCCTCTTAATAAAGCTTTCAGAAATCACTCTCACGCCCTATGAATGGCAGCCAGTTCTTTCCTTCCCTGAAAAGAGATCTGTTTACATTGAGGACATCATTCTTTTCTGTTTCCTATTTCCGTTGCCTGCTCCTTCACGTTTTCATGGCGCTCCCGTTGGTAGCAGGCAAATTGACTGAACCAAAAACTGACTGAAGAATGGCATTGGTCAAAGACATCTGTGCAAAGTAGTTGTAGTTGGCGCTGAACTCTTTCACATGTTCAACGTTGTTCTCCATGGGTTGCACCTCACTCACATTAAGGATGATTCTTTTTTATTCACTGAACGTGGTTACACTTTGCGTTCCCGTTGTCCGCGGTTCGCTTACAGTGCTGACACGGTCCAGGCCCTACGCAGGGGCCCCAAACACTTCGCCCAGGTCCCTATTGCTCCACATCAACTGTGAAATTGTGCCAATACAAGTGAGTGTGTCAACAATGAATAATGACACACGACCGAGGCGATCCTGCTCATCGAGACACTGGGCCTGTGTGGGTGTCAACACCACGCTAAAGGAGTCCTGGTATCAAGAGGGGTATAAAGAGCTCACGGGTGTTGCGTCAGGCATCACACGCCACAAGAAGCAGCACAACTTTGGATTAGTTTGGCTGCAACCTTTTGATTTCCTCCTCACAGGTCCTACCTCCTTTCTGAACGGTGAGTTTTGACCTAAGCTCTATTCAGTATCTGGGCATTTGTTTTAATTAAGGCCTGTGAATACGTGTTTTTATGTATACTTGTAAGTACAAATGGTGTAAACATGGACAGTTACAGAATGAATGAAGGGATCATTTGTCAAAGCCACTGATTAGTCCTTTGTTATTTAAATTGAACAAAGGTGCAAATATATCATTTCATTAAAACAGATTATTAACAATGGTTCGTTTTCATACTGCAACACTGAAACAATAACTCTTTCAACTTTTTGGTAATGATAAAATCAATAAACAAGTACATAACAAATAAATGTCAAAAGTTTTAGGCAGGTGTGTAAAGTAAGAATGCTTTCAAAAATTGAAGTGTTAATAGTTTGTTTTGATCAATTAACTAAATGCAAAGTGAATAAACAAATGAACAATCTAAATCAAACCAATATTTGCTGTGACCACTCTTTGCTTTCAAATTTTTGCCAGCATTTTTTCACACTGGCCTAAAACCTTTGCACAGTACTGTTTATTACTATTGCGGCATGTAAAGAATACTTGCTTGCGTCAAATTAAGGTGTGTATAGTATCCACAGTAAGTGTGCCACAGAAAAGTGTCGCAAATATTGGTAGTGACCCGAGGGATGGGAGAAAGAGAATCATGAGGCATGAAAGCCCTAGGCTCAGATGAAAACAAAACGTTTGAAAGAGAAAAACTCAGTGTGTTATGATCCGATTACACCGTTTGAAAATGCAAGATACAAGCTCGGGGAACAAAACACGTAGGCTTATTGCCCTGGTCACTTTGTACCCAGCCATGCTTAATGAGCTCAGCATTTTGCACGGCTTGTGAAGACCGGCTGTATGAACAGAGGCCAGATTCAAACATTACAGTACAACTAGCCAATAACCATTCATTAACTCTGCAAGGAAGTGTGCAATGAACGGACCTCAAAGTCTGTCCTTACTGTGGGCAGACATTTGAACACAGTGCTTTAGGACAGGCCTTTCCAGCCTTAAGCAGATGCCAGTTATGCATGTAGGAACTTTCTGTCTAATTATTTCAGAAAACCATACGATGTGCAATCGGCATTACAAACATAATTTCAAGTGCAGAAAAAGGCACAGCAAAGACAGTCTTGAAGAATGAAAGAAGTGCTTCATCCAAATTATAGCTTTTTTATTTAAACAATTTGATAAGAAATGAAGAATGTTATACCTTTGTTGGCTTAATTTGATTCATTAATTAAAAGGGAAGATCGTTTTTCGGTATAATGGGCTTTTAGAAAAGTAGGAAATATTTTGGTGATTTACATCAGCCACAGAATGAATACCTCTCTTCATGGGCTGGCTTTAACGTATTGCACTGTCCTTATTCTTTTAAAGCAGCCAGTCACTTCCAAAATGTTTGGCTGGCTCCAAAAGCAAATTCAAGAACACCTGGCTGAGCGACGAATTCGCCGTAGCAGACTGGTGACCAAAGATGGCCGCTGCAACATAGAGTTCGGCAACATCAAGTACCGAAACCACTTTGTTTTCCTCGCCGACGTCTGGACGACCTTCGTGGAGATCCGATGGCGCTTTGTGCTCTTCTTCTTCATCGCCTCCTTCACCTTAAGCTGGTTCATCTTTGGACTTTTGTGGTTCTGGATTGCCCGCGGCAACGGTGACCTGGCGTGGCAGCAACCGTCCACAAACCACACGCCATGCGTGGCCAACGTGGACGGAATCACCACTTCCTTCCTTTACTCCCTGGAAACCCAGACCACCATCGGCTACGGCGGGCGCGCCATCACGGCGGAGTGCCCCGTAGCGGTGGCCGTCATCATCGTTCAGTCCCTCATGGGCGCGATCATCAACTGCTTCATGTGTGGCGTCATCCTGGCCAAGATCTCCTTGCCCAAGAAGCGGGCCAAGACCATCAGCTTCAGTGACATGGCCGTCATCTGCCCAAAGAAGGGCTCCCTTTGCCTGTTTATTCGGCTGGCCAACTTGCGCAAGACTCTGATGATTGGCAGCCAGATCTACGGCAAGATGTTGAAGACCACCATCACGCCCGAGGGCGAGACCATCATCATGGACCAGGTCAACATCGACTTCACAGTGGACGCCGGTAAAGACAACCTCTTCTTTGTCTGCCCGCTCACTCTGTACCACGTGATTGACAAGAGCAGCCCCTTCTTTGAGATGGCGGTGGAGAACCTGCATAAGCAGGAGTTTGAGCTGGTGGTCTTCCTGGACGGCACGGCCGAGTCCACCAGCTCCTCTTGCCAAGTAAGGACTTCCTTTATCCCGCAGGAGATCATGTGGGGCTACAAATTCCTGCCCATCATCTCACGGAGCAAAGAGGGCAAGTACAAGGTGGATTTCTCCAACTTCTCCAAGGTCATGCCAGTGGCGACGGCCCACTGTGCCTACTGCTTCCATAATATCAAGGGCCACCATCTTCACTCGATGCAAGGGGACGACAATCCAGGCTTTGAAGTGATCGATATGGAACAATATCCCAATATGACCAAGATGTAGATGAACATATCCAGCATTTGACAGTTGATATTTATCCTTTCAGTGGTAAGACAAAGAACTGAAACGTTTTCTCACAGATACCGGCAACGGCTCGCTCAACAGTTCTCAACGAACTCCTCAAGAGCCTGATAAGCAGTTACTGACAGGGCGCTTGGTTCTACTTGACATCAACCTCTACCTCGAGTGTACCTGGGAGACCATGCAGAAAAAACTGTTGTATTGTTGTGTCTTCTCAGGGAATAACCGGAAAGAAGGGTGTGGATGAGAACAAAAAAGAATAGTTGTTGAGTGAGTGACTGTCTAACTTACAAGCCTAGACTTGCTGCGTCCAGGGGATCTATATATATATATATATATATGTGTATATATAGACTTAGGCACTAACAAAGGAGTAGACTTGTGTGATGTGATTTTTACTTTGTCATATCATCAAACTGTGTACATAACTCTTTGCTAACGTCAATATCATCAGTAATTATTATATATGTTGTTTTGTATTACTTTGACTCAGGGTGAAACTTATTCATTGCAATACAGTCTAATTGTGACCGCTTCCTGGTTCAACAAAGCCTGCAGGGCTTCATAGGGGAGGATTTGATTACAGAGGCAATCACAACAGAAGACAGGTGTCAAACGTTCATCCACAAACAAATTACGTTTTGACAGCAAACAGTGTCCTGAAAACAGCAGAGCTTAACTACTGACATGTAGGTGCTCATTGTGCCTTCAGTTGAAAAACGATTTTGACCAGACTAGCTGTAACTTTGTATGCATCCTCTACTTTCTCTGTCATAAATAGTACTGTATACTGTATGTATTCAATGAGTGCATGTTTGTGTTATTCACTGCAAGTTCACTTTTGAAGCTATGCCATTTTAAAGCTTCAGTTTGTCAAGGTCACTTTGTACAGCATAATTTGCATGTATGCTTTATTTTTGTATAGCACGTGTTGTTTTAATAAATATTGAAAAACACTTTTATTGTGTTCTGTCTCATCATTAGTTTACCGACAGATACAACTTAAATGACCATTAACTTTTGAAACGTTAATGGCTCTAAGTGATTTACTAATTTAAATATTATGACTCTCTTCAAAGTACTATTTTAGTGGCATGTCATGACATTTTTTAAACGGTGCTTTGCATTTAATGTAGTCATACAAGTTCTGATACGTGGATGGGCTGCATTGCTTGCTCTGTGACGAAAAAAGCCCCTTAGAAAACAAATAAACAGTCTGACATGTCCAACTTTTAAACATTTAAGAAAATATGATGCAGGTGACCAAGGAGCATTCGAACATTCAATAAAACCTAGGGAATTTGATTGGCTGAGGATGAAGGTATATTTCACGCCACAGGCATTGCACATGGACAAACTAATGACAATTTTGGAAGAGGTAAAACATTTATTTTGTCACATTTTTCCTATACAACCCTTTTTCAAAAGGTATTACTTCATAAATTGCAGAAATGACAATAAAATACAATGATTACATATATATATATTTTATATCCAAAATACATTGCATATAATACGTAGCACAGTTCCCCTTTCATTGAATAAGAATGCTTGTGAGAGGTGGAGGTAAAGGGTACATTTTTTATATATTTATGTTTACTTCAATATTACTCATTACAGATTCTCTTTTATGTAGTCTTTTATAGCTACAAAATTTAAAGAGAAGCTTGCTATGAATGTTAGGATTGTCTGTGCTTTAGTAGATCTGGCAAATTTGGAGGCACAGAGAAAAAGCTGCCAATTTTAGGATTTTGGCAAAATTATATAAGGCATGAAAAGCTCTTTTCAAAATAAGTAAAAACAACCATATATATGGTATACTGTACATTTATAATGATGAATTGTTACCAAATTTGAAAAGGAATTTAGAAAAAAACAGACATTATTTTTGGTCACTGCAAGGCACTGAGGACATTTTCAACTGAATTTTAGGAACAATAACAATAAAAAACAAACGTAAAAATGTATTGCCCAAATGTACAGATACAAAACGCTTAACATGTTGAACAAACTACATATCAGAAAAGGACTTAAAATGTTTGCATTTTTGACCGAGGTCAACTCGTATTAATACTCTTGACTTATCAATACTGTGTCATATGAAAATAACTCTGCATAATTTATACAGTAAGTTGCTTTAATGCCTAGTTGACCAATGCTTACAAAATAATAGAAAATACGTCTGACGAACGCACAGCATTCGCGAATCTGAGGATTTCTTTGTCTTTTATCCTGTCTTATCTTACTGGTTTCGTTCTTTGTTTTAGTAAACCACTTACTTATAAGTAATTTATTTCCAAGTGTCGAGTTTCAGCTATATAAAAAGTCCTTCTTTTGTAATGTTTTTGACATCTTATAACGTTCACTTAAAAATACATGTTTTAATACTGCACTATTTCGGTATAGGTTCGCTTTAAAATGACATTTCTTTCATGTGTGCACCCATGCCAGGCAAACAGTTGGTCAAGTGATCAAGTAATCAATTCAAGTGATGTCTTTCCAGGCAAAAGAACAGGGAACGTTGTCCAATAGGATTCATGGTCATATTGACAGAGATGGGCATCATTGTGTGTTGTGCAAATAAGAATGGCAATGTGTCATTAGACTTAATATAGATTTGTTAGAACATTGTCTTCGATTAGACTATTTCCAAACAAGCCTTTTCTTGAACTTTGATTGACATGACTTATTTCTTCCATATCTACGGAACATGTTAAATCCAGCTTTTGAGGTCCTCACTAGAATCAGGTAAAAATGGTTGACATGAGGGTTGACATTTACAGTGTGTAAATATATATATATATATATTTATATATATATATATATATATATATATATATATATATATATATATATATATATATATATATATATATATATATATATATATGTATGTATATATTTATATATCTTCAAATGTCCCTTATTGTTTAAATTGGGATGTGAGATCCACGGGTGGTGTATCTCTCAAACTTAATGTTGAGCTATTTATTTTTAAGATTAGTCCAAGTGTAATGGCCTGGATATTGGGGAGATGACGTGACACCATGTTGTACTAGGAAGTAACTTGTAGTAACTTACGTCTGGACTGGGCCTGGGAGGTTCAGAGCACTGTGAGATATCTTTTAGAGATAACCCTTTTTAATTAAAGGGACAGTGCACTCTTAAATCATCCCCATCATGTCATGTATCACAATGCTGGTTCGAAAAGGCTGGCTCATTCCCTGTGTCTTTATTCTTACTGTGCGCACTTTGTCCCTTGACTTCCAAAATATACTACATGAGAAAATTCCTTTTCGATTCGGTCGGGTCGTGTCAACCTCACGGATATCATTTTAGAATTCTAACAGCGGACCCAAACCTGTTTTGAAAACCTCCGTCCCTTTTTAGTGTGTTCAAAAGCCAGATGACATTCACATTAATACTGACTGGGCCCAGGAAATGCATCTGGGGTAAGGGACAGCTGAAGACAAAACAACATTGCAAAACACAAACCGCCAACATCATGTGTGGCCCCCTGAAAACATACAGCGCTTCCAACTTGAGCTCCTACCAAATCTCTGTCTTCCAGTTTTGGAGGATTAGTTATTTGCGAATGGCATATTCCAGTTGCCAACATTTCATTCAGTGTATCTCTTTGGAGCCCCTCATCCCCAACGAATTCCAAGAGACTCCCTGCACACGCGTGAAGGGATACGGACAGAACATACTGGAAGCACAACATCATGCAGACATGACGTTAGACGGGGAAATCCAGACAGACTGGGGGGCGGGGAGGTGGGTGGGGGGGGGCTTCATGTCTAGAGGTGGATGTAGTCCCATGAAGAGAGCGGGCGCATTTCCGGAGCACACAGACAATCTCGTGAGTATGGAGGGAGGGAGCGACTTTCCCCCTCCTGTCGACGGGGCTGTGTAGGCAACCGCCGGGGGATTTTGGAAGGCACGTTAGCTGGGCCGATGATGCAGCTTTCGAGGGAAAGAGGCAAGGCGTAGAAAAGACGAGCACATACGCGCAGAGTTGCTTGTGTCCTAAGTAAGTAGTATTCCATTTTGGACCATAGCATCCAGTTGTTTAGAAATCTTTATATATATATACAAAAAAAAACATCCTTCAATTTCGCATCCTTTATGACGCTGTTTAAGAGCGGGATTTCCCAAGAGGACTCCCCCCCCCCCCCCCCCCCCCCCCCCCCCCCATTCAGTCTTAGTTGGTTTGGTCTCATTCTGAGTGCAGGTCAGCAACGGGGGATTCGGCTAAGGGGGAAAGAGTTCTTTGGGCCGCTGCACAGTGGGTGAGAGAGGGGCTTATCTTAGTAGTAACTGCCCAGATGGGAAGGCACGTGAGTGTTGGGGTGACGAGGGACACTGGGGTTCGGGTAAATGCCCCCTGCCGGGGAACTCCAATACGGAGCGGTGGGGGCAAAGAAATTGGAGGACGTGACAGGCATGGAGGAGGGGTGCTGGGAGAGGAAGTTGGCCTTCTGCTGGTGGGCGTGGTACGAGGGCACGTAGGCCAGGTCCGACGGATACTTGTACATGGACGACTCGGTGGGGTGCGGCTGCAGGGCCTGCGCGATGCCGTGGAAGTCAAACTTGTAGGCGTAGCGCTTGCCGTGCACCTTGGTCATGATGTTCTTGTCGTAGTAGTAGCGCAGCGCGCGGCTCAGCTTGTCGTAGTTCATGTTGGGCTTGCTCTTGCGCTCGCCCCAGCGCCGCGCCACCTCGTCCGGGTCGGTCATCTTGAACTCGCCGTTGGTGCCCTCCCAGGTGATGCAGCCGGCGTTGGCGCTGTCTGACAGCAGCTCCAGCAGGAACTGCCACAGCTGGATCTGGCCCGAGCCTTTGTAAGCATAGAAAGACAGTTGAAACACTGCTTCTAGATGCAAAGAGATATGATACGTTTTAGTAGAATAAATACATGGTACCACGATCACACACAACTGTGACTAGGATTCATTCTTTACATTTTCTTATAATATTATACAGCAGTTCAGTGTTCAATAAAAATTCATATTTTGAAATGTGTTTAAATGACTCAGTTCTAATTTGCATTAATTTAATAAGGTACGTTCTCAAGGATGTGTTTTGTTTTTAGATTAAAAACGGACGCTGAGTCGCAAACATTTCCGCTGGGGTTTCTAGACGGTCTAAAATCCATACCACAGAAGTATTGCCAAGGAAACAATATTGCTAAGAGAGCAATATTTCCAGCCTGATATTAAATACTAATCCGCCCGCGCCCTGGCTGTCGGCCCCTGGCTTCAACTCTCACCTGGGTTGGCCAAGCGACTGCTGGTCGGACCCAGAATCTGGTAAGGATCTGTGGAGAGAGGAAAGGGTTAGTCGGGCTGACCCCCTGTGGGTGGACAGTAGCAATGCTGTGACCATCTGTTGGCTTGCATGGGATTACGGCGCTGTGCAGCGCCAATGGAAGGAATGAACAGACTCGGTGAGCCTCCTACCTGGCTGGGGCCTCGCCTGCTCTGTGGACTTGGACACATTCTGAGTGACCACCGGTGAGCCTAGAGAGAGAGAGAGAGAGAGAGAGATGGAGGGGAATATCAGCAGGGCAGCTAGTGAGGGGACTGCCTAACACATTTAGGGTTGAAACCGGGGAGTTCCAAAGAAAACAGGGCCGTGGTCGGCGGTGGCTACATTAAGTGCTTTACGTAAGCAGCCAGTTTTCTTCTTTTTCCTTTTTTTTTCTTTTTTTCTTTCTTTACAGAAGCGATGAGGAATGAGGTTTGAGTCCCTGGTGGTGGGCCTTTGCGTGCCCAGACTGTGTGGATTCTGGAACGCCCCACTGTTATCGTGGGCACTCATATCTCGTGGGATGACTAAGAGGGACCAATCCTACTCTGCCTAGAGGCATATGACATTAATGATCTGTGTCGGCCATTGGAACAGCTATAGGTCAGGAGCACAGTGTGAATAAAAGGCTGTGAGGGCCCCTTAGTCATGGCGCGACAAGAACCCAGCGGCCTCACCTTTGCCGCTGTGCATGTTTGACCATCCCGTCCTCCGCACTGAGTCGTATGAAGGGTCTGCCAAGGAAGAGCGAGAGAGAGCGAGAGAGAGCGAGAGAGAGAGAGAGAGAGAGAGAGAGAGAGAGAGAGAGAGAGAGAGAGAGAGAGAGAGAGAGAGAGAGAGAGAGAGAGAGTCTTGTCAGCAAATGTAAATAAGCCACTGAATAATTTCCTTGCCTGGAGTTTGAAAATGATATAAAAAAAAAAAAAGTTTTTATCTGTTAACAAGATGACCTAAACTTGTTGAGAATGGTTAGGCTTTGGCTTTGTGACTTGGTCCATCGCCCGGTAATCTAAACACCATTAATTTTGTCAAAGTGATGAAGAACAAGTAGCTTCCCTTTGTATTCGCTTATGTGCTCTTGGCTTAGCATATTCTATCTAACCACCTTCTAGACAATTTCAGAACCTGACCTTAATTTACATAACAGGACTACCCTGGACATAAGGAGAGAACAACAGGCAGAGATTCATGCATTAAAAGGTCTGCTGGCTTTTGAGAGGACTGCTTTACAAAGCTGTTGTAGAGGTTTCCACAGTGAAGCAGGGTCCTCTAGTGGATGAACCAGTAACTATCTACCAGCTTGTTGAGCGGAGGGCAAGGATCCCTCAATAACTGATGGGGAATTACAAACAAGTGCGGGTATTGTGTGTTATGCTTTTTGTGAGTGCCCCAAACCGCACAAACACACAACTTTTATAGCTGTCTGAAAAGCAGCCAGACAGGCACCATTGCTCCTGTTATTTTTACTCAATACAAAATAAAGTTCTGAGAAACCAAGGTTGTTCCCAGTGGCAATCAATCATTCCTATTGTCCAAAGATAAAAAAAAGATTGTATTTTTTTCCCCATCTCAATATCAAAAGCAGCAGCAGCATGCAATGCCAATTTAAATGGCAAAGTGGACTAGGCGTTACAGTAAGTTGAATAATGTATCAATTAAGTGTTTATATACCTGAGTGCTTGTCAGATGAGACAATGTATACTACAGTACTTCGCAAATATATGCAATGTCTTCAAGATTTACAGGACGTCTTGTGTTTGATGTGATAGTGCTGATGTCAAGATAATTGTGTGTGTGTGTGTGTGTGCAGAAAGGGTGCCACCGCCATGACAATCTGTCTCTATTTGCCATCTTGACACAAATAATCGTTCCATTCCAGTTCATGGGAACATTCAGTGACTCATCAATGACTTCAGAATCTACAGCTGGTTATGTGCCGCGAGCCAGGCATTTCGAAACACTGTCCAATGTCGCCCTCGTGTGGTCAGCAACATTTTTGGCACAATGGTAACCGATTCGGCCCCATCCGATGTCTTAAAACCAATAGTTAATAGCAATTTCCAATAGTTGTGAGAATAGATATGTCTGACATGCCCTACAAGACATTATTTTTTTTAACGTTGCATGCTTTCCCTATTATTCTTTAAAAAATAAAACGCATTTCAAATCAAATCCCGTGTTAACGGACTTTCACAGGATGTTATTTTTTCTGATTTCCTTTCACTCAACAGGGCTTGTGATTTACGAAAACGTCCTTAAGCGCAAACACCCCCGTCTTTAAGTGGGAACTTCGAACTTTTTCTGAAATTGAAAGCGCTGTAGTTGACTTAACAGGCCCGAACCCGAACGGGCTAAACCCAATCAGTGGTTCTCCTTGCTGTCAGTTGGCTACTGTGATCAGACAGAGTGAGGCCTGCCATGGAGCAGAGACAGCGTTCAGTCAGACATGGGGCAGAGACAGCGTTCAGTCAGACATCTTGATGGGAAAAGGAGACGAGACAAAGCAATTCCCTAGCCAATCTAATGAGTCGGAGTAAAAGAGGGATGGATTGCGGCAAAACAAAGGAGATGAATCAACCGAATATGAAACAGCAGATAGGAAAGGAGAGAGAGAGAGAGAGAGAGAGAGAGAGAGAGAGAGAGAGAGAGAATAAAAAGACGAGAGCGTGACAGAAAAAGAAAAAGGGAGAGTGAAACAGAGAGAGAGAGAGACTGGGAGAGAGAGAGAGAGAGAGAGAGAGAGAGAGAGAGAGAGAGAGAGACTGGGAGAGGGAGCGAGGACCAACAAGTGGGGTGGCTGACGAGGCCCAGCGGAGGCTGTCAGGTCCAATCTGCGTGGAGCCGGTTGGGCGGGAGGGGCGGGGAGCAGCCACTGGCTGGGGGGAGAGTCCTGGGAGAGTTGTGTTTCCTGCCTGCCTCCGACTGCAGACAACCTCTCTTTGTTTTACTGGCCTTTTTTTCCCCGCTCGCCACCCCCCTTTCCACCCCTCCACCACCCTTAAAAACCACACAGGGGCTGCCTCCTTCCAGAAGAAGGGAAGGGTCACCAACAGAAGGGGAGATGGAGGAAAATAAAGTGAGAGCGAGTGGGGGATGGAGGAGAAAAAACAAGAGAGCGAGGCAGACAAAACACAAAGTAGGAATTTGGAAAGAAAACATTGGCGGCGGACTCTGCTACTGTCTGGTTTAAAGTCGAGGAGCTAAATACCGTGATGGGTCTTCAGTGCCTTCTGCCAGGAAGGGCAAACCCATTTCAACAGTCGGAATGAAGCGTCGCACATGCATTGCTCCCACATAGAATAATTGGAATCTTCCTAATGCCTGATTCGATTAGGTTCCATTGACAGGTACTTTGGGGGGGGAAATGAGAGATTGAAAGGGAAAAGAGAACTCACAGCAGACACGACCGAACCTGGGTGCCCCTATCATTCCAGTGGGTCATGAGGTACATACACACACACACACACACACACACACACACACACACACACACACACACACACACACATACAGAGACACACACACACATACAGAGACACACACAGACACACACATAGACACACACACACCCACACACACACACACACACACACACACACACACACACACACACACATACAGAGACACACACACACATACAGAGACACACACAGACACACACATAGACACACACACACACACACACACACACACACACACACACACAGACACATACAGAGCCATGCAAACACAGACACAGACTTAAATGTGTGTGCATAACCTCCTCCCTCTCCCCCTCGCCTTCATTTTTTCCAGGTCTATCTCTCCCTCCACTCCTCTCTCTTTCGGAGCGGAGCCACTTTCCAAGCCAGGCCAGGGGTGTGGTGCACACTCCTGGGAGACTGTGCCTGCAGACCAGCTAGTCAAAACAAGGGCTGAGCTCCAGGCGGAGAGCGTCGAGTCACGGACTGCTTTCAACCCAGAGTCCCAGCCAAGGAGAAGCCAGCCAGGCGAAAGCTTTTATAATACCATCTACAGGTGCTTTACAAGCAATCTGTGTGAGGGAAGACAAATGGATGTTTTCCCTTTGCATTGCTGACTGAGAGCGGTGCAATGTGGGTCAGGGTTATTCTTCTCCACAGGGCACAGTAACGGCCAACTAATACTGCGACCCTGACGGTACTAATACCTCAACCACCCCGGTTCCCATGAGTTCAGATCCCATTGGTTCCAGAGCGTTCAATAACCTGTCTGGATTGTAAACAGCACAAAGCCCAGTCCATCGCCGAGTCAGGGCCGTTTGAGCTACGGCCTAGCTAGCTACACCAGCAACGGGGCAATCACATCAAGGTTCAGCAGACACAAGCCATGCTGCGGAGAGTAGGTGCACTGTCCGTGTTGATATACAGGGCGAGTAAATCAGAAGCTCTCGACCTGGGAGAGCTTCAGAAGGAGGAATGAAAGGAGGGTGCTGCTTGACAAAGAAGAGCCCCATCAATCTCAGAGCTTCCTCTGTACGGTGACCACCACCACCACCACCACATAACCAAGCGGTTAAATCACCCAGGAGCAGTGCTGAGGCATCATATTCACATACACACACGGCCTCACACACACACACACACACACACACACACACACACACACACACACACACACATAAGGAAACCTCCCATATGGCACATATATGCTGTGACTTCACACAGCATAGCGCGCACGTATGCACATACACTGAAAACAGACGCACACACACACACACACCCCGGGCAAGCCTCTTTTCCCAGCCACCGCATTCCATGTTTCATACGCTCGCCCCGTTTGATTCCTAACATTCATTTTACACCGGCCGGTCTGGAGTAGATTTAAGGGCTCTCCCACCGCATGCCAGTGCTTACTCAGCTCCGGCACAGAGACGGGGACCGACGGCAGGATGGGACGGGACCCGTCCCTAAAGGCAACGCCGCTACCATTCCAATATCTGGCACCGGTGGACGTCGGAAACATTTGATAGAGGCTCAGGGCTGGCATCTCTCAAAGTTCGATTACAGAGAATTGGCTCGGGCTTGACTGGGCTTTGGGGAGGAGGGAGGAGGCAAGTGGGGGGGGGGGGGGGGGGGCATGCGGGGGAAGGGAGGGACCGTCTGGTGCTGCCAGTTCAAATACCTGCCACTGAGAACTAGGAAGGGAGGGGTCAGGGGTGACGGCGCAGCGTCTTATCCGGCCAGCCCAGCGCGCTGCTGGTGTTGGGGCAAGGCGAGAACAATGTTTGCGTTCGAGCGCTCGCTACCGTTCGAAGAGATAGCATGGACCTTTCAGGGCTACTTATCAACACGATTCCCCCTTTTCCCTTGTTCCTGTGAGCGAGCATATCGGTGTTATTACAGACCGCTCTCCCGTCTCTGGACGGTGACATCACGGCGTTGTCTTGGATACGTCGCAAGGGGCTCACAAACAGACAGGCTTGTTCTTAGCCAGGTCAGTCATTGCCTGGTGTCTCCTCGTCGCTGGTGAAGTGCTTCCCCAGCTAAATATAAAAACCGCCATCAAATGTTATGTTTTCGTTTAGGACTTTCAGGAAGGTGAAAGCCAACCATTTGGTCTCTCTGGTAAGCATCCCTTTTGTCTTGTGAGGGACACAGCACGTGTCTGGAAAGACTTATCCATCACAAACTACTGCCAACCTCCTTCAGTCATGTTCAACCCCCACCTCTCTCCTCTTCAGGGATAGAAGGCTTTTAATGTTGCCTTTGTTCCAGCTAATTGGCCTCTAATTCGTAGCTACTCTGCTCCCTGTGTGCAGGTATAATGGCGTCCACAGCACTGTCTATGGTAGCGCTCCTTATTATTCATGCACCTGTCGCTGGGTCGCTCCGGCCCAGTTGATGCCCGTGTTAGAGAGAGAGAAAGACGGCTTGGTGCTCACGTTTACACCCCCCTTCTCACCCTCTCTTTCTCTCTCTCTCACACACACACACACACATACATACACACACACACACACACACACACACACACAGTGGCGTGAGGAAGGAAAAGAGAGGCTTTATATTGCTTTTGCTAACTGGTTGGGACTAAGGAGAAGGCTTTGTCTGCTTTGTTCTCTTTCTCTTTGTCTGTTTTACCCACCTGCATGTTCATTACCTTTATAAGCATTATGGTGGGTCAAAGGATTGGGAGCAATAGCAAAAAAATATATATATATACATACGATATTTGATTCATAGTTTGCTAGGCAGTTATAGAAATATTTGCATGAGACATGTAATAAGGGGACAACAGTTAGGTCTAGAAAGGTTGGCAGCTATTGAGCAATTGTTTCACCTACCTTCTTTGCTGGCCAAGCGTGGAGACTGGTCTGTGTGAGAGGGTGCGTTGTAGGATAACGATGAGCTACCTGCAACAACACCAAAAACACACTGTTAGGGGGGAAGGGGGATGCTAACAACAGAATCCAGCTAGTGAAAAAAGCAACCCCAATTTATGGAGGTCTTACTAAGTCTTTTAGTTATGGGTTGTATAAATATTATAATAATGCATAATTTTCATGTTGTTTTTATTTCTATCAGTGTCTGACGTTTATAATGTTATATGTTCTGCTTGTTCGTTTTTTTGTAAAAGATCCTAGTGTCTTTCAATTTCAGCCCAAAACAAGACAACAGCTTGTTATAACCAGCAGATGGCAGTATAAAGTTCAGCAATTATTGGAAGATGTTTCAACTTTCCCATCCCCTCTCATTTAGAATGTCTCTTCAGTTCACGGTTTCAATTCAGTGGAAAAGGAGCTACGGAAAAATGTCACTTTTCATCCGTCCTCTGACAAAGCTAGCAGAGGGTCCAAGTCTTCTGCTGAGGCCGACAAGAAAAGAAAATAGCCGAGGAGTGAACGGCAAACTGCAAACCCGCTTTCGCTTAACAAACTCCGAGAGGCGAGCCACATGGCCGCCTGCTCATTCCACCTTATGGTGCAGAACTGTGCACCGCATTCCAACACTGACTCGGGCACCCTGGGCGGCACCAAAACGCCGTCTCTTAATTTTAGCTCGCCTCCAGGCATAAATCAGTGGGTGGAAAAACAGACCCCAAAAAATGCAGAGGGAAAACACGGCCGCCACCGCCGCTGCTGCTGCTGCTGCTGCTGGTCGACTAACACATGGGGAGTGTGAAGATTTAGGGCAAAGACCCCGACTCCTCAGACAGGAATGGACCTCAGCTCTCCGCGATAGGGAAAGAGAAGACAACAAGGAAAAAGGATGAATAAGGCCCAACTTATTTTGGGGGGCGGAGGGGGGGTGGGGGGAAATGGAACCGTGCCTCATTTCGGAGTTAGGGGAAGGAGGGGTGGGGTGCGGGGGTGCTCGTTTAGTGAGCTCACGAAGTAGACCTGGGGTCTGTTTTTTCGGGGGGAAGGGAGGTGAGGGGGGATCCGCACAAATACTCTAACCCCCCCCCCCCATCCCAAGCCCACAGGACCCCCAGGGTTCCAGGGCCAGTTTAGAACTGGGGGTCTGTGAACAGGGGAGCCATTGTGTGAGGCAGGGTCCCTGCACAGCAATCAAACGCAGCCTGCCGTACAAAAATAATTCCACACGCAGAGTGTAAGCGCGCTGGGCTGGGCTGGGCTGCGCCACCAAAGCATCATCAGAGGGTTAACCCTTCCCCATCTGCACTCCACATGGAGGAGGCTGGGCCCAGACAAGTCGGGCCGCTGTGAAAACCACAACAAATCCCACAGAGAAAAATCAAGTAAGGTAGAAAATATGTAAATCAACGAGAGAGATGGAAACGAGAAAGGAGGAGAGAGAGAGAGGAAGAGCGAGCGACAAAGACGAAAAACACAGAGAGAGAGAGAGAGAGAGAGAGAGAGAGAGAGAGAGAGAGAGAGAGAGAGAGAGAGAGAGAGAGAGAGAGAGATAGAGAGAGAGAGAGAGAGAGAGAGAGAGAGAGAGAGAGAGAGAGAGAGAGAGAGAGAGAGAGAGAGAGAGAGAGAGACGCTAACACTTTGGGCGAGAGAGACTCTTGGTCGCGCCACCTATTTATTTGGACGTGTGTGTCCTTCCTTGGAAAACAAACACATCGACATAAACTGACAACACAGTGGAGGGGACTGGCCCGTGTTCAGCCCTCTCCTCTCGCCCTCCCCCCCCCCCCCTCTCCCTCTCCTTATTCTCTTCCTCTCTATCTCGCCCTCCCTCTCCCTCTCTCCCTCTCTATCGCCACATCTGCACACCATGTCTGCTCACCACGGCATCTCCGCTCCTTGCTTTCCCTCTACAGCTTGACTGATCGGTCGCTAAAAGCACAGAACACTTGTCTCTTCCCCCGTTACGACCCCCCCCCCCCTACCCCCCACCCGCACATCGTAGCATTGGCAGTAAGGCCTTGACATCACTGACCCGCAGGGGGACCCTCTGTTGTTGATTATTGAGTCACGTGATGTAATAACCCACTTAAACATGTCGCCTATGTCCCCCCCCCCCCCCCCCCCCACCCACTTTGTCAACAAACCTAGACGTCTCCTGAGTCTGCAGGCGGTTTCCCCCGCCCCCCCCTTTCCCCCCCTCAGAGAGGCCTAGCAGACCTTTCACCACGGAGCTGGATACAAGTGACTTGCTGGCCCAACAAGGATATCAAGGGGTTAACGCAAAGAGGCTAGCTGCAGTCTATTCAGCCAACTTTCTGGGGGACGTTCCTCAGCCAAGTGTATATATATAGTAAGTGGCAAAAGCTAAGTGGCTAACCCAAGACAACTGAGCAGGGCGGCTAACTGCAGACAGCTAACAGCCGAGGCAGACAGCCAGGCCGTTGAGCCCCTCCACACCAGTGCTAATCTGCCAATAGAACCAACTAATGCAAAGGGAGCTCCATATAAATCTGGGGTGAAAGCGAGAGAGAGAGAGAGAGAGAGCGAGAGCGAGAGAGAAGGCGAAAGCAAACCCCAGACCTCCTCTCCCCTCCTCCTCCGCCCTCCAGCCCAGATGTTTATGGTCTGCATAAACTATTGAGGGTTGGAGAATGTCCCCCCGCTCGGCAGCGAGCGGTAGTACGGCGGCCACAGAAACCCAGACTTATCACTCTCCCTCCGCCACCCCCCACCCCCCCCCCGGCCTCGTTGTAAATCCAGACAGACAGACCACGCAGAACCCAGCCACAGCTGGGAAAGAGAGCCGCCGCTGCTTTCCAATGGCACTCAATCATGGCTACTTCAGCCTCTTTCCACACCCCCCCCCCCCCTCTCTCTCTCTCTCTCTCCGTCTCTCTCTCTCTCTCTCCCACTCTTCTAATAGCTATCGGTTTATCTACCTCCCTCTCCCTGTCTGGGTCTCCAGCATCATTGTCTTCATTCTGCCTCTCCCTTGCATTTCGTTCTGCCTGGCGTTTAACTCTCCTCCGTCTCTCTCTCTCTCTCTCTCTCTCTCTCTCTCTCTCTCTCTCTCTCTCTCTCTCTCTCTCTCTCTCCCTTCTTTTCTCCTTCCAACCCCGTCTCACCCTCCCCTCTCCTGCCTCACTGTGTCGGAGGGACACAGTCTCCCGTTGTCTGAGGTTTTCCTCTCTCTCTCTCTCTCTCTCTCTCTCTCTCTCTCTCTCTCTCTCTCTCTCTCTCTCTCTCTCTCTCTCTCTCTCTCTCTCTCTCTCTCTCTCTCTCTCTCTCTCTCTCTCTCTCTCTCTCTCTCTCTCTCTCTCCCTCTCCCTCTCTCTCTCTCTCTCTCTCTCTCTCGCGCGCTCTGCTCCGTTTCCAGCACATGTGGTATCAAACCGACCTACATGGGTGCGATAAAGCAAACAGTCCGCAGTCCCTCCCCGACAGGCTAATTTGAACAAATTCTCAAATTGCAGCCCCCTAAATTGAAAGCACATTGGTTGCGCCGGGCGGCCATTGCTTATAAAAATTTGGTGTAAGTGACCAACAACAGGGCCAAAACAATGCCACGGACAACCACCCTCCTTACAGTTAGCAGCTGGGGTACGGTGGGCCTCAATTCAGATATGCACGTCTACACAGACGTGTTGAATACGTGTGTGTGTGTGTGTGTGTGTATGACGTGGCGGGCGGGGTCTGTTGTGGCATAGCCACGGGGTGAGGAGGGGCGCTGAGTACGCACACAGCTTAATGACACCAAAGAATGTTAATCAGAGTTTCAATAAACAGACCCATGATGCACACAGATGTGGCATGAAATGATTGCAATTCCTCCTGGACCATCAGGTCTTGGAGTGTGTGTGTGTGTGTGTGTGTGTGTGTGTGTAAGTACGTACATGTACTTGGGGTGTGTGTGGGGGCAGGGGTTGGACGACATCACGTGCCCTCTAATCACTAAATACTTCCAGGGCCTGCCTCTTCACCTCTATCCCCCGTTTCTCTCCCCCTCTCTGCGGATAACTTTCTCTTTCTGTCTGCCTCCGCTGGCAGCTCGGCTTGGCTCCAGCTCTCCCGTGAGGGAAGCCAGAGGTCTCCGTTCTGGACGGGGGCTACTCCTCGTCTGGTGATTGTGTTTGTTTGTGCTGCAGGGGGAGAAGAAAAGCGAGCAGGGCCCCCGCTTTCCTAGCCAGCGGGGCTAGAGGGGCTTTGGGATCAACCCGGGACCCCGGCCTTCTTCTTCTCCTTCTCCTTTGCGAGACGTGCCTCTGCTAACACAATTCCCTCCCGCCCCTGGGCCACCTCGCAACTTTATGAACCGGCTCCTTTTCTCCGGGAAGCGTCTGCCACTGATCTGGCCGGGAATGGCAGCGTTTGTCTCTTACGGACGGTCGGAAGGAGGCCAAAGCAATTTCAAATGGCAAGCGGGCAGATTCCCAACCCCCCCCCCCCCCCCCCTCTTCTTCTTCTGCCTCCAAAACACACAGAAGCTAAATCATAAAAAAAAAGGCGAGTGGCGTGGAGAGCCAGGGCGCATCAACGCCTAAGCTGGAGCTGAGTCTCGGGGGCGAGCGGGCCCTAATGAAAACTGGGAGGAGAGGGTGCCCATTGGCAGCCCTGGTGAGGCGCTGATCCGCCCCGCTCGCCGCGGGCACACAATGGGGCGGTTATGCTAACAGCAAGCAGGCCCGAGACTGTCGGCACCCGCGGCGTGCGGCTCTCGTTACGTCACACGTCGAGAGTCCATCGCCGTTCCTTCTGAGTGCCAAGCCGCCCGTCGAGAGACCTGCTCGCCGCCGTGGCGTCTCAGCTAGCAGCGGGAAGCAGTCCAGCCCCCATCTGCCCAGCCGTGCCTTTGGGATGAGTTCATAAAAACCACGAGTGCAATGATCTGTCAGCTGACCGTGTCCTGAGCCGTGTAGCAGTGCCACGGCCTTCCGCCAACCTCTCGGAATGCCTGCGCCGCAAACCGCCGCGCTATAAAACACCGAACCTGCTCCGCAGCCCGGACCACCGTCAATGCCAGATGCTGCTCATCACCCTTGCTCACAGATGACACTTGCGTACATGAAGGCGCAGCATGTTGCTTTACAATGGTGTCCTCCCTGCCAAAACACATGGGGTAGTAACCAAAAAAATCCGGTTGGAAAGAGCGAGCATCCGCTCTAAATCAGGGGTTAACTTGGCTGGCCAGACCGATCATGTGGCTCCTGAGGCAGTGCACCTGGGCTTCATCTCACTCCGGCCTGTGAGGAATGAAGCTGGGCAAGGAGTGGAACGGGATTTGGAATTGATTGATACATCTAGAGAAACGCTGATGAGATCTAAATAAATGGATAAGAGAAGCCTGGAGTAATTCGTCTGTGGTCATTGTGGATGAACTGGTCCCCGGTTTCCGATGAATGAATTTCTCTAGTTTGTTTTGGTAACTGTGATGCAAATACTATAACAAGCTTTTGTTTGTCTCCCAGTGCTTTGGATATTTGCCACTTCACTTCTCATTTCAGAATGAGGAGCTAGTCTTGCGAAAGAGCCTGCAGTTTACATTTGAAACTCGTTTTCATGTGTTCTAAAAACGAAAGAGAGCCACGGAGAAAACACGAATGGCTAATATCTCGCGTTGATCGTCGATGGAAACCCCCCATCCTGCCCCCCCCCTGGCCGTTTCCCCTTGACTCACTTTCCCTGAGGTAATTGAGATGAGAGAGCAGGACCTCGGCGTTGTACATGGTGGTGAGTCGGAGGAAGTCCTCCTTGTTCATCTTGCAGAGCTCCTTGCCGTCGGTGCTCTGGAACATGGCCGTGTCCATCTCCAGCAGGCCGTACTCCTTGATGGCCCACTCCAGCCACTGGCGCACGTGGTCCTGGGACCACAACGAGGGGTCTGGGGGGGGGGGGGGGGGGGGGGGGGGGGGAGACGCACCCAGTGAGGCGGACACACAGTAAATTATTCATCATATAAAAGCATCACTCGTTTTTTTTTCCAACCATAGATGTTGCGCGTTAAAAGAAACATAGGCCTCCTCCGAACATATTCAAAATGAATAATTGACTAAGATCACTTTGTCACGTCCACCCATAATGGAGTCAAAAACATGCATTAATATTCCCTTGTAGGTTACAGCAATTAAGCAGTTAAACTATTTGTAATAACAGAGTGTGTTTTTTTTCTGTGAAACACTTAGCGGATGTTGAATCCACTTTACCTGCAGGGACGATTACCCTTCTCTCATTGGTTGTCATGTTGGGGGGAGGGGCGTTCTTCTCATCCATATAGTTTCCATAGTTCATCTGAGATGTGTCATTGCCCCCGACTAGCTTGTTACATTTACCCACAGTGCAGTCAACTGGGGACTCCCTGCTACAGAGACACAGAAGCACCAGTGGTTGCATTAGGGATGAGTTTCCACACAAACTGACCTCTGGACATAGGGGCCGTACTGCTCAGCAGGTAAAAAGACAAATACAAACCAGAGGGGATCAGGTGAAATCAAACTACTCTAGAACATTTTCAAATCTATTTGAAACCTATTTTTGGCCTCTTTTTGCAGAGCACAGCATTGCCCATTGGCGAGAGCAGTTTTATGTAGTATCAAAGTTGCAACTGTATGTCCTAAACAAACAAAGATCTAACTGGGACCATACCTGGAGCCATTCATGTGTTCATACTCTCTCTTGACGTTCACTCGGGCAGGCTGATTGATCCACTCCTGCTGCTGCGGTAGGGGATTGATTTTGTGGGTCTGTCCATAGTCCTGGGCGCCCGATGCGGTCATGTCTGTCTTGGGGAGTGGGGCAGCAGCGGCGTAGGCGGGCTCGAACAAGGACTGATCTTCACTCACCACTGACAGCGCCTCCTGATGGCCAGAGAAAGAAGGAGATCAAAAACTACACCAAACCCTTCCACAGGGAATCATTTTGAAAGTGCAACAAGTGAAACGGTTCCCAGATTTTTGGCGTATTAAAATTCAACAATCAATCAAATATCTTAGTCATCCTCTTCTCTTGTCAAGGCTCATGACTCAAGAAACCTGTGATCTCGCAACTTCAAACTCTCCACTGCATTCCGTTTACAGCAATTATGCTGCAGTTACGTGTCATATCGCAATCTGAAATCCTAAATTGGTTGTGTACACAGTGCTTAGGCCCATGTAGCAACTTTGGCTTCCTGTTGACGTTACTATTACATCAAACATGCCTACAGAGAAGTGTAGAAACGTAGCCCCCGTGCGAGAGCGCTTGTCTTGTCTGGACTCTTCTCCACTGAAAGCGGGACGTGGAGAGAGAGAGAGAGAGAGAGAGAGAGAGAGAGAGAGAGAGAGAGAGAGAGAGAGAGAGAGAGAGAGAGAGAGAGAGAGAGAGAGAGAGAGAGAGAAAGGCCCCGCCGAACATGCAACAGAAGTAGGGGGTCAATTCCACACTGACCCCTCTGCACTGGCTCAGCTGGAGCAATGTAAGTTTATTAAAGAAAACAAACGCAGCAACTTGCGGCTCGGCTAGACACCGCTTTGTGTCCACGTGCTTTCTCTCTCGCCTTGGAATCGATGCACAGGACCGTCTGGACGGTACCACTGTTGAATGCTTGGAGAAACACCTCCCATTTGTTACCATCGCTCGACGTCAACTCATGCAGCTTCTTTGCCCAACTACAAACACGCAACGCTTATCAGTGCTTGCACACGCGCGCACACAGACACACACAGAGTTGTCCGTATTTCAGGTTCAGAGTTTTCACTTACAGCGTTGGGGCTGTGTTCAGTTAGATTATTTCTAAATCCGTGCTTGAAAGGTTGCAGCGATGAGCTGCAGCAATAAACTATATTTTAGCTTGTACTGTACTCAAGTCTCTTGTAAAAAAAAAAAAAAAAAGATTATTAGGATTTAAGAAATGATCTAAAGGTAAAGTTTACACTAAGACATAATACTAGGTACCTGGATTCCCATTAAAGATAATCCCACTACATTTCAGACATGTCCATAATGTGTAATTACACCATGGGGCTACAATACATACTTTTTCATTGAAGGATAGAAAGACCACAGTTCCAACAACAGTAATTTCTGCAGCGTAACTAACTTTTTACTATGATGGGTGAAAGAATAGGCAAATATGCTATTATATGCTGCTTACACTACACATTTTGAGCACCTCCGAAGGGGAAAGAATCCTGCTCCAGAGGTCTCTGTTGTAAGGAGGACGAGCTAGACAGTGCAGAGGAAAACCGGACAGGTTCCGTAATGATTTCATCAGTGGGCACATCAGACTGGCAGCCATGGTGTTCACTATCAGAGTAAGCCACACCAACGAGCCCCTGTTGATAGAGCGTCCTGCAATGAGGGAAGGACTCAATGCGGTCCGATAAGAGCGGCCTCTGCCACTGAGGCTGTTGCACGTTACATTCACAGTGACATATCAGCCCCAGCCACATAATCCATGATTGGCAGGTGGCATGTGCCTGTCAGGATTAAACCAAGGGTTTTAAAAATAGGAGTGGAAGGAGATGCACTGAGAAGCCACCCAGTGAAATGCACTGTGCCAATGCTATGTTTAAATTACTGTATCAGTGAGGAACATGCACAAAGACTAAACTGTACGGGTATTACACAGATACAGTTATCTCAGTGACGAACGTGTACAAATGAAAATGACTGTGTATGTATATATATATATATATATATATATATATATATATATATATATATATATATATATATATATATATATATATACATATACTGTACATTACTCTCCTTTTGTCCCCCACTTTGTAAGGAATAGGCTATACACGTTATCCTACCGTGAAGAGTAGAATATTATTTGTTTAGATAATATTTAATTAAAAAAAAAAGTTTCAAAAGTACATTGATGGGGAGTGTTTAAGATAGGGTTAATAATTGCTGTCATTTGGTGCCCTACTAGACCAGGGAATAAATAAACAAAAAATATGCCGATATTGTAGCAGTATCGTGGTATTTTTTTGGGGGGGGGGGTTCCAAGTCTTATAATGTCATTGATCAAAGACTACTTAGTGCTTTGATTATCTACTGGCTAGTAGGTCATCGGGTCGGAGAAGGCCAGGCCAAAGATCAGGCATAAGGTACCACATGTGAGGAAGAGAATAGATGGGAATAGATGTTTACCATTTAACACCTTCAAAAGCTAAAATGATTGCAATCACGCAAGTTTATCTATCCTTTGCCTAGCTATCTTTTGAATATGGCTTCACTTTCCTAAAGTGGTATTCTGACGAATGTTATACCTACACCTGCTACAGGCAGTGGTTATAATTCGGTAGCGCAGCGAACCTCTCCTCTTGCGTAACGATTAGTGTGCCAAAGATCCACGTACAGTCTGCATGTGTCTGCGTAGTGTTCACATACTCCCATCTCGTAGCGATTCACTGGGCATTCCTGTCTTTTGTTTGAGGAGGAAAAGGAAACCTGTCAGGAAACCAGATTGTATAGAACAGGAAGCTCTAATGATTTGATAACCCTTCCTTTGGATGAGTTTCTGAATACAGTTAGTGGTCAGTCATTTACCTAGAGAAATTGAGCATTCAATGATTACATTAGTACTACAGTAAAATTATTTATATTAATTGTTTCATACAATATTATAAATCTGGAGACTAAACACCGATTCAGCATCGATGGCCTTCTATTTGCACAATCAAAACACACCAACGGAAAATAAAGACTCAACTGTAAGTGACTAAAGCCTGGTCTACAATGAATGTCCGTGCGGTGAACGCTGCTCTACCCAAATTACACCACACCCAGCAGCCACAAATCCACTTTCAATGCCCAGAGAAACCTTCCTTACATTTTAGTCCTCTAAGAAGAAGCTAAATGGAAATGCTGAAGGTGCATTGTTGCATCAGAATGGATAAACTCAAAACACATCAGGCCGACATTTCTATTCAACATCTGTGTACACAACCACATCTGGAAGTTTAACACCGTCCACCAGCAGGCCACCAGAGCACTTGATTATTAGCAACCTATTTCGAAGTAGTGCACACCTATCAAATTCGGAATAGGCCTATAGTCTTAAGCATATTACATAAGCATACCACTAATGTCAGAATGAGTGATAAAATGCAGATTTGACAAAAAATGTATTTGATCAACAGTAAACGAGGACACGTCAATAAGAATTTCAACTGTTTGCATATTCTACACACTCTCTAATAAAACGACATAAACACGATTTGTTTTAGAACAGCAACATACAAGAAAGCTAACATATTGTGACCCAAAACGGGATCATACGACTGCATCGGGCGAAGTGCCACAGTGTTGCGCAGCACATCATATCCCTCTTAGTGAACAAACACATCTCAAGATGTCCCGGTGCTCAGAGTAAACTTGAAATTCGTAGTGTAAATACATCACCTAGTTTTTCAGAAGATAGCCTGTTTTCTCAACATAATAACCACTCCACAGTTAAATTCCATAGGCGCGCAAATATGCTCAGTCCAAATATCCATAAAACAATCTTACTTAAGCAATACAGAATCACATTTCCTCTTACTTCAAGTCGACTTTGTCGCTGCGGAAAAGTAAACTTTGAGAAAGCGAGGAAAACAGAATGAAATGTGTTTGTGGCTGTCGAGGCAATAGAAAAGTCCGCTCATTGTCACACATTGAAGGCTGCTGCTCACACATACAGCAACACATGCTAAAAGGAGGCGCAACTTCGAAAAGCAATCTCTCATAAACTCGTACACCCCGTCCTCCACCCTTACCTTAATAGTTCCGTCCATTTTGCGCAATTTTCAGCGAACCCCAACAATATTCCAAACATGTCACGCTCCTAAATAAATTCCAGCCCCCGATATGTCGCGGAGAGAAAGAGACAGTTTGCTGGACCGTTTTTTTCCTCTAAATTTGGGAAGTGAAGTCACCGCTTTTGAGAAGGAAGCTGTGTGTCACTGCAAGCCCTGCCTTCATCACAGCACCAAAAAGCAGGATACTTGTCCAAAAGAGATAAGCAGGGAAAACAATTGAATGTTCGTTTCGCTGCTAATGTTTTTCCTTTTGGAAATATTTACATTATGGTTGCTATATCGTTAGGACATAGTATTATGGTGGCCTATGGTTTGTATAGTATTGTGGTGTTCTTAATTCCAAACAAGTTATCAGCCACTGGCGATTTATTTATTTATTTTTATTTACTTTTCATTCATTCATATTTTTGGTATTATTATTGTTATTATTATTATTATTATTGGTATTATTATTATTATTATTATTATTATTATTGGTATTATTATTTAACTTTATCAGAATTAAGACTGGTTTGGTGGCCCTGAGACTATTTGAATGGGCATCTGGCAATATCTTCTTCCTGACTTAAGTAAATCTCCTTCTTTATTATTCCTTTATATTCCTTTACACTGTGAAACTTATATATGAAATAAAGTTTCACTTTCAAAGTAGACAGATGTTTCCCCCACAAGGGATGATTGTGAAGCTCTAAATCAAACGAGAGAGACACTTGAACTACCTTAGGCAAGGATTGTTGCAACCTTGTCTTTGTTATATAGCTTTCCAAACCCTCTATGAAGTTTTCCTGAAACACCATTAATAAAATCCCAGTAGGGCTTCGCCCACGCTACATTGCTCAATGAAGGTCTGCACTACACATGTGCGTTAGGGCGGCTTCTACATGATCGAGAAAGGTAAGGGCATAAGCCTTCTGAATCCTCGCGAATCAGCTTAAGTGTACTAATAACTGATCAATATTTTAAAAGTGGAACATGATAATACATTATTTTATATGTCTAGGCACAATTGTATAGCCTAGTTGAGTATTGTTATAATAATAACAATAATAAAAATAACTTTTATTGTTATTATACTTGTAGTAGTATTAGTTGTAGTAGGAAGAGGGGAGAGGAGGAGGAAGAGGAGGAGAAATAGTATTGGTACTTCATAGGCATAGCTTTCAAAAAAATGTGGTGAGTGTAAGTGTTGCTTCTATACCTCATGGCTGACGAACAAAAATCTACCCAACCCCCATATTTTTTTTCTTTCCTCTACCTCACGAAATTGCCCTCATCAATTCAGGCACAATTTTAGTGCAGATGCTACATGGAGCCAGCCCTGAACGTGACCAGACCACAGGACCCTGCCCGGGGGAGCGGGTTTTGAGAGCGGCCAAACAGAGCTTGCACCGCGCAACGACTGACAAACGGGCCGGCCTGTCTGCTCTAGACTTGGGGGTCTGTTGGGGGAGAGGCCCCCTTGAGACCACCACATCTGGATCCTGCTAGGGGTCAAGGCTTCTCCTGCCCGAGGCCAGTTCAGCTTAGTGTAATTAAGGGAGACACCTTGTTTAACTCTATAGTGACCATTTTTTTTTTACCCCAAACATTCCAATGCCTGCTTGACGATATTATTATATTTTACGGAGCATATCATTGGTAACGAAACATATTGTAGATTGCATTGCAAAATGCAACACACATTTCTGAATGAAAGACACCGCTTCAATGACGTCCTGGTTTCATTGTATCGAAATAAATGTACCAACTGCACACACAGCCAGATTTATTTAACTCTAATCAATTGTTGACCATAAAGTTTTAGTCATATGCAAGGAGGAGAGTGCGGGGTTCCCTGACCTGCCAAGAACATAATGAGTACACTGGTAACAAATATTTTCGAAAACCAATAAACAGATGCAAGTTGGTTTATTTAGTGAGCCACAGAACATCTGGATTGATGCTGGAACTTGACAGCCAGACATTTCTCCTTACCACGAGCAAGTAACCCCAATTCTCTTCACTGAAACACAGAACAAAAATAATAGGATTTTGTGGATACCATTGAGGCTGTTGAGAATAGACAACACATTTGGGCTGGAAACCTTTTAATAATCAAACTTGAATATATGATGTTAGGAAATTAGCTAATATCTTAGTGATAGCACAAAAAAAAATGTGGTGTCAAATAATTGCTTATGAAGAAAATATATAAATGTACTTTATTGACATTGCTTTCTATTTGCTTCGTATGATTCGGTTCAGTGTAAAAAATATATGTAAACGCAGGCCTATTATTCTAACCAAGACATAGACTACATTGATATGGACCGGTCATTTCAGATTGTTCATTAGACTGGAGAGTACTGGTAAGCCCCTTCCCTCTCCAGGGCAAAAAGAAAGCCCAAGTAAAAATACTGAGGGCAAAATGTGGAGACTGAAGCACACAAGCACGAACTGTCTGGCCCCTTGCTTGAGGCCATAATTAATTTGAGATTTATTTTTATTGGAGAGCTTGAGTCTCGCCCGGCCTTAACCAAACAAAACCAATGCTAGACAGTGGATTCGCTTGAATGAAGCAGAATATTTCTTTAAAAATTGTATTGAGGCATGTATGATCCACATTCAGTCAACAGTGTCCTGAACTGTTGAAACTGTTGAAACCTGATATTTTGGTGGCCTATTTAGTTTATGTATTTATTTCGGGAAGAAACGGAAAACAACCATAAAGTTTGCGTAACCAAGATTTTATTCTCGGCGCCCTTCATAAACTGTCCTAGAGGTATACGATTCAAAGCAATTTTTCTCATCAAACATTCCGTGTTGTATAGTCCTACAAAACAAATGAGGAATTGTTCATATAGGGATTGAAACTGTGGCTCAATGAAACTAACGTCTGCCCGCACAGGCACAAAGGCTAGACTGTATCAAAAACTCTTATGCAAAGGGCAATAGGTCCTCAAAACATAGCAAGTTGAAAAAATATGTTTATCAAGATGTTATGAATGGCTTGGCTTACCACAATGGCACATTTTCATAGGGTGCATGCAGTCTGAGTAGATCTGAATTCAGGCTTTATGCAAGATGCTTAACTTCATTTAACTTTTAACTCGTCCGCTTTTGGTTAAAGTTCATAGGATTTGATCAAATACTCTTAAATATACAAAAGGTAACTTTGTCTGTCCTTTGGCATGCACGTTTTGACAAGAGAAATTCCATCATTATGCAACAATTGAATCCACATTTTGTTGACAGAAGCCCATAGCTGCAGATTAGACTTCCACTGTGCACCTGGATTTGATGCACAGTTTTAAAATGTAGAAAGCAGATGTAACGTAAGAAAATTCGAATATTGGTATGTGGACAAAATTGTTTGATACTATGGATCTCTATTTTATAGGCTTTGAAAACGCTTGACTACAAACTAGTAAAGGGCTACCATTTATGTTTGGACAAAAGTATAGTGGGCTATAGTTCCCAACTTCCCAGATCCATTCATCACCGCAGCCAAGAAAAGTGGACCTGCAAATCCAAAGTCTTACCTTGACGTAAGACGAAGTGTCAGGGACGGTCTGAAACATGTTCATGCAGGAAGGCCCAATATGTGTACAGTGGTGTGTAAGTCCCTTGAGTAGAAAAGGGAAAAATATGATTGTTTACTGCTAATGGACCACGAAGCAACATAGGCTACATAGGCTAGTAATAATGGAAGGCAATAACCTGTTATTTCCATGGGCAGCCAACAAAACAGCAAAAAAACGATGAATTAAGTTTAATGTGAGCATTCAGATAACTGGAAAAGCTATAAGCTCTGAGCTAAGCATAGGATGCAGGCCTAATGCATTCCAGGGACTTGAATGGTGTCCCTATTCGCTTGTGATAGACGAAATTCCTGAAATTGATTTGATATTTAATCTAAAATAACGAGAATGAGAATAGTGTACACATTCCCCCTCTTTTCGCCAACCCATCTGGATTGTCTATAATCAGAAAAAATATATAGGTTCAAATTATGAATATGTAAGGGTTGGCCACTAAATAACTACATACTAACTATTGTACTTTTTTCTTTACGATCCAATTCTCCGGCTTTTGGTATCATCCAAATTGGGGTTGTGTATAGCCACAGAGCAAATTGGTAGCCTTCGTTACAACATGGTTGTTTTTTATGACATAGGCTATATGCTCATAATAATTTGAATAGGATATAACCAAACTAACATGAGGCCATGGTTCAATAACTTTACTTGCCCAACAGGCAACCGGTGTGAGCAGGGCAGTCCCAGTCCCAACTCCCATCACGTTCTCCCCTAAAGCTTACCACATATTGAAGCACTTTTCGCTTTAATAAGTGCAGCTTACAAAGTCTAGGGTGAAAGGGCACATCGAGGACGTTGTCTGTTCCTTAGTGTGCAATTATCAAGAACCCATGGCACAAGCTATTTAACGTTTTTAAAATCAGCAATAAACTAAGTCTATATGAAGCGGTCTATATAAAACCTTTTATAAAAATAAATAAATACATGCAAATACAAAAATACAACGACAAACCACATTCTTTGGATATCAAGCATATATCTAACTGGGCTAAAGCCCATGTATGAAAATGAAAATGCATTACATTTTTTTACAGTATTACTCCATTCACTTAAGAATGACAATATAGGGAATAATGTCTATAATGCATTCCACTAAACAACAAAAAGGCCTACATTAATTTCTCAAATGAGGTCGACAAAAACACCTTCAACCATTATCTTTGCAATTCAAGTTGTTCAGTTATGAATGTCAACCTTAACCCACATGATACATATTTCAGGGGGCTTATGAACGTGGAACAGTTTAGAATTGTAGAGCACCACTGTTTTCGTCTTTTTTTTTAATCTCCTGCAGGCAAACGTTGGGCTCGCCTCATAAAGTTTCCCAAATGCATCCAATTTCTAAATGGTAAAAGAGCATAGAATTCCGCATCTGTAGTCAATTAGGCGGCTCGCGGCTCAGGAGGACTGTTGAATAACTGCATGGACTTTTCTTCGAGACAGCCTTTGGGCTGGAAGCCTCTAGTGTTACATTTTAAGCATCTTACCTTGCATGAGATCGTGCTGTTATCCATCATAAACTAGACCAAACAGATTTCCACTAATCTATACGTTTTCTACAACTTTCTCCCTCAGTTAAGAATAGTATTTGTAGAAACGACTATTGGAAATATTAACAAAATAATACCTGAAAATATAAAATATGTGCATACAACAAAATAGGGATTCATTCCAAATTGTCATATTATTCAAGTAGCCTTTGTTTGAACAAACATTTATAGGCTACTGGTTTGAACAAAATTGGATGTGAGAAAACAATTGCATTAATGTTATTATTTTTTTGTTGTTGTTGCAAACATGGATACATTTGTGGTTCGACAGAAAACACGACGCAAAATTGCCTATAAATATTCGTTTCCCAACTCACCTGCGATGTTTTTTTCAGTCGTTTGTTTTTTCGATTAATTATTCCGAAGTTAAATAATTAGTCCTTCTAACCAAAGTCGTTATCATTGATGACAGTAAGTTGTTTTGAAAGGGCTAAAGGAGTGGAGGGTGTTTGAATCGTAAAGTTACTGAGATGAGAGAGCCATATAGCCGGTAACCAATGAGGAGCAAGTGAAAACCTCCCCTCGTCTCCAGTTTGAGAAGCAGCGCGAGTTGCAATTCCATTCAACCATGAAATAAGAAGAACATTTTAAACAGGAACGGTGCTATAAAATTCAGTTTAAGTGGGAGAGTTTGATAGTTTACCTTTAAACAACCTTAAAATGACCTCTAAACAACTTCTAATATGTTCTGTAGCCCATTTCATTAGATCAATCGACTGTATTCTATGCGTCTGTGATTAGACCATTCATTAGGTTACATTCTGGAATAATTGCAAGGCGCACGGATTAACATAGAGGATGAGAAGCCTCTGTCCATTATCACCTTGTTAAAATGGAGGAATCGTTGCTCATTTCGAAGTGCTGTGTAATTACTACGCCATTCGGATATTGTGCATTCTATTTGACATTTAAATAACATTTATTTTAGGACATTAAATGCGACCAATCTATATGGGCGCCTATAGTCCCCAAAGGAATTGAACATCGGGGCGTTGCGGCCTGGTGACTGAGACAGCGTCTCCAGTGAGTTTGCCTTTCCTGTTCAGTTGACCCCACTCAGTTCACTAACTTCATTTCCTACACATTACCCTCATCCTCCACCCTGGAGTCCCTCAAAGGATGTGGGGCAATTCATCGAGTGGAAAGTAGCCCAAGCATGAATTTTATAGCCTCATCAAGGTTGCTATTTCACGCAGGATAAACGTACAGAACTGAAAATAATCTTCAACGTTTCTGCATTAGCTCAACTGAAGGTTTTGACCCTTATAGTTATTGGTTACTTTAAAACAAAAACGACTACAAACTAATTTACCAACGGGACACAGAATCACCTGATAATAGTCGAAAATCGCACCGATTATATGGGGGTTCTGTTGGTTTTCTAACACTATTTCCAAACGCAATCATTAAGGAGCAACAACACTACTGGCATGCTTGGTTCCCATGAAACAATGAACGGAAATACTAACATCCTTTCTACGGAACATGATGGATGCTGCTGGGCTGCCTTCCTCAGGATGTTGTACCAGAAGCTTTCTAATAAATTTCAAAAGCACCTGTTCATAAAAATAAAAATAAATTGCTACACTGAATATTGGTGGCTATTGACCATCACATTTACATTTGATCAGCATTTGATGGGATTGATCTCGACGGCTAAGCAGTGCTTGCACAATATTTTGGGTTATCTACTTTATCCAATATCAAAATTAGAACAAATCATTTACATTGTGATCCCATAAGATATTAATTGATCTGGAGGGGGGTGGTGTTAAATTAAGCCATAGTGTTATCCAACCTGTGTTCGTGTCATGTTTACCTGACCTTGCATTTGAAATGTTGCTTTCACCTTTTTACTGACACAAATAGTGTAACCATCAATAGGGTCTACAATGAATAAGCAATTAATTGTGGGGTTAAATGTAAAAAAAATAATAGCACCTCAAAATGACAATGAGATTTCAGAATATATGATGCATGCACATCCTAGTTGTTCCTTGTGAGACGCTGAGAAACAAAAACAGCTGAGCAGTGAACGTATATAAAAGCACAAAAGCCTCAGAGAGTGGATATTTCGTTTCCCCTCATATTAAGTTATGTTTAAGTCTCACAACACACTGTATTTGTGTGTTTCTGAGTGTGTTTATGTGTGTACAGTATAAGTTCTAGACATTTTTTTGAGTGGACAGTGTATGAACAGAGAAAAGATAAATACATGCCAACTGAAGCCCCTTGTTTGAATTATTAATTGAACGATGTGCAATTAAATGTACACAAAATCCTGTTTTTAGCCCCTAATGGGCAATGCCATTTAGTATGCATTGTTGTTTCGGCTCTCACTGTTTGCTTGCCTATCATTTACGCGCTAGTCGAGCAAAAGTACAGTCCACTGCCACACCCTTGAATAGCCCTGGCATTTATAAGTCTTAACACGAGGGCCTGTTGCAGACATCCACACACCCTCTCCAGGGATTGCACAGAAAAGGCCATTGGGATGCTGTTGCAACATACAGACATCTCTGATTGCATCGAGAGAGTAAATGAAGCTCCCTGCTCTGAACTGTAATTCGTTATTTATTTATAGGAGCCACTCAGAGAGATGATCTGGAGATGAAGATAGCCTCTATTCCACGCAGCCTTCTCCTTAGGGAACAGTGAAATGGCCACCGTGGCACCAGGGAAGGCTGGGCAGGCAGAGTTTTTAAATGTTTTCCCGCTAACCCCGGTCGGCTAAAGCAAAACAAAGAACTGTATCAAACTTAAAGCCTGAGACAGAAAGTTCACCAATAGGTTAAAGGGACACATGGTGCTTTGAGGAAGGCAATATACAAGTTGAAGAAAAAAATTATATTTAAGCAACATGACTCCTGCAATATAAACTTCCAGACCATCTACAATGGTCCTCAAGGAGCCCTTAGCTCCGCCAATAGAAGGACATTCACCAACTATGTTGCAATAATATTAAGGAGGAAGTATTAAATTAGAGCCTCCCAGTTGTTTTACGAGGCCACCATTCATGAAGGTAACGACAACCCCCGTAAATTACTCGGATGCCTCTGTGGCACCTGTTGTGTTGCCACTCGTGAGGTAAAGAGAGCTGGACCGATACGTCCTATTTGAAACTGTGGCTCCATCCAGGCACTGTGGAGGAGGAGGAGGAGGAGGAGGAGGAGGAGGGGTCTTGGGAGAGGAGCGTGGGTGCTCCGGGAATCAACATGCGGTGTCGAGACAGAAGGCAATGCTCTCATTACGCACACAATATGCTCTGGTATGTATTTCATCAAACAAGCCATCCAAGGTGTGTGTGTCCGATTGTGTGTGTGTGTGTGTGTGTGTGTGTGTGTGTGTGTGTGTGTGTGTGTGTGTGTGTGTGTGCACCTTAAAGATTTGGAGAGAGAGAAAGAGAGAGAGAGAGAGAGAGAGAGAGAGAGAGAGAGAGAGAGAGAGAGAGAGAGAGTGTGTGTGTGTGTGTGTGTGTGTGATTGCTCACATTAATGTTACTGAATGCAATGACCAGATCATCTCTTCAGCCTAATTGTATGTAAACTGCTCCTCTTTGTGCCCATTTTGTACCAACCGACTTATCCAGAGTGAAATGGCACTACTGCAACTTAATGTTGGATCAAGGTGCTCAATTTTACATATCCACTAAACTACACAGGGCCACAGGGGAACTCGTCCTTGTATAAACAGCACAAGGATGAAATCAAATCTCCAAGCGGCTCTGCTCCGTGGAAAAATGAGGGGGAAGCAGACAAGCTCGAGAAAGGGTTGCCATTTAGAAAACCTAAATCCTCCCCCTGGACGATAAATCTCCTGACCACTCATCATTCAGCAGCATTTTAAAAAGCCCTTAAAAGAAAAATACTGGGTGAAATGAATATGCTGTCACCTCTGATTTGGGTCTGGCCCGTCGGCTCAATAAGAACTGTGTTGTTCCCATGGAGGGCGGCTGGGCCAGACCCAGGATCTCAGGTTTAGGGTTTACCCCTGTCCTGCATTCTCAGGCATTTTCTTTGAGGCCCCCAATCTCTCCCTCCACCCTTCCCCCCCTTTGTCCCCCTCAGACATGTCTGACAGCCTGAACTCAACGAGGGCTGCTCACCAGACTACAAAAATCATTCATCTGTGCCTTCAGCCGGTCAAATCTGGATCTAATAAAAGGCAGCCTGGCTATTGATCCAAGTCACTGGTAACGTGTAGTTGTGCCCTCTGGCCACTAGAGAGCTCCCTGGTCCAAGCTAGAAGGAGACTGCATGGTACCCACATAAACAAAGTCTCCTAAAGATGAGGAAACAATCCGCTGTTTCTCTGCAGTCTATGTGTTGATAAACATAAACTCTCATAAATCTCATTCCTTCAGCACAATCACTTTTTCAAAGAAAAAAAACTGTAATTGCTGTATAAATGTTTGATCATTTCTTTGTGGTTTTTATTGAGTAGTACAAAAACTACAATCATTTACTAGCTATACAAATCAACAATACAGCGTAATCTGGCAAAGTATTACATCCAAACAGTTAGCAATCCAAAACAATCCTCTAATGCTACTTTAATGAATGATGCATTCTCTCAGTTCATGGTTTCTGAACCTACAGACCCCAGTGCAACAAAGCAAAGTCTCTCCCCTGCCTGTCTCTCTCCGTTGGTTGCCCTGCGGCACAAACAAACGTGTGAAACAGGAAACAGACACTGCCGTTTACTCATGGCAGGCCAACTAGACAAGAGGGCTGGGCTTTGTTTTTCCAAAAGAAAACACAGGGGTAGAGGAGATTAAAAATAGATTCCTGCAACAACAGGAGGCATCCTTTTAGGGGGGGGGGGGGGGGGGGGGGGGGGGGGGGGGGGGGGGGGCATTGAGACATCAGAGAATAATTAAAGAATGAGGAAGGAAAAGACAGTGTGTGTGTGTTTGAGAAAGAAAGTGAGAGTTGGGGACAGAAATGAAAGAACAAGACGGATACAGGACTGACATAGCGGGAGAGAGAGAGAGAGAGAGAGAGAGCGAGAGAGAGAGAGAGAGAGAGAGAGAGAGAGAGAGAGAGAGAGAGAGAGAGAGAGAGAGAGAGACAGAGACAAAGAGAGAGACATAGACAAAGAGGGAGACAGAGACAAAGAGAGAGACAGAGACAGAGAGACAGAATGAGGGGGAGAGAGAGAGAGAGAGAGAGAGAGAGAGAGAGAGAGAGAGAGAGAGAGAGAGAGAGAGAGAGAGAGAGAGAGAGAGAGAGAGAGAGACAGAGAGTAAGTCCCAGTCACTTCAGGGTGTGTGTTTATATGACTGTGAGGGCACTATCCCAAACGCCTGGGCAAAACCACGACATTCCACACTGTCATCATGTGTGTTTTGGCGAGCAAAGTGTTAACACATGGGATCTGCCTGGAACTTGCTGCATGGTACAAAGCAACCAGTAGATGGCCATCCTCCTTCTTTTATCTGACATAGCGTGGACAGTGTCCGACTCATTCATGTAAGGAGTTAATTCTGGTGGTATCAATAAAGAGCCCATTCAAGAAAACAAAAGTGACAGAAACCAACAGCAGTTAGCCAGAGGCATTTTCTAAGAAAATTGAGGTAAGGAATTAGAGCCTGTTTCTAAATGCAGGCAGTCATTGGGACGACGCTGATCTATGTCATGTTACAAGGAACCTCACCGAATAATATTTCCGTACAGTATACAGTTTAACGGATAGAGGGCACAGTTGAGCTTTAAAACAAACTTCAGAGATGCCAATGTTTAGAGTATCTGAGGACCACTTGCAATAAGGTATTTGATACCAAGTCAGCAGCATGGTTAACGTCACTGATAAATGAGATCAGCTACTAGAAAAAGGTATCCTCTGTTAAAATGTATATGTGTTGTAAACAAGTGTGCTTTCTGTGTTTAATAAAAAGCCTCTAGGACTCTATATAGGTATTCCTAAACATTAAGTTTGTTTCCAGATAATAAACCATGTCAGGTTCTTTCAAGACTTTCAAGTTATTTCAATGTAAAAGGCTCTCAGACATTTATATTCTACTGCTGCAGCAGCCATTTTGACGATGATATGTGAATTTTAACAGGAAGACACAAATGTTTACCAAAAAAAAAGAAAAAACTCACGCAATTCACAACCTGAATTTGGGGGTGGACCACAATTGGAAATTTGCATTTAAGAAGTGAGATGTACGATTTTGGATACAATGCATGTGTTAGACTGTTGTGTAACTTATACAATCTTAATTAAACAGACTTGAGTTTGATGAACTTAAGGAAGTAAAACGGAAAGTGACTGAAGGAGCATGGCCTTCCCAGTGCTAAGGGTGTGACTCAGATAAGAACCAGACAAGAAACACACTCTGCTGATGACACAGGCTAGGAGAGAGAGAGAGCGAGAGATGACAGAGGGGAAAAAAAGGAGAGAACCGAAGAGAATGAACGTGAGAGATATAAGGAGAAGAGTCAAAGGCGAAACTTCAAGGGGAGGAAGAGAGAAAGGGAGTAGCGAAAAAGGTGTGCTTGAAAAGAATGTAAAAGAGACAGAGCGTATGAGTTGGAGCGTTGTAGGAGGGGATACAGAAAAAAAAGCAGAAGAAGAGGGAGGGAGTGAAGGAAGATGGGAGGAAGACAGAGAGCAGCCCGTTTCCTAACAGAGAGAAGAAAAAAATCAGGGCACAGGATGGACTTTACATCCTTAAAACATCAACTCTGTTTCCAAAAATAACCCTGTGCTGGGCTCGGCACGGTGAGAGAGGCCAGGGGCCTGGGAAGGGGGAAAGAGGAAGAAGTCAGAGAGATACACTTCCCTGGTGGACGGCGATGATAGGAGACTGAGTCTGGGCTGCATGTGTATGGAAAATGCATGAGTGCGTTTAACCCCCAACATGCCTGCGATTGGAAAGTGCATTTCATCCCAGTATATGTGGGAGAAACCTTACACTAATATGTCCATATAATCCCAAATCCCCAAACTACAAACACAAAGATACACAGACACACACACACGATACAAACTCAGACGCTCTCTCTCCTACACACACATGCCTCCATGGACGCCGGGGCCTAAGCCCTGGCTATCCTGTCGTTAATTACAGCGCTGGGGGGTTCTGTAAACACTTCTCACACAGGCTGCCTGGCAGAGATCGGAGAAACACCAGGAGCTTCTTCTGCAGCTCTCCCCCCCCGCGGCACTGAGGCTTAGCAGGGCTCCTCGACGGGGAAACGCTGGGGCTCTGGTGGTCTTTAACCCGGGAGCCTCTTGACAGCAGACTACCTCCGTGGACAGCTCAGCCGTTTCTTTGTGAGGAGCCAAGTTCAGGTTGATTTGTGAGAGCCAGTGATTGGGGTTTGGGGTAGGGTGGGGGGTGGGTTGGGTGTCTGGTAGGTGCGCAGATGGGGGGTGAGGGTGGGGGGTGGGGGTTCTGGAGAGGAGAACAGGCGCACACAGGACGCGAGGCAGACGCCCGCTGAGAATCGCCCACTGACAAGTGAGCCGCCGCTACCCTCTCATCGCCCTCGTGTCGCTGATAAGGCCGGCGGTGTCAGCGCCGCTGCCTGAGCTCAGGGCATGGCGGGGCTGAGCCGGGCTGACAGACCTGCTCGTGCCCACTTGTACGGCTATCAGTGAGGACATGACTGGCCACGGTAAATCACCTCTGGGTTGAAGAGGGAGAACCTTATCTTTTTTTTTTTCTTCTTCTTTTTTTTTTTGTCGGCTCTTTGTCTCTCATTATCTCCCTCCCTCTCCTCTCCTCTCCTCTCCCACCACCACCACCTTCTACTAATGAGAGTGTGCGTTACACCGGCGTCCTCTAACAACATGACAAGCATCTCGTCTCTGGGAGGCTAATGAAGAGGAAAAGGCAGCGCCAGCTCGACAGGCACAGATGGGGGGGGTGAGGCGACGGGGGCTGCTCAGCGTGGGTGTGTGCTATGGTGCCGCCCGTCCAGCTTATCAAGGGCGTGCTGGACTAGAAGCATCGTGTTCTCCTCCCTTTCAGTGCACTTACCCATGGACTGATGTTTGAGCTCTTTCTCTCTTTGTGGGTACCCGAGAGTCTTTTTGTATCTTCATCTGCGAACAGGCATTTGTTTCACATGGAAACCGCGAAGAACTCTGCTAAGAATGAGCTCTCAGTTCCGAAGCAAATCATTTCGAAATTTGCATCTGAAGATTTTAAAGGGGCTGCAAAGTACCCTTTCTCTTGCCTTCATACATAATACATAAAAGATGAAACAGGCAGCATCTTCTCCCTCATCATAACGCTGCTAATTAAACAAGGTTGGGGGCAAAGAAACAATCACCACTCATATTTAAGGCAAGTCAGATTCAGCGAACAAAGCTCTTTACAGTAGATTGGCCCCTAGACACACACACACACACACACACACACACACAGACACACACACACACACACACACACACACACACACACACACACACACACACACACACAGTGGGAGAAACCCACACTCTTAGCAGTTGATTTGGGAGGAACTCGCTCTGTCAAGAGGCACACTCGAACAGAAGATCACTGTCCTGGACCATCCCTCATGAAACGCTTTGAGAAACAGAAACCATCTGGAGTTTCAGGGCACGCTCTCAACCCATCAAATGCTGAGGATGTTTGCCTGACTTAGTCCGCCTATTTGGACAACTTGGCAAAAGGATTGGGGACTTAATTAAAGAAAATATCAAGAGCTAATGTCGCCCTCAAGACCCCTGCCTCTAACTCAATGCTGCAACCAAGTCCCAGTTCTCTGGGTGAGGGGAGAGAGTCAAAAGGACACACTCATATGAACCTTCGCCAACCAATACAGAAATCCCTCCTATGACTGTTACATTGACGGAGGTGACCACTCCAATTTCTCACTTTCTTTCTCCCCATGCCAAAAGAGTCCCCGTCTTTTTCAGATGTCTCAAGACTACCGCGGCGATGGCATATTGATACTGTTATAAAATATTAGATCCTCACTTTGGTCATTGCAATCACTCTTTAATCTAAAAATACCTTGGCACCGGATAAAACTGTTTGGTTTTTTTTTGGGGGGGGGGGGGGGCAGAAAGATTAGGCCTGTACCTCTCCAAAGCGCCACAGCTCGGAAACAGAGGCCCAAAATAGACATTCTGCTCATAAAGGGCTCCTTCTTTGTAGTCAGCATATAGCAACAACATCTGCGGGGCAGTTTCTTTGGAGGGAACAGATTCGGGCAGGGTATCAAAGAGAGAAGCAATCTCCTGTGAGACGGGGTGGGAGTACAGTACAACTTTCCTATTTGCTCTCTTTCTCTCTTCAGCAGAAAAAGAGACATAATCTACAGCAAATCAGGTTGATGCCTAATAAGAAATATCAATAATATCACCTGTCACCTCTATCTTTATAAAATCGAAAAATGACCCAATTGTGAAATAAATAAACAAAAACGGAAGGAATTATGGGTCTGGGTCTGTTTAATGAACCATAGGGCCAAGAGGGAGAGGTGGTTGTTAGGTGAACTGCTGAGTAAAAAGCAATAGCAGAGAAATGCCAGGCAGTATTCCGAGATAAGGCTGACACAATGGAGAGGTAGTCTTTGTGTCTTACTGGTGCTTGGTCTGATCTATTTGATGAAAGATCTGATGAGCCCTGATAAGAACAGCATGGCGTTCCTTCTTTCTTATTTGTCTCAGAGCTCGGTTGCTTCCTTATCTTTTTTCTGATTGGAAAGGGAAAGACGGTTTTCCCCCAAAAGTTGTATCACATTATAGCTACGGACATTTTCCATTTAGATTTGCAAGCCAAAGACTGCAGCTCTGTCAGCATGGGCTCTGCCGCAGATGGAGTGGATTGGGATATGAACTTTGCATGACTCCAGGCTACTTTCAAGGTATGAAAATGTCGGGGCAAACTTGGCTGAGGGGTTAAGCTATCCTTTTAAGCTTTTAAAGGGTCTGATGGCTCAAGGTGATGGATGCCAGCAGAGAGGAATACAGATGAACACTGGGGGATATAGGCGAATAAATAAAATAAAATAAAATTCTATAACATAAAAAAAAGTCAAAAAATTATAAAAAATAAACAGGATGTGAAACGTTTTAAAACACGATCATAAAGTGCAAGAACGTTCAAGGTGCACTACAAGCATGGTTCCTATTTGGAGGGATGTACCTACAGACGGCCGTAAAATGCTGAGGGTCTTTGAGTGATAGCGTTTACTGGTGCTGATGGCGTTCACTGGCTGTCTGTTTCATGTAAAGCATGACTGCGGCCCAGACGGGGAGAAAGTGCAGGCGAGACAGCGGTTTGAACGGAAAAAGATGGCACCAGTAACAGGGAGGTGAAAGGCGTAAGGCAGGGCGATGAGTGCCACGTCACGCGGAGCATAAGTGTATCGAGGGCCTCGCCTTTGAACTCTCATGGGCCGCTAATTGAAACGGCATTGGGAGGGCATTGCCCGCGGATCTGGATCACATTCACCCAGCCATTTATTAAATTTAGCTTGCCGACGGAGTGCGTCTGAGCTTTCCTCTCTGCACGGTCATAAGTCATACCCTTCCCCTTTGGCCCCCGACGTGTTGCCCATCTGTGCCCCCGCGGACCAGGGCAGCTGGAGGCCCCTTTGCGTCGGGGGAGCTTCAAACGGAGCGCTGAGAAAAAGCAGGCAGGCAGCCCGTGTCTCTGCCTGCTGCTGAGCTTCTCATGGCACTTCTTCACGCCTCTCACCTTGGACTTGAAAGGTCTCCCTCCTTTTGGCAAATTTCAGTTTTTTTTCCTCTTTCTTTTTTGTGAGAGTGTGAGGCTGCCAGGCGGCTCCTGAGCGTGCACCGTCTAATTCAAACAAATGTTGCACCTGGGGTCAGGGTATTATCACGGAGTCACAAGGTGTTTCAGATGGGCTCCAAGTGTTTAGCTGATAGAGAGAGAGAGAGAGAGAGAGAGAGAGAGAGAGAGAGAGAGAGAGAGAGAGAGAGAGAGAGAGAGAGAGAGAGAGAGAGAGAGAGAGAGAGAGAGTTGGAGAGAGAGACAGACAGAAGAACTTGAGAGCCCTCTGCACTCTCCACTGAGCGAGCAGGGGTTCCACTGGAAAGCTTTTTGTAAGCGTGAAATAAATGAATTAACCTGATAAATGAGCAAAAATGGACAGATAACTCCTGAGCGTTCACACCTGGATATCATGTTGCCCAATCAGACAGGGTTCTTGTGGATTTCATTGGCGCCTGGGGAGACTGACATCTTCTCATTTCGCACAAGAGTGGCCAAGGCTGCAGTCAGGGCTCTAATCAGCGTCACACACGCCTGGGCTGTCAGCCTGTCACCGATGGAGTGCTCTGTTTGGGTCAAATAAATGACATATATTCAGGATGCAGATGCTTTTCAAAGGGGGTCCTGGTGGCATAGTGCCACTCTGTGGATACTTTGATGACACACTGTTTTTCAGCACAAGCTTCCTTCCTAGGTTAATATGTCGGCCACTCCCTTGATCTGAACCCCCTACTAGATATGTGCTGTCCAGACACAGAAACTCAAAATAGCATACATCCACCATCCACAGCAAGTTGTGTGGAAAGGTTACATCACAGGCCGTAGCTAAATGAATTTACTATCAATGATCCCCATTGCACCCTACCATGGTAGACTAGGTTCACAATTTACATTTAATTAAAATACTACATCCTCTTTGTCATGTAGGCTATCTTAGCCCGCTGTGGCCAAAAACAGAAAGGTACACTAGTTTCATAGCGATACTGCTGATGCTTCAAAACACACACCTGTGTTGTGTGAACACCTGTATGGTTGTGTGTAGTTTGCGTTTCAAACGTCCGTCTGGGCTATTCGCTTCCTCACGCGGGCTCATGGAAAATCACCCCACGGTTTAAAGTGGGCATCCGAGTTATTGGAGGGTGGGACTAAATCCAGCATGTGTGCATTCTTCCTCCGTGCACTCGCTTCAACCCAGGTAGCTTCAACATCAGCGCAGTCCACTCCTCAACTGTCACACTCTTCTCCGAGCGCAGTCCATCTGCAGGAAACTTCTCCCAAGTAGCCTACCTAAGACGGTAAGTTTTAATTTCTATATGCAATATTTATTTGAACAGTTCTTTTTTTATGTAATCATAATTATGTTACTCCCAGAACTGTCGCTACGTGCAAGGCTTGTGATGTCAGCCTAAACATTTGTTCGATTTTAATTTTTGTAGAGTCGCGCGCATAAAGCGAACATGAGTGTGACAATATTTTGAGCTTCATGCTGATATTCTATTAACTTGATGTGGCATTTTAATTAAAATAACGATTGATGTTTTTGGGCCAAAATAGATAGGAGTTGTTGCTTCTTCTTATGAGCCCATGATACATGTTTCAATATTTTGTATTGTATATTACCTTACTTTGAAAAATATGAATTATACAGTAATTAAACAATGGTCTACAATTGAAAAATGGTCTACATAACTGTTACAATGAACTAAAGAGTACACTGTATTATAACACAACATTTTGTGTGAAATTCCTTCTGAAATTAGAACAGACCATAATTCATAAAGATACATGTTTAGCATTTTTTACTGGAATGTAGTCTGAAAGGTCCACTCTGACATGCTGGGAAGTCTTTGTGTTGGCTTTATATGCAATGATTTCACTGAACATAATTTGGTTGAAGAAGGAGTTGATAAGAGCCAGCCACTGTCCAGTTATGTTTTCAAGTCTCATAGGAGCATAATCCTCACAGCTGCATTCCTATTACCTCTGTGGCTGCAGCCTGTAAACAGTGAGGAAGAGATGCCCAGTGAGTGGGAGGGAGGAGAAGAAAGAAGGGAGGAACAGTGAATGAGGGTTTGAGGCTATGGTTGGTTATTGTGTTGGAGAGACTTTAGTAACGTCACAGGGAAAGGCTATACAAAGCATTTACTTATTTGCTTCAATCATCTTTGTCAAGTCTTTCAGTGCGTTATTGCTTTTTTGAAAATGGTAAAGATTCTACTCAGACTATATATATATTTTTACTGTATGTATATTTATACTAAACCAGAGTTACAAAGTTACATAGCGGTGTGTCAATGTTCAATTCAACTCCTATCAAATGAATCTTAACAAATCATCGTAGATGGTATTGTGATGCAATTAGGTGAAAACAAAACAAGGTTGCTGGTCACACTCCCCACGCAAATACACACACACACACACACCCAGACACACACACACACACACACACACACACACACACACACACACACACACACACACACGCAGCAAGTGTAAACAGCGCCTGTGATTGATAGGGGTCCTGTCCTGGCTGTTTGTGTGCTGATCCCTTCCGCAGGCCTGCTCCTTCAGACCTCAGGATGAGTTACTTCATGGATCCAGTTTCCTCCTACCCGGCCCTTCACCCCTGTGACCGCCTGGGTGCGATGGTAAGACCCCCGCCGTAAATCACCGGAGTGTTTAAGTCGGGGCCTGGCTACCTACCACACGGACCAGGGAGTGTGTTAGTAGTGTTCACCTCTGGATTCCATCAGGGCCAACCGGAACACTCTTAATACGTCGTAAAGCCAATGCCTGTTCGGCTCAGTAAAAATGTCACTCCTCCATTTCATTAGAATCTTTCACCATAAGGTAAATATTTTAATGAGGTTCGGTTGAATAGAAGACTGTAGAACAGTGGGAACTTATCAGTGTTCTTCAACCACCACTGCTAAAGCTAGGCTGGGTTTATAGGTATCAATGCCTGCTGTAAATGAGCACGAGGTCCTGAAACACCACAGACTCAATTTAGCGGATCTTCCACCAACTCCGCTAACAGCCATTTGGCGTGCCTCAGTGCGGTCTAGCTGACTGTGCGTAAGCTTCACCTAAACAAAATCACTTTTCATGAACACAGCCCGTAAAAGATGCCGAGTCGAACCCATTGGGATTCCTGTCAGGTGAGCGTTTGACAGGTCAAGGCCAAGAAGAAGCTCGAGCCTCAATGCCTCCATTTGTATGCAAAGCGCACCTCCATTAGACAAAGAGGATGGGGGTCACATGCAAATGGTCCCCCTACCTGGCCCCGCTACGAAACGCTGTGCAACAGAGCCTGCTGCTTCCTAATTGGCTCAGGTGGTTGGGCTTGCCTTTGAAATTGAGATGACTGTATACCGGGCCAGACGTGGTCAAAAGGTGAAGCTGCATGCAGTAAGGGGGCTCTGCTGTTTCACCCTCCTCGTTGCCCTACCAGTCTGGTGGACTGATAGCCGTCAGCAGCCACGTTCCCTCAAGAGACTCCCTCCACCCCACCCCCTAGATTAGGACTTCCCTGCTTCCCTCCTTATTTAAAGCTGACAGACTACTGATACATGTGGGACTGCAGCCTTAAGGGGACCTTATCAGATTGACAGTCCATCTGTCACCCCCCTGCCTTGCTCTCAGCAGAGACTGCAGAGAGGGGGCTAAATGAAGCCAATGAAAAAATTCAGTAGCTCACTGGTTCACCAGTTTGATACTGGTGTGGCGACTGTCATTTCTTCATTATATGGGGTCGTTAAGGATACATACTGCATATATGTGTGTGCAATAACCAATAATATACTAAGTCATGGTAATATGTATTTTTTTTTTTCAGTAGAGATGATCAGAAAATATATATATTAGCAATGTCTACTACCCGCTACTGATTAGGTAATTAAGAGTCCATGTCAAGCGTTGAAGACAGACCATACAAGCTGTGGCAGACACAGTCAAAAGACAGCCAGTGGCTGTGGCTATTGCTAAAAAGAAAGGATCCTGTCTGGACTCCTACATGTCCAATTAAATACCTATGAACCGAGGTCACCTGCTGAGAGAGCTGCCTCTGCTCTATCCCTAAGCCAGATGCAGACGGGTAAATAAACTGTTGACGGATGACTAAATAAGTTGAAAATGACCTCCCCACCCCCACCGCCCTCTCCCCCCAAAAAACATTTATGATAAAATAATTCCACAATCTAGATTTATGTTGTTTTCGGGGGATTTTCTGTACTAAAAATAACTGTCCTAACTGCTATCTCAGTTCTTTGCTATATTTCTGATATCCACATAGAACATCATATCGCTCTACCTTTGCCACAGCCCTAGCTTCAGTGAGCACATGAACCTTTCTGGAGTAAACAAGATAAGGCAGTGCATAAATGATGACGTGAATTACTCAGTTTTAGCCTCTGTGTTATCTTATCTTACGGAAAGAAAAGCAAGAGAGAAACAAAAACAGTACCCCCGTTCGAAGGAGAGCCGAGGAGAGTTAATGTCTCGCGGACAATCAAGTCGGCTGCTCCAGCAGACACTATGAATCAATCTTAAAAGATATGCGTTTGCTAAGTATACTCCTGCTCATATCAATGACCCCTGCATTCTGTCCACCCCAGAGGCAGAGTGGAGGGGTGGCCGGGTGCCCCCAGCCTCAGCACCCAGGAGTGGTGCACCCCCAGCAGCAGAGTTACCCGTCCCAGCCCCTCTACCCCCAGGACGTGCCCCTGCAGGAGGTGCCCAACGGACACGACCTCTGCCCCACAGGTAAGAGGGGCGGGGGGGGGGGGGGGCACACACCAGGGGAGGAGGGCGTTTCACACCTCACAGGGCTAAATGCAACTGAACCACACCGACCTTTCCTGGTTAGTCATCTTTCATTTCACACAGCCTGTCTGGCAGAAAAAACATTCAGCTATTTTCACACTACTGAAATGAGCTGAACCGAACAGAACAGTACTGAGCAGTTTGTTCCATATGGCTTATGTGTTACATCTCGTATAATAGCTACAATGTTCATGCTCATTTAAAATCCATAAAACCGGACAAGCCGAACCCACCTCAAAAGAAGGGAAGGTTAGGGTTAGGGCTAAGGTTAGGGTTAGGGCTAGGTCTCCATGCAATGGAAACTAGAACGATTTGGACCAGCACATTAGGGCTTACATAAACTCAATACTGTTCTACATGCCTGTCAGTACAGAGTGAAACTCTGAGAGGGTCAGTGTGGTTGGTTTTGGTTCCGTTCAGCTCAATTGATACATTCAAGGCAGCAACTAGAGATTCCAAACTCTTGTGTGGCCTCAAACAGTGCATTGATTGCAGTACAATGAGTTTGAGAGTTACACACTGAGAACAGCTCCAAGGAAAACATGTGCACTCTTCTTAGAGCCAAAGAGACGGAAATAAGATGGGGAAAAAAGATATTGTTCATTGTGAATGAAGTGGTGAATGCAAACAAATGACTTTGTGCGGAGTGGAATGGATAATCAAGAATTGCTCTCCAACACCAGTGTTTCAGCTGGTAATGTTTTCTGCCACACCAAAGGCCGGGATCTTTTCAAGTATAAATATAAATATGCTTGTGTTTAGCCTAGGAGAGCTGGGGTCTGTTCTGGCTCCTTTACACGAGAGCCGCACGTACTTCAATCTTCTGCGGCTCGGAACTACCACAACACGCTTTGGCGCTAATTCACACCGTCAACGTGGCGCTGGCGCGGAACTCACAATGTGTGCCGTGGTGCAAATCCTCCATGTCAAAGCGGCACCTGACTGATGCATATTTTCATCAGTAGCTGAGGAAGCCCTACTCGGCTTAGTGTTACCCAGAGTTAGCAACATTTCGTTTGTATTATTGGATCATGGTAACAACTAGCAGACACTATCATAGAGGTTAATTCTATTTTGAAGAATAATGTCAGCTATATATGCTCCTGAAATACACTCTCCACTGAGCCCTGTCCCCCTAGACCCACACTGCCACACCAACAGCTTGCTTGCAGAGGAATCACTGCCAACACTGTCCAGTCGCTCCTATCCATGCTTTCATGGTCACAAACATGGACTCACATCTTCTCTAAAAATATTTATTCAAAGGGTTTTCAGCCTGAATAAATTCCCCATTCGCAAAACGTTATCCATAACTTCAATTAGACATGTAATTGCTCATTGGCTTAGGTTTCGTTCAACGGCTCTCTCCTCCGTCCTTCTCTTTCTTAGAATCTCGCGTGCACACACACACATTCTGAGCAGGCTCCTCTTGGCCCCGAGGAGACTCCCCACACTGCGGGTCTCCCGCCTCAGGGGACACTGGCGACGTTGACCCCAAGGGCGATGCCTTTACCAGATGCCTCCTCCTCATGCTCTCTCTCTCTCTCTACACATGCTCCGCATATTTGCTGGTTTTATCTTCACTCTTTCTCTCTTTTTGCCTCGACGATGATGCCTATTTTAGAGTGGAACACCCCCTCCCCCATAATTCTTAAGAGTGATTGATATTGGAGCGACTGGGACACACGCCATGGGGAGGCGGAGGTTGAGGGTGCTGGGGGTGGGGGGGGCGGAGGGGGGGCAGCCAGCTTTATTCCGTCACCTCCCCGGGGCTAGGAGGCAAGTCAGGGGGCTAAAGGGCGGCCGTCTTTTTCCCAAGCCTCTGATCGGGTCCCAAGAGAAAACGGGGGTGGGGGTGTTGGGGGCCCTTCGCTAAGCCTGGATTTCGATGGGATTTGCTGATGTTTGTTGTCGGAGACACACTCCTCTGGAGCTTCGACCACTTTGACAAGAACATCGTCGAGCGGAAACTAGCGACCGGGAGCTGACCTTTATCTCTGCGATACTGCAGCTACGGGGCCCGTCACTACCACCTGTAGACATGGTTAGACTTCTACAGTAAGGGAGCAGTGTGTATGTGTGTGTGTGTGTGTGGGGGGGGGGCTCCAGAATTTTATGGAGCTGTTGACTCTAACCCGTAAACCTACCCCGGTTACCATTTGTTGCCACGACCTAGGTACAGTTGGCCCCTCAACAGAAATCTATGAGCTGCTTTTGACACTTTTTTTGAATTTACATTTCGTAGTTGATTTGGTTTAGTTCTCCGACAGACGATGGGCCGTGTGTTGAATTACTTCCATTTTATTTGAATTTGCTTTTTATTTGCCTGGTCTTTTCTGTGCCTCACATCTCTTTGAACTTGTCCAGGTGTGCTTTGGTTTTTCATATTACAGTGAAAGCTAATTGGTGCCATATTCCTGCACACATATACCTCCCCAGGTATTTTCCATTTTGATAAAACCTGTGGTATAATCACAGATTGCCCCACTGTAAGCCACATTTACTGCAATTCCCGGGGACTTCATGGAAAATAACTACGAGCGGGATACCATGTATACACTCTCAGTCCCAAGACCAACAGAAACAAATCGCCTTGACTTTGGCCCAAAAATAGAAAGTTGTGTTCAATGTGGCACAGATGAAGGACTACTAACACATGAAACAAACCTTAAAAAATGTGTCCGTTGGCATGACACAGGGACCCTCCTTTTTTACTGTTTTGTTCCCCTACTTATTGCGTGTTGTGAACGAGAGGTATGTGTGTGTGAGGAAGCGGAGAGCAGATGTGAGCCGGGAATGCCGTATGTTGCCGTTGCATGTTAGGACTGGAGCCCACTGTCACACACACTGTATCCTGACGTCGGCCATGCAACAACTGTGTTTATTCTCACCCAGCTCTCCACTTTACTCTCCCGCACCCTGGTCACTGACACAATGCTGGGGTCCATCAAAAACACCCACTCCTAGAGATTCACAGCGTGTCTGTGTGTGTGTGTGTTCTGAACGGTTTTATTGATGTGCAGACACATCATGGACATATACAGTACACAGACATAAAACACACCCATGACAAAAATCACGCAACCCCCCCCCCCCCCCCCCAAACACACACACACACACACACACACACAGAAATGGACACACCATTCATACTTTAACATTGTTCGGTCAAACATGTTCCACATATTCATTCATTAAATCCACCGGCTGTGCTTGAATTGTATTACTGTTTCCTCCCATTCAGTAAAAAGATCAGTCACACTCAGCACACACATGCACGCAGGCAAACTCACGGACACACACACACACACACACACACACCTATCCACATCCAGACACGCATAAGCTCAGTGCACATTTACATGTGCACTCCCATTTAGTACGCACACACACAGCTGTGATACTGGCACTCAGGGGCCATTGGCCTGTGTTCCATTTGATGTGATTTGACAGCTGGACAGTTAGGAAGGGGGAAGAAAAGGGTGGGAGTTTTAGAGAGAGAGGGGGGGGGGGGGGGGGGGGGGAGGAGAAGGAGGGCAGAAGTCTGAGAGCCAGGGCTGGTGGGAGGAGAGAAAGGCCGGGGCTTCAGGGTTAGGGTGGGGGTGATGAGTCGGCTGGGGAGCTGCGGGGGTGTGTGTGTGTGGGGGGGGGGGGCTGCCTCTGATGAGGGGCACGTCCTCACGAGCGCAGGCCCATTTTTTATTTTCTGAAAGTAAACAGGCGGCCCATGGGGGTCCAGGGGGTTATGGGAAAGGAGGAAGCAGCGATTCTAATCAGGCCGGCGCACACTTCCCCCTCGCCACCCCCTCCCCGACAATAAAACAAAACAAGAGGGGAGGATGGAAAAAAAAAGGAGAGAGGCAACTGTGGAGCAGTCAACACAATCCCATCTCACACAGCCAACCGATGACTAGCTGTACAAGTGACGCTGTTTAAAAACTGTGGGGGCTGTGTGCTCGTGTCAGTCACTGCTACTTAGCGAAGCAACGCCTTTTAGTCAGAGATAAAACTCGGGTGTTTTTGGATTGGGGAAGTGTGGTTAGTTCCTCTGCTATGACTAACCACAAATCAAACATGTACCGAACATTCTGTTTCTTTTGATTGACACAGTCGATGTGATGTGATGATGCAACATGTGGTCGTTTATGGGAAAGGTGCCATGAGCCTTTCGGAGTCCCTAAATAGACTTCCATTGTCCTCAGATTAAACCAAGAGCTCGGGAATATCCGACATGGTCAGAGAGGAAAGCTGACTATGGGTTTGAAAAAAACCCCAAAGTACCATTAACTACTGTTGTTTTTAAGTACCACGATACAGGTTGTCCTACAGTCTCTAGTCAGTCAAATGTAGCAGCCACTAAATAAATACTCTTGTCTGCCCACGGCAACACCTCAACCTTAACCAAAACACACACCAAAACACTACCAACTCCTTTCTGACTAAGGATGAGACCAAGTTGTGAGACGGTGGCTCTATTTGCAGAGACAATTTGAAAGGGGCTTTTCCTCAGCGGTGGCGGGGTGGTAAAGCTTTATCAGGGGAATGGGAGGAGGAGGAGGGAGGTCTGGGAGACCGAGAGGCTTGGAGGGGGTGGGGATAATTCAATTATCTGCACAATGGAGTGATGGGGGGCACGTGGTGGCACTAATGGAGGAAGAGATGTCCTTTTTAGCGAGGCTAATTGTTCCGAAAAAGAGCTGAGCCTTTGTTCAGGGGGGCCCACTTGTACCCTCCCTCACACTTAGGCACACACAAATGCTGGCTTACAGATGTACTTACTCTTGCATGAACTCTCTTTCTCTCTCTCTCGCATACACACACACACACACACACACACACGCACGCACACCCACGCACGCACACACACACACACACACACGCACACACACGCACACACGCACACGCACAGGCAAGCCCTTGTGAGTGCTCGCACACACACATAAAGACACACACACACACACACCTAATTTCTGTCCCTGCTTGAAGCCTGTGATCTCAGCAGGACAGCATCCAGCCTGTGGCATCTTCAGAGACAGAAGCCACTTTAGCTGGGGCTGAGATTGGGCCACGAGACATAGGACCACAAGGAACCCACTGTTATACTGTCTGCTGGCTGTGTCGGTGCCGGTGTGTGTGTGTGTGTGTGTGTGTGTGTGTGTGTGTGTGTGTGTGTGTGTGTGTATTGGTGCCGGTGTGTGTGTGTGTGCGCAGACGTGTGTGTAAGTACATGACCGTGTGCTCGACCGACAGTGTTCAAATCGGTTTCTGATCATTTGACCTTGTGATTGCATGCAAGGCGTGAGGGTCCTGGCTAATTGATAGCCATTCTTTCCTTTGCCCCTCCACTATCATCACCTACCAAGTAGAACCATGAAGCCATGCTCTCCCACCATCACCTTTTATTCAACAGTGTTCCATTGCAATACCCAAACGTGGTTAACACCAACATAAAGACGCATTCTCTTAACCTCTGTTCAAATTGGACTATATTTTACTTACCGTAGTTTTACTTATGTCTTTGTCAACTCATTGTTTGGTCTATTTGTAGTTGTCCTTGCCTTATTGTTTGCCTTTCTGTCCATCTCTGTCTTAACTGTTGTGCTCTAGTGTGTTGCTCTCCGTCTGAGCATTATTGTCTTATTATTTTTCTGTAAAGCCTCTTTGGGTCTTAGAAAAGCGCTATATAAATAAAATGAACTATTATTATTAATTATTAAGTTTAATATCAGACAAAGGTAGATGTCATTTGAATTGTTCTATGGGATACAGGTGGTTAACCTATAGTGCAGCAGGTCTGTCGGTTCGATCCTAGAATGGCAGCCATGCAGCTTCAGCTAAGGCTGCTTAACGGCACGGCCATCAGACGAGGCCCTCTAACTGTCAAAACCATGGCAACCGCATTTGCCTGGCGAAAAGAGGTGAGGTGACAAGACATTACAACCCATCAGCTATATGGAACAATGCTGTAACGCCATGTTTTTTTTCCTTGTCCATTTGGAAGGGATTTTCTCTCTGTCTTTTTAAGTTATATTCCTGCTAACGTAGTAGAACAAAAGAAGCCTTTCTCATGGACATGACAACCTATGTTTTATGTTGTTGTGTACAAAGGTTTTGTTTAGGCTGTTCGTCTGACTAGGACTAAGATCAAACTACAGATTTTTTTACTTAGTCTTATAAAGCCTTTCAAAGAATACAAGTTGGATATTTAAAATTACCAACATGTATGTTCTGTTAGGAGGTAAAAAAAGGGGGATAGAACCCCTCCATTGGCCACTTCGCAAGCTCCAGTCCTGATATTAGTCAGCAATGTTATTAGCCCTAATGGCCGCCCTCAGGCTCAGAAGGACCCAGGCTGTCCTTTTAAGAGTAGATAGAAGGAGCTCATTAAAGACCCAACAAAGAGTGTCTCGTGAGGGAGAGAGTGACTGACGGACAGACTGACTGAGGTGGAGCGAGAGATGCCCTTCCACCCCAACCCCTTGCCCCCGTGGTAGGGAGCTCGACAGCAACCCCACACCGCCTTTCAGACATTTCCTCTGCAGCTCATATCTGTCAAGTGAAACCCGATCCAGGGTTGGCTAATGGAGACTACCAAGGGCCCTCGGCTTTCAAAATCCATAGGTGATCAATACCTCCGGCTCCTCTACGTCCGAAATCCCATTTGGAAAATGCATACGTACTGTCAGATTCATGTTGTCTTGCTTCTCTACTTCTTGATCCTATTTGGCGATACATACTGTACTTGCTGAATCATATTGTCTTACGTAACGTGAATGCTTGCATTGACTAATTTAGCTAACTAGGTTATTTTGAAGGAGGGTAGATTATAGGCAGATATCTTTACAGAGTCCATAAAAGTCAATGTGTTATTATTTTTGTATGCATTTCCATAAAGTTACATGGAGGTAACTAGTTCTGATGTAAAAGTACTATTAATTAAACAAAAAATCCCTTCTATTTAAATACGGCATTAGAATGATATAGTTTCCTGCACTGCCATTTTTTTGTTCTTTCTGTTGCGTTAACCTTGGATGTCTCCTCTCACAGTTATTACCTATACCAGTAGGTTACACTTGAACACTGACCTGTTGCCATGGCAGGTAATTTCCTTACGGGCTGTTGCTGTGCAAAGTAGAACACTAGCCCCCATGCCTTCTTTTTCTCTCTGATATTTCCCTCCTTCTCTTGGGGAGTCAGAACTAAATTGTAATTCAGTCACAAATGTCCCATGCTGATAATCACTGATTGGACTTGCCGGAAAGCAGAATGAAAGTATTCCCTACAAAACCGTCTTTAACTAGACATCGAACATATAGGAGCCCCATCCAAATGGCACTGTCATTGATAGCTGTGGCTATGGGAACCTACATTTGATTTGTTCAAATATATAGATGAGTGACCTATTTATTCACTGGTTTTCTTCTTTCCCCTTCGATTGTAGCAGAGCCATCTCTTTAAAACAGCCAAGGGACGGTTCTGTGAAAATGCTTCTTTGTTTTTTATTGATCAGCTCAAGGTGAACAGGAAATTCTCTGAGGTGTTTATTAGGCTTGGTTACAAGCAACGGGGATATTTGAACACCAGAAATAAAACTCAGAATGTCCTCTCCCTCCTTACATAGTATTACAGTATTGCTCTTTAGATATACACCATTTTCTTGTCATCAACCATTTTCTTTTCAATTTGTGCTTATTGACTTGACAGTATCTCACCAATGGTTAGATTGATGAGGAACTTCTTGGTGTTCACTTGTTCTGTTCATTTGGGTTGTGAGTGAAAAAAATCGTTTATTTTGCATAGGTTAGTTGTACAGGTTCTTATACCAATCTGGGGTCTATGATACATTGCTGAACACATCAATGGAGAGTACTATTCTATGCAGTTGCCGACTGGTAAAGACTATAACATATAGATCCATCGAAGACTACCTTTTCAACACTTTCTCCACCCTTTAATCTAGAGTAATTTGCTGGAACATGCGGATCATTGTCCTCGGTGGCGCTGGCGGTTAATATGGCTGGATTCTCATAGAGAGAAACGGGGCAAGAATGTAATTGAATTGTGTCACAATCGCTCCGGTCTAAACGCCGCCCCTTTAGATGTTGTTCATGTAGGTTGCAATGCGTGAACAGCCTCTTCCGCACGCAGGCAGAGACAGAAACGCCCAGACTGAAAGAGAGAGGGAGGTAGATAATGAGTGAGTGAGAAAGAGGAAAGGATAGACTCTGTGTAGTGGAGAGAGAGAGAGAGAGAGAGAGAGAGAGAGAGAGAGAGAGAGAGAGAGAGAGAGAGAGAGAGAGAGAGAGAGAGAGAGAGAGAGAGAGAGAGAGAGAGAGAGAGAGAGAGAGAGAGAGAGAGAGAGAGAGAGAGAGAGAGAGAGAGAGAGAGAGGGAGAAATACTGAAAGATAAGTTTGTATTGAGGAGATTTTGGTGGGCTAAACTGAAGAGGGAGTACAGTGAAACCCCGTTATAGTTTAGTGTTACAATAAAAACGTTATTGGGCGCCAAGGAAAGGAAAGACCCTTGTAAAATAGCGGAGGTTCTCATAGAATAAAGAACACGTTAACAAATAAATTGATCTGATGGTCATGACGGCAGCTGTCGATATGAAACCGACGTTAACCATTATAAAGGCGGAAAAAATGGATGGTGAGTAGGCTTACTAAACTCTTTGACCATTGACAGTTGCATTAATGCATGCGATAACTGTAGCCTCTTAGCCGGTAAAATAGTTTGCATGTGTGAGCTGAAACAATGCTTAGTCTACATGTATTACAAATGACACTTTGTATTTAAACATGCTGTTGGTATATGGGTACGGTGAAATGCATATAGTCCACCTCCAACGGGACAGGGTGCTTGGAGTGCAAAACATGTTGCGATCTTACTTCAAACAAGACTTCGTGGTTTATAGGTAATTTGCATTTGGTGTTAAGACTTACATAATAGCCTACACTATACTGTTGTAAGTGGCACTGCAAATTATTGCTGTTTAATAGGCCGCTATTTATTGTAGCTAAGCCACCAGTTTGAATTTTAGCATAGCTTTTATGTGATTTCCGACATTGTATTGTTTCTCATTTTCTTTAACTTAGGATGTAATGTGCACTAACCAACTAGTCTGTGTGACTAGAATAAATCTACAAGGAGCCACAGACGTGTAACTATTCCTGTGTATATGCAGTTCTATTACGGTTTGATATCTGTAGTCTATCATGTTTATTGCGTAGTGCCTACAAGTTCCTCATCGTGGCTACTTCAGAGGCATTCATCGTTCAAAACCTTTTAAGCACTTCAGTTGAAAGTATATTCAATTTTTTTACTTAGTTGTTCACCCGTTTTTTATTGGAACACTCAGTGTGGTTGTGTGGTTTGGTCTGTCTATCAGGACCGAAACCTAGTTCCCTTTTAAATTTTTTTTTTTTTTTTTTACAGTGCCTTGATCTTTCTCCCTCATTTACTGCTAATCACTGCCACATTCGCAGCTGATCAGGGCAAAAGAGGCTCGAAGTCTATCCACTGCCCTGCATGGGATACATGCCCTGGTGCATGTCATCATTACCCATTCCTCTCACCCACCCTCTCTCCCACCTCCATCCTCCTTCTCCTGAGTGGTTTGAACTTCGTCTCCAGAGGCAGGCTGAGGGGACGACTGTGCGGGCTTGAGGGCCCGGGTGTACGGCTCTCTAGCCTGCCAGCCTCCAGGCTGCAGCGGCTCTGGTCACAAAGACAGCCAGGGCAAGAGAAAGCCAGCCCATCAACCTTCAGCTCAGGCTGTAATCTAGCCTTCTTGGAGTCCTGCTCGCGCGTTAGATTTAGGGGCCTTGTGAGACTTTGTTGATAGGGCTGGTGTGTGTTTAGAGTAGTTTATAATTACGTATTTACACTCCATGTTTGCAGCTTGGTTGGTGGGCCAGCTGCTAAGGTGGCAGAGCAGCGAGAGACGTCATGGAAACATGAGAGTAAGTCTGAGCCTAGAGCGCGTGGGTAGCGTGATGACTGGGGTGGGGGCTAGGGTTTGAAGCCTCAGCAAGGTGTTCGCCTTCTTCTCACCGATGAACCAACGACACCTGGAGACCATAAGGGGACACACACACACACACACACACACACACACAACAACACGTACTCAAAACCATGTTGCATATACATACGTTCTGTCTCCATCTACATCTCCCTCTCTCGCTCTCTCTTCCTCCCTCTCCCTCCCCTCTCTCTCTCTCTCTCCCAAAGACACACAACGTATTAAAAAGTGCTGACAGCTGCAGTTGAGTTGCCAACGCGTAGCACTATCTTGCAAAACCATTTTGCAACGCTAGCTCCCTTTTTGCTCTGCTCTGTGCACTGGGGTCAAGCTGAAGCTGCCAAAGAGCTTGCTACTTCACGTGCACTTGCGTGCACACACACGCACGCACGCACAGACACACACACACACACACATACACACACACACACATATCCCATAGTTCTTTTTCTAGATCATCGTGTCGGTAATGTTCCTATTAATCCAAATCGGTCATTTGGATGTTCCTCTGTTGCTGTGTCTGAGTTTAGGGCACTGGCAAAGAGGCTCCTAGCCTAATGAGTTAATACAATCAACATTGTTTTTGTTTTCGGTGATACTTTAGCCAGCGGATTGTGCAAGTATAGTGGCATTCTAAATGGACATGGCTGCTCTATTTTCAACAGAACCTTGGAGATACTGGAATTTGGCATCGGCCCCTGTCTCTTTCAAATACACACAAACATACACACACACGCACACAACACCACAGTGCACATTTTCAAAGCACTGTTTATTTCCAAGTCCAGTGTTCCAAGTCCAGAGTGTTAGCGGACTCTAGGTCTTTTGCAGTGTATCCCCTGGAGGTTAAGTGCTCACAGACCACTAAGGTTAGAGGTGAGCCCAAACAAAGCTTCTTCTATTCCCCAAAAGCCATTGTAGTTCATCGCACACTATATTGACACACGGTAGGCCTCATGATACTGTGGTCGAAGAACCGGTATAGCTTATTATTCAACCTGTTTTACAGCCATAACAAAATTATGACTTCATAAGAGCTGTAAAGATAGTCAAGCATGGTTTCCACCCAGGTTCTGCATGTGCTGTTTTGTTTAAAAATAATCTATATCCTACAATTAATGTGTGTCCACTTTCGGACAGAGGACCTTCCGTCTCCCTTTTCCATTGTGTCTTATTAAGTTGTCCATGCCTGAGGGTCCCTCTCTGTTCCTCAGCACTGGAGGTCAAGGTTCAGCTGCAGACAGGAATGCTTGTGAGCTGAGCCTGCTGGGTGGGAGGCAGGGATGGAGACAGGGATGGAGACAGGGAGGCATGCAGGAGACTCCTTTTTATCTGATTTAGATTGGCTTGTCTTGGCTGGCTGATGGTTCTGCTGAGGGCCCTATGCCACCTTCAACCCCCCCCCCCCACACACACACACACACACAAACACACACACACCAGCACTTCAAAGGAGCCAGGGCTGTGGATCTCCCAAGATGTAAGCCTGCTGGTATGGCGGAGTGTGCTTTCCTTCTGGGCAGGGTGCGTTGTCTAAGCGTGTGCAAGCTCAGGGCTGGGTTCGCCAGTGTCAGCACTTTCCCCCCTCAATAACGCTGTGTAACGGGTGCCAGTCCGTGAGCGCCTGCTCGGTCGCTTGACAGCTGTACAAACAGCGTCTTTTGCGGGGGGGGCGACCCGGCCCTGCTCTGGCGTGGGCTGTGTCGGGGCGGGCCAGAACAAACAGGGTCCTCTTTTCATCCGAGCGGTGCGGTGTTGATACGTGCGGCCGCGCCGGTTGCCAGATCAAAAGCCATGGGGCCGGCCAGCGTGGTGCCTCACGAGCGGTGTCCGGCTGACGGGCTTGGTTCTGTTCCTGGGCCGGCACGGCGTGCCCCCCCCCCCCCTCTTTCCACCAGAGCAGGAATCGGCGGGGAAGTTTGGTCCGTGGCCACCACGACTCCCTGTGTCTCGTGCGAGCTCACTGTGACGTCGCTCTTGCACATCAAAAACGCTGCCGCCCGCCGCCCTTCACCCCCGTCACCGCTCCGCCGGGCCTCGCTCCGTACGCGGCCTTTGACCATATCAACAGACGCTCATGGCCGTGCGTGGGCACAATCGGAATGCCTCTCCTCTGACTGTGCGCCCTCATTTCCCTTGAAAGCTTAGTCATAAAATGAGGCATGTTTGTGGCAGACACATCAGTGTGCTAAATGGTGAGCATATGTGGATGCCGGGAGAGGGGAAGCCATTCATTCATAGGTGTGGCTCCATGAAGGATGGGCAACAGGCACGCCTGGAATTCTGCTGAGATACTCGGGTTTGGGGGGATTTCGACAGGTTCTTGTACACCCGGCAACCTTCACCAACGTGTCGGTTGGTTGAAAGGCAGCTTTGGGTCACAGGGCTTTCATCAGAGGCCGCGGCTATCAGCGATTCGTCTTCCATCTCTCATTCCTCAGCTTGTTCTCTCTGTCCAGACAGGCGGCAACCAAAAGTCATGAAACCACAGAGAGAGGAGACATAAGAACTAACAAGCTCGGAAGTTTTTTCTTTTTTATGACCAACTCCCTCGTTACTGTCCTCTGTATCCATCCCTCCTCCTCCCTCCCTCCTTCCCCCCCCCCTCCCTCCCTCCCTCCCTCCCTCTGTCTTGGTTATCTCCATCCTCCTCTTACTGGCCACGTGAGCTCTGTTTCTCGTGCCACCCAGCCTCTTGATGGGGAGTTTTCCTGATGTGCGTCCCCGTCTTCCTCCTGTCCTGGCCGTGCTTTTACTCCCAAACACTCCAGCGCTGTCGGCTCACCACCCCGCCGCTGACTAACCACCACCACAGAGCCCTCCCCCCCCTTATTACGCCACGTAACCAGGCCGAGTGGGAGCCTTAACGGAGCCCTGCTGGGCCCGCACGCCTGGCCCCGACACGGCTCCAGGGGTGTGGTCAAATAGTGGTGACCCTGCGCGTCACCACTATTTCTGTCCTTCATGGTCTTGGTCCTGTGGTTTTATGGTGCCACATTGGTAAGCTGCGTTTTTTTTTTTTTTTTATGTCACCCTATTTCAAAATAAACCTGCTATCTCCTGTGATACATCGCGGTCCTATGTGGGGAGCGTTCAGTCGTTTTCGCTGACAGCCATTGGCCAATATATCCCCCCATCCCCCGTCCCGTTGTCTGCAGTCTGAGCAGACCACCTGCTTTTGGAGTCAACATACAAAGAAGCTGCTACTGTCGTTAGACCTGGAGACATCCCGCCAGCCTGCAGACTTCACTGTATGTAAACCCCACTACATCATGGGGCATATCGCCGTGTCACTCTGCTCCCTAGATCAAACGACGATGAAGGAAGAGTTTAAAAGGCAGGCGGGGAAGAGGCCGCTTGACAGTGCGTTACTTTCATGGCGAGCCGGGCCCTTGGTGACGCACAGTCAAATGGGAGGCACATGTGCCCTGGTCCGGGGGGGGTGGGGGGGTGGGATGAACGGTTGAGGCTGGTGTTGGTGGGGGAGCAGCTGGATTCCTCTGCCGTGTCTGCGTGTTTAGGACTCGGACCAAGTGGCCTGGCACGCAGCTCTGGGGCTCAGTGCGCTGCTAGCTACAATTACTGTATGCGTTTGGAGCAGGCTCAAGGGCCAGGCCTAATGAACACTTTGTCTTTGACACCGTTCCCTTGGACCCCACTAGAGCGCTGGTGGGACTCAGTCGACTGGCAATCTCTCATAAAGGCTCATTAGCCTCCTGCCTCAGACCGCTGTTTGTTTTACGAGGAGCCACAAGGAAAGAATGGCAAACAGGCGAGGGCCTGGGAAGGTAAAAGATAGCGAAGTAGCTTGTGACGCGTGCTCGCACGTCCAAGTGAAACTCTTAAGTCATCCTCTGTAGTCGAATCGCTCTTTGAGAGCGTGAGTATGAGTCAATCCAGTGTTTGTTACTCACAGTTTGTGTGTGTGGATTTGTGTCATGTATGTTGAAATCTCATTCATAGAAGTTGTTGCTGTTCTTGCTGATCCATCGTTTTAGCCCCTGATCAAAGAAGCTCAGCTTAGTCTGAAATAGTTCGTTTTATCCAGAAATCACACCCATTTTAGAATGTCACTATTCAGTTAACCACCCAGAATTCAAGTTCACCCAACAAACAAAGCTTAAAATAGAAGCCAATTTATCAAATGGAACCCAAACCATTTGCCACGAGGGCCACAAGTCATTTTAGGTATCGTAAGAGGAACACAAGGAAGCCGTGAGAAGCACATTAGCTATTTAAAAAAAAAAAGCCTAAAAGAATGCAAGGCACGTTACATGAAAACAATGTGGTCGGTAGGGAATTTATTTATCGAGTATCCATCTGTCGCCCCTAGCACGCTTTTAAATGAGCAACGAGCATTAACTGTATGGTGTACAATTAGAACTAGGGCCTTGCTGCACCAAGACCACTGCAAAGGGAATAGTGCAGTTGGAGTCAGTTTGCGGGAATCATACTTTAAAGTGTTAATTTCCTCTTATAAAGTCTCACACCTGTTTCTAGAGTTGTGTAAAGTTACAGTGTAGACCCGAGAACAGGCACAGACTTTGTGAGAAAAAACAAATGGGGGTGAGTATAAACTGTTTGTCCGATATGTTGTGTGTTTGGTTTAACGCCTAAACAGTTCCCTCAGAGCGCACCCTGTTTGTTTATGTCAGGCTCAGAGGCCTGGTAACTGTGGGCTAAGCTAATACCACCTGCGCTAGCTAGCTGCGAGCCAACCTCAACCAATTTGTGACTTTCAAAATACTTTCCAGAACAAAGACACGGGGGCATATTGGTCCAGAACATAGTTTTACCATTGAAGCTCTTAATACATTTTTGGAAAAAGGATATTGCATAAAGCAAGGTTTTTATAACCTGTACATCAGTGATCCATTTATTTAGTCATGCAAGTTCCTTTATTTTTTTTCGTGTCATGATTGAATTGAGGGTACAATTCTGAGGATCATGCTTTCTCAGTATAAAGTTGTAAGCTTAAAAGTGCAAGCTCTGGTCTTCTTTTCTGGCCAGAGAGCTGGGAATTTCCACCAAGCTTTCCACGGATACACACTCCCTGTCTGCAAAGACCTAGCCTGCGATCAATTTGAAAATGGAGCTAATGTCATCATGCAAAGACCTGAGACTTGCGTAAACAATACGGAGGAGTTAATGCACTTTGCCATCATACGCTAATGCGATTTCCGAGATGGAGAGAAGGAAAGAAAAAAGCAGCATTGGGGGCATTAGTCTCACTCACTGCTGCCCTCAGTAGCCTGTGTGTCTGTGGTCCTCTTGGTGTTTTGAGGGCTATAGAAAGACAGTGCTCTTGTCAGCAGTAGCAGCCCAACGAGGCCAGTATGAGAACCACAAGTGGCTGCAGCATAGGGGCAGCCAACAGGCAGTGGTGGGGACCCTTAGAATGGAGCCCAGTGTTTCGGGTGCCGGGTGGGGGTGGTAGTATAGCCCCAAGCCAGTGACCTCAGATCAACGCCAGGCCAGGGTCTGGTCCCGGCACACTAGTCAGACAGTCCAGTCCTCTGGCACCGGTATGCCCACTTCTTGGGCGCTGGCGGCTGCTTTCTATTCCTGGCCCCCTGTTGCATTGACATGGAAATCCAAACAGGCAGGCGAGGGGTAGAACAAGGCAGGCCTCTCAGGACCAGACCGCTGCTCCCGCCTTCCCCCAACCCCACTCTGACACTTCATTACCCTATGGGGCTGAATGGCCTCCCTTCATGTCAGCAGGGTTTATGACCTGGCCCCTCTCAAACTAGGAGCCTGATATGGATCTCCATCAAAGGCTCCCTCTGATAGTGCCGTCACCACTGAACAGGGGGTCCGCCGTGGGTGTACCAGTGAGGGGTCCCCCTGGTCCTCTCCCCATATTATACCGACCCCAGGGTCGGTGCACGGAACATCTGTCTCCAGAGAGAGAGTTAGGGGAGGGGGCTGAACAAAACACTTTACCCACAACTTTCCCACTTCAGGAAGTCCCACCTTCACCACCATAAGTTAACCCTTTTGACGGTCAACAATTCTCCCATGTCAGCAGCCGCAGAGTGAGAGAGAGAAGAAGAGAGCGGGTTACTGTCAAGACATCCATGTCAATTTCCACATTCAAAGGAAATAAATCAGCCTTTAGTGGCGAGAAAGAATTCCACTTCTGCATAAATAGCCCCACAGACATATCAATGGGCCCATAGACAAAAGACAAATCTTAATCACACACCCACTCTCTTTCTCCCCGACTTAAATGAACACAGACACACATACTTTATGAGGCTATTTATATTCCCCATACGCTGATAGATAGCACGCTATCTTTGTCTCCTTTGTGTGGGGAGTTGCCTACTTGCAGCGTACAATTGCATCATCTAAAAGGCAGCGCAGGGTTTGTGAATGAACACAGTCTCAAGCCAGAGGCTGGGAGATGGCACGGATCCTGCTGTGATGTCACACCGGAGAGAGAGGGAGAGAGAGAAGGAGAGAGAAGGATGCAGAGAAGAGGGAGCATAGGGAGCAGACTGAGCTCTATTCATTCCTCCCATTCATCCCCCCTTCCTCCTCTGACTCCGGTCCTGTGATGGGCTCACATTACAAGCCGATGACTCATCCTCCTCGCCCCTCATCCACCCCTCCCTCACTCACCCCAGCCCAGCCCAGCCCAGCCCAGCCCAGCCCTACAGTATCCCCAGGGCCGTGGCCCTAGCCGCAAAATCCCAATTTCACGCCCTCGCTCCGGTGCACCGTCAAAGGAAGGTTGCTAATTTGGCGCACGTGTGTGTCGCGTCCCCCCCGCTACCTCTGCTGGCAGACTGGCGAGCCCGCAGTGTGGTGCGGAACCTTCACCGGAGGGCTTTTGAAACCGTGTCTCCGGGGACTCATATTGCACTTGCACTCAGCGCTCCTGCCATGGCTATCTTTCATATGACGACAACAGAGGAATGGTGATCGATTTTACTGTATACCGAGAGCCACATATAATTCTCACTTCATTATTGTCCTTTCAGTTTGCACGTACTGTATCCTATTATATTGCAAAAAAATATGTGAAGAATGAGAAAAAAATCTTTCATTCTTTGACATATTTTGTCGTGTGTGTAATTCCCGCTTAAACGCTCACTATAGCACAACTATATACCATATATATACCAGCTCTTTTGAGATTTACACCCGATCTCAGAGGCGGTCAGAAAAATAGATGAGCCTTGTTTATTGATAGACATCCATCATCCAACATGGGGGATGTTGGCCTACAGACACTTAACGCTCAGTGATACTGCTGCTGAGCCACAGCTAATGGGACTCCCAGGCATTAAAACCATATCAGGACCTCATCGTTTTGGAAAGCTACTGTAGAACCAAGGCGGCATGGCTAGCTAATGGTTATAGTGCTCTAATTGCAACCACTCAGCTATACACATCAATGTGGGCCTGAGCTTTTCTGAAGAAACAAAACCTCTATAGTCTATACTGTACCTAATATAATTACTTAGTCATTTGGGTTGGATATTACAATCAGCTGTGTTTTTCTGTTTCAATTGTATTAGAAAAAGAAAGAAAAGAAGTTGGTCTTGGGTGGGCTTAGTTGCAGAGCCTAAATGAACATACAGTCTAGCTAGTCTTAAACGAAACAAATGATCTATCATTGCCTTGGCAGACACCACGATCGACATTGTCAGACCAGACGTGAATGCAGAGTTAAACGGTTCAGACCTGGCTAATCAAGATGGCACACTTTTCCTTTTTGCATTTGGAGTAGCTTATTTCAGTTGCTGGTGTATTTTACAATGGCTCTGCTACTCAGGCAGGTTTCAGGTAGGGGGTACCGCCAGGGGAAGAGCTTACAGTAGATAGCAGAGTTGGGTTGGTTTGATATGGCCAACAAAATGCTGTTTCTTGAAGACTTCAGAAGATCATGCATTTGTTGCACTCCTATACATCATATGCTGTTCATAAATATAGATTTTCAATTTGAAAACATTTAAAAATGATTAAATGGTGATTCATTGAGTTTTAAATCTCTTTATCTATCAAAGTATACATTTATTTTCAATGAACCCAAACCTTAAGAGGAATTTAAATTTAAAGATATGATCAGCCCCAAAAATATAAGAAATAAATGTGGCTGCACCTCTTTATAGTAAGTACTGTCAAATTGGAAAATTACTTTACAAAGAGGCACTTTTTGTGTCTAATGAAATCAGGCACAGCGAAATTGTTGGACTCCATTTGACCACTCTACATAATGCGGCCTGTCATCTTCCAGCAGTTAGCGAGAGAGACACAGCGTAAGAGAGAGAGGGAGGGAGAGAGAGAGAGAGAGAGTGAGAGAGGGAGCAATCTGCGTTCACCCAGCCACAGTCTGAACAGTCGGTTACACCAGCGAAGAAAGGGACAGCTGTTGTGCATTCCAGACGAGGTCGCCAACACGGAGTGGCAGTGAAAGCCATAACCTCACGTCGGCCGCCTGCCAGCTTTGCTCTGCCCGGGTAGATGCCTGAACATCTGGGGAGGAGCGCCGCGGCTCGACTAGAGTCCACGGAGCGGCCGGCCCTCTTTTTTTTTTCAGCTGTGCCTCCTGAAGGCCTCTGGAGATCGGTCTACCTCACACGCTGATGCTGCATGAGGCGGTCACACTGTCTACAATTATCGTCAACCATAGGCCATAAGACACGGCACGTCGAGCTACGTCTTTTTTTCCCCCGTTGTTTTTGCGGAGTCCATGTTTTTTGTGTTAGCTGACGTTTTTTTTGTTTTTTTTTCTTCTTGGTTTTCCGAGGGGTGTGGGAGTTGTGAAGCGTAGCCTGCTCGTCTCTCCCTCTCTCTCTTCCTTGTCTGTTTATTTCCAGAGGGGGATCGTCTGTCTCGGCCCTCCGTTGTTTTTAGCACGCTATTCTCGTGTTCTCCCCCTCCGCCTTACCCTCCTTACCCTCCTTACCCTCCTGGCCCTCTCTCCTCCATCCGTCCCCTCCGTAGTCTAGTCTATCTAATTAGATCAGTGCGAGTCATCGGCCGCTGTTTAAAGCTGTCAAAGGGAGCTCTTGTCTCCCGCTGGGCACCCACAGGCTGGGAGCGGGGAAGAACACTGGATCATTGTGTTGGAGTGTGTGTGTGAGTGTGTGTGTGTGTGTACGCTAGGTCACCCCCCTCTGGCCCGCCACCACTGCCTGGGCGACATCATCACCTTGTCCGCGACCTGTGACCCTAACAGTTTGACCCCATTCTGGGGCAGGGATGACAGTAGCCGCTCTGTGTAGGGAGGAGGGGGCCGTGGTAGGTGGGCTGCCGGCGGTGGGTCTTTGTGAGTGCGATCCCTGCTATTACCAGGCCCCTCTGGGACAGGAATCCCCCCTCTCAGGGTGGGCGGGGGTTTGGGTGTACGTCAGTAACCAGGACCAACCGTACCACATGATTTGCTTTAAAATAGGACCCGCACACAGACAATGCATTGAGCCCGTTCAACGACAGAGACCAAAGTTCAGCTTGTATGGTTATGTGGGTAGGATGCCTGTGTGCACCAGTGGGTTCTGCAGTGGCGGCCTGGAAGGGATTGGCTCTGACGTCGATGCAAGGTCCGGCTGCACAGGTTGTGATGGCCCAACGTTTGATCACAAAGAAACATAACTGACTCGATGGAATGTATGTTTCTGTGTCCGTGTGTGTGTGTCTGTGTGTGTGTGTGTGTGTGTGTGTGTGTGTGTGTGTGTGTGAGTGAGAGAGAGAGGGGGGGGGGGGTAAGAGAGGAACGGATAGAGATATTGAGGTATATTGAGTGCTTTGCGGTGTATTTTGTGCACTAATGGATCCCTCTCTTTTTTCCCCTGTCTCTCTCTCTCTTTCTCTCTCTCTGTGTGATGGACAGATCTGGAGTGTGGAGACGTCCCCCTGCTCACTCCAGGGAGCAAAGAGATGATGTCCCAGGCCCTGAAGGCCACCTTCAGTGGCTTCACCAAGGAGCAGCAGCGGCTAGCCATTCCCAAAGGTAAAGCGGGGCAGAAGTGCTCCTGATGGAAAAAAAAGAAAAACACTGTTTGAATAATGTGCAGTGTTCCCTTCTTCTCCTGCATTGCTTCCTATTATGTGACGCCTTGACTGTCACCATTTGCTAATCTGTCTAATCATTGTAATGTGCTTATATTGCATAGTTGGTGTTCATAGTCTCTTGACCAAACAGCCTATTTTTTTGTCTACACCCAGAATTCGTTTTTGTTCTGCATGTTCTACAGCGTTTAATGCACTTAGGGAACACCCACTGATTCTATATTAGGCTCAGATTACACACGCTTCAATTTAGGCAGACTAGGGAGACTGACCGACTGCAGGATCCAGGACAGAAAACAAGAAGATAGACAGAAAATCATGAGTTTTCTCATGGCTTCTCATTTGAGGCCACATATTATGGGATGCCCGTCTGGGTTTGAGTGTCTCCAGCAGCCTGTCTACTTATAGCGTAGGTAGTGTAGTCATTATGTCTATATTCACACAGATTGTGCCAACACCCTGAGCTGCCTTTCAGTACTATGTAAACTATACTCGTACTAATACTATACTATACTACACTATACTAGAATGTGTACGTGGTCCTTACCTTTTTATGCACCGTGTAAGCCGATACGCATACCACTGAAACTGTGTGTGAAAGTTAGTTTGGCCAGGTGAAAACTGTGTGTGAAAGTTAGTTTGGCCAGGTGAAAACTGTGTGTGAAAGTTAGTTTGGCCAGGGGAAAACTGTGTGTGAAAGTTAGTTTGGCCAGGGGAAAACTGTGTCAACCATGGTCCAACAGTATGCTAAACGTGCTGAATTTCCCGAGTTAAGGAAGAGCTGTGGCTCCTCATAGTTAACTATCTAGTGGCTTAGAAGGGCCGGTGGCCTTTGTTAACTCGCCCCCCGTGTGTGTTTTGTGTGTCGCAGACCCCCGACAGTGGACGGAGAGTCACGTGGGCGAGTGGCTGACGTGGACGGTCAACGAGTTCAGCCTGAAGAACGTGGACTTCCACAAGTTCTGCATGAACGGCGCCAGCCTCTGCGCGCTGGGCAAAGAGCGCTTTCTGGACCTGGCCCCCGACTTTGTGGGCGACATTCTCTGGGAACACTTAGACATGCTTCAGAAAGGTACGGCGCCCCCGTGCCAAGTCTCACACAACAATGGCGTGGCACGTCAACACGAGGCCTTCTCCGTATTTCTATGAAAGAGGGAGCAACGCTTTTGCGTTCCCGAAAGACAAGTCAAAGACGTGCTCAAATAAATGTAGATATTTATTCATGCATATTCAGCCGTTTCATGCGTCGACACTGTGGCTATCTGTCTTGGTGTTTGGTCAATTCTGAGCTTTGTTAGCATTTGTCGCCAGTAACAGGAGCCAACGCAGATGAAAGAGTTTAGCTGGGATCATTCATCTTTTATGGGGGCAGGACGGGGCCGACGCTGGCTGTAGACACATGATACATCGTGAAATCAATGACGCGGGTCACTGAGGTGCTTATTTATTTTTCATGAAGAAGAAGCAAAGCATTTCCCTGTCAACGGCCTGACCTCCAGCTTCCAGGAATCCCGCTATACCTCCGAATATTTTGTCAGTGAGTATCTCCCAGTAGAGGAAAACATTTTTTTTCTATGGCATCTGCATGGACTCTACCCCTTTCTAGCTCTGTGTCTTTCCCGGTCACTCGGCTGCTCTTTCTCACTTTTCTGTCTTTCACTGGCAAAATAACAGAGGCCTTGAGTTACTTGTGGGACACAATTTCACTGTAATGTATGCATGGCTGCGCCGTCATGCATTATATATGAGCATGTGGATTCAGGAGGAAGTTGGGTTTTTTATTGTCGTCAAAGTGGTGTCGTGGCAGTGAATTGCATCACCAACCGCCCCGTCTCCCCCCCCCCCCTGCTCCTTCCTTCCTCTCCTTACTCCAGGCTATGGCATCGAGCATGCTCAATGTGTCCCCCCTTCTGAATACTCAGAGCCCGGCTTCATCACCGAGTCCTACCAGACGCTGCACCCCATCAGCTCCGAGGACCTGCTGTCCCTCAAGTACGAGAGCGAGTACCCCGGGGTCATGCTGCGCGACGCCCCCCTCAACCCCCTGCAGGGCGACTACTACTCCGTCAAGCAGGAGGTGGTCTCGCCCGACAACATGTGTGTGGGCCGCATCAGCAGAGGTGAGACGGGGGTTAGGATAGGCGCGCCCCCGTGGGGCGTACGTTTTCCCAAACCAAAGGGTGGGGGGGGGGGGTGCAACACACTCTGGGCTCGGGCTGGGATGTGTGGCCTTTTGCTCGGAGGCGCTCGTGCTGCACGGGGACCGACGGCGTGCGTCATGCGTGTCTTTAAATAAGTCGCCGTTGTGTTTTGGTGATCTGGGGCTTGTGTGTGAGTGTGCATGTGCGCACCTGTGTGTGTGTGTGTGTGTGTGTGTGTGTGTGTGTGTGTGTGTGTGTGCATGCAATCAAGCTGATCCAAATCTTGCAATGCCACATCAGTGTGCCTGTACCAGGAGAGAAGAGAAGAAGCCGTCTGTCGGTTTGTGGTTGAAGCAGACCTGCCTCCCATTTGGTTAGAGGGAGAAAACAGAGATGACATGACTTTCAGAGTGAAACACGAAGAAAGCCACAGAGCATTATTTGATGGCTCTTTCCCCCAGCTTTTATGTAAAATAGTTTAAGCGAGGTAACCTATACTAAAAAGAACGTCTTCTTTCACGCTCTCTCTCTCTCTCTCTCTCTCGCTCATTTTCCATCTCTTTTGGGGTTTATGGTTTATCTCCCTCCCCTATTTGATCTCTCTCTCTCTCTCTCTCTGTCTCTCTCTCTCTCTCTCTCTCTCTCTCTCTGATCTCTCTCTCCCTCGCTCCCTCACACACACACACACACACACACACACACACACAGAGACCTTCAAGTGCTCTCGCACTGCCAGCTATTCTTTTACGGAGGAACCCCAAGGTTCTCGGCAGGGCCCGAGAGGTGTCAACCCCGGAGTCAGGGTGCGTGGGCTCCATTCTCATAAGCCGCTCTGTTTGCTTTGCCACAAGCACATCTGTTTGCTTTCCCCCTCCATGGCCTGGAGAAGAATAAGCAGCAGGGTTTACATTAATACCAATAAAGCCGGGGTCTTCTTTAGCCCAGCTGAACAAATGAATGCAAGGCTATCAGAGAGTTACAGTGCGCTGGCCCCTGCAATGCCCGGGGCATTTGCCCACGAGGTACATCCAAGCCTTGCGCATTATAAACCCCGGACTTTCTTGGCATGGCTTCTGCGCTGTCTCGACATGGGAAAGTATTTGTGGCACCAGAATGAATCCCACATGTGGCTTCAATTTTGGCAATTGAAGATTTCGGCATCGGTCGAAAAGGCACAGCGGTGTTATCTTTCGTTTGCTAATAGCTCCCAATTGAAAGACTCCCTCTTATCTTTCCCCGAGGCAGAATCCGGGCCGCAATCTGAACAATCCTCCACCAATTAGAAGAAAACCAAATGAGGAGTGAAATGGAGAGGCAGCATCTGATGGCCCACTGTCTCTCTGTCTCTGTCAGAGTGGGAGTCTTTTACAACCCACACCTTCCCTGGTGTGGCTCTCCTCCTAATTGTTTTCGTCTTACAATAAAAGGGCAAACGGCTTGAAAGGTTATTTTCAACGCCGCATCATGTGTACATAAAGTTAAAAGTCACTGTAACCTTTGCTCTAAGAACCTTAATTGGGAGTGATCAGGGCCACTTTGAAATTGAAGTCTACGTTTTCCTCTCTCTCTCTCTCTCTCTCTCTCTCTCTCTCTCTCTCTCTTTTTCCGTGTGTGTACCCTAGGCAAACTGGGAGGCCAGGACTCGTTTGAGAGCATCGAGAGCTTCGAGAGCTGCGACCGGCTGACCCAGTCGTGGAGCAGCCAGTCGTCCTTCAGCAGCCTGCAGCGGGTGCCCTCCTACGACAGCTTCGACTCGGAGGACTACCCCAGCGCCCTGCACGGCCACAAGCCCAAAGGCACCTTCAAGGACTACGTGAGGGAGCGCTCGGACCTCAGCAAAGACAAGCCGGTCATCCCGGCCGCCGCGCTCGCGGGATACACAGGTGGGATGTCGTCGCAAACCACCCGGCTCTCATGTGTGGCCAGGGTTGTAGGTACTTAAAGCCACGGTCCCTTTTTCCCTCCCTTTTCTACGTTCATGAATATCTACCTCGGGATTATTGCCCAATAAGCATCACGTTTTGTTCGATTCCAAGAGGCAAGTAAATCACTCGCAGATTACTTTATGAGATAACAGGCGGTGCAGAAGTGTGAAATGCCCCACTTGTTGTGTGGGTCTTGTTGAACAACCAAATGTGGCTCGCCTTTTTTGCACTGGGTAAGAACAGGCGATGAATCAGGTGGGGGTGTGACCTACAGCAACAGAGAATCGACACCTCTGGAAGCTTTTTAGCACCTTGCCGGAAACGGCAGCCATTTCTTTTTTTTCTCACTTGCCTCGTTTCCCTCGTCACCTTCTTGCAGCACTTTGTTTCGCCTTCCGCACGCTCGTTATCTGCGGCCTGTATCTTGACCTATTTTCTTCCCGGTCGTCTTAGCAACCCTTTTGCAGCGGCAAAATGATACCTGCCAGTGCGCTACACGCGCACCGAGCACCATTTATCTGTTGATCTTTACGAAACCTCTTTCGAATACTGTGCTGAAAGAATTTTTCTTTTTTATGAGCTGTGTAAGCATATGACGAGTATAGGTCGTCTTAAAGGTTTGTGTCAACACCAAATGTGAACTTTTCGTACCCCCGCGTGGCTTTTAGACACGGTTTACTCTGCAGAAATCTCCTCCTGTTGCTATTTATATTTCTTTAAAACGGTCATTCTTTGAAACCACAGGTCACATTTATTGTGAGCATAGCGGTCCTGGGCCCTAACATCTATACTGCGCTGCGTAAATAGTTTTTTTTAAAGAGATCGCACATAACTGCATTTGACAATTATAACATGAATGCAAAGCTCCTTATTGTCTTTCAATAGGAGATTTTATTTTCTGCCATGTTAAATGGATGTCACAAGGTCATTATTAGTGGAAAGGGGAATGCCAGGACTCCCAGTACGTCACAAAACATGTACCCCCTTGATTTCATTAGACTGCGTGCGCCAGAGACGCACCACATCCCCCTCCAGTAAATTTGGAGTGTGTAGTTTATTTGTGTGGGCAATACTTGATTCTTATTAATTGCAATTCTTTTTTTTGTTCTTTCCATTTTATTGGGAGGTGTTTTACTGCATGCGTTATTCAGGCAAATACTGGAAAATACCTTAAAAGCATGTGTATTACAAGAGGAATAACGGCCGTGAAGATTCCAGGCTCCAACCTAGTATCTTTAGCTGGCTTTCTGTTTTGGCTTAATGTGGGCTATATATTTCTAGCGTAGATCAAATATTTTCATAGCTAACTCATGCCAAGACAAGGGAAGAAAAAGAGAAGTTCCAATAACGCAAATTGCATGGGATAAAATAAAGTGCCTTGCTGGCAATCTTCTGGTGAAACATGTCTGCATTTTCACGGTTGAGCTAAAGAGTGGATCATGGCCATGGAGAGACAGCCAAAGAGAGCAAGAGACCTAAAACAAAATGACCTTAAGTCAAATCCTATGTGGCCACACATTCTGCCCTGCTTACTCTACTTTGTCCCAGGAAAGTGAGGGGACATGTGCAGGCAGAGTCCGAGGACAGGAGGCTGATAAGGGAGGTGAGAGACAGACTGAGAGAGAGAGATAACTGGAGGCTCCAGACGGGGTCAAGTATGTACCCCCATCAGCTGGTCCAGCACCTTGGCCACGCTGTTGGTACCTCCCTGCTTCCCTGCCTGGCTGACAGACTCCATCTCCTTACCTCTTAGCTGTGCTTGTTCTCTCCCTCAATCTGACCCCCGCCGTACTCGCACACTTTGTCCAACTCTCCTCTCACGTATGGAACTCACACCTACGCCTCCATATCTGTGTTTCTCTCCCTCTCTCTCTCTCTCTCCCCCTCTCTCTGTCTCTCTCTCTCTCTCTCTCTCTATATATATATATATATATATATATATATACATATGTCTGTCTCTTTCTCGTTCTCTCATTCAAAAGCCCCGCATACCCTCCTACACCCTCCCCTATTGTGCCACACTGTACATGTATTCAATGAGATCCATTGTGCATGGGGGCTCTCGGCATATTTTTTGAAACTTTTTGGAGGGAGTCTGCTGCGTTCTCGTGTGAGAGCTGGAGGCTGGGGGTTGGGGCTTGCTGCTTAATGGGTACTGTGTCCTCACCCTTTTGTGAAAGCACTAGCAGACACATTTTCTTTCCGCCATGGTTTAATATTTAATGCTTTTGTATTTTATAATAGTCTACACTCGAGACCGAGAACAGCTTGCAACCCACACTTTGCGTTCAGCTGGAAGCTATGGCTTTGTGAGACCAGGGAGATTGTCTCTAGGCAGGCCAGAAGGTTTAGAGCCAAGCATGACTTTTGCTGCGACAGTGATGTATAAGCAGGTGTGATTTCATCACATACCAAAGAACTCAATAATGCTGTCTTGTCTCGGCCTATCTACAGCCAAAACATCAAAGTGCACCGCAGAGAGAAAGGAACCGTGTGAAATGCAAACAGTTTAAGCTGCTTCTTCCCAGCATTACCCACAAAATTTACATGATTGCTGCAACTGTAGCGACTGTGTAATGAAGCTGATTTTACTGTATTTGTTTGGTCAAGAACCGTAATTACATTGCTAGCTAGGTAAATGTACTCGTAAATGTATTTATGGCGTCATATTTGTTTTGTTCATGCTGACCACTAAGGGACAAGCAATGACCACTTCTCTGTGTTTCTATTAGCGGGTGCATGTCTGTGACGTTCTTTAGTACATTTTTTGGCTCTCAATGGTTGAGGCATAACCCCCCCCCCCCCCCCCCCCCACACACACACACACACACACACATACACATTTACAGAAACACACACCCACACACACACACTTATAAACCCTAAATATGTGACCCACTGTATAAAGACACCCCTTCTTCCATTCTATCACAACGATTTCATCCATATGGCATTGAAGGCAGACACAGACATTTGCTGGGACCCGGTATTGAATACGGATTAGGGCATTTCAAAGACAAAGGCATACATTATGAATCGGGGGCCACCAAAATTGTAGATGCTTTTTGAGACTTGGGACACCAACTTTAAGCAAAGTTCTTGGCTTCATTCCAGAGTTTGAAAACTGCCGCTGTTGCGTTGTGTTTTTAGTTTTTTCTTTTCGTTTTCCTGCCCCACTCACTTCTTGCTGTGGTTCCTGTTCTCCTTCTCAGGCAGCGGGCCCATCCAGTTGTGGCAGTTCCTCCTGGAGCTCCTGACCGACAAGTCTTGTCAGTCCTTCATCAGCTGGACGGGCGACGGCTGGGAGTTCAAGCTCTCTGACCCTGACGAGGTAAGAGGCTGCAAACCCCCAGGGCCTACACCCGACGTGCTCTTTTATGCTGGTGGTTGGGTCCTGGAGGGAGGGGGGCTTTTGAACAGTTTGACCGATGAGGTCTGTCTTTTTAAAGACCTTAATACCGTGCACCCCACTTATAGTAATCATACCCGTATGCTCCCTAAAGGAAGTCAATGACCACAACCAAGCACCTTGTTTTCGTTTCATTATTTATTTATCATTAGATTGAAACATATTACCTCGGCTCACTGTCTGAAGCTGTATGAAAATAGTAAAAAAAAAAAGAAAAGCTGTTGGTTACTTTTGAACAGCTGCTAATGTGCCACCATTGTGCTGCAGCTTTTTTGTTGCCAGGCCTTTTGAAAAAGGCGAGATATTGTGGCTTACCGCTTACCGCTTAGTATTAAAGTGACAGTTCACCTAAAACCCCTTCAAAGTTATTTCAGGGCTTGGTACCTGAATCCTAAACCCATATGTTTAAAACTCATGTTACATGAGTAAGACCAAATATACACAAACGTATACATGAATGGAACAATTTTGGTTGCAAACAACATAGCCCAGAGTAGAACAGTAAGTGTCTCGACCACTATAAACAGTGGACAACCATCATCGTATTCACTAGAAGCGGGTTACTCTACACAATTTGTTTGCCTCCCCTTTCACTCTCTTTGTGGTTAGTGCGTGGATGTGCAATGCTTTCGTGCTAATGGCTGACAATCGGCATTCTGTGTGCAGGTGGCTCGGCGGTGGGGCAAGAGGAAAAACAAGCCCAAGATGAACTACGAGAAGCTGAGCCGTGGCCTGCGCTACTACTACGACAAGAACATCATCCACAAGACGTCGGGGAAGCGCTACGTCTACCGCTTTGTCTGTGACTTAAAAAGCCTGCTGGGATACACGCCTGAGGAGCTGCACGCCATGTTGGACGTTAAACCCGATACGGACGAGTGACAAAACTCCGTCGAGACGAGAGGAGCGGGAACGAGCCATGGGGACCGAGGGGCTCAGAGAAGTGGTCTTAACCGTCCAGTAGAGTGGGTCAAACCATTTTGGGGACCAAAAAAAAACGTGTTTCTTTGTTTTCCTTCACACCTCAAACTGTGGTCTTTAATATGTTGAGCTCTTTGTTTTGTCCGACAACGTTCTTAAAAGGAAGCACATGCCAAACGTGTAAATGTACTCTCTGTTTGCAACGATGATATATGATGAGATATGTGTTTGAAATAAACATGTATTACTTAGTAGCTCGTGGCAAATGGAAAGCCATCTGTTAGAGTAGCGCGCCCATTTGTCTGGAGAAGCAGCACAAGAAACTGACAGTTTAGAAATGGGCGAGGACAAAGAGAAAGAGAGAGTGATTCATAGTAGGTTTTGGACATTGCAGGGGCGGATAGTTCCTGCCATGAAATCTGTTGCCAAAACTGAAATGAAACAAAGAGGAAATATGACATATTTACACACGCTCACTGTTTCTCTGCCTCGCTGTACACAATAGGCCTGGATAGTTCTCAGCTTGGACCAAACATTTTTTCTATTTTTTTATGTTCATCTATTGTTTTATAGAGTAAATCTGTGCCAGTATTACTATTGAGAACTTCTGACGCATGCCTACTGTTGAGGCTATGCTTGGGAACTCCCCATTTTTATCTTGATGAAGGTGGTATTATGAAGTTGAACGTTGCACCCTCTAAGGTGGTAATATGGATACTGCTTTGTCTTCTTTGACCAAACCCCTTAACTGAAACCTACTCATTTGGTTGCCAAGCGACACTAGAACTTGGCCAGGGACCCCTCCTAGTTGGGTTTTAACAGACAACTGCAACTTACTCATTCCAAGAGTCTGACTGACAGGCAACAGAAAGTAGACGTTGCTTTCAACTTAGGCTTTCACCTTTGCACATTTTCCGCTTTGCTAGAAAAAATATATTGAAAGTATTTTTTTTCTTCTTCAGTTTTTGCATACTACTAAATACCAGTATTAGTAAACCATAGACAATCTCGGTTGGATGTTTCAGAAGTATTAGGGCCATGTCAGTGTCTACTGTAAGCACAATCCATCGATACAGTTGTTTCCATACCCTTAGTTTAAACATTGCCTTAGGTGCCATTGTACAAATCAAGTATTGCTGCGGGGTTGTAGAAAGATTAAGAAAGGTAGTCGATATTGGCTTGGCCGACTATATTAGGCGTTATTACTGGATGGAATGAGTCGGCTAAGAAGAAGAGCAATTAGAAAGCGAGTGAGAGGAAGAGAAAGAGGGAAATGAAAAACCAATACTATAGGAAGAGAAAAAGGTGAGTTAAAGTGAGACCGATGCAGTTCACTGGATTGGGACTGGAAATTAGTCAGTTATTGGGGTAGTCATTTTTTATGTATCAGAGGATTCGTTCAAATGTACTGTGCTGTCCATGGACACTTTGTCGTTACTGATAAAATAAATAAACTTTAGTAGAATACAGAAGCACGTCAAGAGTATTAACAAAATGTATCGTAAAAGAGCATGGCACGCTTATGCTTGTGATTGCGCCGCTTACTCTGTTTCCAAAATGGCGGCATTTGCCTCCAAGTCCTCAGTGGGAACCTGCCTGTACACAGGCCTGATGGGAAAAGCCAAAGTCAGGAAATATTATCGTTGAATGCAAACGGTATTGTTTACAGGGGCTGACTGTGACCCATACTGATGAGAATAGGTTTTGAAATGTCTATTTGTACAGATTGCATTTCATAACTCTTTATTAAGTCCCAGATTAAACAAACAAGCAAGAGACAAAGCAAGGATAATAACCTAAACCCATGTGAGGTCTTTGGCATTGGCTCTTCGGGTACCTCCCAGCCTGTTGGAAGACAGCGACCGGAATTCTCTCGCCTTGCTTTTATCCTCTGGTGATACCGTGGGAAAGCACTCTGTTTTAGAAAGCTGAAATCTCCCTTTAAGTCTGCAGGAAAGAGACGTGTCTATACTGTCTTGTCGGCCTGTCGTTCATAGCGGGTGATTCCACTGCCGTTTACAATAGCTTTGACATACACAAACACTTCACCATAGCTGTTGTGTGTAGAAAATCGAATGTTCTTGAGACAGACCAATGGCTTATTCACTGCAGTTCCAAATGGGTCAAACTTTTGTGTACGTTCATGTCCAGTATTCGAATCACTGTCTGATTTTTAATGTTCAGGTTTCTCTTTTTGTTCTAAATCCAAAGAATGTTTTTATGGTAGGTCCACTCTTCAGATATTTAAATGTATACTTAACTTGCTGTTGTTGACTATGCCCTTGAAGCCAGTCCCAAATTTTCTTTTTTTTTTTAAATAATGTCACATTGTTAGTCTTTGTCTGTGAAACTGGGAACATTCCGTATTCTGTTTAGACTTCAAGAGGAAGTTTGTATGACCATCAGGAAAAATTCCAATCTATAGATGTCACAAAAATGTTATTGCACAGAACTGACTGGTAAACCTATGTTACTGAGTACATACGTAACGATAATATGTTATCATTTAATCGTTTGTGTCAAAATGATTCATTAGGAATACCTGTTTTTTGGGGGTGTCATTGTTTTTGTATATTTTATAGTGTTTCTGTATTTTTGTTAATGAGATCATTTTTAATGTATTTAGTTCAAACATTTGAATATTTTTCAATAATTTATATTTTATAAAAGAAAAATAGGCGCAGACAGCTGGTGCTTTACTGGGAAAAGGTAGCGCAGGATTTAAAAAAAAAAATGTAGCGATTTTCTTTGTTTTTTTTTATATATAAAAAATAGACCTGTCTGCTAAAGAAAAAGGCTGATGCTGGCCCATCATTGATTTCTGCTGGAAAGTTTTATAAACTGTAGCTTCTATTTCTAAATGTACTTATGTACTTCAAAATGGTATGTTATAAAAAATATATGTCAACACATATTTCATAATCCTGTGTGTATGTTGTTGTTATTTCTTTACTTTGCGTATCTTGCAAAAAGTTGGTATCATAGGTGTTGTGACCATAGCCTAAATACATATCATTTGCATACGGTATGTATTCATTAAACTAGCAGTACTGTAAAAGCTCACAGAAAAAACAACATTGAATATATAAACAGGTGGGAATTAGAGCTGCTTTAAAGAAGCATATCTTGTCCACACGCTTTCACATTCTTTACCCTCCCTTGTGCTTATGACGCACGCACCCACATAAAACACCTGCCAGAGAAAGTCCCCCCCCCGAAAAAAAAACGTGCCGAATACCTTACAAAATATAACTTCTCCATTCAAGCCCATTCTCCCTGATTTAAATAAATTACATTCAGGGATATTGTAAAGTCACAGATAATGAGTGTGCCACTTTGAGAGGACTCTAATATAACAGCAAACTGTCCAAGACCGCAACTATTTCAGAGCTCCAATGGAATTGTAAGCAAATGGCCAAAAGTTCTCATCTTGCGCCCTCCACTCAAACCCCAGATGCAAATGGTATTTGCCTTATCCAAAATGAATCATTACAATGGTGTAATAGTGTTGGTGTAACATATTCCATTTTATAGACTGTAATGTCAGTGCATTTACAGTAAATGATCTACTATACAACCCTCCACATTCACGCATATGCAAAAACCCACTCATTATAACACACAGACACACACACACACACACACACACACATGCAAACACTCATTGGTTCTGTCTCTATCTAACACAAACTGGGATAAATGTTTCATCTCGCTGTTTTAGTCACTCTCTGTCTGATTTTGTCTCTCGTCTCACACTCACACCATACTGTCTGCATAATGCACCATTGGCCCCTTAGTAAGTACACTGTTTGGCTGGGAAAGGTTGAGGGTGGCCAGGTGGTTCCTCTCCTGTGGCAAATCCTTCTCCACGTCGGCCTGGGAAGCGGACCGCAGACTCCATCCCCGTGCAACCCAGTCTTTAAAGCACTTCACGATATGCTCAAAACTCCAGCGGACCGAGAACAAAAGCCAACCCATCATGATACTACGTATGCGTCCTTCACCTTCACCTCTACACACCATTCACCAAGGGCAATCTATGTATATATTCTATATTTTTTCTAAGTCCTCCAAAAGTTTCCACAACTTTTAGACGAAGCAATAATGAGAGTGTGCCGCAGAAAATAAGATCCATCACACCTGACAGGGCAGTCCAGGGCAGGTCAGGAAGTCTCTGCCTCCACAACTGAAAGTAGAAGCCCTCGGTTGTGCACAGCCACTTGGCTTGCAGCTCCCAGCTTAGGCCAGCGCACACACGGGGACGTGCGCGGGGGGGGGGGGGGGGGGGGGGGGGGGGGGGGGGGGGGGGGGGGGGGGGGGGGGGGGCGGTGAGAGACAGAGAGCCTTGGTTTGTCAGACTTCAACGCAAATATTTATCCAAATGTCCTTGTGAATATCAATCTGTCTCCTGCCTGTAGTCTTAACAGGAGTAGGAAAGGCAGAGGGGGAGGGAGGTGGAGCGGAGATAGATGAGGCAGGTTGGGCAATTCTGATAGGCTGGTAAAAGGACACGTGTAGTCACAGAACAATCTTGCCGCATGCGCCAGGTGTGGAAGACTGCACTGTTCCAAAAAAATAAGGATTTAGAAAGTATTTTTTTCTCCGTTTGGACAAATGTCTGCGTCCTATGTTAGTTTCCCCTGTTTGTATAACGCTCCAACAGTGTGTCAACTGAAAGTTTACAAAACAATTGAAGCGTTTAACGCCCCAGATTGTGGGAAAACTGGATTTACATAACATACAAGAAATAGAGCTTGTACAGTTTGTATCAAAACCCGTGGCTTGAATACAGTATATATATATATGTATATATATGTATATATATATATATACACATATATATATATATATACAGTGGGGCCAAAAAGTATTTAGTCAGCCACTGATTGTGCAAGTTCTCCTACTTAGAAAGATGAGAGAGGTCTGTAATTTTCATCATAGGTACACTTCAACTAATCCAGGAAATCACATTGTAGGATTTTTAAAGAATTTATTTGTAAATGATGGTGGAAAATAAGTATTTGGTCACCCACAAACAAGCAAGATTTCTGGCTCTCACAGACGTGTAACTTCTTCTTTAAGAAGCTCTTCTGTCCTCCACTCGTTACCTGTATTAATGGAACCTGTTTGACCTCGTTATCTTTATAAAAGACACCTGTCCACAGCCTCAAACAGTCAGACTCCAAACTCAACCATGGCCAAGACCAAAGAGCTGTCGAAGGACACCAGGAAGAAAATTGTAGACCTGCACCAGGCTGGGAAGAGTGAATCTGCAATAGGCAAGCAGGTTGGTGTGAATAGATCAACTGTGGGAGCAATTGTAAGAAAATGGAAGACATACAAGACCATTGATAATCTCCCTCGATCTGGGGCCCCACGCAAGATCTCATCCCGTGGGGTCAAAATGATCATGAGAACGGTGAGCAAAAATCCCAGAACTACACGGAGGGACCTGATGAATGACCTGCAGAGAGCTGGGACCAAAGTAACAAAGGCTACCATCAGTGACACACTACGCCGAGAGGGACTCAAATCCTGCAGTGCCAGGCGTGTCCCCCTGCTTAAGCCAGTACATGTCCAGGCCCGTCTGAAGTTTGCCAGAGAGCATATGGATGATCCAGAAGAGGATTGGGGGAATATCATGTGGTCAGATGAAACCAAAATAGAACATTTTGGTAAAAACTCAACTCGTCGTGTTTGGAGGAAGAAGAACGCTGAGTTGCATCCCAAGAACACCATACCTACTGTGAAGCATGGGGGTGGAAACATCATGCTTTGGGGCTGTTTTACTGCAAAGGGGACAGGATCTGTGTTAAGGGAAGAATGAACGGGGCCATGTATCGTGAGATTTTAAGCCCAAACCTCCTTCCATCAGTGAGAGCATTGAAGATCGAATGTGGCTGGGTCTTCCAGCATGACAATGATCCCAAACACACCGCTCGGGCAACGAAGGAGTGGCTCCGTAAAAAGCATTTCAAGGTCCTGGAGTGGCCTAGCCAGTCTCCAGACCTCAACCCCATAGAAAATTTGTGGAGGGAGTTGAAAGTCCGTGTTGCCCAGCGACAGCCCCAAAACATGACTGCTCTACAGGAGATCTGCATGGAGGAATGGGCCAAAATACCAGCTACAGTGTGTGCAAACCTGGTGAAGACTTACAGGAAATGTTTGACCTCTGTCATTGCCAACAAAGGTTATGTTACAAAGTATTGAGTTGAACTTTTGTTATTGACCAAATACTTATTTTCCACCATCATTTACAAATAATTCTTTAAAAATCCTACAATGTGACTTCCTGGATTTTTTTTCTCATTTTTGTCTCTCATAGTTGAAGTGTACCTATGATGAAAATTACAGACCTCTCTCATCTTTCTAAGTAGGAGAACTTGCACAATCAGTGGCTGACTAAATACTTTTTGGCCCCACTGTATGTAAATGTTGTTTTTACAGCACGTATACTCAGTATCTGAACAAGTGTGTCATATCCCTTCTACTACACAAAATACAAATACAAACTTCATTTAGAGCTGGGCCTCATAGCCGATGCGATGGTAAACCGCTTTGTACGATGATGTGACTCCACACTGCCTATGGTCCTTAGCGTGCCACGAAGCTTCATCACGGCCCCGCTCAGGGTCTCTCTGACGTAGATGGGTCGGACTCCATGCTTCCATTACGCATGTAGAGGTCAAATATGGCCGAGGCCCATCGCTCTGGTCCCCGTCGACCCCCTGGTGGCTTTGTTGGAGGGGTTTCTATTCTGGGCTTTGAGCTTCCTGGTGGTACTACGGCTTACTTGGGACAGTGTGGAGGGCTGCACGGGGCTGGCGCCTGGGAAGGAACGTAAACACACTGGCCCATAGCTGACCCTTCTCATGGATCCAGCTGTGAGGGAGAGCGAGTGAGGGGGGGGGGGGGGGGGGGGGGGGAAGATACAATGTACAACAGACTGAATGTGTGAGTGTGTGTAAGATAGATAAAGAGCGAGAGAGCAAGACCCAAAAGTAACACTCAAGTAACAAGTCCAAACACTACTTTGGCCCCGTTTTGAAACTGATTTTAAATTGCACGCATGTACATAGAGAGAGCCATGCCACCTTTAACTGCGGCATAAACTGATTGGACAAAGGACAAATGAAACCCTGCCCCACACACACACACACTCGCACGCACGCACACGCACCTGGCTGACGTGGACGACATCTTATTTACCCTCGAGTGGCTGCCAAGTCGGCCCGTCAATCCCACCTTTCTTCCAGCTCTTCTTTTCTCATTTAGAGGGTATTGTTGCAGAAGGCACGCGTTGACCCTGGCGGCGGTGCGGCGGCCGCCACTGTATTATCCGGGTCGGGGAAGGTCAGGCCTGGGCCGTCCTCTGCTTTGCCTGCCATTTGCATTTTGATTGCTGTTGTCCCGTCCCCAGTTAATATGCCATCGGCTCCCAGGGACACCCTTGGACCTCTCCATACACACTCTGAAATGAGAGGCTCGGGGGCAGGCCGCCGGATCTGCCTCCGCCAGGGCCGCCCGGCGGGGGCCAAGCAGTCGACCTGGCATTCGGCGTGGACGGAAGTGCGCTGGCTTCACATGGTAATGTGGACTTTCCCATCAGTAATAATGATTGATTCGCGGGCGCGTGTCTCGCGCTGCCTGGCCAATCTTTACAGCGGGCACAATGAGGGCCGAGGCGGGTCTTTGTGGGGGGGGGGGGCGACACGATCTGGTGGAAGGAGGGGGGGGGGGGACAGGGTGAATAGGGGACACGGAGGGTTGAGAGGGGCAGCGGGATGAACGAACGAAAAGAGGGGGGAGGGGGAAGGTGTAGAGGTCCCACTCCATTCATTAGAAATGCCGTCTCCGGAGCCCGCCAACAAAGGGAGTGGAAGGTGGGGGTATTCAAGTCCCCCGTCCCTTTCCCAGGGAAGAAAGGTCACTCTAACTTTCGCCTCTTGTGAGGCCAATGTATTACTTAACTAGGGTATAGGACATTTCATTTGATATTTATAGGTCTGCAAGCATCGCTGTAGGAGCTGGATTGCACTTTCAAACATGTGGTCTACTGTTTGCACAAGTGGAAAGCGTATGTGGGGGTGTGTGAGCATGTGCATATGCATGTGTCTTAGTGTGTGTGTGAGTGTGTGTCTGTGTGTGTGTGTGTGTGTGCAGCTGGATCCGAACAGGTTTTGGTCACTGTCCAGTTGTACGAGTGAGTGTTTTCACTTCTCTTTTACTGCGGGTCGACTGGGATTCAGCAACTTTCCCAGGACATCTACTCCTGACGCCCACGTTTCGCTCTTCAGCCAATCAGAGCTCTCCGAACGCCTCTCTGACCAGTTTGCGCTGTGCGCCGATTGGCCGTCAGGGCCAGGGCCCAGAAAGGGAAGGCAGAGGCCTGAGAATTTTCCAAAAGCTTACTCCTCTGTCTTGGCTCTCGCCAACATCTGCTTCCAATCAGAGTTAGAGAGCGGAGCCCCTTCTCCTCCTGTCTGGAGTTCTCTCTCTCTCTCTCTCTCTCTCTCACACACACACACACACACACACACACACACACACACACACACACACACACACACACACACACACACACGCACATTCACCAGGCCATCCCCTCAACCTAGCCCACCCCTTAAAGGCCTGCAGCTTTCTGTCTTTGCCTTCTCTTTCCTGCTCGCCATGTTTGCTTATTAGGCTCATTGTTTTGTGTTAAAGTTTGCAATGTTTGAAAAGTCCAACGTGGTACACCACATTATTGCTTACAAACGCAATATAAGCTTCAGTTTTTTTTTGCTTTTAACTCCACTGAAATAGATTGAATTCTTGTCATGTAAACAAAGTATAATTATGTTTGACACACCCACTTTTATAAGCAGATCCAAATATTATCCTTCTCTGATGTGCCTGCCGAAGCATGAAACTAACTTATTAAATGTGTGGTTGGCTGAAATATGAGTTGTTGATTAAGGTGGAGTGACACGGACACACACCAGGGTCGTGGAACTGCTGCCCTCAGCACGCTGCAACCTCCCCCTGCCTGAGAAAACAAGGGGTAAAGGTCAGCCCTCCGCGCCCAACGGCTTCTCCTCTCCCTCCCTCCATTCCCGTTCTCTTCTCCTGGCTTCTGGCTCGTCTTACCCACCGTACCTCTGTCCGGGATGAAGCGGCCTCCCCCCCTCTCCTGTGTGGCCACCGTGGCTCCTCTCGGCCCGACTTCCAACCACGCCGAGTAAACAAACAGCAGATAGCGGCGCAGAAATAGCGGGTACTTTCCGTGCACATTCAGAAATAAGCACGCTGAATCACCGTGGGCCAACCAGGGAACACACAAATTGATCCGCTTCCAACTCGCATTACCAGCACTGGACCGAGCAGGAGGCTGACTGTTGTTTCTGTTTGCCGACCGCTTTGAGGTTCGGTGAAGCTCTGAGGCATAGAGAAACGTAATAGCCTAAATTAAATAGCCTGGAAGAAATAATATTGTTGTCCAGAATGTGAAGTCATTGATGGTCTAAGGCTTCTTTCTCACTACGTGCACAATGATGTACACAACGAAAACCAACTTGTTTCCTGGTCCATGATATGTCTATGTTAGCCTTTAGCTAATCTTTGGAATAACCTCAGTTGGGGATACCGATACTACTTGGTTTCCTGGTCTTGAGCTTCCTTCCCATTGACCCTCGACCTTTCACACTATTGGCTTTGTGGCCCAGCTCCTGCTGAAGGCCTCCTGATTTACTGCCCAGTAGTGCACGCTGGGCTGCCTGGGTAATCCTAGGTCTAGCCTGACGATAAATCCTCACTACCACTCCAGAAGGTCAACCTCAAGCTCAGGTTACTATAGGAGCGTCTTCTCGGGTAATCTTTCTTCACATATTTCTCAAGTATTTTTCATTGCTTTAAATGTTTTAACTTTAACACAGTTGCGCATACATTGTTTTTATACCGAGCCCTTTGGATGTTTTACAAATCTCTGTGTAGAAAAAGAACATCATAGTACTTTGGGTGCTAAATATAAACTCGGAACTGGGAAAAATATAAAACTTTTGCCCCCTCCTTAAGGTCACAGGTGCAGAGTCTTTCGTAATTCTTGGGAATTATTTCTTTGCCTCATTTTGAAGGAAGAATGGCTCTCCCTCCAGAAACAGAGCTGAGCAAGCAGATGACCACCAGCCTTGTTTGGGATATGGTTGGACCGTGCTCTGAGGTGGCAGACCAAGGTCACTGACCGTAAACTCTGTCAAGCCCCACCAAGATCAAAACATGTCCGGAGCCTGTCTGGGGGAACCGGCGCGGGCGAGAGGGGGAAAAATAAGCAAACGGAGGGCCAGGAAAAGACAGGCCTCAGCACCTGCCGTCCCACAGCCCGGAGTCACTTGTCGAGCGGAGCTCTTTTTGCTTTTTGTCTTGCAGCACGTTGAATATTTTTTCTTTTTTGCATATTTTTACAAGTTGACTTTGCTTTTTTTGGGGGTTGAAATACTGTATTTACTCGCGTCAGTCTGTGGTGCCGGCCAGTTAGTGGTCAAACTTTGAAAGGATAGGCCACATTACAAACGTCTCACCTCATTGAACAAAGTGGAACATACAATGAAGGCAAAGAGTTTGTGTGGGAGCCGAGAGGCAGGAATCGAATTTGTGTGTCGGTTAAAGTAAAAATCCTTGAGTAGGCTAGTTTTTCACAAAAAGTGAGCCAAACATTGGAGAGCTACAGCGTCTACTGTACTCTGGAGAAATTACAACACACTCTCTCTACACCAATGACAGTAGAATAACCTGGAACAACCTTTGACATTTCAGAGGTTAAAGTTTGGTGGGAAAGGACACGGACACACTGGGTTTGTGTGAATGCCGCCGTACGGGACATCAATGAACCCGTTCTCTTGCAACAACACAGTAAATATCTTTGTCGTGCTTTGAGCCATAAACCAAGCAAGCATAAACCGAGAGAAGAAAACATTCCTGACTTAATCGGCCTGCTGGCCATTGGCCTTACCAGCGAGAGGGGCAGTTCCCAAGGGCACTTGGGGAGAAGGCCAGCAGGACCCTAGAGGTCTCTGGAAAAGTGGCTAGGCATCTACTGTAGATGGACGGTCATGAGCCCTAAACCTTTAGAGAGAAGTCTGTAATGGGAAATAACACTGTGAGATACATACTTACCATTTACCTAGAACCTATTTTTAAGCTTAAGTCTTGTGTAAATTCCTGGGAAACATGTCACACAGCTATGCCGCTGTAGTTCTTTGGCAACAGGCGTACCAAGTCGTTTTGATATCCACGTCGATTCCGTCATTGCGGGTTTGTGCCACAACATCGTCACATTGTTTCTTCAAAATCACGAAAAAGGTTTTACTACTGTATTATTCTTCAGTCCCTATTCTCCTCTAGACACCATCCTCTCTGGCCAGTGTTTTATAAAGTCAATATGGCCTCCTTTTGCATTGCGTCAAGTCTATTTTCCATGAAGCCTGAGGTCATGTGTTTATGTTCAGCACGTAACAGTAGTAGTTTCCACAGCTAAACGTGTGCTATCACAACATGCACAAGCACTGTGAGAAACAGGCAAGTCACACGGTAACGCTCCTTAAGACCCTCAATGATGTTGACTCCACACCGCCCCCCCGCCCCCCCCCACCCCCACCCACACACACACACACACACCGCCCAAACACCCTGGCCTTTTTACGCTCACTCCCACCCATCCCAGTGTGTATCTCTCGACATCCAAAAGGGAAAATGGAAAGATAGCTTCTTCCCAAGCCTCTGTGGCGGACTCCATGATGTAAACAGAGCTCCCAGTGACTCAAGGCTAATCTAAAGCAGAGAGAGGCGAGCTGTCCCTGCCAGACAGGCACCACCCCACTGAGTCAATGAAACCGCTGAGAGACAAGGGAGAAAACACAGTGCGACACAAGGTATCACAAGTAGGACGGAGGGCGCCGGGGGAGCGGCGGGCCCCGTTCACACGCTACGTAGGAGATGCACACACCACTCAGGTCGCCGAGTTTCCCACACACACTCACGCACACACAAACACTCGCACACACACACACACACACACACACACACACTGACACTCAGTCTTTGGGTTAGTTAGCTGACCTCTGAATAGCGGGGCCACCAAACATTGGAAGGCTTGTGTTTTCGTATCCAGCCTCTGTGTATTTGCGTGACTTCATTTTGATGGAATATTTATGCATAGTTCAAGGGCATCTGTTTGGATGTACTTTGTCTGTGTGTGTGTACAATGCTGGGTAATATAACCTATTACGATTCAGATGAAGTAATCTCAAGTTTTGTAATCTGACTACTTGTTCTCAGCCTAGGTTACAAATGTGTGATTTGGTTACAGTATGTTTTTTGATGGATTGCAACGGGATCATTTCCATTCCGGGGTAGCCAAGTGCAATTTCCAATAACATGGTTTTTGCATTGGAATAATACTGTATGTTCTCAATTGGTGGATGCCCAAGAGCTGTGCAATGAACCAAGGCAATTCAAAAGTATTATATTCTAGTTCTGTGTGTCGAGTACACGTTATGTATGTTGACGTGGGAGTTCTAAAGTGTGTGTGATAGTTCACCTCCAGTCAGGGCTGAACTTGTGTTATGGCAGCTTTATGACAGAGGAGGTGTAAGCTGGGGAACCCTCCAGATTCCCATGGCATGGAAGTCTGTTGGAAGCCATAACGGGATATCCAAAACCCTCACCTAAACCGGGATGAAGGTCGATCATATTTCTCTCTCTCTCTGTTACAGTAAAGACCGACCTCCACATCTTTCTCTCTCTCTCTCTCTCTCTCTCTCTCTCTCTCTCTCCCTCTCTCTCTCTCTCTCGCTCTCTCTCTCTCTCTTTCAATTATCTGAGGAATTGGCCCATGGGTGGCCCCTAGTGTGCTTTGCGGGGGTGTAGCGCCTTGCAGGGAGGTGTGATAGTGTGTGTGTGTGTGTGTGTGTGTGTGTGTGCGGGCGGTTTCGTGTGTGTTTGTGTGTGTGTTCGCAAATGTGTGGGTGTGTATGCGTGCCTTGTCTTACACTAAGCAGGCAGCCCTGGATTCTCTCCGCCTAATTTAGTGAGACTGGCCATGGATTGCTCACCATGCTACCTTGTAAGTTGTCACAGTGCCACAAGAGAGTTTAGCAACGGAGGCGACAATTGGATTTGAGGCATAGCGGGGGATGTAAGTGTCTCTGATGGTAGGGGTAATAACTCTGAGAGTCGCACTAAAAGCAGTAGGGGGGGCTTTTCAGGAGAAACAAAAAAAAAACAACAGTAACACAACAGCCCAAACAAGGATGAATCCGGAAGACTCTGAAACCCACGCGAGGTTGAATTTTATGTCAGAGCAGAGCCGATCAATGTCCCTGCAGCAACCACTCCTGGAGCCTGCCGCAACGTGAGCCCATGTTTACCCCGAGCGTTCAAGTAGCAACATGAAAGAGTCGTGGTCGTCCTGCCGTGAGTGCAGCCTCCGCTCGGGCGGCACCTTTTGTCATGTCTTTGCCTGAGACCTCGCAAAAGAAAACATCCACGTGGCTAACTGCCTTTTTACAGGCCAGGGGCTGGGCTGGGCTGCGCTGAGCGTGCCTCGGTGGGACACCCTCCCAGGCTTTTCCCACATCGCGGGGGCCTGAGGGGGGGCCTGAGGGGGGCCGAGGCCCGGGCCGGGCTCCGTGCTCCACAGCAATCTCCTGGGCCGCGGCTGGGAAAGGCCAGGGCCCGCCATTCTCAGCGTCTCCCCCTGCAGCAGCCAACGAGAAGAGAGAGAGAGAGAGAGAGAGAGAGAGAGAGAGAGAAGGAGATGCAAAGGACGAGAGAGAGAGAAGGAAGAGAGAGAAGGAGAGAGAAGGAGAGAGAGAGAGAGAGAGAGAGAGAGAGAGAGAGAGAGAGAGAGAGAGAGAGAGAGAGAGAGAGAGAGAGAGGGAGTATAAAAGACATTAGGGCCTGAGCAGATGTGTGATTGGGGATTTGGCCCAGTGCTCTGGGTCTAGCATGTCAAGGCAGGGTAATTCTGCTGACACAGGGGTGTGAGAGAGAGGACTCTGTGTCAGGTGATAAGGGACTGATGGAAAACAGAACTGGACGCACAGCCAGTGGACTTGAACCTGAGGGGATTCCTTTGTAGGTCCATAATTGCAAAGGGTTGAATCACTCAAATAAGCCCGGTGGTTCTTTTTCTGTTGCGGTGAAAATGTGGTGTGATGTTGTTGGTGTGAAAATGTGAATATATACATATACATTATATTGTACTATATGTGTGCTTTTGGCTTTTGTCACCGAAAGTAGCATAAATATCAGAGCACATACCTAAATGACACCCACACACAGACCATGTCAACTACACTTCTGTACTCAGCATTGAGTCTTTGTTCCTTTGTGCTGAAATAAGAAAAGAAGACACTGCCTCAACCACTTAAACCACGAAAAGAACACAGCAGATAGCAAAACGCTCCCATTTTACCAAGCCCAGCACCTATCCAACCCCACCCTCCCTCCCCCCCATCCCCCCTCCCTCCCCTATCCGCTCCCTCCCTCCCTTAGTAGGCAAGAGTGAGTAGGCGTTAGCAGAGGAGATAAGGAACAAGTGAGCAACAAGACACGGCAAAGAGTCAACAAATAGCTCTCAAAACGCCTGTTTTTGGGGTCAGCAACCTGGCAGCCATTAGCGACTTGCTCTCGGGTTGTAAACAGGGTCTTTTAGGGGTAGACAACGCTGGAGCAGGGCCCAGCGAAGGGATGTGCTCCGCTGACCCAGGAACCAGTTCAGTTCAGCACCTTCCCCTCGCTGTGCTGTGATTGCATTTTTCATAACCTCTATCTCTCTCTTTCCCTCTCTCTCTCTCTGTTGCTCTCTTTCTCAGTATCTCTCTCTCTCTCCCTCTCTCTCTGTTTCTCTCTCTCTCTCTCTCTCTGTTTCTCTCTCTCTCTGTTTCTCACTCTGTCTCTCTCTCTCTCTCTCCCTCTTCACACACGCTGTCTATCGCACTCCCTTTAGCTAAGTGGAGCAGTAGCAGGAAACCACCTTTATCAGATGCGAGACAACACCCCAGAACACACTGCACCAAACTGCTGAATGTTCTCACCCGCTTGGAAACAAAACAACACCACTCTGACAGCTCAACCACAATGCCCTACTCAACACTTGGCTAATAGAGAGGAAAAACAGCAAAACATATTTTTGAAGCCTAACCTAACCCCGTCTTCTTTAAAGGCAAAGTTCAGGGGTCATTTGAAAGAATTCTAACATCGTCATTCAACTGAACGGACAATTAGCAATACGGAGATGAATTCTGACGAGACACTTTGAGAGTGCTAAGCCTTAACTACGTTTTGACTCCCCCTGTAACTGAAAACTGGTCCATATCCACAGGCCTGACATTTGGACAGCTGTTGCTTTGAGCATGAACCTCTGGTCTCGATGAGCTCCAATGAGATGACAGTACTCTATGCTCTCATCAACATGCAATACATGAGGATGTTTCAAATGTTTCTCGAGCCAGACCAGCCCAGAATGCCATATTACCAGATCACCAGATCTACAAAACATGATGTTTCCAAAAGAACATCTGTTCGAAGCTATAGAGAGGGTGTGCAGGTGGCGTAATGAAAACAGTGCTTCGCTCAACAGAAAAATATTCAAAACACACTTGAGGTTTTCTTAACATCGATTGTTGAGTTTCAGTTGGGGGGGGGGGGGGGGGGGGGGACAACACTAAATGTACAAGTTAGAAGTGACTTTGAAAGATATTTGAAAGGTTAATAATTTAAATTGCCTGATTCCACACTCTGATCCCATCACCCCGCCCCTCTCACTCACTCACTCGCACGCACGCGCATGCATGCACACACGCGCACACACACGCACACACACACACACACACACACACACACACACACACACACACACACACACACACACACACACACACACAGCGCGGAAGAGGTGTAGACATACAGCACTATATGTATAGAAATGCACATATTCGTAGTCCATGCACACACATACACACACACACACATACACACTAGCATGAGAAAAGACAGGTTCCCGAGGGCCTGCATGTAAACTAGGTTTATGAATTACAACCCTTACTCAGAGGCAGTGCAGGAAGACATTAATGAGGAACATCTGCGGAGCGTTAGCGACAAGATCCATGCTCTCTACCAGGGCCATGTTTTTTAATTTACCTCTAGATGAATAAAGAAATGATTTATCGAACCACCCTTCAACCTCTCTCTCTCTCTCTATCTCTCTCTCTCTCTCTCTTTCTCTCTCTCTCTCTCTGTCTCTCTCCGTCTCAGGAGAATTAATCAGCTGCCTGACACATGGCACCGGCAGACAGGGAGGCACACAAAGGGAGGGAGGGAGGGAGAGGGGGAGGGGAGGGTGGCACGAGTCAAATTGGAAACACATTCATTTCGACATGTCCCCTCGCTGCGTCTTCTTCGCCAAAAGCGGCCCCGCGGCCAGGGGGCTCCACCCCTGGAGGTTCAAAGCGCCGTGCAGAGAGGGCAGACCGATCCTCCAGCCAGTGGAGTCCACGGTTAGACTCCCAGACCCCCCCCCCCGGCCCAGGCCCCTCTCAATCCGTCTCCTCCGCCGCCTCCCTTTTGGCCAGCTTTGATGTGAGGCTGGTGTGCCTTAGCTATAGCCCATCGCCCGCCCCTGCCTCTATTTTTATCTGGACCCAGGTGGGATTGGATCCAGATGGGGCACCTGATCTCCTCGGCCTCCCTAACTTTGGGAGGGACTTCCTGCTCGAGCGGTTAACCCCTTCTCGGCCAACTGGGAGTCCCTCGAGAGTAATGGAGTGCCGAGAATTAAATCGTGTAAAAAAAAAATGTAAGGCAAATGTAGCCGTGTGTGTGTTGTGTGTGTTTGTCCATATCATAGTTTTTCCAGATCGTCTTCACTCCTTGAGGCATGTGTGTGTGTGTGTGTGTGTGTGTGTCCTAATCTGCGTGTGTATACAGGATGTAATGGTCCGTATCCCAATCGTATATCACTAAACATCTCAAGCTTTAGCACACCTGACGGATATTCGAGGACTTTACTTCATGGCAAAGAAAAGGAAGCGATGTTGAGAGGGTGATCTGCAAAATGTGCAGCCTAGCCTCATAATGGGTAGAGTGTAAGTGCAGGAGGTCAAACGTTATGATCCAGTCAGCAGGGCGAAACACCCCCCGGCCCATGGGTTAGCCCAACAGGAAACCTGGAGGATACACCTTATTAGGTCGGCACTTCCTGTAACTTTGAAGCATCCACAATTTATGACAGCAGAGTCTGTTGAACTGCGGATCAGATGGAACCCGCCACCCCCGCCCCCAAAAAAGAGAAGCTCAGCTGATACTTTTCCTGAACGAAAATAGAGAGAGAAAGAAAGAAAGAAAGAAAGAAAGAAAGAAAGAAAGAAAGAAAGAAAGAAAGAAAGTGAACAAAAGAACCATCTGCCGGGCACGCCAGAGAGCTGAGCCAAACAGTCTGGAAAGAATCACGCTCCATGGCAGCACATTATGATCTTTATAACTCAAATGAAATGTAGGAGAATATTAGATAGATCCCCTGGCCTGAAAGCCCCCGTATATCAATGCCAGTAAGCACAGTAACTCCCCTGGAATAGAAACGCTTACTAGAAATAACTCGGGAATCCACGACAGATTTACGCACACGGCTTCAAATGGCTGTCTTTTCCTGGGCACACAATGGGAAACCTGTGCGGGGCGAGGCCAATTAAAACAACAATAGACACCTCACAATGCTCTTTAGTCACCCTCCAAGCTAGTTTTACCTGGAAATGAAGCACGTAAAAACCAGTCATTTCCCTGACTTTGAGGGTGAGACTGTAAAATCTCGCTGAAAATACGTTGCAACACCTCCACAAACCAGATGGGAAATGTACAAATAAAAGTCGACCACCGACTACGTGGTGGAAGCTGGCCAGCGTCGTATTAGGCTGGCGACCGCGAGGTGAGTCACATTCTTGACATGCTTCTATCTGGCACCTTCTCCGGTTATGAGTCGCCGTCACCAAGATCAACCATGGCCCGTTGCAGGCTTCTTGCTCTTGTATTACTTGTGGGTGCCGAGGAGGCTGCATGAAACCACCGAGCATACACACTCTGGTATCAAGCAAGGCAGGAGAAACCATATTGTGAGGTGGCGCATCGTCTGCAGAGCGCGCCGCGGGCCCGCAAGGCTCCCGCGTAGCGTGACAGACACGTCCTCCCGCTGAGCTTTCCGACACATGTTGCTTTTGCAAAACGAGCATGAGAGGCCAACTTACATAGCAGACGGTGTCTAAAAGTGCGCTTGTATGCGAGGGTAAAAGTCCCAATAGCTGCGGGAATGTTGAATTCGAATGACAACACAACTGCTCAGTGGCTGTAACGGTTACTCAGCACAACGCTACCTGTGCTGTATCAGCCACTTTTGTTTTCGTGCTCAGTGATGTCAGGGACCAATTTTCATTGCATACAGAGTTTTCTCAGATTCGGGGAATGGATGCAAATACAGTGAGGTTCATCGAAGAGGGGTTGAAAGGGCTGGTTTGAGGGGACAGCCCCGTGGAGCTGCCAGTGTGTCCACTAGGTCCAGACTACAGAGGGGCTCCAGACAGAGTTATCAGTTCCTTGGTAATTAAAGATAACTGCTCCCCCTTCTGCTCGGACTGCAAAATATGAGACTTAAGAGAAGGGAGAGGAGGAGGAGGTGGTCGAGGAGGAGGAGAAGAGGCTCCAGCTAGGTTGTCTCCGGCTATCATCAGAGCGCAGTAAAAGGCACATCCGAGTTGAGTGCAGAGGGAGCCCAGCAATTAGCTCCGCGTTTGGATAAATGAGTTGACGGTTCAAAGCCCCAGCAGAGCTCATTATAAACCAATTGTGACCTGAAGAACGTTATGGAGGTAAACAGATTTCAATCCAAGTCAATTCCCTCATTAGATTTCAAGAAATGCTTCTAGTATATTCAGATGCATTCATTTTATACACCAGCTGTGCTGCCACCTATTAAGTTACATCAATCTGGGTACAGTAGCACTTATTTATTACATTATTACATCAACTAAACCATTCAATGAAGTGATGGAAAGTGTACATTTTGGGACTTAGTGTGTGTAGAGTGACTGAAAATCAATTGTATGTACTCTCTACAAAGTTAACATGGATGTATGGAATCATGTGCATATATACAGTACACACACACACACACACACACACACACACATGTACACACACACACACATATATATATACATACCATACATATTTAGTTTGGCACCAGACGTGTCTGTCTAAAATGTGTCGTTGGCCTACAACGAAGATATGGCCAACAAACCAAACAGTCACTTAGCAAATGGAGCGAGGAGTGGGGGAGGTAGTCTCGGTCCCGCAGCTTCACACCCCTACCTCCCCGCCTTTCCCCCATGATCACTCTACTCTCTTCAATCGGAGTGTTTCAGTTGAGCCTCAGCGTTGCGTAACGCCCCGCTTATGATTAGAGGGCATCCCAATGACGAATGGCATTCCTTCCGTTTGCGACACAAAGGGGCACATGCTGGCCGAAATCCAGAACGATTGCTCTCTCCCGACTCCCTCCTGCGGGAATTTGTAACCGTCGAGTTGCCAAGTGACTAGGAGCCAGGGGAGAGGCTTTTAGGTAAACACATTTGATGGGGCCTGAAGGTCTACCGAACTGGAGGCCAAGGAGGAGAGGCAAGTGTGCCGGCTCCAAGGCTGACACTCCACCAGCAGCCAAGCAGGAAACATCTGTGCGACCCAGCAGATGGCCGCGCGAGATAAGAGGCCAGAGTTGGAGTTTAATCCCCCCCCCCCCCCCCCTCTCTCCCTGGTTCTGACCGGGGCTTTTTTAGCATCCAGGTGGGCCCTAACCTTGGCTCAAACAGCCGAAATATCCTGAAGGGTCAAACGCTTTTCTCACAAGGGGGTGGGACACAAACATCTGGACGAGGCCGCACATGTTGTCAGGGACTTGGGCTCCATTGTCCTGGCCTCATTTTGATCCATTGTCTAGTGGACTCTCACAGGACCCCCCCCCCCCTCTTTTACATAATGTTCACATCTCCAGGTCAACTGAAGCATCGTTTCCTCTCATAGTTGGGGTCCACAGCCTGGCAACAAAGGGCAGCATGTGTTTTCAATAGTAGCCCATTCATGCGTATTGCCTTTCTATATTTGTTTGATTGAAAACATTATTGCGCCAAATTCTTCCCACAAGAACTCAGCATCTGTTGAGTTGTATTTCTCTCACTATGACCATCGGCAGAGGAAAACATTGCAGGGCATTTTATGTTCGCACGAGGCAGTTGCTTTGTATCGCAACGTTCTACTTTTTACCCTTCTGACCCTCTCATCTCAATGAAATTATTAAATCTAATTTGGTTCTCCATTTTTGGTTGTTCACACGTGTGTGAGGATTCTGAAACAATGGAGAAGAAAGAAAGATGAAATGTGATGAAACTGTGTCATGCACACAGATGAGACTGGGTCCCCATGGGGAGGTGGGTTCCTGTTTGACTATAAAAAGCCCTCCCCGGGGACTTAAGATCTTAAGTAGAACCAGCGGAGTGAGTTCTGTAATCAGAGCTAACGACAGCTCGCTTCCAGCCTCAGTCTTTGTACTGCAGACTCCAAGGGGCAAAGAAAAGTTAACCAACTTTTAGGAGACTTGCTTTGGTATGTCGCTCTCTGTGTCTATGAGCGCGTGGTCGCGGGCTAAATAAGTCATTTCGCTATCTTTCAAAGCCATTAATTATATGACTAACTATATAAATTATGCCTACTGTCCCAATAGTAACCATTGCAAACAAAAATATTGACTTCCTGGAATATTTATCATAAAGCGAGTCAAATATTTGTACACAAACATCATATAATGTTTTCTAAAGTGAATGGCCAACTCAGATACAGTTAAAAATAAGCTATCACATTTGATCACTGACGGTGCATGGTTTAACACTGCATTACAGCCATTCAAATATGTTATCAAAGTGAATGATTGGCTTCATTTAGCTCGAAGTAAATGTGGCCCACCCAGTTCGAGCCAGACAGTGGAGTCTGGTGACATTGAATTTCCAGACGTATTCCCCACCGCTGTTCAGCCTTAACCACACCCTCATTTAGCGATGCGTCATTAGCACAGTCCACCAAACAACCCGCAAATGACCGCACTGGGTTCACCTCGCCGCACAAACAGGAAGTGGAGGAAAGGACGACCAGCGAGAAAAGGAAGCAGGGGGGATGAAGGGTAGAGGGGGGTGACAATGGAGAAGAGAAGGAAGTCCCCCTCTTTATAAATAGGAACAAGCCCACTGTTGTGCGCTGTGGGGGGGGTCATGGTCGGAGGCCTGGAGACAATGGGAGAGCAAGGCTGCTGGCTAGGCACTGGCTGATGGGTGTGTGTGTGTGTGTGTGAATATGCATACGTGTCGGAAGCCTGTGTAGGTGTGTGCGAGGCAGGCCAAGGTGCGAGCATCTAAAGTGTTCACCCAAGGGGGCTATTTAGTGTGGGACCCCCGCCCCAGCTCCACTGAAGCATCATCACACCCCCAGCCAGACGCTTCCGAGAGGATATCCTCACCCCACACAGCCAGACCCAACATACCCACAGTGAGTACAAGGCACAGTCTGCCCCAGCAATTATCTAAACTGACTAAACTGTTGTTTGGTTTATAAACAATATGTTTTGTTCAGTTCAGTTTGGTGTGGCCCATGAGCACATCACAGTAACATTAATCTGTGTGTGTGTGTGTATGTGCGTGTGCGCGTGCACGTGTGTGTGTGTTTCTGTTGGTGCGTCTTGGTCTGAGATAGATATTCCGGTTAATCCATCACTGTTTGGCGTCTTTCTGGTCTTCCGATAACCTTTGGATGGAGACCTTGGTATTTATGCATTGGTATTGGAATTCTAGTCACATGCCGCACGCAGAGAGGTACCAGGGACAAAAGTCAATCTGTGGAATAATTCCATCAACACAGCGAGCTGAGGATCGTGCGGAAAAAATGACAGGAAAGACCAAAACACACCCGTGGCCCACTCCCAACGGTCATCGTGCGAGGCGTGCTGGAGATAAAATATGACAGGTGTAATTTGGAGAAAAAGTGCAGGAGGTCTTCAGGCCTGTGTGGGACCAAGCATCATTTACTGCATTTCAATTGGCCATGACAGGTTGAACTGTGGGACAGACGGAGATAATGGGCAGAGAGATAATGAAATGGTCAAAGTGAGTTGGACACTGGCAACCTGTCAAAAAAGACTAATGGCTCGGTCAGGAGAGGGGTAAAAACATAGCCGGAATATTTAGTGGCTCAGGAGACGGTTTTCTTTCCCGGGTTAGATTTACTCTCCACGCAGGAATACGTGGTTCTTTGACAACTCGTTTTGGTTTTTGATTTTGTTGTTGCTGTAATTGTTATAGTGAGACCCTAAATCAAAGTCATTTGAATGTTTTGCTTTTTAGTGTTGGCCTCCTGAAAGGATTACACTGCATGGGATTAACCTGCTACCTTGTACAGCACATCCAAGCCCCAGCCCAAGCCAACACTCCCAGGAGAAAGGATCCTACCGCTAACCTGGAGCCGACACCTCCAGAGACGGCATAGCTCCCACTGGGGAGCGGCTTTGAAACATGGTGCTTCTGGGGCTTTGCGGAGGAGGGGGACGTTCCGGGGCCTTTCACCTTCGAGCTGTTAACAGTCCGGGTCGTGATCCCCCAAGCCCCCATTAAAGACCCCCTTGGGTTTAGGACCGTAACCAGAGATCTTGAATAACATTGCGGGGAGGACCGGTGCCGCGTGGGGCCCAAGGCCCGCTCCCTTGCCCAGCTCCGGGGAGAGGTCATGGGGAGGGGTGTCCCACGGGGCTACGAGGGGTAGGGCAGGGTCAAAGGGGAGTCCGTCTCTCTCCGTGGGGGACGTAGATCACAAGATGGGTGAGGAGACCTACAACACAGCAACTGAGAGAGAGAGAGAGAAAGAGAGAGAGAGAGAGAGAGAGAGAGAGAGAGAGTGAGAGAGAGAGTGTGTGGCTCTGTGTTTTTTTTATGTGCGTTTTTGGCTAGAGGGATTCCCTGAGTTACAGCCCCGGATCATGTTAGGCCTTAACCAGTGGGCTGCGGGGTCAAAAGGTGGACATGCCCACTGTCTGGCTCCTAACGACTGGGCCAAGGAGGAAGCAGAGAGGAACACAGGCTCGTCTGTGTATGTGTCGGCTCTCACACCGACGCACACTCCCCATTCTCCACAGTCATAAGGGGCGTGAAACACCCGGCCCTAACTCATCTCCACGGCGCGGACCGTGCAGCCGTGCGGGTTCACGAGACGAGCTGCTTAGACCACACTCCCTCGCACGCAGGCACAGACGGAATCCTTCCCTCAAGACCTGTTGCAAACTAACTGGCCGTAACCCGCACAGCTTCGTCATTTTATAAAAGGGATTTTATCAAGGTCTAAGAGACACATGCCTGCTTCGAAACCCGGCGATAATGTCCATTGGAAAATTACTGCTGTTTCAGCAACACCCATGGTGTGCATGATCAACATTTTAGAACAATCAAAAAAAGGATTTATACTCTGATGGGCATGGGCAAGGATATCTCTTACACAACCACATACTTGCAAACCATTTTAAATAAAAAGTCTGTCTTTTTTTCTGATTTAATGAGTCCTGGCTCACCTTCTAAGGCCAGGTTTTCTTGCAACGCAATGGAAACATTGAAAGATCAAGCTTAGGTGGCGGTTTGCTTGGTGCACATGCAGTATAAAAAGAGCGGTAGGGTAGGTGAGGAGGTTGCTAGGTGAATCATGTGCTTATGTTAAGCTTAATATCACACCTTCACGTAGCGCAGATAAACAAATGCTGTGGATCCCTTGGGTGCGGCGCTTGACGAACCGCAGAGCCTTACTTCTCAGCCTGCATGCGGCAGTGTATTTATGTCCATGTGAGGAACCAAGACACTTTGGTGAGACACATGCATGCATGCAGATGTGCACGCGCACATACACACGCGCACGCGCACACGTACACGCACACGCGCACACACATTGTAACCAGCAACAAGGCAACCGAAAATAACTGACACCTGTTGCTCTAACCACAATATCTACAACAAGGCCAAATTAGTGTCTCCCAGGCAACAGTCAATTCAATCACCAGTGGCAGTGGTGGCCTAGAATAAGACTTCAAAACCTCAGTGAGAAAGCGATGTTGTAAATCCAGTCCGCCATGTAAATATGGATCAAATCACTTACACAATGATCTGATTATGTAAAAGATTAAAGCTAAATTATTGACTTGCAAACACATTTTCCGACAGGATGAGTTGATAATTACGAGATTTCTTTTATTAATCGCTTGAATAGGAAATAAAAAATAAAAAAACATTAAAAGATCATATTGAATCCAAGATTACACGGATCATCTTTTCTTTTACATTCCGATTGTTTTTTTTAGAACGTGACCCGCATAAAACCCACATTCACGGTTAATTGGTGCAGGACATTATTTAGAAAGGGGGCGTATTGAGGCAAAGGTTTTCAGGGTCAATCCGTGGACTCTACAGTCTTTGCAAGGTTCACTTGCGGTGATTTTGTGTCTTGTGGCTTCATCTGTCAACTGCTTTGCTGTCTGCTATGGCAGGGGCTCCTCTAGTGGCCACAATGGGAACGGCTCCACAAGGAAGATGGCTAGGCCTACCACAGATCTAACATTAGCGTAAAAATACCATCGATAGGACGCTGTCCAGACTAAGTGACAACTTGAAATCGGTAAATCACATGACTTGCCGGCAGCGTGTGAGGGTGCAGACCTCCCGTGGATCAACAACGGTGCCCTTTTGAGAGGCTTCATTTGCACATAGCCATCATGTGTATGGGGTATGTGAAGTTTGTGAACAAAAGGAGTAAACACCATTGAGTGTTAGGGCCTCCATGCCCACGGAGGGTTCACTGGTGTGTACACTGTATAAATAAGCATGTGCATATATTTGTCAGGCTATAGTGCTGTAGGGTAAATATGAGTGCCTGTCAGCTGATACATTTTCCTGTTTGCACATGTGAGTGCGTGCTCACACGTACTTCTATGTAAACAGCTAAGATTTTTTTTTGCAACATAAGTGCAATACATGTTGTAAGAGAGAAGAGGAAAGGAGAGGCTTGAAGAGAAGCCCTCTGCCGCATCACAAATACCTAATTGGTAGCACATGTGCTGAACTCTGCATCGGGGGCTGTTAATGTGAATGAATGTGTTGCCCATTGAGAGACAGAGAGAGAGAGAAGAGGGGGAACAAGTGGTTGTGTGGGTGTGTGTGTGTGTGTGTGTGAGAGAGAGAGAGAGAGAGAGAGAGAGAGAGAGAGAGAGAGAGAGAGAGAGATAGATAGATAGATAGATAGATAGATAGATAGATAGATAGATAGATAGATAGATAGATAGATAGATAGATAGATAGATAGATAGATAGATAGATAGACAGATGGAGAGAGAGATAGATAGATTGAGAGAGAGAGAGAGAGAGAAGGGAAAGAAAGAGGGCGAGAAGGAGATAGAGGTTTGGCTTGCTGGCTGGAAGGGCATGAGAACCCAGTCATGAGAACTCTGAGGGGGAGAAGTGGGGTGGGCGGGCCTCTAATAAAGAGGGCTCAATGGAAACCATATTGTCCTATAAACAATACCCTAGCGCTGGCCCATAAATATAGACCTGCTCTCTCTTCCTCCTGCCATGACCACAGTGACGAGTGGTCTCCGGCCCCTCAGAGCAGCACGGTCCTAGCGTGCACACACACATGACTGTTTTATGGCCTTCTTCACGTTATAACCTCCATGCAAATAGAAATACACCTTTCATGAAGAAATGATGCTATACAGTTATGTGCTATAATGCCACAAGCTAGTCATGTCGTCCACATTAGTAGGTGACATGAAAACCAATTCTCTTCCAGCGCCAACGATAAACAACGCCATGCTCATCACTTTGGCTCTCCAATTTTGTTTCTGTCTTTCCCCTCCTCTGCAACACGTTACATGCAGACATATAGACACACGCGCACACACACACACACACACACACACACACACACACACACACACACACACACACACAAACACATACACAGATACACGTAGACACACACACACCCATACTGCATTATGAGGGTATATTGAGGAACAAAAGGCCAAAGGACTTAGCAACTACCTCTTCACTCAGACGCCCAGATTTATTCTCTTTCATGAAAGCAGGGGGCCAGAACCAAACGTCTAGCAGGGGCCCAATCTCCTATTCCCCTATTTGGATGTCGGCCAGGAAAATAATGGGCGGCAGTTCACCCGTCCGAGAAAGAGACTACACTTTCCCTCCATTACGATGAATTATAAAGGGAGGGCAGGTGAGGAAAATAAGGGGGAGAGTGCAATGAAAGAGATGAGCGATGTGAAGGGAGGGGGCGAGGGGGTTGGGAGACAGCCTGTTCAGGATGGACATCCTAACAGCCCAGAGCCAGGGAGGGTTATATCCCCCCCCCCTCCCCCCCCATCCCCCATCCCCTCCCTCGTCTCTCCCTCCCACACCTGAACTCTGGGCCTCATCACAGCTATACCTGCCAGGGCTTAGTCTGAACCTGCGGCTCCTCAGAGGACGATGACAGGACCGTCCGTCTCTCTACTCTCTCTCTCTGCTTTCGCTCTCTTCCCCTTGCTCTCTCACCCGTTAACCTCTCAACCCCTTCTCTTTCTCACCCTTTCTCTTTCCTCCCGGTCACTCTCTATCTCTGCCCCCTCTCTCACACGCACGCACACACACACACACACACACACACACACACACACACACACACACACACACACTCTCTCACACGGAGAGTGCGTAATGGGAACCAGCTGGAGCTGCGAGGGCGTGTAGCGGCCCAGACAGGCCCATTCATAACCCTCTCCGCTGAGCTTAAATGAAGGTGAGCTCTGGCGTAGGACTGGGGGAAGACAAGAAAGGGGGAGAGGAGAGGGCCGCATGGCCGCCAATGAATTCGACACCACTACCCTGGCCAGGTGATAATCCAGGCTTTTTCCGCTGCTCCTTTTCAATTTTGACTTCCTTTATTGCGTTTCCTAGGAGTCCGACCGAGAGGGCCTAGACAGACTAAGGCCGCGTAGCACGACAGAGGGCCTAGACAGACTAAGGCCACGTAGCACGACAGAGGGCCTAGACAGACTAAGGCCACGAAGCACGACAGAGGGCCTAGACAGACTAAGGCAGCGTAGCACGACAGAGGGCCTAGACAGACTAAGGCCAAGTAGCACGACAGAGGAGTGCAACCAAAACAGCAGAGCCGCAAAGCAGAGCAATAAACTCTGAGCCCCGGAGCTGGGTCAGTACCTTCCACAGACCCTGAACAGACCCGGTGCCGTTCATTATGCTGGGCTGAAACCGCACACCGCGGACCGCCTTGACCAGCTCAGGCTTACGTTCGGGGCTCCACTGGCCCTGCACGAGGACGTATACGTTTATAGCGTCTATCAGAGTATCCAGTGTCCCCCGCGCCATGGCATTTGATCTTAATCCGAAAAACATGTCCCTGTAAAAGGCTATATTGTGCGCAGGCCAGTCAAGGCAAAGTAGGTGGGTGGGGTGGAGGGGTGGGGGGGCATCGCGGGTGTCGGCTGCTGTCAGGTGATCGCATCCAGATCCCCGCTTTGCAAGGTCAGCGGGGCCCGGGCCTGGTGTGCGGAGCCAGCTGATCCAGAGTGTCGCCTCCAACTCCCAACCCCCCCCCCCCCCGGGGCCTCGGTATGGTGTTCTCCGGCGGACATCTTGGCCCCAGGGATTTTCCGTTTGGAGTTTGGTTGAGGAGTACAGAGGATTGCAGAAACTGGGCTTTTTTATATGACCAGACGTCACAGAGTTAATGGATCCCAAATGTTATGTTTTAAGTTTTTTTTTTTTTTCGTCAACGGGACGGGCAAGGCGTAGTGGTGCAGTCTGGGAAAAGCAGTGTCCTTCATCTTGCTTTTCCCTCAGAGGGGACGCTGGACTGGATCGCTGGACCTGTAGGAGACAGCGATCTACACTCTGGGGTCAGATCAATGGCAACGGAGTGTACGCTGGGACTTCAGACACATGGGCACACACATGGCCACAGACACACACGCACATGCACACACACACTTGCACTGGATAGACAAACAGAAATTGAGGGTTTGTCACAACCCTCCCACGTTCTGCGCTGCAAGCAGCCGCACATTCGTCGCCTTTGATATTTCCCACATTGTAACCATGTGGTTTTCCAAGCTAGCCTCAGGAATGTCTTTACCAAACAAATAGCATGACTGGATCAACACGTGGGACCTCCAGAGCCATCCAGGAAACGCAGCCATTGATGTCTTGACTAAACGTCACCTCAAATACCATAATCTCTCTCTCTCTCTCTCTGAATCTGGACGATTAACAAATCAGATAATTCGGCCAGATGCCAATGGCGAACAGTGACACCAAACCACTGCATATTGCATCTCGCCACTGAAGTCAGGTTCAGTGTGTGCCTTGGGAAAAAGGTGAGCTGCAGTTGAGCTGAAGATGAGTTCTAGGCTTTGGAGGTTTCTGGTCAAGGCAAACCACCCAGTCTGGCAACGGGCCAAAGCATGCTGGTGCGGCTGGGTGTGCGCTGGGCACATTTCCTGAACGAAAGGGCTCTTCATCCAGTCACCACTCACTCTCCATCCGGGGTCCAAAAATAACCCCTGTCACGGCGGGATGAGCGCAGTGCCGGGGGCACTAATGAAAGCCTACTTTCTTCCTGAGGGGATGGCATAGCATTAGCTGCGGCACAGCTAGCTTCGGTCATGGACTCTCCAACTCTTGTTTTGATGTGGGTGCTGCACCAAGCAAACCTTCATTCAAATAGAAATGTTTACTTGGTCCCTGTAGTGAATTGATGAAAACGAACAACACCGTACCACAACAGCCCTCATGAGTACTGTGTGTGTACAATGTGTTCGAGCAGAATATCATTTTAAATACATGTTTTATACATTTTATGGATTTGTGGAAGAAAAAAACAACCTGCCATGCTCAGTACTTTGTCTGAGACAGACACACCCTCATGTTTGTTTTCATGGCAGATAGCAGATTAGTCTGACCTGCTCTCGCCGTTTGCCAGCACTGTGACTCAGTTTCATGTGAAATCCTAATGAGAGCCAATCAGCAGTCTCATCATCACTCTGTCTGTGTTCTTCAGAGCAGCCCCTATTGGACGGATTTTATCACAGACGTTTGGAGAGGCCGAGGGGCTGGGAGTGGGAATATTTTGGGTATGAAAGTAGATAAATAGGGGGTGGGGTGGAGGGATTTGAGGGGGTGGGGGTGTGGGGGGGTCGGTGGATAGTTCTTTGAAAAAATCAGATTATTTCCATGGGGCCCATGTCTCTGAAATCGGCAGGCTGCAGTGTTTGTGCAGGTTGGTCTCTGTTGTTTCAGGGAGCCCAGGCTCTCATGAGAGGGCGACTCTAGCAGGGTCATTACCAAGCCATTTGGGTGGCTGGACCAGCGATTTTCAGAGAGCTCCCAAAACCACAGAGCGAAAAAAGATAGCAGCGAGGTGGAGACGCCAAACCGATGGAGAAATACCCCAGAGAGATCCCTTATGAGGGAAGAGGTGGGTTGGGGGGGGGGGAAACTGCTCTGAATGAGAGCGGCTCAATAATGAAATAAATCTGCCCACAGCTTTCTGTTTAATGAACGTGGAGTAGATTTATTTTCTGTGTGGCTCGGCAGTTTTGTCCGGGCCGCTGAACAGTGCCAGGTCTGTTCCGTGCCCCTCTCAGAGGCCAGGTGTGGGACAGACAGAGTGAAACAGTTAAAAGTCAACCTAGCGCTGTCTCTAAATGACAAGGCTTTTTTTCTGGGGGGTGGGCATGCTGGTTTAACCAGGGAGCAGCGGTGCGGTGCCTTACACCGTCTGGTTTCTGTCTGTTCACGGCGCAGAGAAGAACATCCAACTGCATTGTCAAACTGTCCTAACGATGTTTCAGCAAAGTGGCCTTCGTGACAGATACAGAGAGTAAAATACGTGTGGTTTTCAAATTTGAGAATGTTTTTAAGTCGCTTTTTAAGTCATCTGAAACAAAATCAAATGATGAGTTGGGATCCTTTGGCGGCCTTTCTAAAGAAAACTAAATGCGAACACTTTAATCAATGTGGTAGAACTCTGTTGTGCGTAGATCCTAGATAAAAAAAACTAAAAACTATTTTTTGTGCAGTAAAGAACTACAAACAAAAACAGCGAGGGAGGAGATATCATAAACAGATCTACGAGACTGTCGAGGAATGTAAATATGAAAAATGCCAATCTCTAGCACATGAACCTTTCTCGTGCATAAACCCTGCCTCCCTTTGGACCAAAGTAACCTCTGTTTATAAAGCCAAACGAGAGCGGTCACATTATGGGCCCGTGGGGGACGCCAGTAAGAACGAATAGTTCTCTGAGTATTTTAATGACCTGCCTCCCTCTCCCTACCCACTTTGGTGAGGGGACAGCACAGCATCCATCTTGGTTGGCTCTTCAGCACTCTTGGTGTCCTGCCCCCGTGGGGAGTAAGGGACAGAGGAGGCCGGCACTCCATGGAGACCCGGTCAAACCAATACAGACCAGCATTCCAGCACTTTAGAGTTGCTGAAGATCCCCTCGCATTTCAAAAGGCATAGCCCATGTTGGGAGAAAGTTAAGGTGAGTTCGGAACTAGAAATCACCGAATGGATTGAAATGAAACGGCGTCATTCCTGCGATTCGGCTACTTTTAATCACGGCCCTAATGTCACATCGGTAAACACGCTATGGACATGCTTTCAGGAAACATTTGGAAGACGCCGTGTTCTCTGTTTTAATAGACGCTCCAGTGAAATCGGAACGTCTTGCGAATCCAACCTCACCAGCGCTCACCCTTTACAAGGCGCAGAGCCGGAGGACAAGGGCAGCGAACACAGAGCCCTGCGAGTGACCCTGTTTTATATGGCCTGTCGTAGAGTGGATCACCTTTCACTGTCCGTGTCTACGGTGTGATGTAAACCCTACAGGTGGCTCCACATAAAGCCTAAGAGACTCGCCTCTCATGTGCAGCGAGCAGGCCTACTGGCCAGGAACTGGGGCCTCAAGAGGCCCGCACTGCAGTGGCTATGATTTCAGGGGGAAAACGCTGTGTAAAAAAAAACCCGACAAGATGGATGGGGTCTTTCAAAGCCCCAACCCCCTATTTCAGCAAAACATTTCAATTTCACAATGTTGAGATGCCTCAAGCTACGGACATGTTTTACTGCTCAAATTAAGCTGTGTTCTACACTGACAAATTGGCTTCCCCGACGCTGCAATGATATGTGGGAGCAACCCAAATATGGCTGGCACGGGCTCAAAAATGCTGTCAGATGGAGCAAACAGCGGTTTGGCTTGTCTCGGCAAGGACAACATGGAGCTGAAGGACTCCGGCTCGTCGGGGCCGATTGGCTTGAGTGATCGAGCCCGAGCTTGTGGCTCTGGTGTGGAGCACGCATCTCTGGCTTGAGGTCCACACCGACTCCGTATCCCCAGCAAGCTTTTTCTGTGCGGCTCGCTGCTGCCCTCTGCCAGTGTGTTGCGCTCACTGCAGCGTTTCCACGACGGGAAACCAATGGAATCCAACTGCCTTTTGACTACAAAGCGCTAATATAGTGTGCTGCCCTAGACTATTCCTTCCCGCTGCAACGTTGTTGTAGATGGCCGTGCACACGTCAGTTTAAATCAAGCCTCAACTTCAGACAAGGACTAACAGTTAGGGAACTGTTTCTTGTAATACCCACGTATGACAAATTGTGGCAGTTAACCTCTATCTGACTGTCTGTAAGACTGTTCCAGCTCAAGCCCAATAGCAGATGGAGACATTTTTTCTCTGTCCCAATGTGTCTTTCATTAGGGCTTAAACTCACATGAGGCCCAAATATGTGTCACTCTGCTCCAACAGTAACAGACTCGGTTGCAGGTCCCAAGGCCAGCCACTAGCCTACAGTGGCATGTTGCACTGATGACAAAAAAAACACGCAACTCAAAACTTTTAACCAAAAGGAAACTACCAGAATCCATCATACATCTTAATATACATTGCCAAAAATAAAATCACGAACGTTGACATACAGACGTTCTAGTCATTTAAAGAGCTTATGTGTCTTTCTTTCTGTCTGTTTGTCCTGTTGGGTTTGTACAACTTTCCCAGTTTCTTTCCACTATCTGTAATTTTATAAAAAGAGCTGTCCGTTCTGCTGTCCTGTCCCAGAACCGACAGGGATGAGTCAGCGCGCGGCTCTCTGTGATCCCTGGTGGTAGATCACGGGCAGGGCTACACCTTGTCTGATGCTGTGTAGGCCCAGCCAGACAGAACAGACTGAAGAGAGGGCTGGCTGCCGGAGGGCTGGGTGTAGTGTGACTCAGAAAGAGTCGGCAGACAGTCTGTATGTATTAGATCTATTTTAGACCCATTTTGGTGTGTATCGATGTGTGTGTGTGTGTGTGTGTGTGTGTGTGTGTGTGTGTGTGTGTGTGTGTGTGTGTGCGTGTGCATGTACGTGTGTCTGTATGTTGGATAATTTACAACAGGATCATATTACGAAAATGAGTGGGGGAATATGTATTTTTTACATTCAGGCTCCAAAACGTTCAAATGTGTGCTTGCTTGTGTCCATGGAAACATCTTTTTAATGTTTGTCTTTGCATCCTTCTTGTTTATAGCCTGAGGGAGGAGAAAATGAAGTTAGACAAATGGACCGGCTCTGTTTAAGGAATGCTATTCAGCAAAACGGAGACAGAGTGCTTCCAAATCAACCCCCGCACAGCCAGGGGGATTTATAACAGGGACATACATAGTAATGTCGACTCAAGAATCCAATAACACAACATTTTGGGAATCAATGTGTCCTTCATAAAGATAGTGTCTACCAGCATAGTCCACTGTAGTAGCAGTGAATGCTAGTGTTAACGGTGGCCTTTTGAAATAGATTCTGGTTTATTCATCTGGCTGACACCCTTTTTTCCGGCACGACAGTACACGCGTCGAAAGAGAGGTGCACTGTGATTACTACCAGACCTATTTTTGTTTCGGAGGAAGCCAAGTAGTGGAACCAGGCCATTTTCTGTTCATTCAAACGGATAAAGTTTGTTGGTTTAAACAAAAGAAATTAGAACAACAAAGAGGTCAGAAGAGAGAGAGAGAGAGAGAGAGAGAGAGAGAGAGAGAGAGAGAGAGAGAGAGACAAGGACTGCTTCCAAGGTAGGAGCCGGCCTCTTGCCAGATGTGATCTCGGCAGCTGGGGGACAGATACAGTGAAATTGAATATAGTTCTATAAATACTACCTCCAGCTGCCTCTAATCTATACACAGCCATTATTCCTAAATAACAACCAAACTACAGATTAGCCCCTGCTTATCGAGCTCTGGCCAATTAATAACCCTTTCTGTGGGGAAGCCAATCAGTGAAGCCAGGGGTGAAGGGGGCGGAGGGTTCGACCATAACGTATGGGTGTTCTTAGTGGCTGGGACAGGGAATGGATGAGGAGGTATTTCGCCTGGCAACTCAAGGGCCCCTCTGGGATGCTGCTTGTGTTTTTGCTACAGTCTGTCTTGTTGCCTGGGTTTCAGGAGAGTTTGAAGACGACTTATATGTTGAGGTCACGGATAGGGTAGCTGACAGGATCTTTCACTAGTGGTGCCTTGGAGCTCCACACCCTGCTCTCGACTTTCCCAGAGGGCAAGGTGGTGGGGCGGACTGCCCGATTGGCAGGGAGTCCCTTACGGGATTGTGTTCAATTCACCACATCTGGAATGTCCTTTATTACTGCTCTCACTTTGTAATGTTCTCTGCTTGTCAACGTTTTTACACAGAAAAAATGCATTCAGAACAAGCATATGAAAGTCTGGCCTGCATGGACGTATGTGTTAATGCAAGTCCACATGCATGGTGAGTAATTCAAATGTGTATACGTTCACACTCACATTCATCCATTTGATTTGGAGAGGTTTTCTGTCAATGCGATTTTAAGGCAATTGAAAAGTTATCTGTTACGGTTAGAAAATACGCCCATGCTGACCCCCCCCAACCGCCCCCCCCCCCCCACACACACACACACACACCAAAAAAAAATGGGTTCTTTTCAAGCCCCATACTGTTTTTTTTTTAAAGAATTCACGGCACACAAAGCTTGCTAAGGTGACAGAACTACACTGTGTTCAAGTTAACCTCTGTGTAAGTGTGCGCCAATATGGTGTGGTTTTATACACGATCCTTAAAAAAACCTGCTCGGTGCTATTTGATTGATGTTAACACGGACTGTTGCAAACCCCAACGGTTGTCTCCAGACGTCTGCCCCCTCTCTCCCGTTCCCCAGCTGTTTCCTCCCTCCCAAACTGCTGAAACAGTGGTGTGTGCAGGCGCTGGGCTCAGCCAAAACAAACCGAGCCCACACCTGCTCCAGAAGCAGCCCGCTACTGGTCACCTTGCAGCACTTCCTGTTTGCGTGGTGTCATTTCCTGTTGGAGAGAGGGGGCATGCTCTGTGGCTTGAGAACAGAGAAGACGGGGGCGGCTGGGGGACAAAGCCACAGTTTCCTCCCTTTGACCGCTCTGACTCCTTTCCCCAATCCTTCCCTATTACCTCTCCATCTCCCCTCCTTTCACTGCTGCAGTGCAGGCCTAACCACTGTCTGGGGTTACCCTCAGCCCAAAGCATGTGCGCGCCAGGGACACACCGAGAAAACCGCACATGTCCCATGTTGTGTGTGTGTGTGTGTGTGTGTGTGTGTCTGTGTGTGGATGTGTGTATGTGTGTGTGTGTGTGTGTGTGTGTGTGTGTGTGTCTGTGTCTCTGTATGTCTGTGTGTGTGTGTGTGTGTGCGAGCAATGGTACTTATGGGGGTGCAACGGAGCAGTGCAAAAACGAGAGCTCATGAATCATACGGTAACTGTGAAGTACCAAACTGTAAACTGTAAACAAGAAGATGGATAAAGATGGATAAAGAATTAAAAAAAAAGCTAACTGAAGCCAGATGAATTAACTTTTGGTGTTTTGGGACGATGACATGAAGTGTTGGCGAATGTGCCCCCCCCCCCCCCCCCCCATGAATAACGAATCTGAAAGCAGCTGCAAATGGACTGTTTATCGCTCGAGTCGGACTAAAACAACTGTTTAGAAAGAACTCCCAAGCACAAACCAACCAGGGAGGGGGGAAACCGTTTTTAAAAATGGTGGCGCCAAACGCTGGCATGCACTTCAAAGTAGTCCCAAATGGAATACGTTACTACACAGCTTGGGCCTGTTGTGCGTTCGCCACAATCAAGGCTTGGGGAGGTTAGAAAAGATTGTTTGTGACAATTAGGCTGATGCCAGATAACGTTGTAGTCGGTTCTCTGCAATCAGGCCGGCCCCATCGCCCCACTGTGTTTATCGGTAAGTGCAATTTGGAAAGAACTTGGCGGCCATTAGGCGAAGGGAGTGGTCGGAGAGAGCACACCCAGTCCTAAACAAGAGGGCAGTGTTTGAGTTGTGCTGGCACGCTGACCCACAGAGAGAGAGAGAGAGAGAGAGAGATAGTGTGCGTGTGTGTGTGTGTGTGAGAGAGAGAGAGAGAGAAAGAGAGAGAGAGAGAGAGAGAGAGAGAGAGAGAGAGAGAGAGAGAGAGAGAGAGAGAGAGAGAGAGAGAGAGAGAGAGAGAGAGAGAGAAAGAGAGATATACAGCTAGGTCTTTACTGTAATTGAAAGATTTTCAAAGATCCTATCATGTCAAGTGTGTGCTTTATACATTTTAAAGTAGCATAGACAGTCGGACAATGGTTTACAAATAAGACTGCTCCCAAAGAAAATATTTCCCTCAGACCATTGCTTGTGTAGTCCTGCATTAAGAGCTTTTGTTTTGTTACAGTCACTACGGATTTGTCGTTATGATGGCAAAAGTCCAAACTTTTATCCCAAACTACACCACCCGGGGATAACAGAAGAGGCCACGGCAGGCCAAGCAGGATCCTCAGATGTTCTCTGTCTGAATGGACCTCCCTGGAGGATCCTTTGTTCTGATTAGGATAGTGAGGACTCATGAATGCGGGAATGGGTTTCATGAGAGATATTTTGAGCTCTGTCATCTTGCTCACAAATGTCAGCACGGCAAGAGAGGAAGACAAGAGAGAGGAGCCAGACAGAAAGACATCTGGAAACGTCATTGAGCTGTCATGGACACATGCATTATTAACATCCTTCCAGCCGCATATTGAATCAAATGAAACGTCATTTTAAAGAGATTAAAACTCAAACATTTGCCCTGAGGATACACACTGGAGGCATTCTCTACTACAAATTGTTCTTTTTGAGTGACACCGGTGACAACAGCACACACAATGAAGGTTGAACATTTTGAGGAGCTTGACTGCCATCTAGTGGCATGTTGTTGGAACTTCACCCAAGCCGAGCCGGGGGAATGTTAATTGGGATTTCTCAGGGTTTGCACTCTGCAGTTGCAGCGGTGTTGTGGTACATTAACCGCTGATGGGGGCGTTAAACGGGCTGGATTTAGGCGCTACGAGCGCATCCTGTTAACTCGACAGTGTTTTCAGACATCTGTGAGTATATCCTTCGCTTTCTCACTCCGACTGCCTCAGTAACACACAGGGATAGATTCTTGCACGCGTCTACCAAAAACGCACGCACATAACACCCCAAATACAGAGACAAATACAGTCAAAGACTGAGAGAAGGAGGGAGAGAAAGACAGAGAGAGGGAATAAGAGAAGGAGAGAGAAAGTGAACGTGAGAGGGAGAGAGAGAGAGAGAGAGAGAGAGAGAGAGAGAGAGAGAGAGAGAGAGAGAGAGAGAGAGAGAGAGAGAGAGAGAGAGAGAGAAGAGCCCGTGAGACAGATATTCTGGCGAGCACCTCTCCTCTTTAATTCGTTCCAAGTGTTCCAGATGTAACGGTAGAAAACCTCCCGTTGGCTTCCTGACATGAGCATTACTCTATTAAATATTTATTATTATATTAATAATAGAGACTATTTTAAATAATCTCCCCATTTGCAACTGACGTATGGCCTTGATTTGAGACCCGTCTTTTTTTTTCTCTGCGGACATATCCCAATATCAGTCCAAAGTAGGGGATCTACTGTGTGCTTGCATGTGTGCTTTGGATCAGATTGAAGTTCACCTGTGTAGGGGCATTCATAGTTGAATACTTGCCCCAAACCCCCAAATCCAGTCAATGGATTTTAGGAACAACGTGTGTGCTGTGAGCCTGGACGTGGTTACTTTAACAGAAGGTTAACATCAGTTCCTTTGAAACTCACAATTCCATGAGTTCACCAAACCCACGGATTCCATCAAATGTCCCTAGGAATGACCGATTTTCCTTTCAGGAGACTCAACGTGGGCCCTTTCAAAATCTTCCTAAGAGTGGAATGGAAGTTTAATCACCCCTTTTCTATTGCAAATGCCCCCAAACTTGAATTTCACGACACACTTACTCATACGGTCTGTTGAAAGTTGGAATGCCTAAAAGCGCGTTCCCCATGAATCTCATTTGAAGATGTCAGGGAGCTGAGTGACTTCCCTTCGGAATGTTGAGAGGGCTGAAAAATTCATGAAGCATGGCACACTTAAAACTCCAACCTGAAGGCAGACCCTGTGCCTCGTGCCGGAGCCTAAGCCCAGGGGCTCTGGTGAGGGGCTGTGCGAGATCTCTCTGCTGCCGATTCAAGTGGTGCCAAGCTCCTTTGGCATGGGCCTTCCCGTCCCCACACTCCTGGATAGATTCCCTCCCTACTTTGCTCCCGGGCTTCGCCAAGGTCACACACGTGCACAGAAAGGTCAAAGAAAATGCCGAAGCACGCGAAGACAAATAGGCGCGTGCAGACACACGCACATGCGCACACACACACACACACACACACACACACACACACACACACACACACACACACACACACACACACAGACACACGCGCACACACACACACACGCACACACACACACACTCACACACACACACACACACACACACACACACACACACACACACTTAAGGGGGCACACACATCAAAACTATTCGCAAACCAAGAGACTGACAGTGAACTCTAAATCACCACCTTCACCAACCAATTCCATTTTCTGTCAAGATGTGCCTAATCATGAGCCTCTCGCTATGACCAAAACACACTCAAAAACATCAACCTTGAAACGTGAAATAAGGCTAATTGTGTTCGCTCGCACCAGAGAGGTGATCCGTCTCGCTGACAAACAACAACAGCGACTCGTTTTGTGTCTTTAATGAGGTGGCTGCCAGAGAGCACACACAGATCGCTGGGCCAGCGTGTTCGGTTTGAAAACACGGAGGGCCTGGTCCCGGCTGTTTGGCTAGGGCTACAGCTGGCAGAGGACCATCCATCAGCCTGGGAGAAAAGGCGTGCGAGCGGCCACCTCAGACCCCCGTTGGAGCCCAGTTAGACCCCGCGACCCCCTGGGCCAAAGGCCAGGACCACCAGGCTGCGGCCCTGGCCGTCTTTGGCCCCTCCATGTCTGGCCTCTCCGGCCTCCAGCCGTTTGATTTCGCGCTTCTCCCGTCCCGTCCGTGCGCCCAGGCTGCCAGTTCCTGATAAGCCATCCTGGCAGGGAGTCGGAACGCCGGCCTTTGGCTGGCCGAGCAGGAATCCGGGCAGCCAGACTCCAATGCACGCCGTTTCCCTGGAAACACTGGGACAAGAGGAACGCAATTGTGATCAGAAAAGAAACGTAAAGGCAAGGAGAACTTCTTTGTCGATTAAAGCCAAATGCTAAGCAAATATGAAACAAAAAGACATCATTGTTCTGGATCCTCAAAAACTTGAGGTCCACTCAGAAAGACAGCAGCTTTGAAAGTAGTTCGCCAAAACAGCAGGTTTTAAGATCAATATTTACTCTAATAGCCTATTTCCCGGAGTTAACCCCATGAAAAATGCTGTGTGTGTGTGTGTGTGTGTGTGTGTGTGTGCGTGCGTGTGGCGATAGTATGTGTCCGTTACAGTGCACAGCAGCTGCCAAGCCTGTCAGGGTGTAGTGTGGTTACACATACTGACAGCTCTGCCACCTCCTGCGTTCCGTTGACACCTTGATTTACCGTCTGACACAGACACATACACCGCAAACACACACACGCATGCACGCACGCACGCACGCACACACACACACACACACACACACACACACACACACACACACAATTGAAGAACAAACAAAACAAAAGAACATAAATCCAGTTCAATTCAAACTACTCAACATTTGGTCCTTCAAAAGCTCCCAAACACCTTGATGTTGCCGATTTCCATATCGTTGCAAAAGTCCTTGTAACCTGTGCGTGCAGCTTTAAAAATGGAAATAAAAATGGCTCCGCTAGCTTGTGTTTGTTGTTGTGTTCAGAGCTCTGTCATGGCCTATCAGTTCCAATGTTATAGGCAGGCGTGGCATGGACACTCTATCCTTTATATGGCCTTTTTGTTCACACCACCTTGCTCCTCTTTGGATATCTTGAAGGATCAGGTAATCTTGCTGTTGGATGTAGCTGTTTTTTTTTATCAGTACCTTAATCCTGATCAGTACATGCAATTACATCTGTCGTGAAGGTTGGTCACTAACAAATATTTGAATAATCAGACAAGACATGATAAGTCTAAACCTGGTCAACAGTGTGACAATTGTTGCATCGATCATATTGTAAATTATATGTACAAAAATTATCATCATTCATATGTATTTATTTATTTTGAACAATATGGCACCTCATTATGTACCTTTAACGATATGGAAGCAGTGAGAACATGTAACCATGCAAATAAGTTTGATAATTTAGTTTGAATACACGGAGGCTTGTATAGTTTATAGAATAACATATAATTTTCCTCTTGTATATGATAGAGAGTTTGTAGAATCAAAAATAGAAAGAAAAGACATTTACAAAGCAAAATGTCACTAACCTGACAACCTCATCAGAGTACAGGATGACATGTGCGGAAAGCCAGTCACCATTAGGGGGCAGCAACGAGGCTGGCATATCTGGCATGTGCCACACGCCACCAAGAGAGCCAGGCCTTTCTGCTCTTCTATCGCACCATGAACACACACACACACACAAACCTCCATTTATTTATCTTTGCATTTGACTATAAATCTTCCTTACTCGTCATCTTTAACAATGAGGTCTACCTTATTATTGTATATTGCATCGTTACCTGCGAGCGGTTTCACCAACTGAAATCCAATTAACTGTTATGGTTTGGCTCAGAGCCAGCCCTTGTCCACTACCAAGGCCCACTCTTCTTTCCCCTACTACCCCAGACGAGGCCTCTCTCCCTGGGTTAGATTAGGCTCTCTCTCTCCTAACCCCCTGCCACAACACCCCAGTATGAGGTAATGTCTGTGTTTATAATCTGCCGTCTGCGGGGACCAGATCTCGTGCCCTGCCTTCTTCTTCCCCACTCCTGATTCAAGCCAGAGTGCGGCCGCAAGCAGTAGACAGAGACTGGCCGCGATCTCCCCACATTGAAAGGCTGAAAATGAAGGATTCGGCCCGCCCCTCCCATGGTATCTAGATCGTACAGGACGGGAAGGTAAACACTTATTTAGAGCCATCACGTGCTGCCACATGAAAAGCAGCAGCACACACACACACACACACACACACACACACACACACACACACACACACACACACACACACACACACACACACACACACACACACACACACACACACACACACTGTGTACTCAGAGTGGTTTGAGCACCAACCACAGGCACCAGGCTGGTCAGCTCTGGGGGAACTGAAGCCACCAATTTGTACTTTGCGGGAGGGAAACCACAACAGGCAAACAACCTAATCCAATACAAGGTTCACGAGAGGTTTGGCAGAGCAGGGCAAAGACTACGCCACCATCATTGAGAGTAAGCATGCACTGGACCCCAGATATATACAGGCCGTCGTTTACCACAACGCGTACTGTGAGACTGTTATAAAATATGGTACACCGAATGAAAAAAAGACTGCAAAATGATTCAGTTTTCTGTCTGAGTCTCATCTCAATTACAATGTACATACGAATAAGAGTAAAATACAATTTCAGATTTGAAATGAAATTAGCTCATTTAGTTATCGTGTGAAAACATTGGAGTTTTCTTCGCATACCGTACATTTTCTGTTGTGTAGTTTCCCAGAGCTAAGTAGCCAGGAGATTGCCTATGCTCTTCAACCCCGCCCTGCCTGAGAGAAAAGAAGCCAAGCTTAATCCCTGAACCACAAACTGAATTCTCCACACCTATCAAAACTCATTTAGGATCACAGGCTAGAGGTCCTGCTATTTACTCTCAGCTGGAGCCTTTGTTTTTCTATCGGTATCTTTTCCAGAGGACGGAGAAGGGGAAAAAAAGGATAAATGAAAGCCATACACACAAGGATAACCTCCCCTTCCGTTTTTACAAAAGGGAAATGATTATATTTTAAGTTATGGGAGCACTTCCTGAAGAACGTGAAATGCACTGGATTTTTATTTTTATTTTTTTATGCCTGTGTCTTGATCTAAGAAAACAGAGCAAAGTCTGTCACACAGACAAATATATACCCCTCCACCCACCCTACTCACTCGCTACCTCAGACACTTGATGTGCATTTCAATTTATGTCAAAGAGAGGAATAAAGAAAGGCAGAAGAAGAAAAAAAAAATCAAAAGGTCCTTCTGGCCAGAGAAGTGAAGGGAGGAAATTGCATTGATTTAAGTTCGGCTTCTTTTGGCATCTGTCCGCCCTCGCCGTTTTTCTCTCCCTAAGTATGAGCGTTTGTTCCAGGACGTTTAGTTTAGACACAGTGGTGTAAGGTGTTCCTCCTCGTCTTATCTCATATCCCCTGAAAAGGGCTGAGCGGATGTGACAGCAGATGCCTGCTTTGAAACGGCAGCCATTTTCCCCAGCCTTTGACAGACGCCACGTGCAGGGACCAGAACCCACTCAGCGGCGCGCGGAAAATAGCGACTTTCTTCCTTCATCCATCGAAGCCCGTGCCGTTTCACAGAGCACGTCGCACGCACGGCAAACTGTGTGCATCGATTGGGATGTCGTTTCGTGGTTTCCACATCTCCACACTCCTCGTGTCCTAAAAGGCCTGCTTGGCGCCGCATCGCAGCAAACTAACTCCACACTACAAGCTCTGGTGGGTTTGAGATAGCAGTACTCTATCCCAATGCTATTACCGTTTTTCTTCTCATTATTTTCTTTTTGACATCGTGAAATGTGTTCATTTTGCTTGAACGCCTTGGTGGGAGCTGCCGGACACTGGAGGTCCCGCGTGGCGGCGCGGCGTCTGACTTCACGCGTGGACGATTGATAGCCCCCACTCCCTGCCGAGGTCACAGCCCGTCGGGGGCCCCGCTTCCCGAGCGCCCTGCGGGGCCCACGGCTCATTTCCCGCCGGCGTAAATCCTGCCTTTTTGCGGTGCCCACCGCAAACCAGGGGGACACCCCACGGTGCATGTTCCCCTGAGTCCGCCCAATCCTTTATCGAAGGCAACCCCCGCGTGGCGGAGTCGGCTATTCGCGGAGCCTGTTTATTCTTCTGGGTCTGCACACGGGGCAGCATTCACGTGATGAATGGAGCGTTCAGACTGTGCTCGGATATTGTCTGCCTGGCTTTGAGCTTGGCTTGGTGAATCTCTGGTAATAAAACTACAGCTAAAATACACACAACTTGCGTGACAAAATGGCATTAATATAAATGAGCATCCATTCACTTAAACCTGGGCTCCGGTTGAGTCCGACTGTGCTTAAAACCGCCCCGCCTTCTCCTTTATACTTCCATCTTTCTTCCTGGGTGAAACCTTAGCCTGCTGTTACAAGCTGATGGACTCCACTTGACATCTCCCAACACATTGGAACGCTTAGAGGGTTCACAACCCCGGCGACCTTTTGACACGGGCTCCGCCGACACGTACAGGCAACCAACCGGAGACGCTCCCAGGGGAAGCCAGGCTGGAGGTGGTGGGGGGTGGGAGGGGTCTGAAAGGCCGCGGAGAAGGGCCCCCTCTACCCTGGGTATTGGCCATTCCACTGCCCCTTGTTGACACACATGTATGCACACGCACTCTCTCTCTCTCTCTCTCTCTCTGTGTCTGTCAAACACACGCAAACACGCAAGTGCACGCACACTTAACACAAGCGCCCTCGTGCAAACACACACTCAAAACATGCACACACACACACAAGCATAAGCCCACACTAAACACAGACACACGCATACCCACACGTAGACGCACACACCCCCCGCACACAGTCAGTCACTGACAGCTTGGCTCGGCTTTGCCACGGCCCCGAAGGTCCTGATTTCTTTGGAGGGAGGGGGGATTCGGAGGGCCCTGTCACTCTTTCATGGTGCCAGACGCATTCCCACTGGTCTGCGCTGGCATGATAGAAATGGCTTTGTAGCGACGAAAGGGGGGGAAAAAACCCCGCTGCTGTCTGGCTGTCAGAACTTGAAATGCAATGGAAATGCCCCCTGCACCCCAGGCCCAGGCCCAGGCTGAGGCACGTCTCCTCAGTCCCGCTTCCCTCTGCGCTCGTCTCCTTCTCTCTGTTGCTCTCCTTCTTCTGCCGCTACCTCCGACGCTCCGGCCTTTCCTCTTTCTACTCTCCCGTTTCCCCAACCTCTTCCACGGAATTCCGTGCCTTCTCGTTCGGCGCACCTGGCTCTCCGGTTTCTATTCGGACCCTCTTTTGCTCGTTTTCCTGCTCCGTCACTCGTCCTCCTTCTATGGGGTTCCACGCGCGGGCGGGTTCTGGCTTTTCGTACCGCAGGTTCTAATAGTTAGCCTGCGAAATCATCCGGGACCCCCCTCCACCACCCCCTTCCCCCATCCCTCCATTTCTCCCACTATCCCAGGCCTCCTCTAGCAGATACTTAGTATGCGTAGCTGCAGACCCCCCTCGGCTGGGGGGAGGCCCACATGCCTGGCTCCCTACCTCCCTGGGCAGTGAAGGTGGGGTGAGGTGCGGTGTAGGTGGTGGGGTCCCCCACACTTCCACCACACTGAAATGATTAGGCCACAGGATACTGAACCTGACTTTGCTGACACCCGGGCCCCAACACCACCACATCCTGGCCACAAACCCCTCGCACAAGCGTACGCACGCACATGCTCACTCACACACAAATATGCACACACACACACACACACACACACAGATTCTCTGTGGCAATTAGCGGCTGATTTACATCTCGTGATAAGGGGGACCGGAATTGTTTTAGGGTGTGGGTTCGGGGGACAAACACTTCTGTGAGATTATTACCAGTCGGAACCTGAAACGAGGAATCACCCTCCGCCTTGTCATTCATGGTTTACCCGGATCCTGGTTCTATGTCGGACACCATCAGCCACAAACCATCGAAAGCTGCCAAATTCCAACAGCCCGAGTCTGAGGATTAGGGCGAGGATTGCAGCGGCCTTTCTATTTTAGCTTCACGACGGAACAGAGGAAAGCAGGGGTGTTGTGTTTTGTTTCTGCGACCGACACCTCCAACAACTCTTGCTCAAACCCTGGTCGTGTATTCTCGATCACATCGGATGGGAGCGCCGTTGCTGTCAGGCAACATTTAGATTCAAGGGTAGAGGGATCCAGAGAACGTGTGGGAGGTTTTCTGCATACTTTTGACTCCCCAGACGTGAGAGGTAGACCACTACTGCCCTCTTGTGCCCCTGGGTAGGAAAGAGAGGTCATCCACTCAGTCCCTGGAGAGGCAGTAGCTTTAGTACGACAAAATGACAGCCACACATTTTGCTTGCTTTAATAATCATTATATTCCTCCATATATATAGTTTATTTAATTACGCTTTAAGGGCTTGATACATGGTTGTTTTAACATGAATACTGAAAATAAGTAACAAATGGTTCTAAACTACTGCAGAAAGTGTAGTTCTAAAAAGCATGGGTTTCCACATGGAAACTATAGTAGCCACCTAGCTAATGTATCATCAAAAACTGTTTTCAGTCTATTACAGTCTATTTCCCCTTCTTATCTGTTCTAAATAGAAAGATAGCTTTGCCCATGTCAGTCCTCATTATACAGTCCTCATCAAGACTAAACAAATATGTTTTAATATTGTTTTCATGGAATACTTGAAACAAATGCAAATACATGTGAATAGGGTCAACGCCAACACACTTAAATTCTCCTGCTTCATTTTGTATTTCTGTCACTGTCTGTGAGGAACACCTTGTCTATCTCCTCTTCGTTTCCCCTCTCCTCTCCAGCATGGCTCGTTTCATTTCGCTAATGCTGAGGTGAAGCCAGCTCAACTCAAAGAAGCGCACCTCGGCGAATACACAAGGGGCCGCACACGGAATCAAAACAGGAGGCGAACCGGCAAGGCACACAAACTCCGGTTAAGAACAAAAGGAAATGGAAATCAATAGGCAAATATGCAGATTCTCTTTGACAGTGTAACATGCAAATAACCCTCTGGAACGATACCCTGTACTGACTTGCAGAGTTAAAAAAAAAGAAAAAGAAAAAAAAAAGACAGAAAAAGAAAAGAATAAAACAGCAGCGTAGGCTTGAATCGATCTTGACAAACAAAACAAAATAAAAACATTGCATTTCCTTAGACTTGTGTTTCGATACGTAATGTCACCTATTTTATTGTGGACAAGGTCAAACACCCTCTAAAAGCACGTTAGAACCTTTTTTCTCTTTTAGTTTGTAAATTTACAAGGGGCACCAAAAAAGGGCATATTGTGTCTATAACTCTACAACACCTGTGCAATCAACAACTCAGTCTTGCCTAGACTTTCGTGATCCCCTGGCACAAGACGACCCCTCCTCTAGTATAAGGTACAGCTGTAATGGTCGTTCTGGCGACACTTGAGGAGTTTGAGTAGGGTCTCCATCTTATGGACGTCTTTCCTGAAGCAGCTGAGCAGCATGTAGTCCCGCCCCACGGACTCCAGCATCTCCGACTGCACGTCCTGCTGGACCAGTCCCTCCTCGAAGTGGTTAGCAGTCAACATGCCCTCATCAGGCATCTGGCTGACACAATACAGAGACAAGGACACGGGAAATACTTGTAAGGAACGGATCCATTACGCTTCTGTGACTTATAAAAAAATATGAAGCCAACGGCTGAGCACCAGAGATATTGAGCTCATCGGCTCCGCCATGGCGGCGTTCCCTGTGGGGCAGAGCGTCATAGGCACGGGGAGATGTTTTGGTGGGTGGGTGGAGGATGGTGTCACTCGCACGGCCTTTAACATTAACTTTGAAATGAATAATCGGCCTTTTACATTGAGGTAATTGGCCAGTTATTCCGGCGTCACTCGCTCACTGAAAATAATTTGCCACTATGGGTATTCTTGGGCGATGTGCACAAGCCCCGATTATTTATACGATCGACGAATACGGCGCTCAACCGTTTACAACTTTGCTCTCTCCATTCCCTTGTCCACCGGGGTCTACCAACCGAGGGGCTGAAGATCGAACAATTCGATCATCAGCGACCGCCGCCGCTGCTGCTGGTGGGGGTGCTGCAGCGTCCTCACCCCCCCTGCTTCCCGCGCCCATGCCCAGTGTTGAGTCGGCTTACCCTCCTGATGAGCACCACCAGCCCCTGCTCCAGACCCAGCAGTTTCTCCGACACCCACTTGGTGTTGTTGAGCAGTGTTTCGGGGGCGGCGTCGTAGCGCTCCAGCACGTCCCGCAGGTAGGCCAAGGGCTCCGCCCAGGACTGAACCAGCACCAAGACCAAATGCAGGAGCCACCTGTCCTGTGTGACACCAGGCACGAGACAGGGGACCTTCAGTGGCTTACGTGGCTTGAACTCATTCAACCACGTTCGTTTTTTTCCTCAAGCTAAAGCGCTTGCTGGAGCCCTTGCGATTGACAATCAACCCACGCTAAAATGGACATACACAAATGAAAAGTCAAGAAACTTTTTGTACATTTGTTCTGTCACGATACATAAATATGCCAACTTAACGGATGTAATCAAAGCAATGAGCTGGAGCTAATTGTTACTTAGTAGTAAATAGACGTTGAAAGATACATTCCTACATGTGCAATTTAGTGTGAACAATCTCCCCTTCAGTAGCTAACAAGGGATGGGACTTGGAGGTTTGAGGGCTCACTGGCACGCTAAGTGACCATTATTGCAAACAAAGCATGGCCACTAAGCACCACCAGTGCTGCTTGGTGTTTTACTGAGATGCCCCCCCCCCCCCCCCACACACACACACACACACAAAACAGGCACACACTCACACACACACACACACACACACACACGCAAAACGGGCACACACACACACACACACAAACTAACACACACACACACACACACACACACACACACACACACAGATTCCTCACAAATGAAGACAAACCCCAAACAGAAAGAGAGACGCTGGAGCGTCCTGCTCCCATCTGCTCACCGAGATCTGCAGGATTTCACTCTTGGAGCTGGGGAAGGCTTTGGTGACGCACACGTGGCCCGCCTGGTTCCTCTGGGCCCGCATGGGGAACGGGACAAACATTTCCTCCTATCACATACACACACACACACACACTGAAAGACATGACAGACAAACATTGACTCATGCTCCCCTAACCCCTGGCCAACAGAGAAAAGGCTGGCTGTCAAACACCCGAGCAGGGTTCATGTTTTGTTCTCAAACACGCTGTCATCTGTTTGTCTAGTCTCTTTTTTTTTCTTCTCCTTCTTCTTTGTCTTTGTTCATTTCTGTCTTCCTCCTCTGAAACAAGCCCTTTGCGTGTTCCATTGCCGCCTGCCACGCGATCTCTTCAGAACCGCGAGGGATGGCGACGCCACCAGGCTGCGTCTTTCACAGTGGAACATGTGAAGGGTATCATTATCGGCAGCGCAGAAGCCCCTCTGTAGGCTCAGGTTTTCCATCAATCGTCCCCTCGTCTATGGAGGGGATGAAGAGCTGCCAGGGGCTACTATTGATCATCCTGGAGGAGGGGGCCTTCCTATCGTCCGTGGCAGTAAACCGAGGTGACGACACCCAGAACCCCAGGAAAAATACTCGGCCCACTGACAGTCATTACGAGGCACCTTTCTGTAGACCGTGGATCTTCAAACCACGTGGCAAATTGCGCTGGAAATCACGTTGAAAATCTCACGGGAAATCGCCTCTAGTGCCAGTAAGTCTGAGAGCAGTCAGCTGTGTAACCAAGAAATGGAAACGTTAATATTCAGGCCTTTGCCATTGCATTAGCTCATGGCTAATATCCTTCAGCACCAACTTGTTAAGTGCTGATTTCACACTTTTCACATCATGCCTTACAGCGTCGGATACCAAGACATCTCCCTGCAGGGTAGAAACGTATTCTAGAACTTCACAAAACGCTGCATGAATGCCAACTGCATCAGCCTCTTTCTAGGAACCAATTCGCTCACCCCGCGAGCCAGAGGGATTCATGGGAGATGTAGGCACCAGGTACTCACATACAGAGCGCAGGATTCCTCGGCGACCTGGTAGATGAGCTCGGCGTGCCGGATGACCCGGTCCAGGAGCTTGTCGTGGGAAATGGAGGGGCAGGTGGCAGGGCCGCCCTGCTCGTCTCTGCACTCTGAAGGGTGGCCGAGAGAGAAGAGACAGGGCCAGAGCAGCACGGCCCATAAACCGCCCTGCAGGACTGAGCACATTCACGCACATACATTCACACATACCAGTTCATACACACAGGCAAACACACACAGGCACACACTCAGTCAATACACACCATTTGGAGTAGTGAAAATATGATATTTACAATTCTTGAGGCTGTTCTTGCTCAAGCGTCGTCGAATGTACAGTACCGTAATGTTAAGGACGGTGAAACAGAGATACATCTTTTTTAAGAATAGGTTGCTACTATAAATAAGTACATTTTTCAATGAAATACCTTTCAAAACGGCCATTGTGTAATAATGATACACTTCTTCTTACCTGCATCCTGGTGCTTACAATTGGACTTTTATGTGTCAAGCAGGTTTTGAATTAGGCACATTTTTCGAGGGGTTGTGCGTATGTTCCTGTAAGAGGAAACCGAACGTTGAAGCCACTCCAACTCAACCTCGTCCTCATGCATGATGCGATCCACAGAAAAAAAAATAATCAAAGTAGTTGTCCAAAGGCATACTACATCATCATATGATACTTCTTAGGGTACAGTAATGAAATTATGCCACAAAAAGATGGTCCATGGAGTGAAATAGAACATAAATAGTCTTAACACCCACCCCCCACCCCCCAAAAAGAATAATATCAATAATTAACCATCTCTATTGGAGTTTCCTCATGCGGTTTCTGCTTAAGAAAACCCAAATTTCCCATAAGCTGCAGCTGCCTACTTTTAATTACTCCGCGGCATTTGTTTCCATTTTTTTTAATAGCAGAACAAATTTAGAGCAGAGAAAATTCTTCATAAATGCAATCTACCCAGCTTTGTTGAAATAAAGCCAGGGTAGGTGGGCGTGCAGGACTTCATTAAATCCGCGCCGTATTGCAATTTTTCCCCGATTACTCAGTGTCCTACATATTACAGTCTCCCAAACCCCTTAATCCAATTGGAGAATTAAAGCGACATTTTCTGTCTGTGAGCGTGAGGCCCATCCCTTGCCTTTGGATGATGCATGTTTCCACTGGAACCAATTCCTCTCATCTGAATCTGAATAAACGAAAAATGAAGCGGTGCATCTTCTGTGAATTCACCCCCCAAAAATGGATTGTTAACAAAGACACACTGAAGTAAAAATGGTTCAAATCCACCGAGATATGGACTGATTCCACACAATCTTTTTCAACACTGAAAGATTACCCATTGAGCCAATTTCGATCAGCAATTGGACATTTGTATTATTTCCTTTGCTGAAAGCTGTGGCAGCAAAATGATTTCAGATCAGCTTTAATGGCTTTTGACAATCACATCGTCCACAGATTGAATTTTCAATCCAAAGCAAAGCCTGAATGGACAGGAAACATGCAGACACCACATCCTTTGGACTGCTCTATTTGGGAAAAGGGCACGTTTTCCTTTTGATTGTATGTGAGGGTCAGGGAGAGGTCAGGGGAAAGGTTTAGACCGGTTCGGGGGGGGAACGGAAAGGGGATCAGAAAGGTGAGCGCGGACGGGTCTCGGGTTGCCGAGAGGGACGTCACCAAGGTGCTCCCTATTCACACCTCTCCCCTCAAGACACCTGGGGCTTACACCTCGCCTCACGTTACGGCCGGGCCTGACAACGCCAGTGTTGTCGCTCTGGTCAATTGCATCCTGGGTCTAAAGCTCTGTCGCTGGTGTTCGTAGTGTGGTTAAAGTGAGACCACGCCTCCCTATGAGCAGTGTGTTGTGTGTCTACAGGCTGTTGTTTGATTGCATTTGGTTCTTCAGTCTGTCTGCCTGCCATTTCAACTGACCCTTATGAATAACATAGATGTGTAAGTATATGCACATTGGAATGCAGTCTTATTCTCTTTCCTATGCACAGTCCTTTACATTGATGGGGGTTATACCATCCCGTTCAGAATGCCTTGATTTGTGAGGGATTTGGTGTCTTCCTCTCGCAGGTTTCTGATGCAGTTCTGTCACCACACCTGTCGGTTTGACTGGCAGCTGCTGTGTTGCATTCCATGGGGATACACATTTACATATTTCCTCTGTGGTCCTCCAAGGTGACAATTGCATTCTAATTAGAAAAATCCTATTAAAAACACAAACCTAAAAGTGTGAAGTCTATTCTCCATCTTCGTTTCTACGCGTCTTCTACCTTCAGTCGTTTTGCCGTCTATGCTCCGAGCAGTACATTAAAACACCACCAGAAAAGGGCCAGATCCTTATTCCAGTCCACTGTAGACTCACCATTTTGTTAAGACAAGCTCTGATTTGTTACGTGTTTTTTTACTGGGGTTTGCCAGCTCAAACCATAATCCTGCCGAGACCATCAGACAAACACAATAAACAGCAATTGTTTCCCGGTGGATGGGAGGAGGCTGGTTTAACGTGTCACCGAACGTGAGAGGCCTTGGAGAGCCCAGTGTCACACGATCCATGCAGCCACACACACACACATGTTGAGAAGCAGCCATGAAATGGTAGTGAGCATGTACACGTCTGCCATGTGCCCAGCCACTTAATCCCTTACAGAGTACGCTGGCGAGGGTAAAAACATGCACATTCATAAGCCCACCGGGCCAATGATACGACGTAATTTTGTTCTCCTCCTGGCGGCTGATTGGCACCCTCCATAATCAAATGAAGGGGCCTTCGACTATGATTGGATGATGACTGGGGTGGGGAGCTTGTAGAAAGTGCTGCTAAGAGGGGGTCGACGGCAATTTAGGTGTCAGAAGGAATGACCAGGGGCACCTCCAGGCAGAAGACACACGGCAATATGTCGTGGAAGTAATTTCATTCGGGCCTTCAAATATTTACAAGAACCACTCTAAGTGATGTTTTATTATTAAAATCTGAACGTACTAACAAGTCTACCGGGATAATTCCACTATTTTACAAGCCGACGCGGCACCTAACCCCACAAACATAAATCCACAATATTCCATTAGACTCTTTGACACTTAGAAGTCTGTTTGTTGTCTCAACCATTTTCATTAAACGAGGTCATGGAATAAACCACAATCGCTAGCAGGTTTGTCGCTCTGATTCGGCGGCCTTGATAAATTATCCGTATTATCATTTCATATGAACAGAATCATAAAAGCAGCGGGTGTGAGATCAGCCCCAGGTGTGGTCTGTAACCATCCTATTTGTTCAACAGATGAACCAAGCCCAGCAAATTGGCAACGTGAGGTTCTTTAATGAGAACTTTGAGACACTCAATTTTCCATCGCAGTACCCACAGTCTTCGGGCAATGTGGAAAGCCACGCTGTTGTGTGATTACGCCTCATTAGGACTCGCGCAATTAGGTCATCGCTTTTTCACTCCATATTTTTCTTTATCCACAAGGAAGACAACACAAATGAACACGCGGAAAGTAAATATTGCATGTGCTCCAAGAACAGGCTATTAAGATTAAACATTTTATGTTCCTAATTAGCGTCGCTGGAGAGATTCTAATTCAGTGGCTAATTAATGGATGCTGCTATTAACATTCACTACTTCTGATGCTTTTTGTTCACTTCTGATCATTACTGGAAGCCGACAAAGCGAACATGGAGGGTGTGCATTCAAACTGACAGTGTTCAAGAACAATCAAATTCAGCCTATTGAGAACTAAATGTGTTGTTGCAGCAGAGGAAATATTCCAAATCTCTCAGATTGATGTAGATGTATTCACATAATGTACAAATGAGAACAATGATTAATTAATATCTTATTTAAATTAAAAATAAATAAATAAGGAGTGGGCAAGGTTTCTATTGTTCTCCGCTGAGACGGTTAGTGGGCATTCTGCCAATGAAAATATTTGATAAATTAGAAATATCTTATGCCTATGTCTGTGCGTTTGTGTGCTTTGCATTGGCAACATTTATATGCTTGCGCACGTGCACGTGCACACCCTTAGTGCTCGTGCGCTTTCCGTGACTGTCAGTATGAGTTAGTCTAAGAAGGTGGGTGTGAGTTTGTGCTGGCGTTTGTAACTCGGGCCCTGCTCGTACCCATCTCCAAGATCAGAGCGGGTGTGAAGGAGAGCCCTGGATGACAGTTCTGGGCTAAAGACGCAATACCCCTCTGTGCAACCCCTAGCCCCCCCCCCCCCCCTCTCAGCCACACTCCCACCCCCACTCATTTTAGTCCCAATGCTGACGCGATGCAACACTCCGCCCTTCCACTGCAACCCCGGCACGCCTACTGTTCCGGCACCATGCAGGCAGCCCCCTCCCTCGTTGACACGCCACATTTTAACTCCTCTCCCCCCCAGCTGAGCACACCTGCTAGTAAGCAACACCAATTAGAGGCTATCACCACGACGATGCGAGAGGAATCCAGCCTGTTTGATTTCGCTGGCTGTTTCTTGTTTTTCTGCGTTCGCTTTGTGCGAACCTTTGAGGGCTTTTATTGATTTATTTCTGTGTTTCATTGGTGTGTTTTTTAATACATAAAAAGGAGACTGAAGCGGGAGGACAGTTCAAAATAAAGCCCGAAATCAAATTGGTCACACAGCCTTGCCCGTCACCGCCAGACAGGCCATGCAGGCTCACCACCAAGGTGAAGCTGTCATTAAGGTGGGCCATTCCCGCCCGATCGGAACGAAGGAGCGGTTACCCCTGCACAGCTAAAGGGGAGCTCGACACCCACAGCCATTGAGCGGGGGGGATTTGTGAGACTGAGGGTAGCAACTAGCTCTACCCAGCCGCCACAACAGAGGGGCTTTGTCCTCTTCAAAGGTAGGATTTAAAAAGGGGAAAGGAAATGCTCGGCTAGGTTTACCCTGAAGTAGCTCCTGAGAGAGAAGAGACAATAGCTACTTTACATCCTCTTTCTGGGGGCACATGTACTCAATGGCTGCAAAAGCCTGTGTGCCGCTCAGCCCCTTCACTCTTCCTCTCATGCTCTCTCCTTTTCTATTTCCCGCAAACTCCCCCCTTACGTTCTCGCTGAAGTTGTTTGCAGTCCTCCACTCTGATTTGATAACCCCCCCCCCCCCCCCCCCCCCCCGCCCCCACTCCTGGCCTAAGACTGTTCATGCACACACACACACACACACACACACACACACACACACACACACTCCCACCACCGCCACTAACACCTCCTCCGCGCCAACTCTTTCCCTGGCTCAGGTTCACCTTTCTCCCTCACGGCCTCACAGGCTTTTATAACCCAGACTTCTCATGGCTAATCCCCCCTCGTCTTATCCACCTGCCTACCCTTACTCGGTCCAGGGTCCAGTTTGGGTATTATATGCTGGGCTCCAGAGCCAAACCTCCATTTTCCCTACATTATACACAGAGGCAGATGGCTGCTCCAAGATAACGTATTCAAAAAACCTCAGAGAAAAGGGAGCTTCCACATGTCCAGGTAAGGCGCTGGTCCCGGATCCCGCCTCAGAGTGACTGTTTGAACGAGGCCGACCTCGTCACGTAACACACAGCCCAGACCGAAGTAAAACCTGGCTCCTAATTATGTCTAGTTGAACGGTGCCGAGAAATGACTGAACAAATAGTGCAATTAAGAATGCTAATCGCGTAGCTGTGGAATCCTCCTGCGACCCGAGGTATTCCTATGGGGAAATGGCTGCGAGGCCCTTTTTTTACATGGTAGGAAGGAAAAGACTAAGTATCTCCTCTGGGATCTGAGGAGCGGCACAGGTTGGCTAATGAGGCGTCGCCTCGCAGTTTGAGGCCATTCAGAAGATGAGCATGAAATCGCCCATTAGATAATGGCAGCTCCACAAGGAGAAGGCCCCCTGAGGTTACGTGGCCCCATCAGGGACAGCCTCTCGGGAAGGTGTTGATAAATCAATAAGGCAGCAGAAATGTTGACCACTGCACAACTGAAATTATTTTAATATCGAATATATTTTTTTATGACATTCTTTAGGGAAAACACGTTTCCATATAAAGAAACGCTACGGCAACCGACGTCCGATTCAAAACAGCCCCGCTCGTAACAAACCTGTGCCAATTTTTGGTCCGACCAGCTCAACTGTTTAAAAGGTTGTCCTGTCAAGATGGCGAAATGCCTTTCTCAGAATAACATCGCAGCTGAGTGGGAAAGAGCGAGCCGCAGATTAAACCAGGGAACAGCAGACAGTCCCAAAACAAGTCGTCTCCTCGTTGTCTGAGAGCGCCAACGCTGGCTTCCCGGGATGACAGTGATTGTCAGCTAACATTTAAAGAAGCCTCTTCACCTGTTTGCCGAGCTACGCTCCCCTCTCACTGTTGCCCCTCGCTCCACAGACAGTTGTGTAGAAAACACATTCATTGGGATTCCGAGTGCGAGTCTATGGCTCAACGGGCTCTGTTTGAAATGAGGTTTAAGACGGAGAGAGAGAGAGAGAGAGAGGAGCGCAAAAGAGAGAGCGAGAGAAACGGAGGGTGAAAGAGCGAAAGAAAGAGACAGAGAGAAAGAGAGGGAGAAGGGGGAAAAATAAAACGCCTGGCCGCCTGAAATCACGATGAATAAAACATGGCCGTCACCAGCGGTATATAAACAACAGACAACAACAGACAACAACAGCAGACCGTAATTAGTCCACTTCCTCTTCTTTTAGGGAATTTACCTCATTGGTGTAGGCCCTGCCTGCTTTCATCAGCACCTCCCTGTCTGCCTCTTTGCGTGTTGTATGTGGGCCTCCCACTGCCACACTAGGCACAGAATACACACTGTGACGGCCCTGAAGAAACCATGTTTGTGTGCTATGCAAATGCACCGTGCTGACATCCATTTCCCTGCATTATAGGTCCCCCCCCCCCCCATAGTAAAGTCGCGAGGAGTCGTTTGTGGATGCAAGCAAAGCCCGACTCCATCCTCGGAAACTCCCCATTGCTGACAGGCATGTGGATTATTATCATTTGACGTCTGCTAACACCAGCCACCAATGGATGCAGCTGACGTAACTCTAAGCGGGATGCCTCCCCTGGGTACCCCACGTCGCTGCCACCACCCGTACGGTCTGGAGCTCACGGCAACCGCAAGTCTCTCGGCGCGAACACACACCTCCTTCCCCTGGTTCTCCAGCCACTGACACGCCACGAGGCGAAGCCTTGCAACGCCTCTTGCCCCAGGCACAGCCTCGGGGTCTGGGCGAGGGGAGCGGGGAGGAGGGGGCGGGGGCGGGGGGCGGGGGCTGTAAACTCCATCTCTTTCATCCACTCCAGCCAGCTTGGCTCCGCTCTCTACCGCTCGTTAGGGGATCGGTGGAAGGCGTTGAGTGGATTCAATTAGCACTCAGAGTCCAAGGGAAAGGGGGTGCGCGTGCCACTCAAAGCGCCCCGGGGGCATGCAGGGGCTCATCGCCACCTCGCCAGCCCCCGTAAGCCTGGCCGACCACCCGAGAGGTCACGCAAGCGAAACCTTGCCGTCCGCCCCCACTGTAGGCGATCGAGGAGCTCATCTCCGCTGCATCCGAGATTAGATGAGCCCACGGCTGGTTTGGGCGCGCATGGCGTTCATCTGCGATGGGAACACTTGACCCCAGTCCATAAGTTGCGACTCTTCCGACTCCGGGATCATAGATATAGGAATATAATGAGCTTAACATTACCGCACGCACTGCATTTGTGTGTGTGTGTGTGTGTGTGTTGTCGTGTGGGAGGAGGAGGTTTGACGCATGCTTCTTCTCCGTGTCAGTAGCAGTGTCATTTGGTTTGTGTGATTTCCATCGCCTCCCGTGCCCTCTCGTTAAATTCCCCGGTCCTAATCACCCAACGGAAAATGATGGAGCACACACTGTTTTCTCGGAATGCCAGGCCGTTATGGATTTCCACGCGGTGAACCCGCTTGGCTTCTTGAAAAGAACTTGGCCTTTGAGACCCAGCGGTGAATAGAAGGTCTGCCTCCGACAACTGAATGGGAGGTGGAAAGAAAGAGACAGTACAATGGGCACGATCCACGCCGTGTTGTCTGTGACCTTCCTGCTGGCCTGGGGCGTGTGCTTACATATCGGGCCGTCTCCTCGGGGACACGTAAGGTGGAAGAGGAGGAAGGGAGAAGAAGGTGGAAGAGCCGAGAGAGAGAGGGGGAAAGAGAGAGAGGGGCGGGGGGATGGAGAGCGAGAGAGAGTGAGAGAGGGAGTTAAGGGGGAGTGAGGGAAAGATAGAGAGAGAGAGAGAGAGAGAGAGGGAGGGGGAGGGAGACAGAGAGAGAGAGAGAGAGAGAGAGAGAGAGAGAGAGAGAGAGAGAGAGAGAGAGAGCGAGAGAGAGAGAGAGAGAGAGAGAGAGAAAGCATGAATGCAAAAACAGGAGCGTGAGGAGAGTTATAATGGTGGCTAATTATGGCAAGGGTTGACTGGTTAGAGCGCGCTGGCTTGCCCTTCTGATCTATATACAACAGAATGATATCCATTTCCATTTGCGGTCAAAGTGACTGATTCCATTCAAATCCACTCTGCGCCCTTGCAGCCGCTGTCCGTGGTCCTGAAATTCGACCATACAAATAATTAGGCCTGGAGCTTTGGAGTTCCGTCCCATCCCTCCATCGCTCAACTTAAGCGTAACGTAAACTAAACCAAGCCCCCCCCACCCCCCAGCCCCCCCAGCCCCTACTCATCCTCATCCTCCTACCTTCCTCTCCATTCGTATTCTTAGCACTTGGTAGCACTTCTGAGTGGGCACACTCAAGCGCTCTGGAGGGCACCATGTGAATTGAAAAGACAATTGAAAAGGATGCCTAGCGCCACCTCCTTATGTGACAGATAGATACATGAGAGAGAGAAAGAGTGAGAGAGAAAGAGTGAGAGAGGGATAGAGAGAGAGAGAGAGAGAGAGAGAGAGAGAGAGAGAGAGAGAGACACACAGAGAGACAGAGACAAAGTGAGTGACAGACCATGTCACCTATTGGTAAGGTGAACCGCTTGTCAATCGGGGAGGGGACGGAGAACGGGAGGATTGGAGGCAGGGATTAGTTCTGTCCGTCCCGCCTGGATCTAGATCTGCTCAGGAGGGAGGGGGGTAGGTCCAAGGGCAAAGCCAAGGCTGTCAGGCGGCGCACGCTGCTCTCGTCCAAACACGCCCTTTAATCCCCCGGCCCGTTGTCGGCAAACCCCCGTTTTCCCTCTCCAAATCTGGGCCGTCCCGCTTCATCCTCTGCGTCCCGTACTGTGGAACAACCGGGAGCCAGTGCCAAACACAGCCCCCCCTGTGGGCGAGCCTGCGCTTCACATCGGGGCCTGTGGTTGGGCCGGCGGACAGAGGGAGGCGGTGGAACGGTGTCGTGGGGGATACAATGCAGCCCTCCGTTCACGTTTGGAATCGGATGTCAGTGCAGAAACGGGAGACGCCAAGCTCTGTCTACAAACGCAGTTCTGGCATTAGGGGACGACCGCACTCACAGCGCCAAAGGCAGAGGACAACCACAAATACCCCCAAAAGAAAATGCTACGAATAATAAGGCATGAGAGTGTTTGCATATTTGAACATCAAAAAGAGGGCAAAAACGTGTTATCTATAGGGCCAGCGCAGTTAAAACCCCCGAAAAAATAAACCTTTCTTAACAACGATCTATAATTAGTTGCTACCGCTGTCCTTTCAACTAGTACAGCGGCCTTGCGCATATGATAATGATAATGACATAAAACACTTTGTGGTCTGATCATATTCCCTCCGGGAAATGGAATACAGCAACAACAACAACTATCATTTCCATCCTGTAATAGCCCTTGTATGTGTGTTGCGTGTGTGTGTGTATGTGTGGTGTGGTGTGTGTGTGTGCGTGTGCTTGTGTGTTGTGTGTGCGTGCGTGCGCGCCTGCCCGCGCGCGCGCGTGTGTGTGTGTGTGTGTGTGTGTGTGTGGCATCCCTCTGCTTTGGAGGCTCGGCAATGTATTCCTAATGCATTGGTAAGCACTAAATGGCATGGGGCCACGCATTGGTCTTGCTGCCGCTATCAAGATCGTCTGTCGGCTTGTCATCAGGAAACAAAGCGCCCTCCGCCCAGTGACCTTTAGAGTGGTGTCAGCCCGTCACGCGCATACAAAGCCGACCTGGGAGAGTGGCGGGCCGGGGCCACGCCAGGGAATCCGCTGCAAGCCCGCTTGTTCCGCGCAACATCGTGACCAGTGGGATCCCATCGGCCCAACGCTAACCCTGTCAGAGCAGGAGGAGCTGTCACGGGGGCCACCACTAGGTGGGGCTCAACTCCTGTCATCCCTGACCACGGGGCTTGACTGACTCCCACCGAGGCTGAACGAGGCGGGGGGAAGTCGGGCCGAGGCAAGAGAAATGGTCCCGGGCTTTAATTGCCTTTGGAAGAGAAACGCAACCATAATAAGATAGGGAATACAATGAGGCTGTAATGTGCTATAGGTAGTCTGGCAAGCTGAGCATCACCGGCATATTCTGTGCCACGGGTGGGAATCTCCGCATAGCTGTGCAGCTTTTGGAGCACAGTGGTAAACACATTATGTTCTGTTAGGCCATCTTAAGATCTCGCCTATGATCTATTATTCGGTCGGCACTCTTTCAGTGCAGCCTGGCTGCATAAATTCAATAGCTTGCCTCCAAAACAAGCTGGAGTAATGATCAGACAAACTTCGAGTGTACATGGTGTACTGAGAGTTTTGAATATCACAACCGCAGACCTGGAATTTTTGTCGTTTTTCCCCCCCTCATCCATTTAAAAATGAACAGGGAAGGTAGAGAGAGGGAGAGAGGGAGAAAGAGAGACAAGCAGGAGGGCCTACCTTTCCGATTGGTTGGGGCCTCTGGTCCATAAAGGGACCTCGTCAGGGTTGGCTGTGGAGGAATTCTTCTCCCTCCCAAAGCAAAGAGATATATAGCTCCTAGATTGTCTCCACCAATAAAAGTCAACGGAGGCAGGAGGAGTGGCGTTATTTACTGGGCCCCTTCGTTGCCAGCAGGCCGTAGGACATCATACGTAGGCGCCACCACAGAGATGACAGGGGAAGTATTCTAAATGGCCCGCCGCGCACACAGGCATATGACTGCCAAAAGGGAAATTAATTAGTAGTGAGGGAAAAAGGTTAGAGAGACATAATGAAAGTTATTGGCCATGTCACTCAAGCACCAACCCCCCACCCCCCCACCCCCCCATTACTCTCTCCGTCAGGCCAGCCGGCCGTGAAATGGAGCTTTGCACTATTCAGGAAAATATGTCCAGCGCTTCCACCCCCGTTTTCCTCCCCAGTGGTCTCTCCCTCGAAAGATGAAAGCCTTCACTTTAACTCTAAGACCTGGTGGCAAGCGCCAATACAGAGCGACGGGGGAGAACCTCCTCCAACAGGTGCCAGAGAGTACAGCCCGGTTCATCAAACGGCGTGCAAGCTTCCGAGACACGATTCTGTGGCAAAGCCCTCATCTGTCTCTCTAGCTGCTTGTCACAGAGCGACCGAGAAGAATGAGCCAATTAGCGCCGGTCAAACAGGGCGTGCTCCTGGGAGACACAACATTAAGGGCGGCGAGATGGCAACTCAATGCTGGCCCTGCAAAACCGCATGGCCATCAAATTGTATTTTGTTATTGAGTCAACCAGTGAGGCGTCCATATATCATGGCTTTTCCAATGCGGTTCAACCGTAGCAATATGGATCCTAGAAAATGACGAAGCAATACTAGCCCTGACAATGACACATGTTGATCAATTGTGAAACAACATGAAGGTGGACCAATTTAAAAGAAAACCCTATTTCCGGAATGCAATATATTTTCGCATCCCCCAGCTGTGCTGACTAACACTGTTAACTGGTCTTGAGTTTCAACCTCATTGTTGCCGGCCTAGTAAGGCATTAATTGTGTCTGAAATGTGAATTAAGAAATGTAGCCTTCTGACCCAGCACTAAAGCTAAGGTGGCATAAACAAACCAGTACCTTGTAAAACAACATGCTTGTCAAAGTGCCTTGTAAAAGACACATACAATTAGTTATCCAAACTTTATAAAGTTCAACAGTATTTCGCTTTTCTAAAACAGAGTTATAGTCAGAGCATTTCACTGTATTAGTAGCCATGTTGTTGCGACTATTTTGCGCTAGCGGCTAACTCCTGGGATATTGCCCTAACATTTTGGTTTAATCTCCCACAATGCCGTGGGTAGGGGGCCCAGAGGATAGTGGACGGCACAGCCAACCACACAAACATGGCTGATACAATAAAGCCCCAGATAGCATATCCCTGGCAGAGTATTTGCACACATTACAACAAACATCACTGAATCTATTTCCGGCAAAAGGAAATCAACAATACCAGGGAAATAATGAGTTGAAAAGGATTTTTTTTTCTGCTTACCCAGTGTTAAACTAACAAGACAAGTCTTTGAGTCGAGACCCTACCCCGCTTGTTGTACAGCATCTTCACTGCAGAGACCTAATAAACAAAAATTCAGAAGGTACATTCCCATTTCAAACCCAAACCAAAACAACAGACACACACACAAAACAACAGACACACCAACAAAAAATTATACTAAAAGAATAAGCATTGATTTGTAACCGTTACATTTTGCACACATTTGGAAGGTGTTTTCGTCAAGAGTCATGTGTTTCCCTATGAAAAGTATTTCATATTCTGTTCACATATTGTTCCAGGTAAATACTATAAAGTAGTGTCCATTAATTAGGGAAAATTCATTCTCTAGTTAATTGGCAGCATTTCAATACATGGACGATAATGAAAGAGCATCACAGTGGATCATTAGGTGGTGTCGGCCCCTGGTCTCTCCCTTTCACACACACACACACACACCCACACACACTGCGCGCACACTGTCACACACACACACACACACACACACACACACACACACAAACACACACACACACACACACACACAGACACACACACACACGTACATATATACACACTCAAACACACGCACCGTTCCTGTCTGTGCTGAATTCATTAGAGAAATGACTGTCTTTGATGCTAATTATCCCCGCATAATATGTGAGGACACATACTGAGCTGCTCATTTCTGCTTATCACAGAAAAACCTCATCAATTATTCAACTGTATTAGTCACAAAAAATGATTAAACAAACATCAAAGGAAAACCATAAATGTGCAGGCGTACAATGCTGTAGTTCCTTATTGGCATCTAAAACCATACAATAAAGTTGCAGATCAACAAACTATTTGCAGAAGTATTTCTTCATTTTTCTTTTTCTTTTTTCGTGGCCGTTTACGGCAGGGGCCCCATCCATCACTCAGGCGTCCCAGACATCAGCACGCCTCGGCAGATCAATGGCTCATTGACTGGCCCAGCGTCCGGCGTGCGACGCATGTCCATCTCTCTGGCGAACACACAGACCGCCACGCACATGGCCCCTCACCCGGTGAAAGCGCCGGGGCAAGGGGATCACATCATGGATGATCACGACACAAAATCAGCTGGGATGTTGGAGCCCCCTTCCCCGCCCCCGTCTCTCTTCTCTCCCTTTGGTGAAGTCCCCCCCCCCCCCCCTCCCCTCCCTGTAAAGCACGTCGATAACAGCCTGTCAAGGACAGTCCTTTTCTTGGACTTCCAAAAGGAGCTTGAGAAGGGAAAGGGTTGCAGGACGCGATGGGAGTGGGGGGCACATTGGGCCTGAACACTGAACCGCCAGCTTGGCTGTTTATTGATTGGAAATGTGGTGAAGGCTTAATTGATTCCCACTCTCGGATCAACATAGTAATCTCTTGGCCTTGGGAGTACAGTGCCTGTCTCGGCAGCTGAACACGGAGACCACGCGGTGCAGAAGGACGCGCGCGGGGGGTGGGAGACGGTGTGTGTGTGTGGGGGTGGGGAGTTTTGCAGACAGTTCAAGCTGAGGACAACGTGCTGCAAATATGAGAGACAAACAGAGGGACACACTTGGACTGCCAACAGATGCAGACACACAAACTCTCTCTGTTTCTCTCTCTCTCTCCCTCTCTCTCTCTCTCTCTCTCTCACACACACACACGCACGCACACAAACAAAACCACAAACACATACCCTCACAGACACGACAGTGCGTCGCGTTCTTTCCACCCGTTGACTTCCTTGTCTCTGCCAGCATTCCGTTTGTTCTCCCCCGGAGAGCCATTTCAAACCACCAAGTCATTTCTAAAGGTGGACTTTCAGAGGCTTGTCAGCGGCAGTAACCGCCCCACGCTGCATGTGTTTCCGGGGGGGGGGGAGCTCCGCGGGACAAACGCGTCACGGCTCTCACCTGCGACCCCGCGATGCGCCCCTCACATCCTGGCTGTGGCCGCCTCCCGCTGGCCGCCGGCGGGGAAGTGGACGTGCCTCTCCGCTTCCGTCCAATCAGTCCCATCCAGCCGGGCGGGACGCACCGAGAGGCGGCCGACCTCGGCGACAGCATGCGTTCCCTCGCTCATCCCCGTCGCAGCGGGATGGTTCCTCTCTCCTCTCTGTTCTCTCGATGGCCGCTGCGCGTCTCCATCTCCGTCGCCCTCCTCTCATCCGTCTTGCCGTTCGCCCCCGTCTCCCGGCCGCCGGTCCGACTTCCCTCTTTCACAGCGTCGGACAAAGGGAGGGTTTGCTTTCTCTACAATCTCTTTTGTCCCCCTGCTTTCCCCCCCCCCCGCTCTTCAGAAGTCCCCTGTGAGGTTTGCCAGCCGTGCCGATGGCCTCCCGCTGCGCGACCGTCCAGGGGAGAGGCTTTGAACCAAACGGGAGCCGGGATTGGTGGGTGTCACCGGCGCCGGGGCAGGGAAGGCGATGAGAGGTCGGCAGATTGAAGCCTCCCTCTCAGCGCAGTGCCGGGCTTTTCAGAGAGTGACAACACCAGATAAAGACCAAGCATGGTTTCCATGGGACTTAATCCAGTCAATTCCCCCCTCCAGCCCAGCCCCCCCCCCCCCCCCCCCCCACCCCCCCCCCCCCCCCACCCCACTGTGTACATGGGCGAGAAAAAGGAGGCCTGATCAAGAGAGGGAAGTTGAAGGAGCGTTTCATGCGCGGGCCCGGGTGACACTGAGAGCAGATCTTTTGCCGGAAGGCCTCATCCTTAGGTGGCGGCGTCTGCTAGATGAGTGGAGAGAAAGAGAGAGAGAGAGAGAAATAAAAAAAATGAATGTTTTCCGCAAGTGACACAAGCCGAAGCTGATATAACGAGCCACTTCAAAGCTCAGTCGCCGGGGAAAGAAAAGCCGTGCCAACGGGCTTTCTGCGGCTCATGGTTTGTCTGCAGGAAATCAGAAATGTTGGATGTGTTATTGACAGTCATTGGATGGCAAACTATGGAGCTATGATCACAAGCGGACTGAGATGTAGGACCGAATTTTCCTTGCACGCTAAACATTGGCCAGGGTGTTAATTCGGCCATGTTGTTTGAGCATTGTCCACACCATTACTGCATCTCCTGAAGAAACATCCTCACCAGAAAACCGAACTTACATCGAGCCTAGAGAAGAGAAAATCAGCTGGGGGTATTTTTAAAGTGGTATTTGATATGTAACTCATGTAACTTATGTTTCTTCAGTGGCGTTCTATCCAGCTCGGTGGAATTTAAATAAAAAAAGATATACATTTCTGCAAATACACTTTAAATGGGCTGAGTGTAAGTATTGAGTTAAAAAACATGCAGGTTTTTCCCCCACTGTATTGATCATTTGTATTAAACTTCATAGGGGGTCCTAGCCCACAGGGCATAGACCCTTATAGTTATTGTACCGTGTTATTCTTCCCTATTATTATTGTCTTCCTGCCGTGGGTCAATTTCCTGTGAGCTGTTTTATGCTAGAGGCTTGAAACTTTGCATGCTGGTTAGTACTGGAAACCGTTACACCAAAGATGACCCAAATTGATCTCATGGTGATGCGTTAAAAACAGATTCAAATTTGCCAAATTTGAAAGACCATATCTCCAAGTGTTTTTCAAACACTTAATCCTACAGACTTTTAGATGTCTTTGACCCATCTGCACCAAACTTAACAAAAGGTAGCGTCAATGGACCATGATATTGTATGTAAATGTTGTATAAGCTAGATCTACCGGCCAAAACCTGTGACTGCTAAACGCCAATGAAATTAGCAGAGTGAGTGTCTTATCACAAAAAGTTTATAACTCAGTCAAACTCCTCATGAGACCTGGTATACTGCCAGAGACTTCAGTGATCATATTAGCAAAGTAATTTCCTCATCTGTCTATTGGGTGCGCTATAAATGCCAGAAATGATATGATATATCTTGATGTGAATTACCAAATAGCATGAAACTTTATACACGTGAACTAGGGAAAGAATATTGTGATTGGATCAATGGTTGGTCTTTTGGGCGTGGCTTATCCCATCAATGCCTACATCTCAGTCAAACTTAGTCTAATCCTTATGAAACTTCGTACAGTGCCTTTTGAGGCTTATCAGCTGTTTTCACATCCAACATTGATCACATGACCTGGAATTTGACTAGCACCTGTGAATTGCTGCTTGCAGCTCCAATTTGCATATTGCTTTTAACAGTCACATGGAGTACTTTGTTATTTATTAATAGTAGTAAAAAGGAAATGATCCAAACTGGATTCGACAAACCATAAACATCAAGGCTACTGTAACCTCTTCCTTGGCAAGCCAGGCCTCACAGATAAGACACTGGGCTGTCAGGTGTCATCTTTTAAACTTCCATTCCCAGCCTAGCCTTCAACCGCTCAACGCCACCGCTAGACTGAGCCGTTGAATCCCGTGGCGTCCTTTCAGGTGGGGCTGATGTTCAGCCACTTTGGCACATCAGGTGTCGACCCGGTACACATCCCAGGGATGGGCACGCTAAGGCACATGCTTAGGACTCGCCTCTGCGGTAAAGGGGAAACGGCTCTCCGCACTCGCCTCTGCTTGCTTCCATCAGCGACAAGGCCGTGTGTCACGCCACACAACAAGAGCCTGATGGCTGGGCCAACCACTTGGCTTCCAAACGGCACATAAATGATGGAGGGCACGACAGGACTTGGCTGGGAAAGGGGGTGGATGGGGGCCAATGGAAAGTCAATATGGTTGAGGAATAGCATATCCTTCCACAGATTACGGATCAGACCTTGATCACCCGGCACTGTGAAAAGTTTCCTAAACAATTCATTACTAGGCCATTGATGGTGGCTCCCAACTCGCAGCAGTCTTGATAAAGTGGGGAACTTAATTAAAAAACTCATTACACCCTAGTTTTTCAGAGTGTTTTCAAATGAAATACGCAGCAGCCCCCCCCCCCCCCCCCACCGCGTTCTCCCCAATTTCTATTTTTTCTCTCTGACAGACAAGGAGCACATTACATTTTGGATATTATTGCTGAAGAAAATGCTCTGCATGAAAAGTACAAGGGAACAGGAGCTTTCGCGATTCAATCTTGTCAACCTCCTGTTCACAGTTTACACTATTTTCATGTTTTGTTAAACACAGAAATACATAACTGAGTGTTCTTTCACCTCTAACAGGACCAAAAAAAAAAGATAGGTCCTCTGGGCATTTTTTCGCACACATGTAAACAATACTTTCCGAGATAAGACCTCCTGAAAGAACACATTTTATGCAACAATGTTCTCCGGCAAGCGATGTTTTCTCCAGGTCTGTTTTGAATATCAAGGCAGAGGCAGCACAATGGCTCATTCTGCTTGGGGAGCGCTGGTGTTTCCCGGTCACAAAAGAGCTCTTGCCTATGCTCAACAATCTCAAATGAATGGGGAGAGAGAGGGGCCAGAGTTGTTTCGGGTCAAGGGGCTTATGAAAAGAACGACACATCCCAGATGGCACACACCTGAAAAAGGCCGCCGGGAATGTGAAAGCATCGTTGGAGGGACAATGGGAGTGGGAGGGATTGAGGGCAACCTGTCCTCAGGTGGAGGCTAAGCTCCCACGACTTCTCCCCACCGCCACCAGCCCTTCTGTATTGTGGGAGAAGAGGTTGTTGCTCAATGGCAGGGGCCCCGCTTCACAAACAAGGGCCACCGGCATATGATTAATGCTTTTGGTCCAATGCCTTTATAGAACACTTGGAAACTGACATCTAGAATAATAGACAAATGGCCCATTCTGCCCTTCAGAGTTTTTGGGCTCCACTTCACCTGCACATGGCATTGGGGTCCCTTTCATCGATTGCGCTATTTGTTTTTGTGGGTTTGGCTCCAGTGTCTGGAAGGAGTTAGTGACAAAACAAACAGAGGGAGATTTGAATTGTCCATGCCAACAGTCGTCTTACTCGAGGAGCCCCAGGTGGTGAGTGCTATCATTCACAGGGAACAAGACTCAACTATGGAAGACCCAGAGGGACCCGGATCACCAGGCAGAGCAAGATGGCACACCAACTGAGAAAAACGAACACGTTATCTCTTTGTTACGCGCCGGCGCGGACACACACACACACACACACACACATACACACACGTTTCAATACTCACAGAGACACAAAGAGACACACTGCCAAAAGCCCGCGCTCTAAACAGTGTGACACACGCGTGCACACTGACAGACTCTCACCCTGTCTAATTCCGACTCCGCCCCTCCGTGGCATACCCCGCTCACTCTCTCCATCCCTCTCCTCCTCCCTTTAATCCTCCTCTATTCCCAAATTGGTTGTCAAAGGGACAAAATTAGAAAATAAACGAGACTGCTGACAAACAAGATTACATGCTGTTTGCACCTGGCCGCGGCAATTAAAGCCCCGATGACAGGCGAGGATGGCCTCCTAATGTGCCGTCTCCAGACACATCAGCGTTTTCACATGGAGATTAGGCCCCGCAGTGGCTCGGTGGCAAGGAGCCCTGCCAGGCTCGCCGCCTGTCACTCTGGAGGGCCTCACCCTCGTCTGGCGCACAGCAGGTTCGGAGAAATACCGACGCAGCCATTCATGACCGAGAGAGGCAGACAGTATGGGCCCGCGCGCCCGTGTGTGTGTGTGTGTGTGTGTGTGTGTGTGTGTGTGTGTTTGCACGTGAGAGACCGAGCGAGCCCACTTCGCATCGCTGATCTGTGCCCTAGTGGAAAGTCCTCTTGCCGGCACGCACAGCAACCAAAACAGAGCTAAACCACCCTCTGGTTTGACTAAGCTCGGTCGTATGAATTATACAGTACCGACTCTATCAAAGACTTTGAGGAGATTTTTCCGGAGGGCAGCGGTGAAGAGGGAAGAGCGCGACGGGGAGAATCAACAGGATCCCTGCCACTGGATACCACATTCCAGACGCGCATGAAGAATGAGTTGTGCAGCAATAAGAGAGCGACGTGTTGTTGCGGTGAGAGATCACAAACACACATCAAGCGGCTCCCCTAAACACATTCTAATTTTGCTTGCACTCACAAGCAGAGTAAACAAAGACGTCTGGGGCCCGACGCGCCTCCTCATGGTGTGTTGCTCGGCTCCTGGGAATATTCCTGAAAGCCTTCCGTCTTAAATGCCCTCGTTTGAGTGACAACAGACGAGCAAACAACATTTTTAAATGTAGCACTTACGTACGCTCGGCTTTTTTGCCTTCCGCTCTCTTTGTTTGTGGCGGAATAATAAAACGGAGGCAGCATGATTATTTCATACGTTTTGGAGCGGTGAATTATGCACACTTTATTTTCCTTCTTTCCTTTTGCATTTGTAGGCCTGCGTCTGCTGTCTTGTTCAGGCCCTCCATAGTCTCTGTGTGTGTGTGTGTGTGTGTGTGCGCGTGTGTGTGTGTGTGTGTGTGTGTGTGTGTGTGTGTGTGTGTGTGTGTGTGTGAATTGATTGGGATATGTACCCACCCTGCATCGAAAGACACACCTCTGTTTCAAAAAAGGTCATCTGCTGTTTTCATGTTCACAGTTGAAGATTAAAGCCGGAGAGTGACTGTTGTTGGTGATATCTAAGGTAACCCTTGTACCCAGACAACAAACCCGCCAGTGAGTAGGCACAGTGGGCCCGCCCCGTTCCACTCTACAGCCTACACATGTTACTACTCTCTGCTCACTTTTGATTGGCTGCGGCTCCGACTGCCAGCCGGTAGACGGTCGCCAAGCGTTGAACTCGTCTCACTAGCGGTGGGCTCCCCAGCGTCGCCATCTTGGCTCCACCACGCCACCCGTTGGTGCTGCCTCCCTTCAGTGGCTTCCAGAACACTCCGTTTTGCTGCGTGAGTGAGAGCCCTGAAAGAGGGGATCAGTGACAGACAACAGCTGCCGTCTGCCCCCCCCCCCCGAGATTCCCACCTCGGGCCTGCCTGTCTGCCCCCCCCCCGATCAAGTGTCTAACCACTGCTCCCAGGCTTCTCGTCAAACACCCCCCCTAAGTGCAGTTTGTTGCCTAAACCTACTCCCGCTTGGCCGCGGCTACAGATAGCCATGTCCCATTCCAGACATCCATTGTCATTTGCAATTAGCGTGTTTTTTTTTTGCCATGGCATTTAGCGCCGATAGTTTGGGAGGCTACTGTAAAAGCAGTAAGCAGTGTGTAAACTAAGCTACAAAGTATCTCAGCTGCCCGAGAGGTTGTTGAGCAGTCCTTCTTAAGAAGTAATAAATGTTCACACACATAAATATACACCCACCCACATACATATTTTATACATAGATACAGATACCAAAAAAACACTGCAAATGTAATTTGACACAAAGACACACGTATTTTATACATTCATGAACATTTACAAATGTATGTACAGTATCTGTGGTGTGTGAAAAAAAATACTTCCAACCCCACCACCCTTCCAGCCCCACAAAACACACAAGCGCACCCAAACACACACTAACACAGCAAGATGAGAATTACATATGAATATGTTTAAAGGGGCCCATTCCCTCGAATCCTCCTCTATCCATTATTCAGAGGTGTGAAACAGCATCGGAGAGAGAAAATGTCCAACACCAGCTGCTGTCACATCTGAATTTTGATTTATGACATCCCTGACATTGCCAGGATGTTTATTGTTCTCCCTGCGATTCCGCTTGCAGCGGCGATTCCACTCGCTTCTTTAATATTGTTTGATGGGGGTGCATAGAAACGAAAGATAAGGCTCTGTGAGAAACATTCATGTGCTGCCCAAGACTCCTCTCAAAGAATATTCAAGCCCAGAAATAGATACACTCTGCCATTTCCTGGGGGGAATTATATTGCTAGCTGTAATTGGCAGGAGAGAAAACAAACACAACCAAAAATCAATTTTCACATATCAAAGTTCTCAGCTCATCAACCTGCTTTTATATAACCTTTGCATTCCGTTACAACAGGGGGGGGGGGGGGTATGGTGGGTGGGGGGGGTTGGTCTCTGTTCAGTGTGAATGATTTGTTGTGTAACCTTGTGTGCTGCCCTTCTCAACAAAATAACACTTTCAAAAAGTCCTTTCACCTGTGATAACATGGGGAAACGGCAGAACGTATGTTGTCATGGTTATTATCAGGCTGCTTTGTAATTAATATTCTAACTGTACTGATTCAGATTGCTGCACTACCACAGAAAAGCACCTAGAATGTCTCCATCTAAGGCCCTTGTTGTATATTCCCTATTGAGTGTATTAGGGCTCAGCTCAAACTGTCAGTCAGACTGTGCGCTGTGTTATAAGCTATTTAAAAAAAAAAGAAGCCTGCTTACTGCCATTTCACATTCACTTTGCTGTTTGTCTCTGTTCCTGCAAGTATCAGGGGACCAGCAGTTACAGTCTCTGACTCCAGAACAATGGTTCAGTATTCCAAACAGAGTGTCATCCATTCTGTGTTTTGAATATTTCATATCTTCTGATTGACATGGGCTCCTTCAGAGGAATATTACTTTAAACTTTGGGGGCAGTTGGTACATCGAAGAAGATCGCCGAGTGTACTCGCTGCATGGTGTTTGTGTGGTACACAAGGGTCTCAGGTCATTTCTGTATCTCTGGCAGACAGTTTACTTTGAAGTTGCGGTAGTTATGACTGAGAGGAGGCATGGGTATGCTGCTTCTATTGAAGCTGCCAGTTAACCATTTATAGTATAATTTAACAACGGGACATTTCACAAATTCCATTTGGAAGATACTTTTAAAAAACATTTTGAAAAGGTTTTTAAGATGTAACCTTGATTTCAGATTTGGTACTCCAGACCTGTTAGCATGATTGATTTCACCAAGTGCTTTGTTTTCCCAACCCACCATGTCAACCATTTCCGCTGCCAGCAGCACCCTCCCAGTTTCAAATATTAGAGTTTAAATTATTAGAGTTTCAAAGGTCTCCATCACTCTGGTTGCAATTTATATACTCCACTTGAATGGGAAAGTGTGTCCAAACTTATGACTGGTACTATATATACACACACACACATATATATATATACACATATATATATGTGTCAGGTTAGATAGAGAGCAAGGGCCTGAGAAATATCATATCCTCTTTGCTGTCTATTTCAGCCCTCGCTCCTCCTCGGTCCAAAAAGAGCTCTGTCACTTTCTTTCTTGGCGGAGAAGACGAGTACTCCCACTGCTCCCTCTCTCTTGTGCTGGCTTTCACTGGGGCTCTCCAGCCCTTTGAAGATTCCCCTTTTTCTGCAGCATCTGCTCTTTTTACAATATGCCCCACCCCTGCACTAGCTCACTGTAGCTCCTCATTTACACTTTGATTGCGCCGATCGCTCTTTGGAGTCTCTCAGCTAATTGTATCAGTCTACCAGCGCTTTTATGATTGCCCTAGATGGTAGGTTGTCGTATTACGTGGCTTATTATTTCGAATTAGGGAGAACAAAGGGCTTTTAGAGGACAGAAAATGCTGATCACAAGTTTCAGTGTAAGAAATAGAAGATTGGCCCGTGTTTCGGAAGCCGACAGGGAGGAGCGGGAGCACAGAGGCCAGAAGTCTTGCATCAGTTTTGGCTTATTCCCATTTTAATAAGCCTTTAATATGCATAGAAAAAACATATCCCACACGCCGGATCCTAGTTTTAAATGGGTGCAGTGGCTTGACTGCCTATTGGCATGCTATCTTGTTTTGCTGTTTGTGTACAATCGGGGGCTACCAAGCTGTGAGGAGATTTGGCCTGCCAGAACGTTGAGGAGGTGTCTTCAACCTCCTCTGGCAGAGGCACCGGGGGGTGGGGGGTGGGGGGGGTGGGGGTGGGGGGGGGGGTCCCCTCCTCCATCGGCAAATGGCTCAGTGCCTCTCCCTCAGTCACTCCTAGACGCCACGCCAGTGCAATTTAACAGCTCTTTGATCCATGTCCTGAGAAGTGAATGGCAATAAATTAAGCCAATTATCTGCACCGCCCACGGCCTTTTCAGGGGGGGGGGGGGGAGTATACCTGTCGGAGTGGGGCGGCGGTACTACCGCCCTCTGCCTTCAAAGAGCAGCGAGAAGAGGTATAAATACTTAGCAGGGATGAAGTCTTCTGAGCACAGAGGGACCCAACTGGAAAGGGTGTGCGTTCCACCTCAGCATTCCTGACCTATGAGTTGTTGGTCAAGTCGAGAGCGCTGAAGCAGCCAAGTCCTTTACTTTCATGCTAAGGGCTGCTGACGCATGACCGTAGGCAGTGTTTGGAAAAAAGAGCCCGGATTTTCATATCCACAAATTGAACACAATAGAGGGGGGATAAGGATTCCATCTCTGTCTCTCACTCTCAGTTTGTTTCCAGTGCAAAACAATGGGTTGTTTTGTTGTTGCGAGCCTGCTATTTTAAAACCTGTGTCGTTACAATGTTGTTTGGGTAATGGCAGACACTTTCTAGACTGAAGGAGGAAAGAAACACAAGAAAATCTCCCAATGGTAGAAACCATACCTCAGTGTTTGAGGGAGAAGTAGTTTGAAAAGTTGTTGCCGTTAACGCACACCATTACCTGGCAGCCAGCCTTCCCTGTACTGTTGATACATCAATGTTTTAAGTAGGTTGGGGAATGAGAGTTCACTTTATGTGGCAAAAAGCTTTCCATCTAGTTGGACTTAGAAGTCAACGTTAGAAGTCAGAAGTTAGAAGTCAACGTGATCTTGATCTCCTTTCGAAAACCAGGAGCAGTGAATTGAGCAGTTTCAAATAAGCACAACGTTTTGGTTAGAGTAGGTTTTTCCTAGGTCAGCTTCAGTTTCTCATATAACAGCAAGGTTAAGGTTAGGAATACTTGTGCTGGAAATGAAAAAAAAGTTAAAATCACTAACACAATGATTTTAAGCCGCCTCCATGTAATCCTTAATCCTTCTTGTTGTACTGTGAGGCACTCTAGGTGGTTCGCAGCAACCAAACCAACATTACTGCTGGTAAAACCGTGGCGTCTATATAAATCGATGACTTGTTGTAGCTTTGGATATGCATGCATGCGTGGTGGCGTAAATGGTTAAGGTGCTGGTGTCTGGTCCCACTGGTGTCTGGCTTTCAACTTTTTAGCACCTTGTCATATTTCGTACCTATTTGTACGTTTTGCCCTTCACCTATTTTTTTTTTTTTACTATCGGCAACGAGTCCTATATGAGGCCAGGTTGTAAACGCAGTCAACTAACCCAGTGGTGAATAACCAAATAGATGTCAAAAAGGCAGAAAGTTGTCTCTCTCAATCAGTCACCGTTCACTCTGTGCAACGACAATCATCCTGTTGCACTTTCACTCCAGCTGCCCGTACCTGATGTTGCCCAACTTGCCAATTTTCAACGGTTTGGAGAATCGGCATCCGTGATCAAGTCTCAGTCATCTCTCCAACTCCTGGGCAGTCATCACTGTGACTAACAACAACAAGGGGACAAACCCACCACGACAAAGGGTGTTGCCACAGCCGCCATTTTGGTTGAAGTTCGATGAGTCGCTCTCGTAGCATTTACTGGAGGCGCTGAAGCCATCCGTAGCCCACACTTTATGTAATGCCATTTCGCAGCTTATTTGAGTAACATGCCCTGTTCCTCTCAGCTAGCCTGGGCAATGACTCTGAGTCTTAAATAGAACCCCTCCGTTAAAATGCACCGGTCAGTGCAACACCTATGCTTCCTAAGGGCTAGTTTCCCTGAGGTATATGTGTAATAAACATGTTTTATGAGAATGCTTTACCTGACAAAAGCGATGATCTTTAAAAGGCTTTAGCCCTACAAGCCACTCGCGGCTATGTTCTTGTTTTGTCTGTGGATACAATTCCATTAGGCATTGCACTCTTGTAAACAAATGAACGCGCTGCATCATTATAATGAAAATTGATGATGGGGCATAGTTATAAGGAGTCATTAAGATAAGGATCCTAATGAATTCAGCCAGGCAGGTGTGCTAACATTTATCTTCAAATGATTGGATGTTCACTGTTGAGTTATAATGATGATCATTACACATCCCTACACGCGTTACGCTCGGATCAAAGCGTACACTCGCTGGAACTAGAATGAGATTTAAAAGAAAACGCATGCGTAAGTGTCAATGTGTATGTGTTTTGTGCATACCTGTGAGCAAGTCTTCTCTTCCAACCTGCACTTGCTGAATTGCAGATATTGCACAGCAGGTCATGGGATTAAATGGAATAATTTAGTAATACACTGAGCCAGTGTATCCGTCTGTATGACCTTGTGACCCTGTGGTATTTAACGGCACACAACACCCAGACCTAGTCCCTGACATTTTCTAGAGACCCCCCCCCCCCCACACACACACACCCCCACTGCTACACCCCAACGACTACTTCCTCCCACATCAGCACGGCAGATGAATTTGGAAAAGACCGACACATGTGAAGTGTAGCCAGCCACTTCAACTGATCTCTACTCTATCAGAGAAGCGGGTCTATAATGGGGACACAGCACAGAAAAAAAAGAAGAAAAAAAACCTCTCCACTTAATATACTTGTATCCACCTTTCGCCAGTCCTTGTGACGAATCCCCGACTACCTCCAAATGGATCTCAATCATGAAAGAAAAACGATGCATGCTTATGCATGACATGCCACAGGGAGCCCAAAGGGTGTCCGCGCCAGTCACTTGAGATAAATAAATCCCTTAAACCTTGTGAGATTGACGGCAGCTCCCGCGTTTTTTTTTCTTTCTTGTTGCTCCAGATGTGTTGGTGGGCCAGGGTTTTCTTAGGCAGCGCTCAGCTACGGCACATACAGCACACTGCTGTAGTTTAACGGTGTTTGCTGTCGTTTGTACATTGACAGTATGTTATAAGTGGACAAAGTCAACGGGACGTCACCCGTTGGTTTGTGGACCACCGTTTTGAAGCCTCCAGTTTGGCATTTTGAAAATGGCCATCTTGGTTGCATAGGCCACCGCCAAACCTTTGTTTTTTTATCCTGAAGTGACGACATTGACCATACTTGGACGAGAGGATGGGGCTGGGGAGGAGCTGGCAGGAGCGAGGGGTGGATCTGTGGGAGAGCCCGTTGCTACGTCTCTATCCCAATTGACAATGTCAATCACAAGGTAGCCACGCCCTAAAGCATACCCTGCTTTGTCGTCTATTTTGCTTTTTGAGATTGAGACCATAAACTCGTAGAGGAAAATGTTTACTGATATAATAAAGTAAGTGAGAAGTAGGGTCGTTTTCTCGTAGACTTCCATACAATTGTAGTTGTTGCTGCAACCAGTGGAGTTGCAGGTTATTAGAAAGAATGCAGGTGTAAGGCACTTCGGTATAGGCTTCACTTTATAAAGCCGGAACTACTCCCTCGAGTTTGCCACTCGAAAGGTATGTCAACAACTTCGCCTCGTGAGTGGCTCCCTTAATATATTGGAAGACATGAAAGGCAGGATCTCTAGTGAATCAGTAATGGTTGTTGGACTGATCTGGAGAAGTACATCACGTGAAACTGTCTACCTACTGGGTGCTCTGGTTGCTTCACTTCTGCTATTTCTAAACTTGAAGACATAGAACAGTTATTCACAAACAGTTGCCTTAGTCAGTCTTACCACTTTCTATGCGGAAACAAAGCAAAGGAATACTGAGAGAGAAGGAACAGAAAACAGACATATATATCAATATCCTATGTGTTTCTCTGTTTATGTAGTCATATCTCCCCAAGGCCGTATTTACCCGCAAGTTCAACTACAGCTAGAACATAATCAAGTATTCTTTTTCACGAAATGTTAGTGCCATGGGTAGAAATAGAAAAGCAAGATTCTCAAAATAATATTTACAAAGTTCCCAAAGTCCCTAATATTAAAAGGGCCGGAACTGCCCCTTTATTGGGTTCCCTTTCACAAGGGTTAGGCAAGTAGAAATGCTCATCCAGTAATAATAAAGTGTACACTGGTGATCAAAGCACTGAGATGGGTTAAAGACATTAGACTAATTTGTTTTTGTTTTGGGGGGAAAACAAACTAGAACCTTGCAAGCCCCTGTGGTAGGCTTCTCTATATCTTTGACCCCCAAAAAAATAAACAGTTAGATAACAGTGTTTCAAAGGGAAAAAGGAATAACCCTCTCTTCTTTACCACTCACTTAGGCTTAACCGGGCATTTTGAGGATAACACATAAGTCATGACACGTGCACACATAATGAAGTGTTTACATATTCAAGGCAATTTCGAATTCACCCTCATTTTTTTTTTTTTTAAACCTGCCAAAACAGTCCTAAGTGGGTAACCTATTGCTCATTCGTCCGTTGGCTGAAGAGGGCTGCAGGTATCTTTGCTTTGTGTCAAAGAGCATGGTGAGGACTGAGGAGAAACAAAGCGATCATTAACGCATCATGACAGGAGCTGTCCTGCTGCTCATTCCATCCGCTCAGCCGGCTAAGGCTTTGCTTAGGTGTTATGTTCTACACTATCACTCGAAGCTGACACAGTTTGCTTTCTTTCCCTTTCGCGTTGTACCTTAGAACGTCTTCTGGGAAGACTTTTCAAAAATGTAAATGTTTGAAAAGGAGGAGAGAGGATGTGTTGTGTGACAAACAGATGGATTTGGAGACATCCATAGCCTGGCACATATTCAATCATACCCTGCATCAAAGCAATCTGTGCCTAATAAATAACAAGGTTGTGTTTATTGCAAGGGCACATTATCTTTTAAAGTTACTTTTCTTCTGCAGTTTTAAACTTACCCTTCACTGTAGTTCATCCCTTGTTTTCAGATGCCTCTCAGTCAGATAATCAATTAAATTAATTACTTTTAATTTCACAGAAATCTACTAACTGAATGTTTTTTTTAAGTGGTTGGCACATGTTCAGTTAGGACTCATCTTTTTTGTTTGTTTTTTGTTTTGACAAGCCACGCAACATTTCATTGCAAGAAAGTGAAACACCTTCATCAAGCAAGAATAGTCTACCCAAGTATAGTGCTATGTAGAGAAGCCACCAGTATAATTACTCTCCGTGAGACTAAGCAAGAAATACTTAGCGTATATCTTTTCAGCCCACTGGGATCCGTGTCAATCTCCAACGTAGAAAAACCATTGAAAACAAGCATCACCTGAAGAGCTGAAGGCTTTCCTCAAATCCACTCAAGCCTTTCTGAGCCATGGTTGGATCGAAGGTACACAGTAATGCATGTTAGGGTAGACACAAATGCAACACATATGGTTAGAGATGTCACTCTTGATTATTGGAATGCTGTGAGTGATTTGAGAGTGTGAGGAACTTACACAATTACAATTATCAGTAAATCAATAGTTTTCATTCAATTCAAAATAGAAAGTAAAATGCCACCAGCATGTGGAAAATGTGGCAATTGAAAATGTATAGTGAAATTTATAATGACTTTTAGTATAATATGGATTTTGGGTAAATGAAGTGTTAGCACCTAAAACACAATTAATTGAGTTATCAATTCGATGAAGCCCCTATACTTCCTGAAAAGGATTACTTATGAGGTGGTTGAATATGAATCAATGGCTTTCACCATATTGAAACCAATTTCTCCAATACTGAAATGACAAAGGCAGAGGGATAAGAAGTTGACGTTTGAACATGGAAATGTGACATTACATTGTGAAAAAGGTGGCATTTGGAGAGATCACAACCTGAATAGAGAATCACTTCATTAGGAACCCCGATGAATAGACAGGTTTTTTTGGAAGGAATAAATCAACTCGTCCCCTCACATCATTAGCTGAGATCTGGCAAGGTCCTGCCCCAACTTTCCTTCCTGTCATCCTTTGAGTGACACAAAGGAGGTCAGAAGATGACGCAAAGGTGTGTCGAGCGAGGGATTGAAGTCCTAATAAAGATTTCAAGCCTGACAGTTTGTAGATTCAAATCACTTGGCACTTCCATTTTTTTTTTAAATCATTTCTTTCTTGGAATCATTTGATGTGTCAATGTGTCTTTTGTATCATTAGCTTGTCAGCTCGCTTGACTCGAGACTGGGAATATTCTACCGGGCATCGACAACAGAGCGATCTAATTAATTAGTCTATTTTGGGCCTATGAAATACCTCTGAACGATAATAATTCATGGCTAAGTAAATCTCATCCACTGCTGCACATTGCTCCCAGGGTAAATTAACCTATGAAATTGATAAAAGTTCTGATAAAAGGATTAGGAAATGCCAGATGCACCGCCTGACGTCAGCACCCACCGAGCCCCCCCCCCAGCCCTGACATCCTGAAGCAGCCTCCTACCGCCAGCGGCAGTGAGGAGGAGAAGGGCCGCTGCAGTTGCCTGGGCAGAGCAGGGGAGGAGTTGAAAAACGATAAGCGCTCACAGATTGATGACTAGAGGAGATCCCTGGCACAGAACTCCAACGCAGGGAGGGATCGAGGTCACGTTCCGCCAGATAATTCCGGCGTTCCAGAAGCCACGCTGACATAGGATTCTATAAGAAAACAATTGTGCGTTGATAAACGGAGTTGTTTGCCGAGTTTGCTCGAAAAGGTAGATTATCAACCACCAACACACTTAGCCCTGACCTTTCCCTCAGTCAAAGATAGCATGGGTAGAAGTTGATCACTCTTTGAAGTGACATTCCTCTTTACTCTGACTGATTAACAAGGCAGCGATCCTTGATCCACGGCACCGCTCAAACCTTTTATCGGGAAAAATGGAGGCAGCGAGGCAACTGTTGAGTCACTGCTGCAACTCAACTCATTAGGGGTCGCTTTGTTGTTTACAGATTCAGAGGTAAGGTTCCCTTCCACGTTTGTAATTCACATTTGTGAACTTTATGCAAATGGCGTGTTTGCGCTGGCACGTTTCCCACACTCAGGGCCCAGGAAGCCATTGAACCAAGAGGCTTGTAGTTTCCTCTCATTTCACATTCCACCAACCCTCTTGTACTTGAGCCCCCCCGACGCTCCGAGACAGATACACAGTGAGATGAGTTGTCATCCGGGTGAAGTAGCGTAGAAGTGCAGCCGTGCAATTAGCATGACAGGATGCCTCATCCTGGAGTTTGATCGTGTTTTCAATCCGAGTGTGACAGACCTGGAGAGCTGCACCCTGTTCATCTATCTCACCCACCAAGACCAATTTGCCTGTTAATATTTCCAAAATAGAGCCCTTAGTGGAGCAAAAGGTGGTTCGAAAAGTGAACAAATCAATTCAGAATATGGTGGAGGCATGATTGAGGTGGGTTTGTGTTTGTGTTGGCGTCCCTCCGTGTATTACTTTTTCCCATGAAAATACATTTCCTCTTCAATCACACAACAAGGTACAAAGGTTCATGGAATGCAAATTGACCCCTGAAAATGGCAAAGTTAACAAAACTGCATAGGCTACATGAAATCGTGACATTCTGCACTCCAAAAACAAATACCACATTTTCTATTGATACTGGTCGTTTAAAAAAAAAGAATTGGTCAAAGTGAATGGACTGTCTGTTTATGAAAACCAACACTCCCCATGTTTTATTCTGGTGAACATCATAACTTAGTCATAACTTAGTATTAACTTTGCAGGACGATATTATTTTTTTCAGCTTGACCTTTTTTCGGCTTGTTTTTAAAGTATTGCATACATGGCAACTGCACTCGGCTGCATCCCCACGCACTGAGGGATGAAAAGATCAATCAAGGCACTGGCCTGTGGTGTAATCAATAGCCATGCCCGTACGATTCCCTTCCTTCCTCCAACGCGTGCATCCGTCCCACTGAATATCCCCTTTGAATGCTTTTCTTAGACCCACTGCGCATCTGAATCTATACATGCCACAGAGGTGATAAGGGTCCTTCTTTTTGGATTGGGCTGGATGAAAATCAATCCACTGCATGCAAGCGAGATACGGTGTGTAGTCTCTATGGCCCTTCTCTTTGTGTCATCCTGCTGCCAGCTGAAAGCAGAAGTCTTTAACTGGCTACTCTAGAATTACTTTTGACCACACAAACACAGCCACACACACACACACACACACACACACACACAAGCACGGTGAAGATGGCAGCTGAGCTGAGGAGCTGAGAGGCGCGTTAAGAACAAAGGCAGCTTGAGCTGAGCACAGCCATGGGAGTTCACTCGGTGGAGGCAGTGGCTAGTGTTTCCTTTCCCCCATTACCCAGAGGTCTTAATTAGTTTAGGTTAATCATGCGCTGCCGTAATTGACTACTGTTGTTCCTCCTTTTCATCTATCATTTCACTGCCTGGAACCAACCTGCAGTAGGGGACCTCATTTCACGTAACACCGGTGAGACACCCCAAATCCCTAATATGATTGCTTCACTTCCTTTTGTATCCGTTTTTTGGTCTATTTCTTTCTCCCACTCTGTCTCTATTGCACAAAGAGGTTTTACTTTTTTTTGCAATTGTTTGTGACTATTTTCAATGTTGTGTTGAACAAACTCAATCAACAAAGGATTGGAAACTGGACCTTTGGATTGGAAAGGATTGGAAACTGGGGGGTTGCCCTGTCATGACAGGTGCGGAACGCATTGGCATGAACACGCTGAGCCTATAGTATTCATTGTTATCTTTGTCTCAGGCGCCCAGGAATCAGAGAAAACAGAGGTCAACTGCAGTATTAGACCAGGTAGCTTCGATAATACCTGTGAAAACATTTATCACAATCCAGCAAACAATTTAATTGTGATTGACAAGTGTTTCCAGGATGTTCTGAAGTATATCAAATGTATTAAATATCAGTTCTGTTCTTACCACACCAAGGATCTGATTTTTTTACGCCACGTGGTGGGTCAAACTCCTGTCTTTGTCTTCCTATTTGAAAAATATATCCACTGTTGATAAGCTTGGGGAAATGCAATAGTACAAGGAAGTTGCAACAGTACAAGAAAAACAAATCCTTTTCAATTGAAATCTGTGAAGTGAATTACTGGGTCTTCGGTTGATTATTTTTTAAACAAGAAAGATATGACCGAGAACGGTCTTCTTCATAGCTCCAAGCTTTCTTTCTGTTCTTCTAGCAAGAGGTAATCTCTCCAGCATACAGAAATATTCCACTTGAAGGCATTCCCAATCACAAGGTACATCAGAGCAGCATTACGCAGGGTCAGTAATTACATTTAGTTTTCATCATGCCTTTAATTGATTGTTGTTCAGGAACATAACATGGTTAAGGCTACACCCTCAAGTTTCCTATTTTCTGTTTATTTGTCACCTATGTCACACGACAAGGCAGCATATAGCTCATGTAATGAGTGACATTTGGAATTTGATGTCAACTAATGAATTGCCATTCTTGCTTTTGTTTGCATTGTGTAAAGCACAACTGCCTGTGTTTATGAAATGTGCTATACAAATAAAATTGATTTGAGTTGATACTTTGTGATGCCTGTGTATATTTAGAATGAACACACAAGTGTAACAGTAAATAGCCAGAGTGGTCAAGGACTCTGCCTCAGGTGCTGGTAGGAACACAACCAGGGTTCACAACCAAGCATCTGGTACTGACAGAGGCAACAGGCTTTGTTACAAAAGTCAGTCTGCACACCACATACTGATCTCCATTGCATGCACTTCATTTGTCAATTCCAATTACAATCAAATCTCCATATGTCTGAGTTTTACTCACGAAACCTTATTTACCCATTTTTTTTTTTGTACACACCCTCTACTTCCAATTGACTTGATCGATCATGACAAACAGGAAAGAAGGGCACTTTGTGGTCTTTGCAATGAACACGGCATGCACATATTCCATCGTTGTATTTCTTAATGATAAAGTGAGTAGGCATAGACATGACAGGCAGGATTTCACTCTTTCACCACAGTTCATGTGTTCTCACTTCATTGAGTTTTTCTTGTTTTCAGACTCAAACGGGATCGTTTCGTGCAGTGTTTTCATCTCACGGTCTAGTAAGGTCACTTCCCGTGACATACATTCCTTTCCAATATAATTTCCTCTCACATTTGCCTCCACCCTTTGATGCTTTCAAAAGATACGGCCATTCCAAGAGAAGAGGAAAACAGCCAGGAATCAAAAAAAGGATCTTCTGCCGCTTTCTAATGATGTCACTCTCACTGAAGGCAACGTTCTGGCCTGGGGCGCTCGGTGTGTCTGATGAAAGGAGACCTCCCGGCTTGGTCCACACAGACTGAGGGACATGCTGAGGTCCAACCGTTCCCATCCCTATCCTTACTTTAGCATGCCACTTCCTCTCAGTGGTTATCTCCGTCTCGCACTAACATAGATCTCCTTGGCCTTGGCCGGCTGGCAGCCCGGGGGAAGGACCCCGGCGCGGGGGGTCCGGGGGCTTGCCAGGCCATCTGCTCCTCCGGAGCCATCAGGAAGGAGGAAGCAGGAGGGGACATGGTCAGTGGGTGATAGAAAGTTGGACTTACTTTGAGGTCTTCTGAAGTCTTTTCTGAGTGCCTGTCCCTCTCGGATGTGCATGAGTGAAGTGGATTTGGCTGAGCCCCGGCAGAGGGAGACTCACAGCAAGATAAAGTCACACTAATCATCACAGAGGTTTATTTACTCTGTGTGCGTGTGTGTGCCCCCCCCCCCCCCCCCCCCCCCTCTCTCCCTCCCTAAACCGATGGTTTTACGAGTGGAGACACACAGGTCATTTCAATGGTTTTAATTGCATTTTTATTGATGTCATCTGGAAGATAATGATCTCTGTTTGTAATGGCTTTCCATCGTCGGAATATATGAGCCCTTTTGTTTTCCAGCTTGAAAGGGGTAGAGGGAGAAATTAACACAGCGAATAGGAAAGGAGGGGGGAGCAGTTGAGGAGTTCTAGAACTGAATTTAATCAGGTTCGGCACCATAACACTGGCAGTTCTTTTTTTCTTGTTTTGTTTTAGGGTTCTGTAGGAGGACTGAAAACAACACCTCATTAATAGGTAACACCTTCTTTCCTCCACAAAGTTGGAAAGAAACAATGAGACCTTATATTCATGTCCCAGTTCGACACAAACAAAGTGGTGTGCCTTTGCGTCACGGCATTGTGTTGTGCCATTTTGGTCTGCTTATGGGCTGAAGGTAGACAGACATTTTCATTTCCGTAATGCTCTCAAAGTCAAAGTCGCCAGCATGCAAAGTAGGGTATCAATTATCCCCATTGCACTCCTGCTGCTCTCTCCTCTCCTCTCAGGGGGAACACACAGTGACTGCTAGCTGTCTGAAGTCCCAGTTCAATGATGGAGGGGATGACAGGTAATATCAGGTACAAAACAAATGTGGCAACGCGGAACAATGGCATCCACTAATGGAGAGAAAGATGGCGAGACTAGGAGACTAGGAGACTATACCTTCTCCTCTTGCTTTTTTGTTATTTTTAAATATAATCATCTTCAGTTCTGCATTCACACTGAAGGAATCCCTCTGGGAGTTCATTTACATGAAACTTTGGTGGGCAAATTTAGCAACTTCTCTATCCCTTGCCCACTTTGATTTTGGAGGCTAATAGATCCTGCTATATTTGAGTGTGGGCTTCTTTTTATTGGGCTCGACTGATTCCCATGCAAGGGATTTGAGGAGAAAACAGCATGCAAAATGTGGAGATATGTTTTAATGTCTTCAGTATCTATTTTGATTGAATGTTATATTTACAAGTTTCTGCTGATACTAGCTTGTCACAGCTATTTGTGAAGTTAGCGAAAGAAAATGACAATAACAGGAAACGCTAGACAAAGAGGATTATATGCACTGCATTCATTTATAATTTAGAACATCCAAATAAATTGAGATATTGGGATACACACTTGGACCCGCGCAATGGCCAGCAACAGTAGGCCTACACGTTTTTTTTTTTCTTAAGTCTGTCAATTTCCTAATGCTAGGCCTTAAACATGCTATTAGGTGACTCAGTGGAATGTTTTCCATTTCCATTCCTATCAATATGATTAAGTAAATGATACATGGATTGATAGATTGATTGACGGATTGCTGGTTGAGCACACACTACAGCTTGATAGATTAGATAGCTTTCGCTCAATTAATTCCGCCTGGATGAGTTGCCAATTTGAGTTTTAAGATTATACCAAGCCATGCGCCTGCCATTCTTCTTGACAAGCTAAAGTTATATCCCACCCTCAATATTCCACCTTTAATTAGACCTGGCCATAGTTATTTTTGCACCAATGACATTTTCACTTTCAAAAGCATTTGGTCATTTCAATTCCGACATTAGAGCGGCATGAGGGAAGAGCCAGTCTGAAGACATTAATCTGTTGCTGCCTTCTAACACAATAATTGTGCATTTCTCGATTTGTCAGACTATATTTTTTCCCCCGGCACTCGTAAATAGCAGGCCATGCAAACCTGTCCTTATTACGCCACCATTAATTAGCCAAATGTCAGTGGGGGGAAATAAACAGGTTTGACAGTGTGATAAAGAGTCTTCTGAGTAGACGCCTGCCTCTTATGGTACTTGACAGTTGACAATATGTTGCAATAATCAAACGATAAGGTAAAAAAAAACATTAAAAAAATAAATACAGTGAGCTTGCGATTTAACGAGGGGTGAAACATCTTGGTGAACATGCAATAAATGGAAGCAGACAAAAATGACAAGTACATAAAACCTTCTCGGGCTCTCTCTCTCACAGATCAATTAGTCTTGTATTTTTGAACGTTTGCCATGCTTCAACTCCGAGGGGAGCTGGAAAAATTTCTCTTGAGTGTGACACGGGACTCAACTGAAGTGTCGTGGCTTACTTTGTAAGGAGATCAGGCTGCCGTGAAAAGTGTTAAATAACTCTGTGACATATCTTGCTCTAATATCCATTTTGAGGATATCCAAAGTAATTCAACTGAATAACTGCATAGCAAAAGGCCTCAGACCATATACTGAAAGCACTGACATATTTGAAAGACAACAGAATGTACGTACTCATATCAGAAAAGTAAATCAAGAAAAATACTAATAAAGTAACACATAGCACACAGAGATCGTTTCATTCCAAACAACCTAGTCTTCAATAGGATTTGCGGCCTATAGTATGGAAAATAATGGTACAGTGCAAAACGTACAAATCGGTGCAAAATATCACATGGAAGGAAATAAAACCACCAGGGAGATTTCAACCTGAAAACATTGGATTGCAACTCCAACATTATAACCCCTTACGCCACCACACCTGCACGGATCTCTAAACCTACGACGTGTAATTGATTTAAATAGACTGCACAGTATTGCAAGTAGTAATGTTGGCTTGGTTGCTTCCAGCCTGCTGACTCACAGTACTCCAAGACAGATTAAGGATTGCGTGGTGCTGGGTTTGAATTGTTGTGTTGGTGATTTTAATTTGTTGATGCTTATCCCTAATCTCATTCTTAACCTTTACCTTACCATTGTATGAAAAACTTAAGCTAAGCTATGAAAAGCTTAAAATAACCTGTCATCAAAGTTTGTATTTATTCGATACAAATTGACAAACGAGGTCACGTGTTCCAAAATGTCATTGCCCAGTAATCCTGTCTTGCTCATTTACCACTAAATAGATTTGTATTTATTGCCTGACAAACACTGCATTTCCCTAGTACGTATTTGGCTATGCCATTGTTTCATGCTAACAAATTCTTCAACCTTTCATTTATTCCAGCAAAAAGATGGCAATGACAGGGTAGCCAAAATAAATTGTTCACACATTGTGAATACATCCTCATGCATTGGTGTTATATCAATGTCTGTAATCCACAGTATGGGAACAACATTAATATATTATGTGATGGACATAACTGTAGGTCAAAGTTTAAGTAGCCATTAACCTTCCTCCAGTTGGCAGCCTTGAAAAAAATAGCCTTTTCCCCACAATAACAGAGCTTTAATTAAAATGATAAGCATCACTAATTGTCGGTAGGATACAATTATCAGGCCACCTTCCGAATTATTTTTGCATCAAACACACAACCACTGACACATAAACACACAGTAGGAAGCAACACAGATACTCACAACATGTAAGTAACAAAGGCTTACAGTACCCTCCATAAATACCTATTCACAAAAGACACACACAGAATGGGGGAGAACCACAGAGAAACACACATAGAGTGGACAAAAAAAATATATATAAGAGATGTAGCGCATTTAATATGCACAGGTCACAATTTCCCATAAAAAAGATAATATCCGTGACCCTTGGGTTATCGATGCAAAAACGCTGTGGACTGCGTGGTGAAAATGGAGCAGTCAGTGACAGAACTGAGTAGTGTATTTCCTGAGTAGTCAGCTGGTTCTCCTCTGACGAGTCAAATAACCTGTCAATAAGTTATTTACTTTGCCAGCAGGTAGTATTAAGATATTGAGAAGTAAGAATCAGTTCTATGAGAATATCCTTAAATGAAGCAATATGACTGCATAATCCATGAGGCCAGAAAAGACTAGTTCTGGACTGCATAGCCATTCCACTAGGATTTCTGTTCACCAGCATGATGGCATTCACCTAGACACAGCACCCTGATGACCTGAAGGCTAAGTTAAAAAGAACTAATGTTTTGTCAGTAGAAGTTATGTCCATGTTTAACCATTTGCTGATTCTAATTGGGGGGTGGGGGCGGGGGAGTGGGGGTCGGATGAGCCTGATGTTAAAGGCAGTAAAAGCTGGGGTGGAGGTGGGTGAGCCGAGGGCACAGCAAAGTCATAGCGAGCACAACTTTTAGGTAAGCAGCAACGCAGTTATTTCACAAACATGCAGGAGCAGGCTTAACCATATGAAATAAACTGATGACAGAAGGAAATACAATTTCTAAAAAAATATATTATTTGTTTGCACACTCCTAAAATGTTATCATATTTGCACGTATTTAGGGTAGCTTTGCATTAATAATATTTTCCAATGACAAGGTCCACCGTTGGAAAATCGAATTGTGAAATGTTCTTACATTTTAAGTTGACTTGATTAAATGACAGCCTTGTGTATCCAACATAAGACGTGGAGAATAAGTTCATTCCACTTATTTCTACCAAAAGGCTTGGTTTTGGGGGCAAGATTCCAAAAACATAACATAAACACAAGCATAATCTATTACCTGTTCTCGCTCTCTCTCTCTATCTCTTTCGGCAACAGTGTTCCACTTGCATTTGTTTGTGTGTGGGTGGACCCCAAGAGGAAATTTGCTATGCCGTTAACGGGAGAGAAGAAAGGGAAATCAAAATATGACAAAGACCTGTGTTGTTTTGAGAGAGCAGTGGTTTTCTGTGTCGCCCCCCGCCTAAGCGGTGTGAGATGGGAATGGGAAGCCCCCATGGCACTGGGGGGTTGCCTAGCCGTCTGACACCCTTCCAAGACTGTTCGGGGATGATGCAATATCACCATGCTCTTCAGTACTGCCCTGACACCTGGAGATGCAACATCATCAACACTGTGCAGGTTGCATCATAATTGGCCTGCTTGCTGACTTGTGTGTGTGTGTGTGTGTGTGTGTGTGTGTGTGTGCGTGAGCGGGACCGTAATGGTGGGGTTTCCATCCCACCAGTACAACAAAAGGTTGAGCGGTTGTTTGAGAATGGGAACATGCTTTCGTCTGCGGTGCTTCCTGTGGGGACGATCTCCGAGGGGAGAGGATCAAATGAATCAGGTTGAGTGGGGTGGGTGAGGGGGTGGATGAGGGGATTTCAGGAACTGAATGAGGCCCTTTAAATTCCCTTTAATGTCTTTTTTTGGCTGTGATTCCTGAATCAGACTGTTCCTTGTTTCGATGTGGGATAAATGCCGTCTAAAGCCAAAAGGTGAAGGATGTACCATTTACAGTGGCTCAACTAAAATGTAAAAAGTGGTGGAAAATCGACGTCGTGGTCGTGCCGGATGGTCTTTCCTCTGTGAAGACTGGCTCCCGCTTGCATTCGCCGAGTTCCAGGGCATGTGCCGCCACCTATGAAGAAAGCACGCACACACACCAACACACCCCAAGCATAGCAGTGCGTATGCAGGCGAGGGGATCTTTCAATCTGTTGCGATGACAATAAAAAAAAGAAAAGGATAGCAAAACGCCCTCCCTCAGAAGCAATATTGGCAGGGACAAATTGCGGAGGTAAAACAATGGCCACGGTGTGTCTAGCGCTTCCCATTTTGGAAGGGAAGCGTGACAGGAGGGGAAAGCGGAAAACATCTCCTGTCAAGGCAGGAAATGTGCCACGGTACTCAGCCGAGGAAGAGAGAATGCAAACCGTTCACGGTGGCTTAGCCATTTGGTCGGGGTAGGAAGGCCCCAAGCTGAAACGGGAAGACGGTAATTTCCGTCTGTCATGTCTGAGGTGTGTGGACGTATGACGCAGAACGTGGAGGGAAGCCTCCAGCATCCATAATAAGACCTTAAGTTATGAGAGCCGACACCCCAGTCACACTGTGCTTGTTGATGGGGGAAGCAAAGGTAAAGCAAAGTCAAATTTTTAACAGATAATTAACGGTAGAGTAGTACAGAGACCATGATGCCCAGACCTTAGCAACGAGTAATTAGGGATTGCGGTTTCACCTTTCAAATTAATCTAATGTGACTAATCAGACAATGTAACACAACAAAAATTCCCAAGGACCTGCTTCTATTTGGAGGCATGGAATAAACATAAGCGTTGTTGGCAACAATGTTTACGTTCAGGTGTTGCAATAGCCACAGTGTTGACACAAAAACACATTTTCACCCCCAGAAACGGATTCATTCTCTAATCCTCTTTCTAATGAGCAAAAACGCTTTTCCGGGGCCGCAGTGGCCATATATGTCTAATGGAAATGTTTTTCGTTTTTTTTTTAATAAGCAGCACGTTCCGCTGGCCTGCTGTAATCCACCTTTGCTGCACTTCTTACAGCAATTTTACGCTAGCACTAATCCTGGCAAATCTCGCTTCTTGAAGAGCGTCGCCATTGTTGAACCCAGACTTCTTTGAGATTGTCCACAGCTGTCCACGTTCCATTGAACCCCTGGAATCTGCCGCGTTTCGGTAGTAACCTATTTACCCCCGTGCCCGCCTTCCACTCCACTCCCTCGAAGCCGGTCCTACCTTTACCGATCGCAAAGCGACATCATCTCATCTCCTGCTTTCATCTCCTCTAAACAAACTCGGGGGCTCCCATTCCCCAGGAATTGATAGAGACAGAGAAGAGACGAAGCCATTGAGGAATAAAGCCTGTTTACTTCTCTTTCTCTGTCCTTTACTCTGGGTGACTGACACCGACAGAGGGCCGGGGGTCCTCTCATTATCTTGGCAGTATGAGCAAATACATCGTGAGGGGAAAAAGGTGAATTAAGCTAAATATGAACGGGCTAATGCAATTATGGGACGTTTAACCCGGATGATATAGCGAAATTGTCATATTTTATGGCTTTCAATATGCCTATAAATGGGGCAGAGGAGGAACGCGAAGGGCTATTCTTTGATACCGGGAAAGGGGCCCCATCAATGATTTCCATTTCACGGCCAAGTGAGCACATTCACAGAGGTCCTGATAAGGACGGGGGTGGTAGCAGGGTGTGTGTTTGGTGGTGGTGGGGTGGGGTGGGGGGGGTCTTAGTGTCACCTGGGGTACCTGAGACGCTTGCAAAGAATGACGGATTCTGAGCCCTGTCTCCTCCCGTCCAGCCATTGGTCTTTCCCCATGATTCTGTCTTCATCACTGCACTGGATATAAAATGTCTACCTGAAAAGATTCTGTAGGCCTAGTGTCATGTCAATGATGATTGAATGAAAGAGGAGCTTCGTAGATTGATGATGTGTTACTATGAATGTTCTCTTGTCCAAGGGGGTGTCAGATGTTGGCCTGGTTCAAACCTGTGTTAACCTGTTGTGTGGGGGGGGGGGGGGGGGGGGGAATCCTTCCTCTTATATCGTGAAATGATTCTGTTCACACTTTGACACCGCTATTTCAATCACAGCGATGTTCGTCCGCGCGAGCGAGTTCCAGCCACAGCCTAAATCACTCACGAGTCCAACTCTCTCGCATGCTTAAAACACAACATAATGCTTGGCACAACCATCGATGATTTAAAAATGACATATGAGAATGAGTGAAAATAACACGTTGAAATGGTAACGATTGTGAAACTGCTCACAGGCCTTTCAACACACAGATGTGCTTCTTTGATAAATACCAAGTTGTAGTCATACCACATTCTCCACTCGGCTAGCCTCACTTGGCTAGCCCTCCAAAACTCGACTAGAGGTCTGGAGACTTTCATATGCAAGTCTTCTCTTCTCTTAGCCTTCGATTATCGAAACCGCGCGTTTGACTGGCACTTATAAACTGAACTCACTCTTTGTCGAAACCGTCAACATTTTAAGACGCACCCCTTTTCTGGTTTTGTGCGACTGTTCCAATATGGGAGAGCACCTAAACAGTATAAAACAGCGAAATCCCGCCTCTGTCATTGAAGCTTCGCCCATTTCCATACTTAATTGCTTGTTTTGAATAGCCCCACGTTGCCAGTCTCCACCTCCTTCATAAGGACTTCGTCCAACTTCCCCAAGCTTTTGAATATAGAAAGCTGGAACCACTCGGCAGACATATTTCCACCCGTCAAAACACCGACCGTTCAATCTCTAGTTTCATTTCCATGAATATCCCCTAATTGCAATGGAAATGAATGCCGTGCGTGCGTCCGACTCTCCAAACATCTTTCGCCATTGAGCCCTGGACCTCCGCGGTCCCAATTAGGGCTGCCCTCTTTTTTGCTCCGATCACTGGTGCCATCTGTGTAGCATGTGTTCTCGTCATTGTTTACCAAACAACCACCCACATCATACCAAGAATGGAATGAACAGGGGACGGTTCGCTTGCTCGCTATGGCATACTTAACCACCAATGACGGAAGTCATTAGATAGCGTCCAGGCAGAAGGCGGGGGAAGGGAAATGGACTGGTATGCAGTCTGTAGGGCGCGACGCTCCAGCTCCTCCCGACGGGAAGCCGAGTTAGTTATCCGCTGTTTATTCGCTTAATTAACCGAATTCCCTCGTCTATGTCTCCAAGAAAGCCACCTGCATGCAACACCTAAGAACAGACGGGGGGGGTGTATGGTGGCTGTCTCCCGGGGGTACCTCAAACCAACAGCTCCTAATGCCTACTCGACTGGGAGCATGTGCCATTTGCACAGTGAACTCGCAAAACATAACAGCTGGCACGTCCACACGTGTGGAAAGGTCTTGGCAGATTCCTGCCAATATGTGGCCATGGCTATTCACATGCATGATTTTCACGTGTTTGGAATGTGCATATGGTTTCCATACATGTGGCAGTGCTTTATTAGCATACTTAATATTCATCTATTTTTCGAAATGACCCATGCGACAATCCTTTCGTCCCCACTTAATGTGCATTAGACGTTTTCGGAGTGTGTAACGCGTTCATGAACTGTACATTACATTTTACACATCAACATACAGTTGTAATACACTCCCATACTAGAATAACCCACATTTCATAGACAACAGACAAATCCATATGCCATTGATCTTGTTAACAACCCTGTGCTACAACAATAACTCACTCCTCTGACGACCCTAATGAGGTTACCATGATGTTTTCAACCCAGATTACACTTCCACAGCAGATTACCGAGTGTACTCCACAGAAAAGAACAGCTTGCCTTTCACCGGGGAAAAAATCGCCGTCCAAAAGCGCTGGATATAATTTGATACTTACGCAGCACTTGGAGGAGATGCCCGCGCTCGAATTTTGTCAGATTACCATCTGTTCATTTGATTTTCCCGGGTCTATAAAGCGGGTGCAGCTCACACAGATTAAAAAGGCAGCTAAGCGGCCTAAATTGCATGTCAAGGAGTCCATTACTGGGCAGGAGGAAAGACTTGGAGAGCTATATTTGTTGCGCTGTATGGATCCATAACCCTGCAGACACGTTTACGGCCTGCCTTAATGGCTCGCCGCTGCAGCCTCATTGGAACTCGAAGGGATTCCTGCCCTTCTTGGCTACATCTACAGTTATGATTGGGTTGCCACTGAAGATTTGTATTTCTTAATCACCCAGTATGGCTCCGTGTGAGCCCGTGGTGGAACCAACAAGGGCGTCACAGTGAAGCACGACGTATAGCCAGCCGTTCATTGGTTGACGAGGGTAGCTTCACACCGTTTTTCTGACTCTACGAATGGCATTATTATTATTATTAATTATTATTATTATTTCACTCACTTTGGGTTGTATTGAAAAGTCTCTGAGTGGGTATATTTCAACATCTAGTCATACATTTGAGATAATAGCAAAACTATGATTCATTGCATGTGATTAGCTCACACAAATTGAGATTGAAGAAGATTGCTAGCCAGGATGATTAGGCTGGGTGATCTCTTTGTCTTTCATATCCCCCATTGAACTAGGCTCTGAAATGTTGGCCTATGCCCTCTACTGGCACTGCTTTACCTATTCTACACATTACAATATCACAGAAAATGAAACAAAGCCAATTATTTTACAGCCTTAACTCGCTGAAAGGTTTACTTCATGACCAATAATGTATTATAACGTTTTTTTTGTGGACTTGGAAGTAGAACCACATCATAGCTTTCTTGAGATATTTGTCCGGCAGATAAGAATTTTTAATTTATTTCTTGATTCGCTACAGTAAAGGTCATGAACAACTGCACATGCCCATCTGTGACTCATACAGTACTGTATGTGTTGATGAGCATTCAAGTGTAGCACGAAATTGAAAATGGCTTGTATGAGCACGAGCCAGGAAGTTACACAGACCAATCCGATCTCCGCAGTTTCCAAAAGCCAAAAGCAATTTGCCCGCAAACCGCTGGCGGCTTATTTATTTGTCTCCGCGCACACGCTCATTCTAAAGACAAGGAGGAACGCATGTGTGTCTAAACCATGGTTACCTGCGTGTGCTTGTATTCCGGAAACTGGATGGATATGTACTTCTGCGGAGGGATAAATACTGTTTTTCAGATCCAATATTGACCCTAGCGCCGTGGCGCTGTGCCCAGGCGTAAGTCAGTGTCAACGGCTCAATACGGCCCCCGTCTCATCAGGCGGCCGCACCAGGCCCTCCAAGGTGGCCCCGGAGGACACTGCAGAACCTCCTCGCACCGCCTCCCCTTGGCCAGGGCTTGTGTCCCGGGCTTCAGTCTGCCGCGGTTCTGTTTGCCGTAACGACCGCGCGCGGCAGGTCATTTGTTCCTTCGTGCCACCTAATCAATGAGTCTATGAGCCACAGATAAACTAAAGGGCCGCTCCCCAAAGGTCAGAGCAGCCATTATGGCCCACTCTGTTTACTGAATTAAAGAGCAGAGCAGGCCCACTCTCCATCATACCCTTCACCTTTGGATCTACAGGAATAAATGAGCGGACGTACACATGGATGGGGGTTGTGCGCACACACACACACACACACACACACATATAGTATATATACACACTCCCACATACAAAAACACACACTCAGATGTGTGCAGTGGGAAATATTTGGGCACCAGCATGCACTAACACACACAAAACATATTCACACAATCACACACACACACACACACATGCGCACGCTGTGTCTGTGAGATGTGGTGTGACCTTGCCTCCAAGGATCTTTATCTGTGCTAGCATCTATCTTGTTAAAGGTGAGATGGGCAGCCCAGTCAGTTTAGCGTCCACTTTTTTTTCTTAAACTATAAATACAGCGCATAAAACTCACTGGAGTAAAACTCCAGAGGGGAAAATACATTTTCTCTGCGTCTGCCAGAATTATGTCCTGGCAGACACAAAAGGATTTAAAGCCGTAATAAAAGTTCAAGACAAAACACCTTTCTCTGGTTTTCATTTTCAAAAATGGAGAGATAAATCTTATTGCTTGCACTGTAGAAGTAAACATATAAAAAAAAATATAGAAGAAATAGTAAATACCATTCAAGTCCTGTAAAATAAGTAATTCAACTTTTAATTTAACCAATGAGTTCTTGACTCTGCTAAAAGTGTATTTCCAAAAAAAGTTCACTGGCAAAAAGTTTGAAGGTGATCTACTGAAACGCTTACGTAACATGTCTTCGTTTCCCTGGCCCATTTCGGGATGCTTAATCCACGAGTATACAATGGATTTAAGTGTCAGGAGCTAATTTTCCTCGGTGACACACTGTAATAGATTATTCGGGCTGAGCGCGGTGATGTCAGCGGCTGCCGTGATGGAGTGTTATCATTCCTTCATGACCCGTGATCAATCACCACATTCAATTTGAGGCTGATGGTCGGGGAGGGGGGAAAGCACGGGCCAACAATGAGACAGGGCAATTTTAGGACACCTCTTCGTGTTGGGTGAATACAGATGACCTCGACAGACTAATGTTCAAATCAATTTGTTTAGATAACCACTGTAGATTACTCCAGCCTCTGCTGGCGGAGCGACCGACGGCCACGTTTTTTGTTGTTGTTTTCTTTCTTTCCCTTTTGGTCATACTGTAACCACTTTGATTTGTGAGTCCAATTTGAAGTCTGCCATAGCCCACTGTAGCAGGGCATAATGACGTTCTCTAGACATGGAATCCCTTTCGATGTTTATTTGCGGTCTCCATGGATAGCATATGTCCGCATTAACTTACAGGAGCGTGTATTTGAGTGTTGTCAAGATGTAGGCAGGCCACCTGACAATTAGTGGGGAATAAATGGTGATCAGACGCGGCGGCCCTCACAGTGCAATTATGCCAGGAGGTAATGAGAGGGAGGCGGAGTGCAAGACAGGAAGATGGAGCACTAATCGTTGGCCCACAGGGTCTCATCTGGGGTCTCTCTGTCTCACTCTCTCTCTCTCTCTCTATTCCTCTCTCTCTGTCTCTCTCTCTCTCTCTCTCGCTCTATTCCTCTCTCTCTGTCTCTCTCTTTTTCTCTCCATCTCTCTACTAATAGTTGACCCACAGGGTCTGATCTAGGCTATCTCTCTAGCTCTTTCCCTCTCTGTCCTTTCTCTGTTTTTCTCTCTCTCTAACGCAACCCCCCCCCCCCCTATTTCTCACTCTCACCACACCTCTCTCTGTGTCCCTAAAACCCACACTGTTCTTCTAGTTTTCTCAATTTCTCTCTCTCTCTGTCTCTCTCTCCCCTCTCTCTCTCCCCCTCTCCCTCTCTCTCTCTCTCTCCCCTCTCTCTCCCTCTCCCTCTCCCCCCCCCTCTCTCTCTCTCTCCCCCCCCCTCTCTCTCTCTCTCTCTCTGTCTCTCTCTCCCCTCTCTCTCTCCCCCTCTCCCTCTCTCTCTCTCTCTCCCCTCTCTCTCCCTCTCCCTCTCCCCCCCCCCCCCCCCCCCCTCTCTCTCTCTCTCCCCCCCCCCCCTTCTCTCTCTCCCTCTCTCTGTCTCTGTAGAGTGTAATCTCCCAGTTCCCCCGTTGGCGCCGAGGAGTAAATCAGCACAGCTGGATCACAGGCATCAATCTCAGCCAGAGCCCTCAGGATGGGCCACTTGTGAGCCTCAAGGGACACATTCACTCTCTTCCTCCAAATGAGAGACAAATGTAGGAAGGATGGAAGAGGGTGCGGGTGAGGGGGCTGGTGGCTGGAGGTGGTGGTGGTGGTGGCGAGGTGGTTTCATGGTCTGTAAGAGTGAGAAGGAAGTGGAGTTTAGGGGATTGGAACTGGTGTGAGATGAGTCTGAGTTCCAGTTGAAGTCTCTATATTCTTAAAGCTAAAACCTGTCCATGCAGTATGGTAAGATACATTTTTGCAAAAACATATTAGATTAAAAAGACTAAAGTAGCTGTGGTCTTGAACCATTGGCCCCGTACTTCAAAGATGCGTTTCATCCTCGACCACAAAGGGGCGAGAGCGTATGCTCCTCTATTGCTGGCCATTTTGACTTAAAGTGAGTCGCAGTGAGTTTCCAGAGATGTGTATCTGTCTATATATCCAGCGCCAATGAACAAAAGAAAACAATGACAGTTAAAACCTCATCGTTACAATCTATAACATAATACATAAATATAATAAGAAGAATAGAAAACTCCAACAGATGTACTAAGTGCTATTGGTTTATATTCAAATTTCAGGCCTGCAACAAACTTTTAATGAGATTTATACTTCCATAGATACGTCTGTTTATAACATATTTGGACAAACCTGTGGGTCATGTTTTTACATTATTATGTTAAGGTAGCACTACTTATTTCCCTGCTGACCATGCAGAATGAGGAAATGTTCTCGTACCAAATATGCAATATAGCACCAAATGTGGAATAAAGTACTCCGAGAGCAAAGGTAATAAAAACATGCGGTTGCATTTCAATAAATTGCTGGTTCTAAATCTGGAACAAAGAATATTTCCCATGCTGTGCGACACAAATGACACCGACAAACCACTGCTGCAGTTTTCTATATTTGTGGTTTCTGTTGATTTCTGATTATATCGGCTTAGAGTGATTTGTACTCCGTAATTACACAGCAAACAAGTTATTTGGATGGTTTGTTGCCACCCACATTAGCATAATTTTTTATTTTGTATTTTTTTGTGCAGCATCCTCTGTCATCGATGTAACTTAAAAATTAAAAATAAACAGCGGCCTGGAATAAAAGAACAAGGATCTTTAGAAAAAGATGTGAGTAATGGTCATTTTTTTCCCAAGCATTTTGACCCTTGGGATGAGACACTGAGCCCAAGACAAATGATTAGGACTACTGGCTGCAAGATTGACAGGTCTGGGCCCATTACTGTGGTAAATACCCAGCCATTGTCCAAAAGCCCTGAATTGGCAAAGGGGGAGCTGTTGCCTTTTGCTGATTGAGAGTCTCCATATTTTATGGATTGTCATCGGAATGTGTAAATCTGCTGGGCTACTGTCATCCCTCAAGCCAGGACTGCGTGTACACTCCGAAGATTTAGTGCTCCACTTTGCACCCCATTTGTCAGGTAAAATGCATTTGGTACAATGTTTTCAATGGAAGGGATTAGTAATGGTATTGGCAATAGCCCTTTCTCTACTACATAGAGAGGGTTTGTATGGAATCCACTCTTCTCGTATCACAGAATTCTCAAATACTTTTGTGTGTGTGTGTGTGTGTGTGTGTGTGTGTGGTGGTGGGGGTGGGGTAATAGACTTTGGATACACATTTGCTCTCACTTTCATACAACGGTGACAGGCAGAATAACATAGCCTCTTTATCCCTGAATAATTGTGAGTGAACTGAAATGATTTGGTAATCAGACAAAAAGGTAAAGTAAATCTCCACCGTGACAATTCGAATGCTGAATTCAATTTCAGCATGTGATCAAATTCCCCATGAAAACGAGGCCTTTCTTTGTTGCCTTTTAAAAATGTGTCAGCCCTCTGCGGTTCAAACCCTCTCTAGATCTTCCAGACGCATAATTCTCAGCTAACAATGAGAAACACACATATTGAAACTAACTAGCTCATTAAATGGGAAATATGTTTGGCTGACAAAAGGCCCGATTGATATTCATGCATTGTTATTTTTACATTAAAATATGCAACGTTGCCTTTCACAAATCCCATAATAAGATGAAGCCACTGCGCTCCGCCAGAGTCCCCGGATAGAAAATGGAGCTGCTCTGATATCTATAGATTTCTTTATTCCACATCAAAGGAATTGTTAGCCTTGGGTTATGCTTGTAAATCACCCGAATGACACTTTGTGAGAGGGCGTGTGACACTCGTCACAGGCATAACGCTGCACTCTTTTCTTTGTGGTGGAATTCGTTCTCTGTGTTTTGAAGCCGCCTCACAGGGGGGGGGGGGGCTGTGGAGTGCTCCGGCGCTCCAGTCATGGGGAGCGTCGACAAATCCAACAAACAGACCCTACCTGGGCCAGGGAGATTAAACTCCGGAGTGTTCCACGTCACGCTGGAGTGACGGCAACACAAAGCACGCCCAGCCACGCAGCCTAGCGACCCGAAATACTCTCACCCGTTCAGCCCGCGCGGCTGGCCCGGTGATCCGGCATTGAAACACGGTGAAGGTACCCGGAGGGTGAGGAAATGAAATGGCCCGGGAGGAAGAAGAGTGTCCGTGCTATGTTAACTCCATGGCCCCAGTCTCAAGGCATCAGGTCCCACTGGGAGATGCCGGGTGTCAACAGGCAGAACTGCCGAGGCCTCGGGGACAGGGGAAGGCCAACAGCGAGGTGGGAGACTAAAGGCAGGTACAGCGGAGGTCAAAGGTCAACCAGGCAGCAAACTGGGGCAAAGGTAAAGGGCCCCTTCCCGCTCACACTAACACACAGCTGTGGTGCAATTTTCCTAATCTGCTGATAACAGAATTATTTCCCTTTATTGCACAGTAATTTGACAGGGAGGGTAATTTTTCCCTATTATTTAGAACGAACGCAGGGTCTCTTTGGTGGATTTCCTGCCTGTTCTTCAGCGTCCCTATTTTTCAGCCTAGGTTAATTGAAAGGCCTGAGTTGATACCCATGAGCTTGTAGCTCATGTCGAAGTTAAGACGGATATGCACAGAATAAATGCTGTCGTTGTCCCGCTTTTAATCCTTAAGTTCCCTGAAGCCTTACCTCGGAATACAATTCCAGTCAGGCTATTGTGGGGCGAGGCTATGATGAGCCCAAAGAGGAAAGACAAAGATGGCCGACAGGATTTTAGTCATGAACTGAATTAACCCACCCAATAGCTACAGCATCTCTGCTACTTGAGCACAACTTTGTTAGCACATTAAATATGGATTTACTTATATATTGATTTTGATTTTTATCGTTTGGGGTGGGTTGGGGGTAAACTTTGAATACATTAAACACCCACAAAACAGAGTGTATACTGTTTTCTTATTGTGTTATTGTTTTTGTTGTTTTTGTTTTAAATTGAAGCACTATGAAAACATTTTGGCATTGCAGTTATTAGCTGAGTTATTAGTGGCACATTTGTTATTATTGTATTCCCTGTTGTATTGGGTCATTAAACAAAATAGATTCTTGTTGATCGAACTGTGGTTGGGGGGGGGTATTTTGTGTGTCATCTCGACTATTTTAAAGCTTGTTCTCGGTGGCGGTTACTGTTCACCCACGTGGAGGGAGACAGCGGTGCAGGGCCTTTGATTGTGGCCTTCATGGAGGTACCTTTGCAGTGGAAGCAACAGCTGTCAAAGGCACATTGCCTTCGTTAGCAGTCCTTCCAGAATGTTCCAGGAACCCAGCACAGAAAAGGCAAGAGGTGGTGCTGGGGAAAAAGGCTCTAATCTTGCAGCAGGAATGATGGGGAAGGAGCGAAAATAGAAGATTTGGAAAGGATTTAGTCAGGGGAAAAGATTAGAAACCCATATCGGTCTTATCGCACTGCCTCCACACTGGGGAGTTGAATGAAGCAGCTGTCAAATTTGAAATGTACAAAAGCTGTAATCCTACAGTAAACAGAATGCAGGGTTTTAAGAAGAAGAAAAAAAAGAGAATAAAAAGAAACAGGGAGAGGGGAGAAGAAGAGAGAGAAAAAAAAAAAACATCGCTAAGAATCTATCAGCGGTGTCGCAGCCTGCGTGTGGAGGGAACTCACAGGGAGGGACTGTCAGAGACGGAGCCGGGCTGCCAACGAGGGCTGGCAGATCGGTGGCCGCGTGGGGAGTGGGCGAAAGTGAGAGCGAGCCGAACGGAGCTGACAAAGCCTTCGCCGAGAGCGGGCAGGGGCAGGGGCAGGGGCTCGTAGCCTCCCGGCGCGCCATCTCGAGAGGACAGGAAGGGCTTTGGTCAAGTGAAGGGACCGGCGTTTTACATGCGCCGCCAGCAGGGATGAAGACATCACCCACCACCCCCTGCCGAGACCTAAAATGGGTCCGGAGTCTTTTGTTTTCCAATGCAAAATTAGCAACCGGCGCATTATTTCTGTTGCTACAGAGTTCCGGCGGGGTGCAGGGATGGGGGGGCGGCATGTTGGACAGGACTAGCAGGGGAGCGCCTCTGTTGTCTCGCCAGGACCTGGTGTTTGAAGTGGCTGTCAACAAGGGCCAGAGAAGGAGGCCGGAAGGCAGAAGGAGGGGATGCAGGCCAAATTAGGCCCCTGCTCTCCTGTTGCGTTTGGCAGAGACCATAACAATAGTACGAGCACAGTCATGCTTCCATGTACTAATGGCTGGGAGATGCTATTTTCAACTCTATTTTCTCCGTTACAAAAACAAGAATTTATTTCTTTCGAAAAGTTAACTCATTGGAACCATCCCAGTTGTATTGCTCATTGACTAATGAATCCTTTCTTTGAATCATGATGACTCATCTGTAATCGAATTGTTCTTGTCACAAAGCAGGTTTCATCAATTGAGTATGGCTTTTCAAAGCAGCAACATTCATGTTATATTTTATCAGCCACCCAAGTGTTTTCGGTTGAGGATGTTGGTATTTTTTGGGCTTTAAAAGAAGACCTTGGTGGCCTAATATGAGAACAGACAAAATTATAGTTATTGAATTAAAACATCTGAACTGGAAATAAGGCCTGTGAAGGATAACCAGCTGTAAAGAAACTACAAAATGCTGAGGGGATGGAATTTTTCAATTCCTTGGTGGGAAAACCAACTTGCTACCTGAACCTCACATTGAAAGGGGAGAAAAACACTGTTCTTCAAGTCTATACACTGTTTGTTAAGTCTTGCTCACAGGCAAGCACGGGCAACTAATCAACTCAGTGTTCCAAATGCCTTGCGAAGAACTGCTGAACTCTCTAGTGAACCTCTTTCAGCAGAATATTAAGATCTGGTCAGCTATCTACCCTGTAAAAGAAATGCTTGTTGTGGTGTTCATACTCAGGTCTTAAGAGCAGCAGTACATTCACTATATAATGTCCAAGATCATTATATATTTTTTTCCCATCCATACAGTAGTATAGAAAACACAACAATATAAAATAAAAATACTGTGTGCACGACACTGGACTGTGGCACAGGCTTTAAAAAGAAATAGCTTCCAGAACACAGGCTCTGCAGTTTTTCATGATAACTGAACGGGTAATTCCTCCAGGGCATAATCAGGGGAGGCTGCTGTCTGATGAAAAAAAATATACGTGAGGGGGCGGGGGTGGAAAATGGATTCTTACACAATTTACTCCGAGACGCTCAAAACGGCAGAGAGGAGTCAATATTTAGACTGCAGTATTAAGATTTAGCAAACTAAGAAGGTGTCTCTGAATAATTGACCTCACCCAAGACTCAAGGCTAATTCCTTGTTGCATGATTTTGGCCCAAAGTATTCTTACATAAGGTATTACCTGCGGACAAGAGCTCACTGTTATTTTTTTAAAGTGGTTTCAGATGCACATCCTCATCGTGGTTTACCCCCAAATGCTCAGGTTCCCCAGAGCTCTTCTCTTGAATCAGAGAAGTTTATTTGCCATCGCCGAGATGAGGCCCTAAATACTCACTAAGTCACGCTTGGCACTGAAAACTCATCCCCGTCTGGTGCACTTGGCTAGCACCCTGCTCTTTATGTGCCCATGGAGGATTGGGAGAGTTGAACCTTTCCCAGTTTTCGGGTTCTCAGTCCCAGCGGCCCAGATGTGAGCCTACTCACTCACTTCATCCCAATACCCCAAATACCCTAAACACCGCACATATTACCGCAGTAACCCAATCAAAAGTAGGCCAGGCTCCGGGAGCTACATAATTGTGGAACCCTTAACTAGTCAAGAGCATCAATCTGTTTTGCAAGTCTCACTTGTTCTATTTTGAAATGAAGGTAGAAGGAGAACAGAGGAGGGAGAGAGAGAGAGTGATAAGGAAAAGAGAGACGCAGAAAAAAAAGAGATTGCCCGTGTTGCCAGAAGGCTCTTGAAAGTTCATTTTTTTCTTCGAAAAGCTTTATGGGTATATCTTATTAGATATGTCTCCTCCATACACTGTTATTGTGTTGAGTCTTTTCAAGGCTTAAATCCGGGCAAAGCCGGTAATAATCTGTCAGCTGAGGGAGATGCCCCCCCCATGACAAGGGCATCCTAATCCACCCCGATCAATGGCCACACTCAAGACGACTCCACGGCGCCCCATGTGTCCAATGCCCTCCCAGTGACTGCAGCTTCTTCTGCGTCACCGGCGCCCCTTCTGCCATTCTAGATGATGGAAAAGCAGTAATAACCGGAAGGAATTGAGGAACATTAGGGTCTGTAGCTAACCTCATGGAGGAGGTTAACGGGAGCAGCGAGGGCGGGGGACCAGTGGAGCGAGTACGGCCACCATCGTGAAGCTCCGTAGTATAAAAGGACCTTCTCAGATACAGAAGATCACATTACCCGGCCTGTTTGATCACAGGTCTGCCGACAATTGGATGGGCACGTCCAAAGAGGCCGAGGCAACATGTTCCATGTTCTCGAGAGCTCTGCATTTTCACTGGAGGATATGGAGGGGCCTTGGGTGGATTTCATAACGCGACCCTGACGAGAGCCTCACGGTTTGAGAGAATTGCATCAGGCGAAAACTAGATGCCACGAAGGTGGAAGTGGCTGTGGCATTTCTCTCTCATCTCAGTCATATCTCTCTCTCTCTGGCTCTCAGCTTGGGGGCCCGTATGAAGTGACATTAAGATTTGATAAGGGAAAGAGGCAAATGGAGACAGTGGATGATAACCAGGCAATACGAGTTATCGATCATAATATGGAAACAAAAAAAAAAGTATTGTTACTCCAACACTGTGAAGGAACGAAATCAAATGAATCAATCATTTACATATGCTGCATTTCTATATAAGGATATCTGAAAAGCAGATACTATTGAGTGAGTTGTTCATAAGTCCATGTCCCTAATCAAGCAAACTGTATTACAGTCAGACACACCTAAGCATTTATTAAATGTGAACACAATCCAGTTTGGCATGGTTGGGTCTGCTAGGTAATTTGAAGCTCTCTGCCAGAACATATCCGGGACAACACTCAGAGGCAGGGAGCACAGGTTCATCAATCCCCCTTTGGAACAGACCTGAGGTGGCAGTTGGGGGTGATGTGGGATCATTTCCCATCACGTCATCCGGCAAGCACACAACTGTAAATGAACGTTCTTTAAATAAATCCCCCCCCTCCCTAACTGACGCAGACATTTGATTGTAAACAGGTGTGTCATGTGATTAGGGTGTGTGGCACGCGCAGTGTGATGGCTTACGCTAGCAGCGCAAAGAACTTTGAGTTGTCTGCCTGAATTTACACTGAGGTACATGTTGTGCATGCTTCACTATATAACATGTGTGAGATAAAAAGGCAATGTCCCATCTAATGGACATGCTACCGACCACGCTTGCTAGTAGCTCCCCCTCCTGTTAAGCCAGAGTAGACTCTCTCAAAATAAAGCAGACAAATGTCTCTTCTACGACACAGTGTTAATCCATACTGGAATTGGTGCCGTAGTGTGAAAACATTACTAAGAAGCAGAGCTGTGGATAACAGATATTGATCCAGCACACCTCAGGCCAGATGACAAATCTAGGTTTGGATGCCATATAACATATTATCTCTGCAGCTCCAAATCATCTCAGCCAGAACGTTTGGTGTGTGGGAGTGAGTTAGCTGGAGTGAAGTGTTTACATGAGCAAACCTGGCGCCCCATAAAGTAGCATGTTTCATAGGTTACCTGTCCTGCTCCCCGCAATTAACAGGGTTTCAGTGTGGTATAAATACACATAATGAAATAAAAGCACAAATAAAACACTTGGTGAAGATGAAGTTATGGATTGACTGTGGGGCGTTGAGCAACTTAACGTCTCATTTTGCTGACGGCCCTAAACATTTTGTTATCAGGTTGGGGTCAATGACACTTTGAGATAATAAGGTTTTATAACAGCCATTTTCCTTTGCGGAGGAAAATAGAAATAATTCAAACCAACAAACAAGCACACCTCTTTAGTGTAAGTGGCCCCTATGTTTTGGAACAAATCGATATTTTGAATAAGCGGTTGTTTGTAGTGTTGAAGTGTCTGTTCATCTATCCCATCATGCCCTGCAAAGCTTTATGTCAATATTTTCTAGAATAGACACATTACAACCAAACCAGGGGATGCATACTGAGGGGTATTATTAAGCCACTGTTGTAAATTAAAGCTTTTTCTCAAACTGTTATTATGCCCACAACAGTGAGTGTTCTGGTAAAGATGGCTTGCAAAAACAAACTAAACCAAGGCAAGGCCAAGAAATAGCATGATATAAGAAGTAAAAAAAGCTTTTTCCACATCCTTTAAGGCTGCTTATTCATTTTTTTGCATCATTGATGATTGGGATCAAATTTGTTTAGAACAATAGCAACTAAATGTTTCAGTTTAAGGTGGCATGGCATTTCTTCTATAGGTCCACAGCCTGAACTCATTTTGAACATATTGTATGTATGTATGTGTAGAGTTCTGGGCAGACAACTTGTAATCAGTCGTTGTAAAGTCATGTCTCTGAACAAAGCTCTAACTAGCCAGGGGCCAAATTAATGTGGGAGGGTTCATAATGAAAACTAATGATACTAGTTAAAAACATGAACAGCAGTAATTGTTCCATGAGCTTAGGGGTTGTGCTTTAAGATTGCCAACGACATAACATGTGTTGGAATTGTGTTCAGGCTTTAAATAAATAAAATGAATAAATAAACAGAACCATAAGAAAAGGAGGAATGCAGTCAGGGAGACCGACAACAATGAGGGAGATGGATTGCCATCAAAATAAAACTTTAGGCTTTTGTAAAATAATATCCATATAGAATAGAATGCTGTTCACTAAATTGACTCTATCCAAGCTGCAATTACTTTTAATTACATTTTTCTTTCTCAGCATTAGAAGCAGATCAGAGGAGGGTGGCGAGTGGAGGCCAGGAGCTGCTAGTCCTCCTGGATTGTGTTGTGATACGTACCTCCACATTGCACTTAAACACATGCACAGGCTAGACGCAAACAGACGTGTACACACACACACACACACACACACATTAGAACTACTCTCTGGGGGAAAACTAACAATGCAAATGGAGATGGGAAGGAACCTCATTATGGTTTAACTACCTCCACTCTTTATTGGTCAGCCTTACTAATGTGTAGGCTTCAAGACTTTATGGAAAGTGAAACACTGCATTTTAATTGTCTGTTTATTATGTAGATATTCTAGAATAACAGTATGGCTAGATCCTCCCCCAAACCTTTCTCATATTCGACACAAGGGGCAAAGGCCATCAGCATAATATTATACCCACCCTTCGATTACTCTTCTTTTTTTTTTTTTTTTGGCAAGCATTAGAGTTGCTGCAGACGTATATATATATAAAAACTGTTGAGATGTGAATTTTTGATTTGTGGCCTGCGGCTATGGATTTCATATGCGGGTGAGGTTGCTGATTATTTTTGAATAATCACTCCATTACAAGAACATGTCTCCAAGGCATAGTGTGTTTCCTCAAAATAAACATGTTTTCTCAAGGCAATCGTAAAAGTAAAATATGATTTTCCACGACTATATGACTGAAAAGTTAATATCTGAATAATATAGCAAATGGTTGAGACATCCACACAGCTTGCAAAAGTGTAATCCTGATTTTGTTCACGAAATCCACATTTTGTATGTAGGGTAAATTATGATGGCATGTAACCCGCATTTTATGGAGGCAATCGAGCACGGGGGATTTTTTGCTTTTGTTTGGGGCAGAATTTTCGCCATAAAATCTTAAAAAGGATTTATATTCCAAGTGTTAATCTATGTAATTTGTCATCAGTCCCACGGTTTTATGCGAACAAGGATAGCCCTTAACCAGACAAAAGACAGTATCTTTGTTGAGCCATTATTTGGAACTCTTTACCCAATTTCAGAAAAATGTGGAACTGATCCACTGTGTATTTCAGAAATGAAACCCAAACAAGTAAAAACAGTCAATCATATAATTTCTCTCCAGCATGAACTGTGTTGTTCATTTGCTATCTTGTTGGATTTCTAATGAGCTATGTGGTCTGGTTTTGCGTACATAGATTAAACCAAGTCCTAGGCAAAAAAAAAAAAAGATTAAATGATTAAAAGCCAAACAGTCAAACCAGTGAACAATGCCGTCATAAGTCAAACTACTCCTCAGGATTGTCAAATACACAAGAACTATTGCGCACACTTCGTCTTCTTTTGATTAAGTTAAGCCACAGGAAAGTACAATAAAATAGAGTACCATAATGTCGTCCTAATGTAGGCCTACCTCTAAGTAGGTATTTGAGAGTTACCTTATTGTTCTTTCACCTCTACAAGACATCGCTTTTCCCTCAACAAGATTCTGCATGAATATCGCCTCACTGCACTTCATTACTCCCAGGAGGTTTGCTGAGCATATACAGCAAAATACTTTCTTCATACGCACTGTGTTCAACACCCAAAGCATAAACAACTTATGTATTAATGATTCCAAAGACAAGGTTGTTCGTTCAGGTGTCCTCGAGGAATAGGATTGTACACTGTTATGGCGATGTGTTGTATAGGCTTGTTTTTTTATCTCCATACATTACTTTTTCATTTGATTTACAACTGCTTTCCAAGTGTATAGCACTCTATGTTTAAGTCCGGTATTGAGTTGCTTCATATTTTAAACCTTAGCATTTCAATCAACTTTTTTGACACTTAGATTTTGTTCAAGCCCTGTTCCAAACAAAACAAGTACTAATAAGCATATGCAGTTTATGTAGCTACAGATGACACATTTTACTAATCCAAGTTGTGGGTGAACTCACAGCTCTTACACACTTTCTCAATAATTACAATACATGTAATTACAATATATCTCAACAAAAATAATTTAATTCCTCCCCTGAGAAATCACGTAGCAATTGCTCACGGAACCATATATGAACCTTTCTATTTCTTTATTCATGAATGAAAGATTCCTTTTTTTTTTTTTTTGGTCTTCCTCTACCAGCTCAACTCGGGGGCAGATGATGAATGGGCAAAGTGCATGCTCTCGACGGGAACTGCATTGTTCATGGACAATCAACCCTGGGCAAAAAAAACGTGCGGGCAGAAGTCTGGAGCAATGATGTGTTAGCACGTCCCCCTGAGATGAGTCACCCTGACGCTTTCTGACAGGTTTCATTCCACTAGCGAGCGAGGCTAACCAGGAGTGCTGCTTCGCCCCAAACACATGCTGCAGGGCAGCCTCCATCTGGCCCAAATGAGTCGAGCAGGAGGTTCAAAATAACGAGAGGGAAAAGGTGCAGGGAGAGAAGAGGAATATGGACGCAAACCACACATGGTAGCTAGCCGTGGCTGAACTGAACTGAACTGAAGGAATTGTAAATAAGCCTCTTGTGTTTCTTCTTTTTTTTGGGGGGGGGGGGGGGGAGGGGGTTATGGCTGTAATGGTGACACAATATGCAAGTCTATTCTCAAAAACAAACAAGAATTGCATACTCAGGGTTGCATGCTAATCCACAATATAAGCTGAAGACTGTTGAAAAATAGATATTGTTTTTTACCGTGCATTGTTATTGAGGCAACGGCAGAGCGATATCATATTGGACATACGCACATGTACTGTAAATCCACCAGATTGATATCTAATCTCTCATTTTGAATTTAGGAAAGGGATTAAGTGCCAAATCCTTTTCATCCCCTGTGTTTGTGTGTGTGTGTGTCCTCACGACATATAAGGCCTTTGATTTGCCATCAATTTTTGCCAACTGAAAGTATCTAGTAATAGGAATGTAGGCTACAATTTCACTTGTGGTGTATGGAAGACAACGTAATAAAACAGAAAACGATTTATATTTGAAGAGAGAAATATGTATGTATCCGTCATGTTAACCTCCTCAATTCAATTCAGACTAAAAGGCTCTTGTTGACATCGTCACATGTGCCCATCCTACTGCAGCTTTGCTAGCATTCCTTTATATCTGTGAAATCAATCTTCGGATAAAGGAAACTATACATTGTGCCTGGCAAGAATAGGATATGAGAAACAGAGAAAAGCCCTAAGTTTCCCAACGTTGAATTTTATAGCCTTATATAACATAAGGTGTATTTGAGTTGACGGTCAATGGACTAGACTCTGGTCTGTAATAAATTATCCTTTGTACTCATATCCCAACATTCCTCCATCGGTCTTTCTTCCCTCAGTCGAGTTCTTATCAGCTCGACAGACAGCGGCCGGAGAACTGGCATTAGACGACGACTTTTCTTCAAGACCCGTCCTCCACCGTCATGGTTGGTTGGGGAACGAGATCTGTCCATTCCCGGTAGAAGGTCCACAGTTCAGTTGAGTTAAGTCGCACACTACCCCGGAGCCTAACATTACCCCTGTCCTGCTACCTTCGCCTCAACCTCCTCTGGGCACGCATCTCTCCCTGATCAGGATCTTTATGGATGGGGACTGTGACTTGGATGGGGGGGTTGGGTGGGTGTGGGCGGGCGGGGGGTAGGGTGGAGCATGGGGTTAGAGGGTTGGCCGGGGATGAACTGACAGGTTATTACTGGCTGTGCGGGGGATTAGTCCATAAAAGCCCCCTCGGCCCCACGGCCAGCATGGCTACAACCCCAGCAAATAAGATAAAATAATCTCAGTAAAAATGGTCTGGAGAGAGAGAGAGAGAGAGAGAGAGAGAGAGAGAGAGAGAGAGAGAGAGAGAGAGAGAGAGAGAGAGAGAGAGAGAGAGTTAAAGGGTGAGAGAGAAAATAGGGAGACAGAAGGGGAGACAGAAAGAGACTCCAAAAAAAGCATTACATCTTTACTCTGTCCTAATTTCTGTTGTTTCAGATTTCCCCCTTTCTGAAAGACTCTGCCTGGGGATATGTCAACTGGAATGAGATTAAACTCCCACAATGTAGAGATGGAAAAAAAAAAACATGTACACGAACACATATAAAATGCTTAAAGCTGCCTTTAGAAAGCTGTGTTCTCTCCTCTGGTTCAATAGATGAGGATCTGACTCATATGGGCTGTTGCATAAGTTGGTACAATCATCGGAGACCTGCTTTGGTTTGAGATCTCGGGTGGTTGCATGGAAGAGAGTAGCCTAAATCTGCTCTCCTATCATGTAATCATCATTAACAACATCTTTAATGATGTTCTTGCATAACCTTGTAATATTTGAACGACCAAAGGGCCCTTTCAACCTTACACGCATTAGAAATATTTAACATGTTATAAAATATTAAATCATCATGAAAGGTCAACCAACGGTCGAGGTGCATAATATATTCAAAAAATGTCTAAATATACAACACTATCCACACAGTCTTTGGCACACTAAAAGCATATCTCAATATGTAATTTTAAGAACACATCTTAAACACATCATAAAAATACCTTGAACTTTGAAGACAAATCTTCACTTCCTTGAAGTTAACCAAGAAATGCATCCTAAATAAGTTAGTTGTTCTTCAAAGTCATCCATACAATAGGTTGGGAAATGAGAAATTGGGAATCCTGCACCATGTGTAAAGAATCAAAATATCTGGGAAAAACATTTATCATTGGAAAACAGGTCATACCCACAAGTTTTTTAATTGTAGTAAACACTTTTTTCTTTTTCAAGTATTTCAAAGCAAAGCCCACCATCCTACATTGCACATTTCTGTGCGGTTTAGATAAACTTGTTTCAAAGAAAAAATATCAAGACAATTTCTAGGACTTTGATGTGTGTCACAGCACAGGCGTAATTGGATATAATGTACAACTTTTTATGTAACAGGATCTGACAACACAGTTTGTCCACAACAGCATTTTAGTTTAAACCTGCATAGCCCTCACATACAGTAGCTCATTTGATAAATGATCTAATCAATTTAAATGACCGCTCTTATATGACTGCACATGTTTGCAATAATTCCTTACCCGAATAACTTCCAGTCGGATTGCCATTCAGCTATCAGTAACCATGAGCCTAAATGCAACAATTAGGTCCATTAACTAATTGTTGATTGGTTTCCCACTTCATGTCTGCTCTACTTGAGACCTCCTTTCACCACTGCATCCCTGGTGGCTGGTGTTGGACTAGGGAATGAATGCTGCTATCTCTCTCTCTGACAGTCCCTCTCATTCATTCATTTTATTCTGACATAATTTTAAAAAATGTACAACAGGGAGGTAAAATGATAAAGGTAAAACTAGACTGGAGATGGACTTCTTTCTTGGCAGTGTTCTGGAGATTCACTGGAACCCATTCATAGAAATGCATTTTTTTGTTTAATTTTCGTTTTTACACACTAGCTATGACTATTATACCCTTTAATACCCAATCCAGAAGTGCCCACGTGTATTAGTGATATTGCAATAACGAGCTTCATATTCCCTAAAGGTAATTTAAGGCCAAGGTAGCCCCACAAATCTAAAGTAGAAAATTCAATTATAAAAATCGTTTCTGTTTCCCCATTGTTCTACCTCTGATTAGCCTGTCTTCATTGAATAAATCAAATTTTACAACACTTCCTCCGATGACTCTGGTAAATTATACATTTCAAGAAGTATATTTTGACAATTTCTTAGGCTCCAATTTAAACTGAAACAATTCATTAAGATGGCCAAACAGCTTAAGATGTACGGGACCCTTCCAGATCTGATAATGAAAACAGAAATGCGACTTCCCAGTAGAACATCCATTTAGTTCTGTGTTGTCAAATCTATTTCCATATTTGCCTTTGATTTCCCTTGAGCTGATATTCCTATGTTAATGGAATGCTGACTTACTGCAACTATCATTCAAGCTACTAATTTTCAAAGCCCTTATGCCTTGTTGTCTGCTTACAGTGTGTGGGGCACAATTCAATTCCACTGTAATTAGTCCAGTAATTGATCTGTATACAGAGGTTGCATTGAAAGTGAATAGAAACGTAACCTCTTACTCTGATAGCATTTTAAAATAGACACAAATAAATAAATCTTAAATGAATATTTTCTCTGCTGGTCAGCTTTTTGAACAAAATGGATTCCCGTTTGAACTGGTTTTACTCATTACTGAAAGGAATTTTTAAGTGTGGGAAAGAAATGCTCCCAGCATAGTAATGTGACACATAATGCTTTCAAACACATCCAGTATGTATTGTCACAATTAACATTTGGAGTCAATGTTGATAGGTGTATTGTGGTAAATAAATAAGTTGTTCCTATTATAGGTGGTGATTAATGCAATTTGAACCACTATTCACAATATGACTATGGCCATTAGATTATCTTCTCATCTTTACAAAGTAGCCTTTATGATACAATGAATCATCGCTTGCTTTGTTGCTAGACAGGTGAGGTAAACGATAAACCTTGATTAAAGATCCTTGATTAAACGATCAAAATGTTGCTGCACAGGTACCCATCTTTATTACAACTCATTAATCTTGAAGTTGGAGTTGTGATAGATAGGACTGTTCATTAATAAGTGCAAAATTAATTCCCTTGTGTTATTGCATCTACATTCCAAGGGATGAAAGAAAATCTCGGAGTGCATCTGATTTTTGTACGATGCAATGTTTAAAAATGTCCTGGGATCTCTATAAACTGCTATTTAAATGCATTGTGCATTTTACATATGTCTCTGTATGCACTTGCCATGTAAAATAACATAACGGTAAGATAACTGTGATCGTGTCTCCGACTCCACTCTTCTAAGAAAAAAAAAGCATCCTAATTTGCACAAGGAAACACAATCATGCCCTTCCTACCAGGATAATAACTGTAGTTATGTGCAATAGCGTTCAATTTAACAGACTCAAAGGCTTAACAGGTTACACAAGATGGTTGTGCACAATAAAACATTGGGTTAAATAGTCCTTTACTGCCTTTCGAGTGCAAATTACCCTTTCACCAGTCAGCATCACCGACTCTGTTGCCATTTTTTTTCTTCCAAATAGGTGATGAGTGTGCTCTAGAAGCTGGTGCAATACTGTTCCTCTATTGCCACATTTCGTCCGCAGGAACTTTCCCCAGGAGCTAGGAACCTTTGGAGGAACTCAGTGCATTTCGACCGCAGAGACCAGGGTCTAAATTTTGTTCCAGGGACCTTATTTCACCCTCAGAAAGTCCCTGCTAGGGAGGTAGTACTTTTTGAAAGTACAGGAACTTTGGGGCTTGCAACGAAGAATATCTCTGATTGGTCGAAGACTCGGCTCATTTTATTTCAGCCGCCATTTTTAAAAACCTACTTTGCATAATCCTCACGGGTCTTTATACTGCGGTGGAAACGCAGACAACAAGGGGCTAAAGGAACCTTTTAGTTCCTTGGAAAGGAGTTCCTGGGACAAAAAATTCCCGGTACTTTCGGTCGAAACGCGCCTTATGTGAGCCTTCCAACAAAGGGACAAATGGAAAACAAGCACATCAAACCATTTCACTTACCTCATAGCCAGTTACTGGTCCTTCGTTTTTTTTATTAACATTATTAACTTACATTTTATTAGCAAATGCACTGATCCAGTCATGGCCCTATTCTGAAGGTAAGATCGAGCTGAACCCTGCACGCGGTTGTAATTAATGCCCTGCTAAGTTATTTCAACAGAACCTTCACTCACATGACCCCCGAGGGAAAGGTGAGTGAAAACATATCTTACGGAAAGTCCGCTGACTGACAGAGTTATCAAGGAAACAGAAAAGAGCAAAGCTGCCTCTGGGAGAAATGCAGTGACGGCTTTCTGAGAGGCTCTCAGTGAGGCCCGATGTCCATGACAGGCCTGAAATAGCATGGGTGGACAACGTTCAAAACACCTCCATCGGAGACCTAGTGGCTGAGACGCAGATGACATTTTCAAGTAATTTCCTGTTCTCCTGCAAAGTTCAAGTGGCAAGGTGGAAATTTTAGAGGAAGCCTTGGGCTAATGGCTTCCTCTCCTCCTCATCACAGCGATGGTTTTGGACCAGTATTCAATGGGGCTTTTATCTCTCTGGAATAGACTACCGTGCTTAAAGCGAAACATGTTTTGATTTGATTTTAATAACAGCCTAGTGGACAAGCTGGTCGTTTTTGAAGGAACAAAGGGGACTTTTGTTTCAAAATATGAGAACGTCACACTATTATGACAGGTATCTAACGCCATCACATTTGAGAAGGCAACACCACACACAAAAAAGAGTAATTAGGTATCGTACTCATACATATTATGTTTTTGACTGCAGTAAATTAGCTTGCATGAAACATCTTTTAGAAAAATATGTATTTTAAGCTCATTTTTATTACCTGCTGTATGGGCATGTACACTACTTTCTGGGGATCTTAGCAACAGGAAAACAAAGTGCAGCAAAAATGCCATAACAGCCAATATAGAGCTAAATGTTAGGATTATGTGTAGCCCCTTTGTATTAGACTCTTTTGTGTCCATTCGCATACTGTCTTGTACCTAAAGGCCTAAGAGAAAATGATCTTGTCTAAAAGCCTCCATGGAAAATGGAGACATGATGTATTTGTCCTTCTCTTCAAATGGTGAAGCTTTTCCCTCATCAAATGGTAAGTTCCCTAATGGACAACAAGCTCCTTAAGTGGTTGGAATGTCTATGTCTTCCCAAACATATATTTTGGGGTTATTCTCTGGTTAAGGTGACCGTGTGCTCCATTGAACTCGTAGCAGACTGACCTTTCTCTTTTAATTAGGCCAGTGAATGAAAGCACAACATAACACTCTCTGATGGTTACTTAAGATGGGGAAGAGTTAGTTTAATGGATGCAAGACAGCAATTGTCAATTTGCCCCATAAAAATAAGGCTTGACAATAAAGAGATAAAAATGCAATGGCCTTGGAATCTAATCCGGAAGGAGGGATCTGGCCTTGCTACAACTGCTGCATAGTTGAAATGTACATTTAGAAGTAAAAGTGGGGATCATTGTAGAACAACGTACAAGACGTACTTTTGAATCTGCAGACGTTTGTCTCCTATGTCCCCATTTCCCATTCAGTCTGCTTGTCGTGTGTTTCCTGAATCGGTCTAGCTATATCAATACCAGGGGTGGAGCTCACTTGTGGTGATTGGTTAGGATTCTTGAGTAATTGCTTTGAATGTACTGTGGTGCACTCCTAAGAATGACTCCATCCTCTGGTACTGTGTGGTTACAATGGGCTGACGGGGCTGGCCTTGCCGACTCCCTGGGCCAGCTTTGTGATTGTCCCGCTGTGAAAAGGCTCCCTGCGGAGTAAAGATTGATCATGCTGCATGCATTGCCCAGTTTATGGCAAACAAAAAAAAGAAAGAAGAAAACAGGACCAATAGAGAAAAAAAAAAAAACGCGTTGAAATGAAATTGATGAGATTGCCCCGCAAAAACATATCACCCTTTCAGTATCACAGCACTCACTGCCACAAATGTATTTGGTGTACTATTTGATGAAGGTGATGGTTAAACAGAGGATAATGTGTCTGTTTAATTTTAAATTGAAAGCTTGTTGGTGGGTATTCAGTTGTAAGTGTAGGGTTGTAAGCTTGGAGCTTGGTCAGGTTCCCCTTCACCAAAGAAAATTATCCACGAACATCTTAATTATTTTCGGGATCATTTTGAAGCAGAAATTCAATGGAAACTAGAACTAGCTGTTGAAGAGCCTTATCAACAACAACTGTATAGTGTTATTGAATCCCGGATACAGATAGTGGACTGTATGTACTGTACTGTATGTAATAACAAATAAATACATAAATAAATAAGTCAAAAATAAATAAATATAGCATTCACAGGAGCAGGCCACTGCAGATGTTTTAACCTACAAAGTCACCATGTCATCACCCTCGGGCCTGCGGCTAAGCGTGTGTCCGTCGCTAGCACCTGCAGTGCAATGTTACCTCCTGGCTCATTGCTGATGATCCATCAGGCTAGATCTTCCCAGCTCGCCTCTAGGCCCAGTTACCCCAGGGCAAGGCTTGTAGCCGGCCTATGATAGCCTTGGACTTACCCTGGAGGGAAACACTTTCTCACTCTCAGCATAGACTTATATTGGATTGGAAGTCAGGCACTGACCATCATCAACCACTCCATTTTCTGATAAAAGGCTCTTCTCGCTTTCCATTCCAGACTGACCTAAATGCGACCCTCCCTGTCTGTCTCTTTCTCTCCCAAAAGGACCTGGGCTTATCTGGGTGCCCCACACCTTCTGCAATATGCTCCTTTGTAGGACCCTACACCCCTACCCCCCTCACACCACCGTCACCTCTCCGCTAACCCTCTACTCCTGAGTGACAGTAAAGTGGCGCGCTCTTATTGTCTGTCTAAGGAGGACGACACAGAGGGGATTCATTGAATTGTCTTTCGACGGGGAGGTGGCAGCGGGGGCTGGCCTCAGCCAGCCGTTTGACGGTGAAGTCCGGAGGGATTCCTCCAAAAGTGGATTCTCAATCGGCACGTTGCCGGGGCCACGCCGGCCACTCGTGTGTGGACGGCCTCCGACCTCGTCTGGGCCAAGCGTCTCGTGGCGAGCGCGGTTATGAATGACATGTCGTCCTTCATGTCGAATGTGACAGTTGGCAGCTCGGGAGCCTGCCTGGCTCAGGGCCTCTGCCGCTCTCCAGGGGACAAGCGTGGCTTGTGGAGAGAGTATTTCAAGAGGGAGGAAATGTGAACAACCCTCCGGCTCTCTTGAGGGACCGAGCGACCCAGGACCTCTCCTAGACTGATACAAAGCTTTAATCGCGTAAGCTTAAACTGCAGATTAAGGTTCCGATAAGGAACACAGTCAACTAATATATGACACTTACAGGGGACTGCGTGGAAAATGTGGTATTTTGAGACTTCGTACATACAGTATCTCCAGTCTCACTTTTGAGGGTAAGGGCCCTTTGCACAAATTCTTTGTTAGGTGGATAAATCCATCAAAAACAGGTAATGTGACGCTATTTTAATGCGCAGAGTGAAACCCCCCACAACAAAAAAAACTCTTCTTCATTGTCTTTTTCTAACTAAACAAAAACCAAGAAGTTGCACAGCGTAACATTATGATGTTCCTGGAAAAAAAAAGCAATTCATTATTTGGTAATACAGTGTACTGATCCTGAGCTTCCAAGGCATCTGTATCAAATCCCTCAGCCTGAAAGAGAGCGAGAGGAAGAGAGAGCAAGTGAGAGAGCCTTTGATAGTGAGAAAATAAAAGATTCAAGATAAATCGTTTTCTTACCTTCACCTGCTGAACTTGGATAAAAAAGGTATCAATCCAGCATTTCTCACACCTTTACTTCCTAAACATATCCCTCCAAGAGATCTAATGATATCTGACGCTGCAAATTACTTGTCATTAATTTCAGTCACCCGTCAGCAATTCAACTGACCTTGAGCACAGTACTTGAAGCACTTCTTTTTTTGCGAATGGCAAAGATTGGCTGACACAGTTTGAAAGTTAACTTGAACATACAAAACGTGTTATATACATTTCCCACATTAGCCTGTTTGCTATGAGTTTTCACAGACGGGTAAGAGAGATTATGTTGACGTGCATAATTCATAGTGCCGGGGAGCTTTTGCACCCAGTTGAAAACTTAACCTTGACGATTGCGCATGGGAATTGGTAGAACATTAGCGATAGGATCTCGCCTCGCCGTAGATTGTGGAGGAAGCAGCAGCTAAATGAATAAATCAAACGGGCGGCCGTTTAATTAAAGTGGGCGATTAAGGAGGAATCTGTTGTAGCATTCCAAAGACAAGGATTAGACGAGCGTGGAGCGCCAAGTGCAGCGGGAAGGCAGAACATGCCCAGGCGGATGTAGCTTTTCCTTAATCCCTCCCTCCTATGTTTCACACATTAGGTCAGAGTTTATAATTAATAAAAAAAAAAAAAAAAGACTGTTGAAAAGGAGGCGCTAATCTGAAAAGCTGCCCTCGGAAAATGTGACTTCCAATTCAGATTTGCGTTTCGTGAGGGCGGTAATACTCGCCTGGCTGGCGTCTATCGCTCCCTTTCGTTCTGTATCAATCCATCTCACCGTCCCTCCCCCACGTCTCCCCCCTCCTTCACTACACTCCGCCCCCCTCCCCCCTCCCACTACTTCGCTCAGATTTTGCATCTACTCGCTGCCTCGCTCTCCTAGTTACCATTTCTTTAAGGTGTGATCTATGCTCAATGACAGTTTAATGAGTGTTTTCCTATTTCGGGGAGCCGTATCACGTCATTACAAGTGTGTGTGTGTGTGTGTGTGGGGGGGGGGGAGAAACAAAGCCCAGATGAATAATACATCTGACGGTAAGACATCGGCCACATCATACGGCCTCGACGAGAGAGAAGAGACAAGGTGCTTTTGTTTTACAGGACTCCTCCTCGAGCTAATTAACGGCTTATTTTCCGAGTAGGTGCGGATGGACGGGGAATAGAGACGGGGAGAGTTAGGGAAGGTATAGAACACGTAATGTGAGCAGGGAGCTCTCATTTCCCCCGGTTCGTGAGGAGTCTGAGGAGGCCTTCGGTTTGGAGTGATGGGGTGTCGCTTCACGCCTGAGCAGTGCGGGTGAGTGGGCTAAAGTGTGTGCGCGCGCCTCCTGTGGGCTCCATGCCGCTCCAGACGTTCTCCCACACCGAGCCCTCCCAGAAGAGTTTAAGCTCCGTCAGCCTAATTGGCTGGCCTCCCGTCGGCGAGACACCCCATACCCCATCCTAATTGGCCCCCTTTTCAGCTCCCCAGCCAATGCCATTGTTTGGGACCACAGTGTGTTGCCATGGACGCGCCAGTCCCTCACACATGAATTCCTGGACAAAAGGCCGGGGGGACAACTCTCACCAAGCACGCTGAAACAGAGCCATATTTCTGCCAACAGCAAGCGCCTTGCTCGCTCTTTCCCACTCCCCTCGCCCAATCCGCAACCCTGGTGTCTCTTTGGAAAAAGCCAATGTATTCAAGCCTCTACCATTTCTGTGTGATACAGGACCCTATGCCAACAGCTGCGAGACCCCCACCCCCACCCCACACACACACACACACACCGCTTAGTGCGTTCGAACTCCACCTGTGAATTTGGAAGATCACATGGCGTGCGGCTGAATTCCAGCGGGCCTCAAGACGGCTCACCCACCAGACCAGGCGGACGCCCCGCGCCTTGGCTCCAAGGTCACCCTGAAACGAGCTCCAGTGGGCTGGCCCAGGTCTGCTCCCTGCTAGCCGGTAATGAGCCCCAATGACCGGGCTCTCTGTGCTAGCCCCTTGCCCCTGGCCTGTCTCTCCTAATGAGCTTCTGAATACATCACCAGTGCCCCCCCTTCATCCGTCTCCTGTTCCTGCTATCCCTAACGCCCCCTCACCCCCACGACTTACTGTCCGGTCTTGTCACCCTACCCCCATAATGAGCCCCAAAGAACACCTCCCGGAGATCACGGCTTCATCGGCGCCATCCCGCTCCCCTAATTGTGAGTGTGTGTGTGTGTTTGCGGGTTTCGTCCTTCTTATGGCTTGTGGCACACACATCTCCTGACGTGTTGATGGCCCCGCAGGAGATGCAACTCTGAACACTGACAGACGACTGACTGGAGATCAGGATGACACTCACAAGCTCGTCGGCAGCGCAAAAGATCAAATGTGTTCCTTCTCCACCACACGCTATTAGTCGGGTCTTAATTTGGGTTTTCATTAAAGCACGGGGGAGAGGAGCTGTATTTGGCAACCGGTTAAAAAGAGAGGCTGTTTTTAAGGCCATGATGAAAGGGCCAAAGAGGATTACTGTAGCCTCCAACCTGCCCACTCCCACACCAAAGTAGTCTCGATCAACAGCCCTCTGAGTGGTCAGAGGCTTTCACGGCCGGGGTGTTTCAGGATGTGAATAGGTTTTCCGACAAACTCACCGGCTACTGAACTGGATGGCAACATGCAACTTATTTTTAAGGGGGCGATTTCATATACATGACTTATTGACTCGGGAAGCCCAGCATTTTTTCATAATAATGCTAATACCAATCAAATCAATTTTAGTAAGTATGTCATGTGTGGGCCTGAGTAGGTAAAGTAACAATCCTCCTTAACTTTAACCCTGGCCGTATACTGTTGTGAGGAGAGAGACTGCTGGGCATGGGGCTGTATATTTACCCCCACAGACTGCCGATTGCCTGTTCAAGGTGACTGGCCTCGGGACCAAGTGTGGCTGGCCAACATATTGTGTGTGATGCATCAAATTCCCGCATTATTTCCCCCCTCCACCTCAACGCGTTCTTTTCCTCGCGGAATGCCGACCGCAGCAAACTTATCAGTCGACTCGGGAGAATCAATCACGGGGCGACACCATACCGGACTGGAGCGCTGTTTGTGAATCTGTTGTCTGCGCAGCCTGCAAATCCCTGCCTGTTATTGCCAAGCCCCTCGAGGTGTTGGTTTTGGAGTTATTTTTCATTCTGGGCCTATCTCTCTGTTTCCCTCACTTTGATTTTCCTCATGCCCCCCCTATTACTCTCTATGGCTCCCTCCCTCCCTCTCTCTCTCTCTCTCACAATCCCCCCCCCCCCCCCTCTTTCTTTCTCCATCTCTTCTACAAACGACCAACTTTATGTGGGGTAGGTGTGGAGAATACCATGGCTTGACATTGGAGATGCTAACAAACGAGCCACAACAGAAATATATGGTTATGCAAGGAAATACAAAGGAAACATCAATGTTTTTGGGTCGATGATGTGTAGTGCCAGGCAGGCAGAGAAACACCTCCCAATCCAACAGCTTTATGCCTTTTTTTTTTTTTTTTTATGAGTCACATGTTTGTCATTTCACGTTCCTGCTTTTGCACTTTGGCAGGATGACTCATCATGCTGGCTCTCAACAGTGTGTCTCGCTCGGAGCAAAACATGGGCCTCTTTAAATTTGGCTATGTGGAGAGTGGTTCCTTTCACCAGTCGATGCTAAAATAATAAAAAAAGAAAGATATAACACACAACCCACAGAACTATATTCCTTTGCCTATAAGTAATACACTTCTAGTTCTTAGTATGTATCCCCACGGTGACACTGTTGGGATAAATTAATCATCTAAAAAAATCTCTAAAATCTGTTGTTATTGAAATTGACAGTTATTTAAAAAAAAAAATGTAGCGCTGCGAATGTGCCTCCCAGAGTGATACCAAACAGACACAGGTGTGATACATATACAGTACAATTAACTTATCAGCACAAGATGGAGTAAATCTTCAGTAAATTCTTCGGTTGAATCTACTTCTATTGCTTTTGCATTGGATATCTGTTTAGATGCATATTGTTGGTCACATACTAACTAGGCTTTTGCTGAATGTTGTATCAATTTCAAATCATTGGTGATGGTTAGTAGGCTCCGTGACTTTGGATGTCATCGTCTCAGGGTGACTGGATGTCTTAGTCAGGAGATAACAAGCGGATCCATCATGGGCTAGAGCAAAATCAGAGAAAAGGAGAAGTGCCCGGCATATTTAAAAGCATGGAAAGAGATCAGCCTCCATAATCAGCATAATTTAACTGCGGTCGGAGAGGGACATTAGCATATGGGATACACGATGAACATGTATTACATCACTAAAAAAGGTTGCCTTGCCTTTATTTCCGAGAACAATACCCAATCCGGGTTTATTATTTAACAGACAGACTAGCTGTGCCAATAGTGGCTAATCTAGACATGTCATTCAAGTACATTCTAACTGTAATTACTGCATAAGTGAGCTGTTACGTGGCATGCTGATGCAACATGTGTTCCTTCGTCAGCAACCCATGTAGCAGGTCTGACAGGCTATGTCCACTTAAAGCGGCAAGCTCTCCTGTTCTCGCTGGCCTCGCCCCGATCGCGTCCCCTTGCCCACCAGGCTGCGAGCTAATGGGCGTTTCTGATTAATTTGAGTGGCAGTAGCAAGGTAGTGCCAACAACGAGCAAGTTTAATGTCTTACCATTCTCATCTGTCAAGTTCAGATAATACAATCTATCATTAGGACTACCTCGTAACTAGCTAGCATACATAGACGTGGTACAACTCCTTTTATTAATTTCAAACTGCGACCTTCCACCAAGCTGCATCTTTTTTTTTTTTTTTTGGTCACGTTAACCATGTAATGTCAACGCATAAAGTACAAGGAATTGGGACACTGCAATAAAAAGGTTTTCCTCCATACCTCTCTCCATCAAGTTTGTTGTGAGGTAGTCAAAGAGCGAAAAGATAGTACGTAGGCTATATGATTGGATAACGCCTAGTGATTTTCGCTTGAAATTTGCGTACAGTTGAGAAAATTGGAACTTTGGGCGACCTCTCCATGCGCTCCCTCGCTCCGGCTCACTTCGCCAACGGTCTGGAGATTTTGCTTGTCTTCCCAGAATGCCCCTCCATTGGAAATTAAGGGTGAGCGGTGATTTGCCCTGCAACGTCGCTTTTGGTGGACATGGCCCGTAACACAGAACGCAAGGACAATAATTTGACAAAGTAAAAAAAGTCTGATAAGTATGAACAGGATAGGAAAAGAAAATTCTGCAGATTGTTAGTCATATTAAAACAATGTTGTTGCAATAGTTTAGTTTCTATCAGAAGCTTTTATTAGAATTAACTGGCAAGACTGGTGTGTGACACTCTCCCGACAATTTGAGGACGAAAAGGTCAGAACGCCACAACAATGAGTTTCTAACTAATTGAACAATTCCTCTAACAAAGTGATTTTAACTCTTATTTCAGCCTTTATATTCCTGTCCTTGGAATGTTTCAAACCAATTAATTTGATGTTTATCAGATTAATCATTACCTAGCAAAAATAGCTCGGCAACGCCTGTAATTGGTTTGTTTATTCTCTTCTGTGTCGGATGGATTTCCAAGAACAATCAAGAAGAACCTGTGAAAATATGGAGGAAAGTGATAAAGCGTGGTATGTGTGCGTGTGTGAGGGAGTCTGTATGGTCGGAGTGGACATTAACATTAAGGACTAGCCAAATTAAGATTATTTAAAACAGCACAACCGTTTATATACTGCGGCTCTACGGTTTAGTCAAATCAGTGGTGTGTCTTCATCCAACACGACTTGCCATCCTATTGTTTTCAATCAATTCTATGTTATCTTCCCAACCTTGCAAGGGATGTTTTTTCAGTAGTGTACAGGTAATTGAAGAGAGAAAGTAATTTCAACTTTACATGTAGAAGGTAGAAAAGTATGAGGCAAATTACACGCCAGCACATTTGCCAAGTGTACAAGGGCTTTCCTTGTATAATTATCTGTTTGTCAACAGAGGAATGTTACGTTGTTTGCAAGGGGGACCCAATCGCTGGACACAGACACTGAGATGGAGTATAGTGATCAGAGGTTAGGGTTTATTGCGGGAAGGTTGTGGGTCAGGAAGAGCAGAGGTCACGGAAACAATGGAGGGAGTGGATCCGGGGGCGAAGAGACAGGAGAGAACCTGAGCGTCGGTGGCAGGGATAGTCCGGGAGATGTAGGCAGAGCAGCAGGTCGAGAAGCAGGCAGGCAGTGAGGCAAGCTGATTGAACGGCAGTGAGTAATCCTAAGACACACGAAAACAAGGTTAAAGCACCAGCACAAGTAATGGTTATTTTCATGAAGCAAACTCATGAGGAGCCAAGGACAGGTATCTACCACGGGGGTTGAAACAATAATCTGGCAAAGAATTGTTGAGAATCCGGGGTTCATATACTGTTGGTCTGATGAGTTTGATAGAAGGCAGGTGTGTAGGCTGTGCAGGTGAGTATTCAGGGAGCCAGGCTAGTGAGAGGAGTACCGCCCCCACAACACAGACACATACACATACACATACACATAGAGAACAGACCGGGAAGCCACAGAGACACAGGGGAAAGGGAAACACAGGAAACACAAGGGATCTACCAGAGGCACGGCCCAGACCGTGACAAGGCAAGGGAGCAGCTTCCAAGTGCAGAGCAGAGTAAGCTTTGTTTTCTTCTTAAAAGTGGAATGCAAGAAACGTGTTGCAGTACATAAACTGATCTGATTGTTACTTTGGAAAGTTACTTGCATGCCTTTTGAGTAAGGCACCAACCACACTGTTCCAGAAGAGCGTCTCTTTGCCAAGGACGTTGTGGAAGAAAACCATCATTTGGTATGTTTAATCAGGTTGTAAAAATTCACTCAGAATGATATCATAAAACAAGCATGGGCAAAGGAAATATGACTCGCTTGTCTATGGACCCTCCAATGCCAACCTGATGAGAGTGGTGTCCCAGGACATTCACAGACTACTTCTACCTCGGCAACAACATCTTCAAAACAGGCCCATGGCTTAATTTAAACGGGTGGTTGTGGTGAAAGAACTGAGGAAAACAGTGGCACTTTCAGCCCCTACCACCTGACCGGACATAGTGGTACTGACCTCTCTGAACCATGGCAGTGCACTAGGATTAGATTAGAATTTGATTAAGATGATTACATCACTGTAACATGGTAATCAATAAACGAGAATTATGCAAATCATAATATATAAATATGATTACTTCAACCCTGTGCTGCGCCTACCTTCTCATATTTATGTGAGTATTTGGATGTATTCCATTCTCTTGTTAGGCCCAGCAAAACAACTAATTTCTCCTCAAGGGATTTATACTGTGTAAGAACATTCTGCTGGTGGGTCTAGGATAATAGTATTACACAAGGCCTGGCCATTGTATTGTAGAAATATAGAACTTAGGTAAACCTTTAATTGAATCTGTGTTTTATTCAGCTCACCAGAAATAAGTCCTGATTATCTTTCATTACATATTCTTTGCTGGATTTTTCAAATATGCAAATTCAACATCTGGGTACCCAATGTAGTTGATTGGAGGTTTATGCACAAAAGAAAGTATTTTATTGGAAGTAACTGTCAAATGTGGGTTTGTCTTTATGCAGATTTATTGCCTATTGTTTCAAAGTTCAAGTCACAGAAAACATATAAAACTATTTTTCATGTGTGTGTGTGTGTGTGTGATGGTTCATTACAGAGCCATGGGGGAGTAATTTTGGAATAAGTTTGATTTTAGTAAGTATGCATGGAAATGCAGCAATCCAAGATTACTGTTAGCATCCTGTTACCTAAACAAAATCTGACAAACAACACAGCATGTTTTCCAAAGCTACAAATACATCTGTAAACACCATCCAATAGCTGGAACAGTACTTGCTATTGCAATATTATATAATATGACACTTTTTGTATCATTGACAGCAGAGCACCTCTAAAGCCTGTATGGTTCTTTCTTTGGGCTTTTTCTTCAGTATCTTGGAAGTCTAAAGCTTATTTTCCTCCTGAACATCCATTTGGTAATCACACGACCCACACTTTGATTTACTTTGTTCAGAAATGAGGTCAGCCTTTGCTCTTCACCCACGGCCAGCCTTGTGACCTCATATAAGGCTTCATTCAACACAAAGTGTCCTATTTAACCAAAGGTCTGTGGGGGGAATGTAGGCCTATTTAAACAGAAATAGCGCCCCAAGACAGCAGCTTCGCGCCTAAGGCAACAGTGTGATGCATGTTGTAGACTTGAAGCCCTTCCCTGCGGGAACACAGAGGGCCCTCTCGTGACACAGACAGTCTCCATTCTCAGCAGGATCACACGGATCAGCGGGCTCTTTTGTCTTTTATGTCAAGACAAAAACAAGCAATAGTACCCCCCCCCCCCCAAAAAAAAATATGAAAACACATTTAGCGTTCTGCAATCCGTTGCAGTACGAAAACGCAACACATTGCAACTGGGCAGATGGAGGGCCCTTGCCGGCGGTTACTCATCACTCTCCTCAGCTGCTTCTGCTAGCACCACCACTTGCATATCGCCCCGTGCCCCCAAACCCCCCCCCCCCCTTCCCGATCACTATATTTGTGACTGTGCCCACTGATGTGGAAAAACCCATCATCTGGGCCAGTAGATCTGGAAATAGAGTAGTGGCCGGGGTCGGCGGCGGACAAGGCCTGCTCCCCGCGAGCACACCCTTCCAGGGGTGGTGGAGGGGCAATGAGTTCCAGCTCGGGGAGAGTCGAAGGTCTCTGATGGCTATTTTTCTTGTCTGCGCTGGCTCCCATGCCTTGGCGCTAAGACAACACTTCCCACCGGCTGAGGGTCTTTCGGGCCCTGAGGGTCCAGCAGTCTACAGAGCAGGGCAACGTGCTCAGAAAAAAAGAACAAGAAAACATTGGCCTCCTTAGATTGCTGCCTTCTGCCTGAGAAATTTGAATTGCTAAATGATTAGCTGGAGTGGAATCTTCGGGCGCAAATCAATAAGTCATCGAGATGCAGGGCAGCATAGACAATTAGAGTAACCGCAGGCTGTTGACAAATAATACGAGCGCTCAGAATAAACTACACTGAGGAAGATATAGGTCCAGGAAGTAAAATCCATGTATTTATTTGATGCATTCGATGACAGTGGGTCAGTGTAGTATTTCTTTTGGGTTAAGGGGTCTTCCTTTTATTAATCCTCTTGTGCTAGAAACTGTGTTTCTAATGAATTCAATATACTATTTTAGCGCTGACATATTGCACCATATCAATTGGTGTATATAGGGCACAATACCCATAACATTGCTTGTATTAACAAAATAAATTCTGGTGAAAAGGTGAGCACTTTACCACAAACGGTATTACAATTGAGCACAATGCACGCTAACAAACGCATACATTTATCATGTGTTACAACTGGTTTCGCTAGAGCACGGTTCTACAGTACACTGGACAAAACCTTTGGGTTCATGACCTTGATATGCTATTTCTTCAACAAAATAAGTTAAGGTATTCTACAACCTCAGGGGTGTCTGTGATCATTCCCGTGAAGATGGCTGAGCTGAGAGTGTGCTAACCCCTTCTCCACTGACAGGGCCTAAGGCTTGCACCAAGGCTTATTTGACAGAGTGCACCCACATTAATTATTAAGCGTGCTTACATTCCTCTAAACTTGGCATTCCATCAATCTTTAACCCTATACTGGCCCGAGGGGATTTGGACAGCGTTTTACTCTAACGGGGTGAATCGCACTTCACATACTACAAATATCGGTGCCCAGAGACAAATATCCCAAATCTCGATGTGGTCCAAAAAAAAACTAAAAACTTCTGACTCCCAGAAATATCGATGGTTTTATTTCTCCGAGGCACAATCAATGTATCCATGTTTTTAAAAAGCCAGGATGGGATGGATTGTACGGATGAGTTGTGATGCACCCTGTCTGGTCCTTTAGGTTGTTGCCGTCAACCTTGAGGTGAGCACTATTAATGAGCGCTGTGGATTTACAACATCCTTGTTCACGGGAAAGGGTCCAAGAACTGCGGGTGAAAAGAACCTTTACCCTTTACAACCCTAAAACATTCAGCAAAGTCCTTATAGAGCTTTGGGCATCATCACCACAGTCCGACACAGCATTTTGCCAGGTTTGGCATCTATTATGATGGTCGAGGCTGAGTGACAAAATATCCTCCTTGAATCACCAAGAACTTTCTGCATTACTTTCCTGATGCCTTCCACCTTGAGGTGCATCATTGTGCGCCGTGTATCCTGGGTTTCTGAATCAAACCCTTAAGTGAGTCTTTTTTAAAAGGGGTTCGTCTTATTGCTGACCCTTTTGCACTTAGCCGAGGTGTGGAGCTCCAAGCATCCAGCTCCCAATAATTTACAGGCAAATAAGGGAAAGCCTTTAAGCAATTGCATCTAGACAGACCGGCCAACATCAATGGTGCAATAAGACCCTTCCAGAGCTCCACGGATCACACAGAGCCGTCAAACAATAATGGCTTCATTTATTTTTAAATGGAGGGAAGTTTTGAGATTTGAAGTTAATTATATGAACTATTGTGTCATTTTTGGGGGTAATCAGCACCTCTAAAAAATAGGGAATAAATTGGTTTTGGGGTAACCCCCTAGTTACCCCCTATTTGGGGTTTGATCTTAAATAATGAATAAATATCATGAACAATAAAATATCAATCTCTGACATAAATGATGCAAGGGCTTTCAATTTGTAAAATGCCGAGATCCTCTCCCTTCTTTTTTTCACTGCCTCTTTGAAACAAGGTGGACAATTTATGGTCATTTTCTCCTTACTTCCACATTCACGCAGACTACCTGAGCAGGAAAATGTGCTTGTATTCAAACAGGCATGTCAATTAAAACATTGCATCCCCTTGGGTTGAAATTGGAAGAAACATCATGCCATTGGTAGATTAGCTGTATATTCACCCCCTTTTAAAATCTAGAAACGTGGGAGGTTGAGGGAAATGTACCCTTAACTTTAGAATCCCTTCTCTAGCTTTTTTCCCCCACCCTCTTTTTCACGCTCCCTCTCCTCCAGATTCCCTCTGCTTTCCACCCCCTGCCTCCACATCCTCCCTTTTTCACTCTCCTCTCCAAACAGTTCTCTCTTTACCTGTCGAGCATGGCCGACCACTTCTCTCCCTGTCTCAATCTCTCCATCTCCCAGGGCTCCGGCTGAGTGTCACACAGGCCTGCTGTCTGCCTCCTCCCTCCTCGGATTATATCAAGGAGCTCACATCGCCCTTAATAGACTGCCCACTTCTAGATGTTTCCTGTCCATGCGATGGACTGTCTGGGCCCATAGCCTGCGCACAGCGCTCGTCTCACCCGGAGCCTCCCCTTCCTCTTCCTCTTCCTCATCCTCTCCAGCAACGCCCCTCTGAATCTGGAGAGCCACACAGGTAATTACCGAGTCCACGGTCTCTCCAGGGTCTCCTCCGTCAGCCATCTCTCAGTGTAATCTGTCTGGTTGTCCATTGCCCCTATGCGGCTCACTAATTGACTGCATCATAGCCTTGGGAAGGAAACAGATGTCCCTCCACATCCTCTGTTGGGTTGACACTGATCCGTATCGAGTAGCAACGGACTGCAAGTAATCTATATTAATATAGAAAAATGAGTGAAATAAGTGGTAGGCCGGTAGGCATACACGGCCATGATGTCATGGTTTTAACAAGGCTCCAACACAGAGAGGAAGCTACACATACAAGCCTTTGCGCAGGCGCAGCCAGGCATGCCGATTGGTCAGCGTCCAGAATGTGACTTGTTACCTGGAACTACCCAGTCGAACAACAGCATCATTATGAGATTATGACAAGGACATTTGAAGGAACGCAATTGGTTCATTCAATTGGGCTTGATAGGCAATTAGCCAATTACACTAAGTGTGCCACCCAATTGAAAGAAAGCAATGACTTTCACAACGTTAGGCGATATGAAAATCCTCACCTGTTTGAAAGGACGTACATTATAAGCAAGGCAGAATCCTTTCAAATTTGATGATGACTCCAAGGGCACTATTTAAGATGGGTTAGGCAGTTTGAAACAGTAGGCTGTTTGGTGCTATTAACAAAAAGCTTTTTACTGTGCTAACATAGATGAACAGTTAAATGAACTTAGACTAAAGTTTGAAATCACATGAAGTCATCTACACCACACGCAGTATGAACGTCCATCACATCTGCCATTTGTATATGTAAATATCGTATTAATCTCTATGTATATCATTGTGTAACGTGCGGATGTTGTACAGTATGTGGTAGGGGGACAGTGCTCAATTACAGTCAATCAACATAAATGTCAACCGGGGTTTTGTGCTGCATGCACTAGAACTGTTACACTGCCATGCACCCCACTTGCAATGAACTCAATTAAGTCTGCCCCAGAAGTGTATACAGTTTATGGCAGTTCTTCGACATTTAAATTACTGGACAAAGTGGAATGGGAATGACCTGTTCTGCAGAGGGATACACTGGCACACACAAATAATCCGAATTTGAGCTTTTAATGTTATAGCATTGGAAATGCATGCAGTAAGGAATATGTAAAGCAAGTTTAGGGGTGAGCCATTTCAATTTGGAGAGCAGTTTTTACTCAGGAGCATTTATGGTGATTGTGCACAGCTGTTTCTTTCCCTTACTAAACCATTTGGGGTACTTTCTCGGAGCAGGGAAAAAAACATGGCACAAACTATTATTAACGTCTGCACAGTGGGGCACGTTATAGCTATTTCTGTTCGTATGCTAATTCCTCAGTAATTGTCGAGGCCATACGCTGGCATGGTTATTCAAGTGTCCATATTAATTTGCACTTAACTGTGTCTATTTCTAGTGTGTCAGCACCTCTCAGCAAAGATTGTATCTTCAAAAAAAGACACTTTCAAAATGACAGAACAGAGGCATAAAATAGAACATTGTCCTGCCTAGCTGCATGTCCAGGCATGTAATTCAATGCCAAATCTGTTCGGCTCGGATTAAATATTGACTTATTTTAGGGGTAAACACTGTGGCACAAAACTAAATCCTTTTACCAGTCCTAATGTTAACATTTTGGGTGGTTCTGCATAGATTGCACTCTGAGATATGTGTGACTCAATAACATCAAATCAGAAAGGTTACTTGAATTAATAATTTATGTTCTCAGGCATAAACTGCTGCATGAGGAACCTTAACATATTAGGCATGCATAGGGTTTAGTGGATATACCTATAATCCTAGAGAGAAACAAGTAGACCTGAATTTTCTAAAACATTTGGAGATTGATATTATAGGCAATGTTATCTTTGAAAAACTGGGTGTCATTCTTTTTTTGAAATACTGTATGTACTTTATTCAATCAAAGTGTTTATCCAGGTATGCTTCAGCCTTAAGTTGCCTAGAAACCTTAATTAGTAGAACTTTCAGGTCACCTGTTATGTGAAATTAACTTAGTTCAAACCACTTCTACACAACACAATGAACTAAATGGCCTGTCTGCTCCCCCAGTCATATTTATAATAGCAGTCTCTCTGTTGCAGTAGCAAAAAAGTCACTCACATCGAATGCATTGGTGAATGCATTCCATCTACAATAATTGTTCGTAATGTTCAGTTTACACAATCACGTTTCGTAAGATTCGGCTGTCAGGTGTGGAAACTACATGGAGATTGGATTTCTTTTCTCTTTTTTTTTAATGAAGGTATTATATTGGAAAACCTTATCCGTCTAATAATTTCAGGTATGCTGCTCACCTTAATTTCCACTGCTCAGTCTGTCTCTGGGCAAGTGTGTACCGCCAGCGTGACTTTTCAGAACAATCTGCGGTTCTATCATGCTAACTTGGGTTTAAGGTATGCAAATAGGGAGGAGATGGTACTTCATAATCAGAAAATCAAAAATAACCTCAAGAAGCCCTTGAAGAGTTTGCACATGGAAGAATGTTGTTGAAAAAGACTTGCGAAACATTAAATACAGCTCTTTTGTCAAGCAAGAGGACTTCAATTTGTACGAGAAAATGTCAAACAAAATATGGAAATAGGAACACCAAGGATACTTCGTGCGGGTTTTAAGGAGCTATACACTCAATGGGTTATGTGACAATATAACACTCCAATCTAATCGCTAAGCTCTTGAGACCATCCCTGAAATGGTGCCTCTTTGGGCTTTCTGATGCTCCAGCCATTTAAATAAACTGTTGGTGTTTCTAGGGCTGTCCTAATTGAGGGAAGTCTTAGCATTTGCGATGCTTGTTGGTAATTTTATGCACATCAAAGCATTTTCTAACCCTCCTCTATCCCTTTCGTGCGTTGCGTAGCTAAAGCCATGCAGACGGGGTAAGAACAGGAATGCTAATGTCGGCCTCACTGTAGGCCCTGAGAGGCTCATTTGGACAAACCAGTGCACTCTGTAGCCAAGGATACAAAATATTTTGGAACAGCCCCACCCAAATCTAAAATATGTGCATGTCATTACAGGTGGCTATTTTATTGGGATGATCAAGGTGCCCAGTGAACCACTGGTTCAGAGCCTAGGAAGGTGTGTGTGTGTGTGTGTGTGTGTTTGTCCAGAGGCGGGGTGCAACACAGTCCCCTTGAGTGTTGGAAGTGTTACCAGACATTAATTGATCACTCTCTATTCTTTTTTCCTCCCTTTGGTGTTTTTTGTGCTTAGCCTTTGTTCATTGTTTATGAGGAGCAGCCAAAGGTCAGCTATTGTGGCCTGTGTCACATTGTGGTCTTACTTTTTATATGGTTGTAGTAGAGTCACGAGGTTCGCAAGGAAATCATTTACAGGTCGGCAATGGTTGATGATCAGCCTCGATAATACCAATCAAACATAATGATTGTACTACAGCAGAGGTTTCCTGCGTTTCACATTGTCGACTTCTATAAAAGAGGTGGACATGTTATTTCCTGTCTACCCAATTCAACTTTAAAAAAGCAGACCAGATGCTGTTGTGCGTTTTATTTGGTCAACTGTAATGGTGCTTGTCGCGGAGATACAAAAAAAGTAATAATAATGGCTAGGGGAGTTACCCAAACGAATGGTGGCAAAACTCCAACCACGGGATTTGAAAAACGAGAAATAGGACCCCTGTGTGTGCGATGCCGTAGCCAGTCAACATCAGGTCTGAAAGCCTCCTAAATATAACCCCAATTAAAGCCCCCTCTGACTCCATGTGTACCCGTCCTGACCGGGGGATGGGAACAGGTCTGAGACTCGGAGCACATTGTTAAAACCTCACACAGGATAACGGGCAGGAAACTTTTCACCTCCTCTCTGGTCAATCCGTCAAGAGGCGGCATCAAACAGCTGAAAGGAGACAAACAAAATCCCAGAGTCAAGCCAACGAACTGGATCCTCCTGAACTTTTTCATCCCTAATAGAAAAAGCAGGGAAAAAAAAAATAATACAAATGAGGATGAAAGGATGGTCAGACAAGAAACACTGACGGAAAAAGAAGAGAGGGGGACGAGGGATACAACAAAGAGGAGGTCGAAGCGCATGTTGAAAATGGAGGGGGGGGTCTTGAGTTTAAAATAGAGGGATTTACAGGGCTATTGTGGGGAGCGCACTCAAGCCAAGGGTCCACCAAATGAGTGCACGGCCCTAATAATTCACAGAGAATACGCTCAGAAAAAAGAATAGGGAGAGCGGCCTTATATTATTCATTATCCTCCCACTGGACTCGGACCTGCAGGAGTATTATTAACTTAATATTTTCTGCTCATTATTCTTGTATCACCTCTCTGCACACACTGCGTAGTGGCTCAATTGCCTCCATATATTTGGGCCGCCCCTTGAAAGCCACCGATGTTTGCTGAGGGCTCTTAGGAGGCTTGTTAATGGAGGGTTGGTCTGGGTATTGTCCCCATCTCCCCCAGTGTCTTGCCTTTACTCACGTTTGATAAGTTCATTATGTTACTGCCACTGCCTAGCTCCCCCGTTGGTGACAGTTACTGTGAGGACTACTCACCCGGGTCCCAGAATCCCCGTCAAAACATTTAAGGAGAGATGGTGCCGCTGTAAGCAGAGGAACACACTACCAGACGATGATAAGAAGAGAATGGGAAGAAGGCGGTAAAATCCCAAGATCCAAGGACTACCTCTTTGTCAATAAAGTGCAGCACAGGGTTATTGATTTATGTTTTGTTGTTACTGTTGTTGCAAAAGCTGATGGACTGCTCCCGCTCTTTCGACTGTGATCCACGATCGTGTGCCCCATCAGCATTCCAAATAGAAGTGTTAAAACCTGGTACTGATCCATTGAAATGGAACATGAAGCACCTACAGACAGCTGATGTTAACACCACCACGTGGGACCTTTGGAGACCGCTGGGTATCTTAGTGTTTTTGTGGGGAAATTAATTTGACAGAATGATCAATAAAATGACCATGATCTGAACCCATTGGCTAGTGAAGGAGGGTTGTCCTCGTGACAGGCATCTTCCCCCTGAAGTGAAGCGCCTGTTCCTGGGAGATGAATGAGCCGACAGCGAGGAGAGGGAGGGAGGGAGGGAGAGACTAGAGAACGCCAGGGAGACACGGAGTGTGGCCTTTTGAAAAGTCCTAATGCACGCCAGGCTCAGACCTATGTTCTAATTGTCATTGAGGAGGGAGCGAGGGAGAAAGGGATTGGAGAGAGAAAAGGAGCTGTTTAAGACTGATGGTCAGGAATGGGCTGCCCTGAGGGGACAAAGAAAGGTATGTTAATTAATACATAAATCATAAATCACCCCGATCCCTCCGAACTGGAAACCCTGACTGTGTGTGTGTGTGTGTGTGTGAGAGAGAGAGAGAGAGAGAGAGAGAGAGAGAGAGAGAGAGAGAGAGAGAGAGGGATTTCCGGGGAGACTAAGGGTGGAATGGAGAGTGGAACTGGCTGGCCCCCTTCTGTCCCTCCGTGCCTCCCTCCCTCCCACACCAGCCCCCTGGAGGAGGCGGGCAGACACGTCTGTTTCCAGGAGATAAAGGTGGCCGCTCACTGTGCTCCCACAGCTACACGGCAGAGAGCTGGCACCCAGGCACACTGGCAGTGGGCTCATGTAACCGGCCCTGTTACCGAGACTGAGGGAGAGGGACAGGCAAAGATAGGGAGAGCTGAAGAGAGACCTAGATGGCGCTGGGAAAGGGTAATGACATAGATTCAAAGGATACGTAGTCATCGAAACTTTTGGCCCAAAACCAAAACAATCCGTAGATTTGTTTGCAGTGAAACCGAAATTCACTTGAAACATTGAACTAAAAGGTAGACCAAGGCGATGCTGTAGTATTGATCTGCTGGCTTCAAGGTTAAACAGTTTAACGGTTCCACCGAAGAGAGTGGAAAACTCTCACTCTCACTTTACTGCTTCTCCAGTGTAACGGCGGGATCGATCGCGAATCGCCGTCACGTTCCTCAACTGCCATTACGGCCGACGCTCACAGGTTGATAACACAAGGCCAATGCACTGGCATTAGGCAACACCTAAAGTACAAGACATAAATAAATGAATAAGGATTAGCGACTGGCTTGAAGAGCCAGTGTGAGTGGATCTAGAATGATCCTGTCAAGGTGAAGCACATTCATCTACCATCTTGTCCAGCTTCTAGGACTTATTGTATTCATTATGTAAAGTCAGACACCTGGGCGAACTGAAGAGGGAGACGGCTAAGCGCCATTCCACGCATTTTTTTTGTCCTTGAAACTTTTATTTTGTATTGATTCCCCAGTTTTACAAGTGACTATATCTGCCGATTTCACCTCAGAAAAGATGACGTGCAAATGGCACACCTTTTGGAAAGCTGTTAAAACAGATCGGTTTGGTCTAAAAGCAAAGGAGTTTAAAAGGTTTAACAGGCCATAAATGTCATAGTGTATGTAAAATGGCGACAGTATCATATGCCCAGTATGTGCAGTAACCTTGGATCCCATGAATTTGTTTCCTAACTATTTTCCTCAGTCCTTGGATCCATCTTTAATCAAAGCCTCCTAATACCACTAGGCCATTAATCTCTGTAGCCTCTTCACACATGAATGCGTATGAGTGAGTTCAAACACGTGTACACACACACACACACACACACACACACACAATAACACACACGTATACACACAAACACGCACACGCAAAGATACACATGCAGGGGCCCATCTGAGAGCCAGCTCAATAACACAGTGCATTCAGGTTTTCCACTTAGACTGATCTGCCTTCATTTTCCCAAATGTGGCCTGTCCTATAAGCACCACCACAGGGAATATCAATAGCCAGCTACAGTATTTGCAGAAATCAATACAGTGGAATACGTGAGCACAAGTCTCTCCCACTAGACCCTTGGAGCCTTTTGATATAGAGTCACTGTGACACACATCCAGCCCACTGCCATTCTCCAGCACTCTAAATCATATGTTTGGTGGCCAATGGACTGTGCGACCCAAATAACAATTAGAGGGGATTCTGGTTTGTTGGAGTTTTTTTTTTTGGGGGGGGGGGGTGGTAAAAAGAAAGCGTAGGGGTATGCGTCATTAAATGAATGTAATAAGGATATGTGGTTTATTGTGTATTGCATGAGGTATGGGACCCCTGTTGGTTGTTTTGAGGGGTCTGCGATTCATGTGCCAAGAATGAGCTGCCCCAGTGCCCGTGCCCGTCCCAGCAGGGCTAGATTCTTCATACGATTTGCTGAACACACACTGCCTTGAAACAAAAACGATTGGACTAGCCCCGTAAAATAATTGTGCTCGCTGGTCTGCAATTACATACAGTCGCACTTTCACTGTAAGCAAGCTTTATGACCCACATAGAATAGCATGAATAAAAACAAAGACGTTTTAGATAAAGCTTGCTCAGACAACAGCTTTTTTTGAAAATACATTGTATCCCCCAATGTCCCCTAGCTTATGAATATCAAGGTCATATGTGGTCAAGCTAGAGTATGCTTCATTAACATTTTATGAATTTTGACTAATGTTCCCGATCCACGACAGAGTTTGGGTGCAGGGAAGCCTGAGGACAAAGCAGTCATTATATTTCATAAATATGTTTTCCAGGCAGTCCTTAACTTTCAGCTCTCACACAGGGCTAGAAGCAGATGTTATGTTTCTTGGAGGTTGTCAGGGACAATTTGAATTCAGTTTGCCTTTGTCTACACTAAGATTTCCATTCTATCCTCAATGACTCCCAGTATTATAATTTGTTATGATTCCTGATTGCTTCCAGTATTTCAAATTACTTGCATCATTATCTTTACACTGTCTCGACTTTCTCAAGTTTCACTTCTGTGGTACTCCTGCCTTCTTACAATTGATTCTGAGTATAATCACTTAATACTGCTCAAATAAAATCCATAGCCATGCATTCTCAGATGCTAAATATAAATTCCCCATAGCTAATTATTTATTAATAATAGCCTCAAATACAGTACATTGTACACTGTCAGGATTTTTTGTATGTATAGTTCGTGTTTGAACAATATTCATCTACACTGTTTTGTCCAGAGGTTACAATTCCTGATTACTAAACATTGAAAAGTTCATTTGTATGTAGTTTCACGCTCTAATATCCCTAGAAATATCAAAACACATTTGATATTACATTTAAGCCATGGACCTTACCTATACGATATAAACATGACTGTGCCAAAACTATTCCTGTCCAGTCAAATCAAACTACAGCAACTCATTGTTAGCACCTTGTGGTAGTGCCCTCCTTTAAAAGGAACTGATGCTTCCTCAAAACTCGTCCTAGAACCAATCAGCTCTAATCACCGTGATTGCACTCAGCAGAAAATGAATCTGATTCTCCTTAAAAGCATCCTCCAGTTATTTAAGGTCTGATTTTCTCTCACTCTAGGCCATGGTTAATTAAAATGGGAAGTGACGGCGATGTATTTAAGGATTTGCAGTCAGTAATTCAGGTCAATTTATTACATACCGGGGGGTGGGGTGGGGGTGAAGGGAGGGGCGAGGGGGGGTTTGGGTGTGGTGGTGGGTGGTTCATGTAAACTTAATCAAACTTTACTTCCAATAATGGAGAAATAATATTTAAGATAAAAATATTCATTTGACAGTAAGCAAGAGAAATGGATAATAATAAACGTCCATAATAAATGTTATAATATAGAAATTGTTAAATAACTCAAATAATTCATGACCCTAGGCTCTCATTCTACATTTACAGGTAATTTTTTTTTTGGACATAAAATAAAAAAAAAATTAAAAACGTTCCTCTCAGGACCCCAACGAAAACGAATTACCTCACACAGCTTTGCATTACCTTTGGTTATTTGGCTCTGGCAGTGTTGAAATGCAGCCGCCAGCCAAATGGTGAGAAATGTGAGCGTGGCTGGAGATAGACAAGGTGGGCTCTGTTGCCTGGCCAAGCCATGGGCTTCTCCACCAGCCCGAATGGCTGATCACGATAAGGCAACTTTCTATCAGGCCTGACCTAATTGGCACAGTCCCCACAGTTCCATTCTGGGCGCCAGACAGAGTACAATGGCCACCATTGTTGGGGCCCCTAGCCTGAGGCTTGTTGTCATTCTGCTGGCCAACACACCAGGACTCACATGCCCCCCACCCCCTGCCCCAATACAACTCCTCTCCCCGTTCTCCCCTCTCACTAGATCCCCCACGCCCCGACTTTCCCACGTCTGAAGAGCTTTTGGGGGCAGCCTTGCCATCGATTCAATCATCTCGTGTAGATATGTTTCAAACAAAGAGGCCCCGTCATGTGACTCTTGCTGTGTGATAGGCAATCTGAAAATGTGAAAATGCCCGCAGACTACCTTGTTCCAGCAACAGTATGAACGCTGTTGAACCATTGACTCTGTAGCCTATCGTCAAACAAGTAGTAGTTTAATTTATCACTACAAACAGTATTTCAAAATGTGTACAATATAATTGTATTCCATAGCTTTCCATTCTATATCCATTATATCTTTCCATGACATGTTGGATTTAAAATAAAGTTAAAGACAGGGTATCAAATATACACTTTAGTTGTTATCAAACTGCCGAACAACACACTGAGAAGGAAATGCCAAACACAGTTTTCATTTCAATGAGGTGACTTGACACCATCCCCAGAACAGTATGAGTCAGTAGAACCTTTCAAGAACAGGACCAAACTGCCTTGAACATCATGTAAATAGATGTAGAGAGCTACGAGCCTCTATTCCACCAGTCGAGAAACTCCACGGTGTATTGAAATGCGCTCGGATGCCAACACATGAGCACTATTGAAATGTGCAAGAGAGTGGCCCACCTCTCCCTTCTCACAAAGGGCAAAGGACTTGGTTGGTGGGTGAGGGGGTGGGGTGGTGTGGAAACAAAGTGTGTGTGTGTGTGTGTGTGTGTGTGTGTGTGTGTGTGTGTGTGTGTGTGTGTGTGTGAGCAGTGCTGGTTGGAGGGGCAGAGGGGTTATTATTGGATTCTGACTCATGCCTGCATCGATAAGTCAGAGCCTGGGGCTTTGTGGGTCACTGTGTTCAGGATACAAGTCCAGGACAAGTTGATATGATATCCATCCCTCTCTCCTTACGAGTCATTTAAATCATTACCTTTAAGAAATTCCCAACAGTGTGTGTGTGTGTGTGTGTGCATGTGTGTGCGCGCGTGTGTGTTTTTCTATGTGCGTGTTTTTATTTGTTTAAGCAGGCCCATCGTAACGTATAGGTCATTGATTTATGTCATGCATCCCCTGGGGCAGAAAAGCACCAGGAAAAAAAGTTCTAAAAACCTTTCTCCTTGATGCTCCCAGACTCAATGAGAGAGGGTTCTGTTAGCTTAGCTTAGTTTAGCTTGGCTTAGCTTAGCTTACCTGACCTGCCTTGATCTGTGCACAATATAAGCTACTTTACGGATGCTTTTATGCCAAGCTGTTTCAAAATAAGAACAGACTTGCTTCGTGTTGGTAGCCCCGAGGGAAACAAATTTGACCTGGGCAGAAGGCCTATGAGCGTCATGCTCTACCAACAGAGCTTTACAGGAGAACCACATTTGCACTAACTATGAAAATAATAAACAGCATATTGCTGACATACTCATGGATTTGTCTAAAAATGATCTGTTTTAGTTTTGCAGCTAGTAGACAGGGGATCCTCCACAATGAAAACAACTTATGGTACGTCTTCTAAACCTTTATTTAGCATATATTTTTTAGATGTTCTTATGCGTCAAGTGGGCTGACTAAAGTAACATTCTCTGTGAGTTTCCCATTTGAATTCAATGGACAGAACAAGAGTCTAATTCTGATTGTCATAATTTGACATGGACACGTGAACAAAGCAGACAGCCTGACAAACTCAATATTCACCAGATGGAAAAATGTAAGGTTCCCAGTACCTGTAACTTAATTAATATACCATCCCCATCAGTATTCCTCATCCAGTACAATGGTTTCAAATGAATCGCTCTGTGATTTGAACTGATACTGTGCATAATTGGGACCTATTCATATTTTCAAATTAATAATATCATGGTTGTTAACTCGAACAATAGACCAGTGACTTTAATTTAATCTGGACTGGGATGGGACGAAACGATAAGAAGTAATAAAACTAGGATGTACCGTGCTAAATGAAAAGTCATGCTTCAAAGCTTAATCATATCGGTGTTTATGTCGGGCTTTGTAAAACAACTGTAATTCCCTTAAGAGAGAATTATCGAGGTGGAACTGGTCAACAATACCTTAGTTTCATACAGTATGTATGAGGTTTGAAAAGAAACAGCCTGAGGACATTAAAAAAGAAACCAATGGACTATTCCCAGCTTAACTCCACCATGCACCATTAATGCTATCTGGTAAAAGGATGAGAGTAGGCCAGAGCCATGTCCAATCTAAAATATAATGCATCTTCCATTGAAACAAAAAGATGTTTAATTTTCAGATAGGATTGTTTACCCATAGAGAACCTCAGATTAGTTTTTCTTGTGATTGATAGCATTTTATTTTTCTTTTAATTTACGAGATATCGATCATATGTTTGTCAACCAAATCTCCAACAATGATTCAGTCAACAGTAAGGGAAGAAAGGGTTATCAAGCATAGCCATAAACTGAGATGAGACATTAGTGAATTAATGCAGGTCTGGACCCCCTAGTTATGGTCATTTGGACGGCCATGCGGATGGAGAGTGAGATTGCTCCAAACAAATCAACAAAATTGATCTGTGTCTTAAGGAAAACAAAAGGACAGATAATTTACTGGATAATGTATGCGGCGCAATCTTGAGAAAGGGCTATCGCTGTGCACAGCCCACTCTCCACGTTTGCCTCTGTGTGCTCTGTGTGCATTTCAGTCTGGTATGTTAATAGCAGTGACGGTGGTTAAATATTGTTGCAGGCATCATGCTCTTTATTCATTTGAGCATTTTAAACGGTACATCATCCTGATACAGAGACAAGGCTGAAAGCCTTTCTATCCTCCCCGGATGAGCAACTGTACACTTTACACACACACACACGTATCCTCCCATTGTTGAATTACATTCATGAATATGGATTGAAAAATAGAAAAGCACCAAAAACTGACGAGGCGGATGTTAATATTTCATTTGTCAAGGCAACTTTCACATAATTTGGTCGCTTCGGGTACCCCTTGAATGTTCACAGGCTGACAGGCTTCTGCTTTTCCAATTATCAGAGCAACATAAGGAATTCTGATTGAGCGAGAGTGCAGGAGACGGGAAGAGGAAAACATTAACACTGAAATATAACTAAGTGCCATTCACAGAGTAAGAAACATCGCCTTGCAATTACTGCTGTGCTGTGTTTAGCGCGGTTTATAGCTTTACATAGGCGTCAACGACAGCCACAGCCCAAAAGATGATAATAAAACATAATAATGATAATATCCATACAGGAAGGCCCGATGTCTTTCTTTATGATTCAACTCTTGCTCGATCCACTTTTGACAGCGCAGATGACTGAACCGGGTTAAGTTATTCAACAGCTGAACATGCAGGCGATTGTAATTGGAAAACGACATACACTGCATGAAACGTTCCATCCGCGTTTGGGAATAAAACCCAGAAGTCAACGTGGGCCTACTTGGAATGTGGCAACTCAAGAACGCCGCAGTTGCAACAACAACAAAAAAAAACAGATGCTTTTTAATTCACGGCAAAACACACAAGGAAACACTTCAAATTTATTCAGTCAATTCGAATGTGCGCCGAGAGAGCGGGATGGGAGTGTTGAGCCCAGTCTTTCTCCGTGCTGTGGCAGAGTGGCTGCCGGTGGGAATGGAGACAGTCTGGCTACATAAAATGGCCTTCTCTTACAGGAAGCACTTTCCCTGGGCCATCATTAAACTCCCGTTAACAGCTGCACTAGGCCCTATTAAACTAGTCCTGAATATGTGTTTATTGCACACTCTTATATTCCAGGTTGAAAAGAGTAAACAGAGCGGTTTTCTGCAACCGGAGAGAGGCTTTGTCGGACTACAACATCCGTGCAGACTTTTCAATGATTTCAAAAAGTACATAACTTGATGAACTTGAGGACTTTTGGCCAATCATACATTTTTGTATTTATTGGTGTGTGTGCGCACCGGTAAAACCAAGGATACAGTCATTCAGTCGTCACAGGCACAGGCTGTTAAATGATGTGCATCTTTTAGTCACAGCGTCCTGGTGATGACACCACTAAATGTTACAGCGCCTCTCCTACCCACACAACTCGTGAGTCAATATGTCTGCCCCACCACCACAGTTTACTGTTCACTGAACAAATTGACGAGGCTGACGGCAAGATTTGCCAAAATGCATGGCAATAATGTGGGCCCACTGTTGTGTGTGCAATCTTTTCCCTTATTGTAAAGGGATGGATCTGTGAAAGCCAAAGATGGGGATCTATCAGAGAACCTTTTGAAGGGGAGAACAGTAAGTTTGATTCATTAAGAGGTGACAATGTATCTCTTTGTATATCCGTCTCTTGATCTTATTCTTATTCTTATTCTGTCTTCATGGTCCAGTGCCCCTTCTGTATGACTCTCTCTCTCAAAGTCTCTTCTCAATTGGCAAGTTTGCAACTCAACTATTCATTTAGGCCAATTCATAATACATGTTACGCTGTTTCGAAATCCAGCTGTTTGAGTAGATTGAGGCCTTAGGCTACCCCAGATGATAATTAATATACTCAGCATCATCCTTTAATGAGGGTCGGGGTCCACCAAAACTAGCTTAAGTTCTGAAAAGATGAAAGTTCTATGAAGTAAAATCCCTGTCTTTTTTATTGTGTCTAAACTTGTTATGGCCGTTGATTAGAAGGCAGTGTAGCATAGGACTCGACTTTCAGTCTACAACAAAGCCAATAAGAGCAGTCATCTATTTATTCGCCAGAAGACGATAGAAGAGAGGGCGCAATCGATAATTATAAAGAAAGTATTTTGTTATCAGAAGCTATGTATGGACTCTCTTCCCTCTCAATGGATTTTCTTTATTGCAGGTCCAGCACATGCAGAATCCCCCCGAAGCAACTTTCCTGGGATTTTTTCTCATTACGCCTTTGTGATAGGGGGGCGATGGAGTTAGGGGGCTGGAAGTGTGAGAAAGAAAAACAGATGCAACAATAGACAGGTAAAACAGTCCTAATCAATGGCCCCGGATACGAATAACACTGACCCCCATGGCAAGTTACATTGATCCCTGGTAAACGGAGGGAAATGAATGAGGGGTCACCAGGACGATGCGCACCCTTGGTATTAATGGTTGCCATTTACAGAGAGTCAGCGGTGTGGGAGGATCCCCGTTCTGCTGCACAGTCTTTCCCGAATAGCTCATGGATTCGGTGTCTTTCACAAAACAACAACATAAGAAATCATCGGAACGTTCTTTTGAGGAAATGTACTTTAATGACTAGTGAATGAATGACTAACAAGTAACTCCATTTGTGGCCAAGAAGCCCTTTAAGAAACTCTCTATAATGGGTCCTAAGCAAATCATCTTTAGTACAGCATTGAGGAGCCTTTCTGAACTTAAGCTAAAATGTGTCTCACTGTTTTTTAATCTGATTTCATGGAAATGATATCCATGTGATCCAATACGTTTAGAAGTCACCTTCTCCCTCTGCTTTGGTACCTTAAACTCTCATGTATTTCCACATTACCTCATTTATGCGGGTATCAGCTTGACCTATCGCATTTATCTTATGGCCAGATAGAGTTTTGCATTATAAAGAGGTGAAACATAGAGGGGGCTTATGACCTCTTCAAAATTCGGGAAATAAAAATACATTTTGAAAATACTCTGTGGAGACTGTGCATGAATCAAGTTCAGTGCCTACATTTGGAGTCTAACCTTTAAAGTCACCCTATGCAGGACAGTTAATCACAAAGCTGGCACACTCCGGCAAGGCCAATAATTCTCAAGATCGGGCCATGGGTCATTCGTTCCGGACTGTTGAGCCAATACACTTGATCTTCATTTTACTGCCGCCCTCCTCGGCTGCAAATGAACACGCTGCTTAGATGAGATCATATCAAGCCATTACAGGAAACACCTGCTAAACGCTACCCTCCCATATTTCTCAGTGAATAGAATTACATTTCTCCCGTATCTCGGAGTGCTGCTGCACCACGAGAACTTTTCCGTACCGCGGTATGTGGACTGTTAGGCGAAAAGGTCAGGCTTGCTTGTTTACCCAGAATAAGACGTGAGGCATTGGTCTTTGGATCTTCTGCTTCAAGGCAGGCATCAGTTATAAATGTTATTCTTTGCCGAGTGTGTTGAAAGTCATTTCTTGCCGCACAATACCCTGGAATGATGTATCGATGGAACGAGGCACCCGAGTCAGGCCTGAGATGAGATACTGAGTTTCAAATGTAACTCCTTCTCTTTCTCTCTCCAGCCCACTTTCTCCCCCACCCTTTTCTCTTTTCTCTCTCTCTCTCTCGCTCTCTCCAGCCCACTTTCTCCCCCATCTCTCTCTCTTTCTCTGCATTGTGACATAGGAATTTACATGGTATTTACATGTTTTTGAAACTGTAATTTCAGTTTGAAATATTTATTGTTTTCATACATTGCCTATACTCTTTCAAGACAAATGACCAAGTGCAGCATTGAAAAAAATTGTAACCATATTAAATATTACTGGGTCTAAGAAATCACATTATCCCTTATCCACTGAGACCTCATTTGAAGCTTGGCTGATTGAATACAACCTTTAGTCCGCCCAAAAAAGTCCTTGCGAAAAAAAACAAAGCCCAAGTAGTGCACTGTAAAATCCCCCTGGTTTCTTGGTGAGACAAGATATGACATTTAGATAACACATAGAACTCTGTGGGACGCTGGCTCGCGTTCTGCTCTTCATGCGAGAACCGCTTTGAGTGCAGGGGTGCCATAAACAATGACCATTCTTTGAGCGGTAAGAAAGGGTGGCACGGAAAAGCAGTGTGTCTCCCCGCTCGCAAGCACTTGGCTCATTCATTATTTTTATTTAAAGGGGAGAAGAAAGCCCAAAGGACCAGCATGTTTTAAAAAAAATCCCTTATTAATGAACATTAATCATAAATTTTGCAGAGGAACAGGAAGACTTGTCACTTTCTATTTAGGCCCAGGAGGAGCAGGATAGAAAGGGGAGCCGGGCACGGGCAAATAAGGGAAATAGGATGGCATGGAGCAAGGAGGATGATTCGGGGGTGGATTTCAAGGGAGGAAGGGAGGGAGGAGGCGTAGCAAATTTAAAAAGCCCTTTGGAATTCATAAGATGTTGACTTTAGCAAGGCCCTTTGAAGATGTAAGTCCTTTATGTTAGGGCTTGGGTGCAACGGTAGCAGCGTGGGCTGCACTGCCAAGGAAGTAGACAGCACCAGGACGGGGCATCCGTGGCTTATTCTACCGATGTCAATAAAGACAGGTGATGGCAGCAATCAGACACAGCTTTTAAAATATTTTGGATGGATGGATGGATTGGGGGGGCGGCAATAAAATGAACACGGCGTCTGCTCGTGCTGTGGACTTCCAATGATTTCACAGTTCCCGGAAATGTTGACAGTGGTGGCACAATTGAGTGACTGGGAAGGCTTTGAGTGAACAACCAACTCTTTGGCAGTGGCACTGCATACTAATTCAGCTGCCAGGAGTGGAAGCAGAAACTTTTCTTGGTTTAATGCCTGACCTGCCACAGATTGGACGGGAGGAATTGTCTCCGATGGAACAAAATAAAAAAAAGACTCAACGTAGGGAGATCAAGTCCCAGTCAAATCAACACGTACACAAGTCTCTTGTTTGAAATACAGAGAGACAGAAAAAAAAGGTGTTTAATCCTGCAGCCTGCATTGGACGTGTAGATTACATTGTAAGAAGTGTCCCTGTTCCTGTGAATGAATGACACACAACGTCTCTTACTTATTACATCTATTGAGCCATGCACAGTAGTGGGCTGGAGCCAAAGACAGGCTTGGCAACAACTTGCCGATGGAAGTGATGGGGACTGAAAAATCCAGGATCGCATTATCTTAGAGATAGCGATAGTTAGATAGGTAGAGAGACAGACACACAGACAGGCATATATGAGTGAGAGAGCGAAACTTTGACAGTGAGTGCACGGACGCAGAAGGTCTGGCAGCAATGTACAACGGAATTGACTCTCTTTCCCATTCCTGTTCCCACCAGGGCCCCAGGGAGCTGAGAGTCAAGTCGTTTCCGGCCCCTTCTCCAGCAACACTCTGGCATAGCGCACCTGACACTTATCCCACATCTATCACCGGCTAAAAGCTGCCTGGCTCCTGATATGGAGGGCCGCTCTCTCCCTGGGTCTCTCGAAGGCACAGGCCCAGTCCCAAGCCAGGTTGATTGGTCATGCATAGCTGGTGGACATCAAAGGCACAGGCCAGAGCTAGCTGCTCAATCTCAGTAACTCGATTACATCCGATAGCAGATGAATTAAACGGGCCTCTGTGACAGGGATTCGAGCTCTCATCAAATACACCAGATCCAACAATGATGGGAATTTGGATGGAGAGACATTGTAATCAGCACCGTAAATACCAGAGGGCTCAGACAGAGAAAAGTCAAAGTCCTCCTATCAGACTGCATATCAAAGCCCTTTACCTCATGTTTTATTTGTATTGTTCACAGTCTGATGTGTTCTCCCCCTCCCCAACTCCGTATTAGAAGGCTCCCTATCGGGCTGCTTGATTTATCAAAAGCCGAAATTATGTGGCATGGATTTATTATCTCATTCAGGAGCCAGGCGTCATTTGCACAACAGAGGCCGCTATCCACATTCTGGCATTGATTTCCTTTGATTTATCGAGAACGGGCAGCATGGTGAGCGTGTTTGTACCATGCCTGCTGCCTGCTCTCCACCCCCCCTCCCCCCAACACAGCCACCCCCCACCCCTTTGTTTATTAAGAAAGAGTAGGGGGTATAGGGAAACACAAGTGCAAATAAAATAGCAAGCATTAGCTATATCTTTGACATTGTTTTATGTCTTGCCTTGCTCCTTTGTGGTCACGAGTATTCATTTGATGTTTGTTTGCTTTTGTCGCGGCAGGATGTTGATATATCCTTCAATGCCACAGAGCCGGGTAATAACACGTCCTCCTTGGAAGAACATTCTATCAAAAGTCAGCTCTCCGCCAAGTTGTGCCAACTCCATCTTTGATGGAAACTCCAAAGCCACCTAAAGGTTACGACTCTTTTCCAACACATTAATATGTTGCTACTGTATTAACTGGGCAACGAAGTAATGGACGGGACAATGATTGACATTCATAGCGTCGCAATCTCAAACGGAAAAACATCGCAATGCCAGCTTGTAACTGTAAATGTCCCAATGCCTTTCTAACACATTCGTCTACAGTGGTCCAATGATTAAACCATCCACAGTAAAAATGGAAAAGCCCAGCAGAGAGTTCGGCTACATATCTTGTTCGACAGAGACAGAACTTAGTGTTGTAAAAGTATGGCTTCGCTCGCTGCTGCTCTGAATTCCAGCAGCAAAGGACTTACTACACAACAATTTTCAACCAACCATATGAATTATTCTGTCTGCTTTGACATATGACACGGCGAGTTAAGCTTGCATTAAGAGGATCATTCCTGGGCTTCAGACAACCTTAAAGGTGCCAGAAGCATATTTTCATTAATTTACTATAATGTCAAAGGTCATGGTGAAGTGACTGGTTTTGCACAATTGACAATACATACAGTGCAGATTTCATCCTTTGAGTTTGAATAAGCTTGATCTGTTGCCTCAGTTTGAAACTGAATGCAGAGACCACATGACCCCTCTTACAATGCTGCTCATATAATATATTACACAAAATACAAAACAGATGCAATATTTGGCATTTTGACAACATGCATGCAGCAAATGTTAAATACAAGAACTGTGAAGCGCTCTTGTAATTACAACATTATTTTACTAGTGCTGCTACTGAAGAAGCCAGACATGGGTTAGTACCTTTGATTTACATAGCCGAGCCTTTCTCACCATACACCATGAAGAGACATGGTGACTGACTGGGGGATCTTAATATCACCCCCTTAGCTACGATCTCCAAAGCTCTACAGGTGAGCTGACCTGTACAATGCGGTTGGTCTACATTGGCACAACTTGACTATTGATCATTTTGAAACAGAACTGACGCAGAGGTAATTGCACTTCCGTGCCGTATAGAGGCTGTCCATGATAATGTGCTCTGTCTGGTGCAGAACGGTCAGAGATCAGACGCTTGGAGGAAAAGACCCATATCTGCACATTCACCGCCTGCTTGTGCCCGTGTGCGTCCGTGTCTATTTCGATCCAGCATTTCGTTTATGCATGTGTGGGAGACTAGTGTACCAGCAGCACCTCCCGCAATTCGACGGGTAATCAAAGTTAGCCTGGCAGGTCAAGCAAAGGCTCACCTTCCCTCTCGTCTCACACCTAGCTTCCCACACCACAACGTATATGTCTACTTTCTTCCGGGTCACAACAAATCATCGCCCGGCATCCGTAATTCGAGTCGAAGCGTGTTTATCATGCCCGATATGTTTTGTCAATAGGTTTGTTTGGCAGAGGATCCTAATGTAGATGGTGGGTTTGAGGCGTTTCACTTTGCAAGTCAGTGGGAGGCTTTTTCTAACATACATACCATAGGAGGGCTGGGTGTTAACATAGATGTGGGATCAAGTTATTGAGCCAGTTTGTTGATTTTGTAGCGAAGCTGTAGACAGCGAGCCGTGGAGGCACACACCTTGACACGACTGTTGCATCTAGTAACTGGTGCGATCACGGCTCAAGGACCGTAACAAAACGAGGAGAAGACCAACGCCTCTTCAAATAACAAGGAATAAAAGTTTATTTAAATTCAACAAATTAACATCATAGGGTTAGAAGGGATATGAAGATATTAACCAAAAGCATGGCATAGAGAACACAAAAAGGGGCTGGTGGAGCCAGGCTGTGACCTCAGGGCCATCCACCTCCGTTTACCGATGTGGCCCTCTTAAATAGGCGAGGGCAGCCGGGTCACCGAGGTGTACCACATTGCCACTAACGATCCTCCAACAAAGCAGACCATTGGAGGGGGCGTCACACTGCTAACTCGAATGATAGGAGTCGGTCCTGTCCTTCAAGGAATGAGGCGACGCCTTGGCAGAGCTAGTTCAGGAAGGCAACTGGGAGAACAGCTAGCTGTTGTCCAAGTCACACCCATTAGGCACTCGCATGAGCTCAACAGCTTAACACAGTCCTCTTAAACCGCAGTTTGCTCACCACACTGGCTCCCACACCTGCTCCAGTGCTCAAAGCTGCATACACACTATGCACCTGCTATTGCTGCTGCGCACCCACTTTGGGTCTTTTGCTTTGAGAGAATCTGCAGATCTCTGCTCCCTACCCATGGCTGTTCATGGAGTGTTTGAATATGACCTCGGGCGAGAAAGTAATTCAGAGCAGCAGACCCTAGACCCCAACTTTTAATGTATTTCCATGCCATTGCAATAAACAGATACATGTATCGTAAGTTGTACTGACTGAAATACATGACTGACAATATCCTTAGTCATCAACCAAACTTTTTATTAAGGGAGTATATGCTCAGACAAGAAAACCTTGAAGTGTGTTGTCTTGCTCTTCACTTTCCACCCAAATAAATTAAAAAAGACTCTGCATACTGCGATAATTAATTAACTTTTCAAACCCCTTAGCAATCTTGGCCATCATAAACCTTTTCCAATGAAAAGTGCTTGGCAGCTTTGAAACCTCTTGACAAGCCTATATTGTTCCTCAAAGCAGAAGAGACAGTGGGCTTTGTTCCAACTTTATTGGGTTTCTCATTAATTAAGTTGAACACAACATTTTATATATACAAGGCTTTGCGCAAGTCTTGAGACTGTCAGTAGACTGTTATTATTAATTTATGTCATATCAACTTCCTAATTCGTTTGCAATATTAATCAACCTCTGACCAACGAGTGCGCAACATGGGAACTGACTGAGGATGCTACACATATTATTATTAGTCTATCTTTAGTAATTTTACCCTAATGTCAAATGGACAAATTCCTGCACTATCAGGCTACCTTTTTTCTAATGCAGAATTAGTAGCATGCTGCAACAATACTGTTCTGAATGGTCAAGGGGTAATTGAGATAATGTTTAAGATATAACCTATATGGGTCTAGGGCTGAACGGTTAAGCCTCTACACAGTATTGCCCAAAACCGTGGTCCTGCTGTCACTCTGCAGTGTTAGGAAAAACAAATCTACGAAACACTTCTGTATATCAAATGTGCCTATTGAATATGATTTGAATATGTTGAATTTGATTTAGGCAGGTAAATTCAATGGGGCGGAATATATTCATTACAAGAAAAATGCAAAGACATGAATGTAGATGGAATTACGAAGAAAAGCAGAGATTAGCAGATAAAGTTTACAAGAGAAACAGTGAAAGTGATGACATTGATTAAATGTGTGAGTTTGTGTATGCACAAAAAAAAAAAAAACAGGCTACAACTTGCGTTGAATATTACCGGGGATTAAACCCCGTCATAGGTTGTTTCTGTGGCCCATCCCTTTTGATTGAACAACTGTCAATTAGTGGGACGGCCTTCACAATTCATGACCCCTCTGGAATAGATACATATATTTGTATATGTAATGGAGTACTGTACACGTAAGTTTCACATACACATTTTTTTGATGTGTCATCGAAAGCGTTTTTGCTCAAATATTAATTTGATACATAATACATTTGAATTAAATTAATATAAAGTTTTACTCTCAACACATAACTCAAAATTACGTGTCAGATTTACAGTATAAAACACTTAGGTACACAGTATATTCTGTATCACATGACGTTTGTAAAATCAATAATTTGGGTGATAACTAAAGAGCAACATTGTGGCAATATACACGTTTTATTCTCAATGTATTCACACAAATAATTAGTTTGTTGAACTAGAAAGGTCTAAAGTATTACTACCCCTAATGTCGGGATCAGACAACACGATTTTTTTGTCTTTCACGATGGTCACCAAATCAGATTATGCAATACATTCTTGCCGTGTCACTGCCAGGAGAATGGAAAAACTACAACTACAACTTTATCCCTGACCAATCATCGTATGCTGCCTTTCACGACCTTGCACGATTTCATAGGTTGTCGGGGAGGGGTGTGAAGAAATAGTCAATCATGGCTATGAAGGAACACGTCGTAGGAGTGGTCAAACTAGGCAGGAAAATCCCTCAATAGTCTGACATGCTAGACTTTTCGCTGGGGTGTCGTGGGTCGTCCCAGACGCCACATCTCAGCCCGCAGATTATGTCTCTACCGTTCGTCATTCCCGACCTCCGAGATTCGGCCCTGACTATTCGTTCATCCGCGACGACAAAATCGGGCTAAAATAGTGTTGTCTGATCCTGGCATACACCAGAAACAAGAATCTAACGATGAGTGGATGGAAAACCGGAGTAGATACACTCCTGACTAGATGAGTTGATTGAAGGCAGGTGAGCTGATGGCAACGAGGAGCAGGTGTGTTGGTGGCGCTGGGAACCAGGGAGAGAGACAGACATGGCCACGTCACACACACACACACAAACACAGAGAGACTAGCAGAGAGCACAGAGGGGGGAGGGAAACGCACAGAAACACAAGAGAATATACTGGGGTACGACCGAGGCCGTAAAAGAAGACTGCTTGCTGTCTTGAAAGCAGTTTCAAGTCGTAACAAGATTGTGTCATATCATACTGGAACTAAATTATAAAACAAATACACCAGTGGAGTTGAGTGAAACCCTTTTCAGCAGGCGAGGCTACATACTTTAATATTTGCTTTAGCGTTAATAATAAGTTGGAGCTGCTCCATGGTCGCCACTGATGCTTCTGTAGCATGTTGAATCATACAGACTGCTGGATCTATGATTGTTCTCAAATCCCAGGTGTGAAAAATATGTTTGTGGATCCCATCTTTCTTCTGGGTGACACGTTTCTGGTGAGGCATAAAGGGTGGAAAATGCGTGCAGCTTTTCTTTGATTCTCTAAACTTTTTTTTTTTGTCAGCATAAGTGCGAGACTGAAGAAATGTTCCCAAGGAGCCACTCATCTTAATGACTATGAAATGAGTTCACTGTGGATCCAGGCACACCTGCAGCTATGGAAGCGCCTCAGACAATGACAAACCCAAAAAGTCTATAACCTTTGGAAAACCCCTTGAGCTGAAGCTATGGAACTCTTTCTCTAACGTTCCAACCCTATTCGCTTGGAAAAATTACTAAGCTAGAATACATTGTGGCATTGATAGCTTCCTTTTTCAAACAGAACAAAGCTAGCATACTTGACAGACAGTATTATATGATATTATAAAGGGATAAATTACAAGAGTTTACCCAAAGAACCAAAACTGTCTGTAATATTGGGGTTTAAAGAATGAATAGGTGGCATTGCTCTTTTATTGTCAAGTTCTGTGCTAACAATTAACAAACAAGAGTTTGTCACATATGTCTGTTGGAATAAATTTGTGGATTGTGATTTAACCTGAAGACGTGTCAGATCTTGGTGAAATAGTCTGTAAACCTACCTGAGAACAGACTTCAGATGCTCTTGCTTCCCCATGGCATTTGTACCCACGCAAACAGATAACAGAAGGCGTCAAACTGAATGTCATGCAACTGGAAGACAAAACCTAAGGATGACAAAGGGACTCTGCCATACCTCCACTTCCCTCTCCTCGTCTCCCATCAAAAGGGGAGAGAAACTGCCGATGACAATGGCTGGGTTCCCCAGAGATCCAAGGAGAAAAGAAACTGCTGGCCGTGGAATGCAACATTTCACAATTTAACCTCCTTGAATGATAGTTGAAGGTGGATTATAGCACATTATTATTAGGAAGAAACTGATTTTCAATTTAAATGTAAATCAGCCTTTTTTGGGGGCAATTATCATAATGCTGTGTAACTTGTGCTGGAAGAGAAGGGAAAAATGGGCTCAAAGTTAAAGCGGATCCCTGCAGATGAAGAGGATGCTACAATGACAGCCTATGGATAGGAGTCCTCACCCTGGAAAATAAAGAGGGTATCAACTGACACGCTCAAATTGAATGGTCAACTTGTATGTTTTTAATAATGACCATAAATGTACAATATATTTACCTATTGTTTTTACAACCATTTCGGTAGCATTTATGCTATCTTTCACCAGAGCACAGTCGTCTGAATCCAGTGTCCATCAACCTGTCTTTAAAACAACAATCAAAACCTGACATCAGACGTTAGAACTTTCCACATCCCTCAGAAGTTTCAAGGGCCTCTTAACAAGTGTGACACACCAATACGTACACCCAACAGATTGCGCGTCACAAAGATTTTTTTTTTCTTCTTCTTCACACAAACTTCAATCCCTGCAACTCTCTTAGAAACAGCATGGCGACAGACAGCATAGACAAGAGATCTTATCGCTCTTCCCTGCAAAGGCAGAGACGGCTTGAGATGTGGCGACCGGTTCCACATTTGGGAGGCGGGTTGTCCAGAATGGAAGCATAAAGCCAGCAGACTTCCAAGGGGAGAATTCAGAAAATTCTCTTCACCACCATCAACAGCCGGCATTCGAGCCCTCACATGGGCTTGCTGTTCACACCGTCTCTGTGTAAATCGAGAAGCTTCTATCTACATTAGGCATCGCGTTTGACTTCACAGTGGGAGATAAAATACCCCCCACCAATCCCCACCCCCCACTATACACCGCGCACTCTCCATCCAGTGTACGGGTGTAAATCTCTAACAGACTCCCTGCAGCTCACAGACAGCCTGGCCACATCAGAGACAAAGGGCTGATATGAAGTGGCTCCCATGCTCCATTTGCAAGGCCTCGCTGTTTGCGGGCATGTACACGAACAGAGAGAAGGCACCGCAATGAGTACGAAAACTCCACGCACACAGACATAGGGTCTTAGTAAGATTAATTAGGGTTCGACCACTGAAAAAGCTAGCAAGACAAGTGAGACGCAAGAAGAGTTGAAAACCGAAGGGAGCAACCAGCATGTTAAGACGACCTGGCAAATTTTTTTTTTTTTATTTGTTTGTCCCCCAAACACGGCGTGATAGCCTTTCTTTAATCTAGGGCCCTGGGTCTGTCAGCGAACGGAACCTAAATCCACGGCCTACAGTACATCTTTTCTTCTTTTTTATTTTTTTTGGTCGTGTTAAATGACCTGTCTTGTCCCAAACAGGGCTCGCATCTGATTATTAGAGGCCGCTCGGACGAGAGGCTTAATTGAAGTGTCACTCAGAGCAGAAGTGTATTTCTTCCCTCCTTTTTATGCCGCTGAGAGAGGAGAATAATCTGTTTGAATAAGAAGTCTCCGGCACTTGAAAGGCAGATATGGCCACTGATTGTATCCAGCAGGGGCTCTATCACACAAATGAACAGAACATAATAGGAATAGCCTTGTATGGAATAATGACTGTGAAAACCAATATATAGGGTGATATAATCCACTAAAATGTCTTCACCCGAAGTGAATGCATTGTGTGAATCATAGTCCATGCAACTTTTCTCTCAAAAGTCCCTGTAAATCCCTGTTGCTCCAAAAATTCAGTTCGAAACCAAGGGTTGGAAGATGATGTCAACAGTGATGGTTTCCATTATCAAAGTGGTTTTAAAAGGGGATGCACAGTTCAAACATGGAGTTCTATTTGAATGATCTTAAATTTTTCCTTCAGCACCAACACAAAGCGGTTGTTATGTTCTCTACTTTATGCACCCAAACATAATCATTTCCGGCGAAATGAACAGCTCACAAAATTAATAAAAGAGCAAAAAATCAAAAGATGTTCAAATGCGTGATGAGTCATTTCCCAACACAAATGTCAAAAAAAAAAAAATTATAATCTCTGACATGGTCGTTACATTGCTCTTTCCATATGCTTTATCTTTCTCCTTGGCAGTAGAGCATCATATCCAAGGCCAACATAAACAAAGAAACAAAAGGGAGCTTCTGCCTGGAAAAAGAGGTTAAGGTGGAACTCATAGACAATCTCTAATGGGATTGTTCACACCTGCCTGGGAGCGTGCTGCTGTCCTTCAGACAAGAGAGAAGGCTCCGTCTTTGAAAATGGGATAAACACAGACATGGTATCAACAGTGGCCTAATCCAAAGAATATGAGCCGGGAGGAGCGGAGCGACGCACTTGAAAATAGCATGGCAAAATGTGTTTTAGTGAGTGGGTGGCCAAAACAATACCTTTCGTTTACGGCGAGTGCCATCGTACTCCACTTAGCTACGACCTGTGATGATCCCTGCTTCAACCACCATTTCTGCTTCAGAGAAAATAGGAAGAGAGAGAGAGAGAAAAAAAAACATTTTTACTGTCCTAAGTGTGCTTTGGAGTCCAAAACTATGTTTTTTCTTTGCTTTTAGGGGTCTATATGTGTAAAAGCCTTGAATGTCACCAAAGGCTGCAGAGTGGATGAAGACATGAACCTTTAAAAGCACACAGAACTCCTATTCCATGAATTAGAACAAATGTAAGCAGCAGTGATTCATCTGCCATATAATAGCCTTAGGCAAGAAGACCAGATATGCCTGTAACATTCTGGAAAATCTAGGGCAATTCACGTTTCTAGAAATGTATTCGGAAGTCCCCTGTAGTGTTAAAGTATTTACAGTAAATTTCTGGCAGCCAAGCTTTTACTGAACCTTGTTAGAAAATGTTGTCATATCGCGCTGGACTTTCTCGTGTTAGTCATGCTAGTCTTGCGTGTGTGTAGTTGTGTCTTAAACAGTGCTTCATCCAGGCTAAAGCTACCACACGGTGACATTTAAAGTTACAAGGAACGCCAGTTTTGACAGTTTTGCAATTTTCTTGTGGAGTCTTCCCATTGCATTTGGTTTTGTAGATGTTGTGAGGTTGTTCACTGGGAGCTATTACCACAGACCATTACATTATCTCAGGCTTAATTTTCACATTACATTTGAACACATTCAAATTAAATAAAAAGGCAGGAGAGCCTTAAAGGCAAAGTAGCAAAGACTCATGGCAACAATTGAATGTAGGCCTATTGATTTTATTTTCCTCCGGAGTCTCAATTTGAGTTCATCAAACAAAAAAAACTGCCCACTTTTGCTTAGCAAATAAATTCAGCTTTACAGCAACTTCCCCTGCATATTTCACATAGGCCCCTCAATTTCTCAGGAGTAATGTTAAGATGAGGGCGAGGGGTGGCTTTACAGCTGCTGGGTACTTCAGAGGTGTGAAGCAGAAGCCTATTGGCTGCTTCACTTTGCATTTTCAATTGGGACCAGTGGCAAAACGCGTCTAAACTGAATATTAATGTATGGTAATAATGGGCTGAATCAGCGCATTTTAGACTGCTTTGCTTTGATGCCATATGGCACAAACATCAGCATTTTCCTCTTTTTAATTTCAGCACGCCATCCTTCAAGTTATAAAGCAGTGCAATATATTTTCTATGTAAGTACTGTTTCTTTGCAGTCTTTCAGGTGTTTTGACATTCCACTAAAAGGGCTAAAGGAGATATACAGAAAATGACGTGAGATGTGGGCTTGAAACACAATACTTTTTTTTACTAATTCATTGGTAAAAAAAGTGCGTCAGGTGTTTGATTTTTGGTTGATATTCGGTTATCAGATCATTGGGGAGCGTCGGTTTATGTTGCTACATTTTTATTGGGATTAATCACTTTGACCCTATATTGCATAACCTCTGTCAAAAGAGCCCGAAGACATGGTTTGAGATGTTTTTCAACCAACTGGCTCGTTTGACGGGTCATTACCTCAGGCCATTGACGTACAGTTAAGGCATATTCAGGGCATGTTCAAAGTTTGCCGCTGCGCTAACTTTCTTTATGGTTCAGCATGGCAGCGAAGGCCACAGGGATACACTGTAGATGCAAAAGAAGAGTCGATAGTCAATCTTGAAAATGCAAAACAACACACTCTGATTTCCCTCTCCAGCGTGGAGTCAACTTTGACTTATTCAAAACCTTCCGACCCGTGACAAGGTTTCTTAAAGAAGCTGGCTCCTGACCGTCACATGGTTTGCCTAAGCGCCGGTTGCGCAGGGCAAACAAATCCATATCCGTCTTTTGATGTTCAACTCCAAGCCCTGCCGATGCAATTACAGTCAAATGAATGAATAAGGAGTGCAGAGTGTCTTTGCTCCAGGGTTGGCTATGTGAATGTGACCAGAAAAAGGTAGAAAACCTGCAAGTTCTCTACTGGCGCTGAGAGAGGGAGTGAGTGCTAGTCATTACCAAGCCCTGGAGTGAGGCCTGAACTACAGTAAAACAACCAGAGGGAGAAACCATGCTCCTATAAAGAGGCACTTACTGAGAGTAGGCGAGTGAATCGACCACTTTGCATTATCCCTCGACTATTAGGGAACTATTTGACTTGGAAAGCAAGTTAAGCCAAAGTAGAGCTCCTTTGTTGGAGTTCAGGAATAGTCGTTTAGCTAATAACCTTCCACCGACACACATTGACAGTGCTAAGTCTTTTTTAAAAGAGGGCAGGGAGACTTGGAGATCTCATTCTTCGAAATAGGAGATAGGAACCTTCCAGACCTTCCAGTACCCCAACCTGCTTTTTTCACTCCCTTCATTTCCAGCAAGTGCTCTGCCACTTTAACCAGTTGATTAGGAAAGGAATCCAACATTCCAATTCTGATGTTGTGTTCTCTCCCTGGAGTCTTACTTGACAAAAATTGAGTGAATGTCCTTCCCTGAAAGACAACTGGCTTACTTGCTAATTTCAAACACAAAATGGGCCGTAACACACTTTGCCCAAGCGCGCACACTGAGGCGGACACACACCCTCACGTAGCACGGTTTTGTGCCGTGTGCCATCTCACATCGGATATGCAGGCCCGGGAGAAATAAACAGACATGTCAGATTACATTTAGCTCAAAACTGGAGGCCCTGTCTGTCATCTTCATGTGTCACCGTCTGACTATAGGAATGACTCCTGGCAGTTCATCTAGTATTGGGCATGAAGGAAGGAACTAAAGAATGGCTTTATGGACACAACCATGGAGTAGAGGCAAACAGTACATCTTCAGCACAGCATTTTCTGTCTTTCTTTCTTTCTTTCTTTCTTTCTTTCTTTCTTTCTTTCTTTCTTTCTTTCTTTTCTTTCTTTCTTCTTTCTTTCTTTCTTTCTTTCTTTCTTTTCTTTCTTATCTTTCTTTCTTTCTTTCTTTCTTTCTTTCTTTCTTTCTTTCTTCTTTCTTCTTTCTTTCTTTCTTCCACTTCATTGGGAGTATGCTGTGGTGGCTGTCAATTGATTTATAGACTAAGCAATCATATTGGTTGGGGGAGAATTTGGAGTAGCTGGGTCTTACTCCCCCTGTTCTTTTCCATGCCAATTTGGTCTTATATCTTCCCTTCCAGAACGTCTGACACTCAGAGCCACACGGCGCTCCTCATTTGCCCCGAATTAGACTTACTTTCTCTACGTTAGTTTTGGATTGATGCTCAATTTGTTCCAGGTAATTTTTAAGCCTGCAAGTTAGAAAGGTCACTTTGACTTGGACTTAATTAATGAAATCAGTTGGGGAGAGGAGGCAGCATAACTGAACTATGTGAGATGTATGTGTTGGGCTGCATCTTAAAATGAAAGCATGAGAAACTACTGCATATAGAAGATTTATTGACATTCCTCCAAGTGAGCACAACGTTGTCGCCACTGAAACTTGGCTTCCACGGAATTCAATTTTGTCCCAGTGTTAAGTCTTCCTCCCCTAGGTTTGTATATCTTTTATGGATACATATTTTTATCTGACAGTGCTACATTGATTCTTAAGAAATGTAGCCTGGAGCATTTAGATGTAAAAAAAAAAAATGCTTTGCTTACGTATTGCAATGGCATGAATAACAAGTTGAATCCTCTTCTGTGTTGTAAAATTAGTTTCACACCATAATCTTCTCACTACTATTGAATAGAGAAGTATGTGGTGACTGGATGGTGCTCGAAATGTGTTGCTGTTTAAATCCATGCTTGATTGCCCACGAATGTAAGACATTGCCATTCCCGCTTGACGTTTATGTGATACACAATGTGAAATAATATATATGTAAACTTTATATATATATATATATATATATACTAATAATATTATCAACCAGTTAGTTAACCTTGTGCCAACCCATACCTTCTACCCTGTTGCAGAACTGACTTCATTCAATAGACGAACACTATAGGTCCACGTTGACTCCATGGACAGCCCTCTGTAGTCATAGACAACAACGCTTTGTTCTCTATGTCTGTCTCCAAGGGAAGTCATGTCCTTTGTTGAGATTTGTTATTAGTATGAAAGCTCATATACCGTGTGTACGTTTGGGCTTCCCCTAGTTTGTCCTCACAGAATTAGGCACATTGTTATTCCGACTCTCAAAGTTCTTCGATTGAATGCAAATCCGCTGTGGTCGCAGCAACAACGGCGTCGTTTGAGTGTACAGCCATTGGGCTGGATGATGGAAAGACCACCTGTCATACTCTGGCATTTCGATTAGATTACTGGCTCAGATGGCAGAAATACATGCACTGGTAATCTTCCTCAATTTCTATAAGGTCTAGCCTCCCCTGTGTGGTACAGTTTGGTCAACATCAAGGTACATTACCCCTCATGTCAGCCTTGGATTAACTATTATAATCACATGAATCTCTTCCATGTATGATGTTATGAGATTATCTTTTTAATATCTGACAAGGGGAAATCAACATCCTAACGTTATGCCATTATGTGGGGAATCAAGAATTGTAATCTATTTAACATTTTGATTTGTTTTCTAACCATGCCTTTACTGTACAGGGTTGTTGTCTTGATCTGACAGGGCAGAGCCTGTACTCTGTCTCCTTTCCTTAAAACACAGTCTGGCACGGCGGACCGTCTGCTCCACACATCAAGCAATACAAAACTGGTGTTGAATATTGATTGCTGTCATGTGTGTCCTGGAGTTGAAAGCGGAATCTGTCCGATTTTTCTCATTTTGAAATCATTCGAAATGAAAGCATTGATTGTTGGAGACTCACAATTGCAATGAAGCTTGGCCTACAAATCAACACCCAACCAAGGGCTGATACAGCCTTCATTCTTGAAGCTCCTCAAGCTACTTTTGTTGCACTTTTCTGTGTTCCCTTTGCAAAGTTGCCAACTAAACAAAATGACAATATTATTGTTTGTATGGTCAATCTTTATATATTTTTATACAAGCCTATCCCAGCACCCTATATTTTAAGCATGACCCCACCCAAACACAACACTTTCTTTCTCTCTCTCTCTCTCTCTCTCACACACACACACCACACACAAACAACACACACACACACAGGCTGTTCACAGTTCCAGGCACATTTACTTTAACAAAGCTGGTAGAAAGCAGCCCAAACGTTATTACGTCTGAATAATTTATGCCAACACAAAGAATGTTCCCTTGACCTAGTAATTATTAGGCAGGCCAGGAGGACTTTCAATGTGCTCTTGTTTCCAGCAATATAGGTTTTAACATGGAGCACTGTTTGGTCTTGGCCTAGAATCGAAAATGTACGAAGATACCACTTAAAATATTTCTATATCAATAGAAATTGGAGCCAAAGAATATTACAGGAAGTTCTGTCTTGAATCATAATGCGGAGTGTAATCCAGTATTTGTGGGGACACACCGATTTTTAAAACCCGTGTCTAAATTAGTTGAGTCTAAATTGGCTGAGAGCCAAGGGCAGGGGGGTGGGGTGGGGGGGTGGGGGGGTGGAGATGGGGGCAGCGCTGCTCTTTTCTTTTTTGGTCTCGTCTGTGTTGTTTGTGGCCGGTGCGTGCTGCTCCTTCCCCCCTTCTAATTGGAGCTACCCGTCTGCCCTCCCATGGCAGCCCTAGTTCCCAGAGATTACAACTGAGCCTCCCAGCCTCACGTTCAGCCGCTCAGCCCCAGACAGCCGAGCCAGGCAGAGAGAGAGAGAGAGAGAGAGAGAGAGAGAGAGAGAGAGAGAGAGAGAGAGGAGGAGTCACAAGGAGGATCAGCCCCCTCCATGCACAGCCCGAGCGTGTGGGGGAGCGAGAGGGAGAGAGAGAGAGAGAGAGAGAGAAGAGAGGGAGGGGGGCGAGGAGACACTGATGCTCTGAGATTGAGAATGCAACGGCAGTGAGAGACCGAGCAGCAGAAGCGAGTGAGAGAGAGAGAGAGAAGAGAGAGAGGAGAGAGAGAGAGAGAGAGAGAGAGAGAGAGAGAGAGAGAGAGAGCAAGAGCGCTTGTGTGTGTATATCTGTGCGCTGGCGGCCACGGAGTCAAACCTTACGAGCTCACGTCAACAGGAGGGTGTACCAGGAGCAGGAGCTGATCACCTCAGAAGTGTGAGACGGAGTGTGAAAGAGAGAGAGAAAGAGAGAGAGAGAGAGCGAGAGCAAAACAAGTAAGAAGAACAGAAGCAGGAGGAGAAGCAGAAGACGACAGAAGACTCTCAAGGCAGCCTTCCCCTTGGTTTAAAGGGGGGACATCATCGAGGGAGCGTAGCCCCAGAAGAGCCCTCTGTGCCAACTTTTCCGTTCACGCTTGCCCCGGCGCGTTCTTGCGAGGTCCAACTCCGCCGTCAGCCAGTCATGATCCCCGGGGTCCTCGTGTTCCTGTGGATCTGCGGACCGGGTAAGTTCCACATCCCCTCCTCTCCCCCACTCTCCTTTCGTCTCCCGTGCGTCTCGCTGGCTCTGGACCTAGCTGCGCTCTTGTGTGTCCTTGAGGAGAGGCGTCTTGGCTCCGACGCCGTCCGCAAAAATCTCTCCCTCTCCCTCTCTCTCTCTCTCTCTCTCTCTCTCTCCCTCTCTCTCTCTCGCATGGAGCTCTGACGCGAGCGGCGACCGTGGCGCGGCACGGGGGAGACGCTATCTGCCGCGGATCGTATTCCTGGAGGTGTAGCCGGAGCGTGCGCTTCTCCCAGCGTGCCCGTTAATCAGGGCTTTTTAGTTAAATGCCCCCCATTCAGAGGGGGATAGACACATCAGACCCCCCCCTCCCTGAGCCCGCTAATGCCTTCACTCCCCAGTCACATTGTTTGGGAACTGTGAGAGTCCCCCCTTTGCCGGGTCGCGACCACGGAGGGGGGCTGGTCAAAGCCAAATAAGAGTACAGGGAGCCGGGTGGGAGGCAGGGTATGTCAGGGAAGAGCACGCTACCGGAACGCCCTTCCCTGGGATGGTTTTCACGGTGTTGTTTTTAACGCTCTCAGGCGGTGTGTCCTTTAAAGGTGGACAAACGAGGGGTGTCCCCCACGCTGGCCACTAGGTGCTTGTCTTTGGGAGACCACAACAAGGACTGTGAGTCAACAGGGAAGGAGGCGGTGGGGACTTCTGCGTGGTTGTCGAGTGACGTGTGGCCGGTGGGTCGACTGAGGGCGAGTGTGTGAGCGTCCGTGACTTACCCTCAACGGGAGACCCCAGCTTAGCTCACTGCAGGTCAGGGTCACCGGCGCTGTCACTGCCTCCTTTCAAAAGTTTGACCTCTTCACTCTGGGCAGCCTTCTAAGCTTGTCTGTGAATGTGTGCGTGCGTGTGTGTGTGTATGTGTGTGTGTGTGCACGCGCACGCGCGCTTGTGTGTGACAAGCCAGTCAGTGGGAGCACCAACCTTTTGTGCAAAGTCAGCGGGGGGAAAAAGTGAATCAAGTCTCCCATTTTCAGAGTCACATTGTGCTGAAATTGGCAGCGTTGAGACGGGAACATGTCTCGCTGTCACACAAACGCCCCTCCTGGCTAGTTTGCCTTCAACCCCTCTGAAGTCTCTCAGCGTTGGTTGTATGGGATTGTGGCGTCACGCCTGTGTTTAACCTTTACATTTTTTCCCCTCGCGTTAGCTGGAAAGCTGACTTTTATGTTTGTGCAGTGAAAATTCATGTCCGGACGCACTTAGCACACATCACTAATTTCAAACTGACTGTGGCGATAAAGCTTTTAATATTGCTTTCAGCAGTGGACGATCAGACGGTGTAGATCACATCCCTGGAGGATGTCAGCTTTAGTATCTGGTTTTACAGCTCATTAAGTGTGTCCGGGGATGTTGACACAAAAAGGTTTTTATAATATATATATATATATATTTATATATATAGTGGAAACGATGCTTGAAAATTGTATTCAGTCTACATGATTTTGGTAAAATGTTGAGGGCTTTGCTCTCATTTGGAGCCATTTGCATTTTTTTGTTTTTTTTGTTACTCAGTCAAGAATTCATGCTCCAAACATGAGCCCTCACCTCTCTTTGCTCTTGTTCATCATACGTGCTACAAGCCCTATGCAAATAGCTTAACATTCAGCTAATTCACACAGCTTACCCATACCTCTCATCAAATAAAGATCGAGCAGCATTAGCAATGCTTTTTTCTGTTGCATTAATAAAAGCAACACTGATTACTGAGAATACGATTTTTATATTGAAACAAAGACAGTATCTCAAAAGTATCAATGGTGCTGACTGAAGCGGTTGTCTGCATTTCAAGTGGAGTTGTATACCATTCTAAGTCTGTCCATCTAAAAACAGGAGATTTCCATTTTTCCTGCCTTTAACGAGAACACATATCGTTCCCAGAACAATTCCTCTGTTTTTGTGTTGTGATGCAGCCGGCAGAAAGCTTTGTTTTAGTTTTTATGACCAAGACGGAGGGGTAGGGTGACAGAGACGGCCACGCTTTTACCAAGTATATATGTCCTGCTAGTCAGAGGAAAGGAGAGGGACACAGGGCTGGGGACCTAAATATATATATTTATATATAGAGAGAGGGGGTAGAGAGAGAGAGAGAGAGAGAGAGAGAGAGAAAAAGAGAGAGATAGGCAGCTGTACTGAGCTGTTCCCGTATGTAGGGCACCTTCTCCCCAAGTCACCTGGTCCGTGGGTGACTGATGACACGGCGCCAGACGCCGGGTATCTGTTCCCGGGAACGCCGTCACCGCCGGGCGAGTCCTGTCCAAGACCTCGTCCCTCGTCTTTCATTCCCTCTCCCTCGCCATGCCACCTCATTTCTCTATTCATCTTCATCACTCCCCTCCTCTTCATTTATCCACATCTAACTCAAGTCAAACGCTCCCCTCCCTCTCTTTCTCTCTCTCTCTCTCTCGCTCTCTCTCTCTGCCACCCTGATCTCTCTCTTTCATCCCTTCCGTGCCCTTCTCTGCTCGTAGCGCTCTGCTCCTCTCTCCTCTTCCACTTTTCCGTTCTCTGTGGGTCTGCCTCAGTCTCTCTCCATCCCCCTCCATCCCTTTCTACCCCTTTAGCTACATCCTCTCTCTCTCTCTCTCTCTCTCTCTCTCTCTCTCTCTCTCTCTCTCTCTTTCTCACCCTCCACTCCTCTCTAGTGGGATGCAGTGTGATTGAGCACCATGGCCACTGTCAGGGAAATGATGTTGCTGGAATATCTGAGTGCATGGCGTCCCCCTGGAGGAGGTGGGTAGTTTAAGAATAGAGTCTTGTACTGGATGTGGCAGTCGCTTCGGCCGGGCGTTAGAAGTAAAAAAAATAATAATAAAATCACACGGTGTACGGCTGACATTCTCTCTCTCTATCGCTCCCTCTCTCCCCCTGACACTCTCTCTTTGTCACTCTCGTTCTCATCCGCTCTCCCCCTCAATTCATGCCGCAGACTCCAGAGAGCCCTCGTGAAATTGATAAGCAAACGGTCTGGCAGCGTATTTTAGGCCACCGTCTCTCCGGACTAGCGTGGCGTCTCCCGGCCTGCTCGCCTCCGGTCGGCCCACTAGGGGCAATGCTGCACAGGAATGCGTTCTCCGTCCTTCCTTTTCCTCCGGCACGTGTCTCTCTCCTTTGTTTACCCTGTGTGTGTCCCTCTGTCCCTGCTCTCCCCCCCAACCACCTCCCTCACACCCCGGTCAGACCTTTAAAGACCTCACGGTGTTAAGTCACCAGCCTGCAACAGCACTAAGCTGTTCCTTAACCCTGTAAAGCAGATCTTACCACGCCGAGCAGCCTCCGTTTCATTTGCTGCTGTCGATTAACTCAGTGTCTTCACTAAACCCGCTTTGCATGGCGAATAAGCTTCGATACACATTTCTCACAGTGCCATAATTAAGTGTCAGCCCAATGCCATGTCTGGATGTTTGGGATTTTGATTAGGTGGAAAGATCCCTTGCTTATGGAAGGGGGTAGGGGTGTCCATCATTTCCTCACAGTACCAATCATCTTCAAATGGCATAGGCCTATTTGTCACTTATTATATAAATGCACTGGTTTTCTAAACACATCCTGTAAACCACATGAATGGTGTTTGAAACATAATAATCCAATTGTAATTAGTTGATTACGCCGTTGCAACCGCACGCAGTTGCTAATAAATGGATCGTTTTTTTGTGTTTTTTTGCCGGCCCTCTCGCAGTCGTTTCGAGCACGGTGACAGACCATGATCTGTCTGCCCGTCTGTCTGCCCTGGCCCGGGAGAGATGAGTAACACGGCGCTTCCGAAGGCGCACGGCACCGTCCTTGGCCTGTACACGTCCCGTTAGCCGGCCCTCGCTCATGACACACGGCTTGAGCAACGCGCCAGCCCTGGCCAGGTCACATAAACACACACAGCGATTGATGATGATGTCACCCGTCCCGGGGCCAAGGGCGGATCTTGTTTTCCTGTTTTTGTACTCTGTGTGTGTGTGTGTGTGTGTGTGTGTGTGTGTGTGTGTACAATCAAGACGAGCGGCTTAAGCCACCCCACGTTGCCTTGACCCCTGCTCATTTCTGTGTCACGCCAGATTAAGCCTAATCCCCCTCCGAACCCTGGTCCCCCAATGGATATGTCTAGTGGTTAATGAGTAAACATATGAATAAGTTATCAGGAGTGGTCTTAAGGAATCTGGGACTGGAAGATCCCAAAGGTTGGCAATGGATAGGCCTTAAAAGGAGGACATCTTCAGAAATGTTACTTCCAAGAAAATCTGTGTCAGCCTCTCGGTTTGCTAGATTTATGTCATGGAGAGCAGATGTGGTATCCATTTTTAATAGCGATATCGAAGATGATTAAAATGTTTTATTTATTGGATAAATTATTTATTGTTAATGATGACTGACGATGGGATTTGAAATGGGTGAATGATTTGAGATAAATTAATAGTTTATATTATTGTCATCATCATCATCATTATCATCATGATGATGATGATGATGATGATGATTATTGTTTAATTCAAATTACCAGTTGATCTTGAATTAATCATGTGTCAGTCATCATAGCTATCTGAAAAAGACTGATAGTTTTGGCCGTGTTATCAAATCATGTCAGAGAATCCTTTTGAGTCACTGATTCACTGTGTGGGAATGAAAAGTATTCATTTGGACTCTTGTCGGAAAACCAGGCGATGCCACCCTCCCTTCCCTATAGTCAACAACAACAAACTCAGTGGAATTCATTATCCTCATCCTTAGCCCTTCCTCGTCCACCACCCTCCCTTCCAAAAGCCCCCCCCCCCCTCTCTCACACTCAGCCGTGGAAGCTCATTCTAGAGGGGGTGGGTGAATTTATCCCAGATTGGAGCACTCTCTGCAAAAAGTGCATTATCCCATCTTACATGCCCGCTGGGTGCCAAACGTTAAGTAATTCAACCAGATGCTGTCGCGGCTATCGGGGTCACCAATGATGTTTTAGGGTTTACCATGCCCCTCCTCTTGCGGACGGAGGATCTGTCTCCTCGTCTGTGTTTCCTCGATGACGTGGGGAGGGGGGCAGCCGAGGCCTTAAGGGTCGAAGGAGCGTTTCAAGTGAGTGCTGCTAACAGGAGGGGTGAGGTCGCCGCACTGAGAGAGAAGCTGCCTTCTCTGAGTACAGGTGGATTGTCTTTCATTTTTTTTTCTTTTTGGAAAGATTACGACGGGGATTAATGGCTTCAAAATTGCAGCCTAAAGCACAGGAAACAACAGGGTGCGGTGTTTTCCCTGCAGCAACGCCTCAGAGGGAAGGGAACAATACAGGAGTGGGCTGGACTGTGTCAGGGTTTATGGGGACACAGCCGGCCTCAACTACTTCCTACACCTTTTCCTGTTTGTATCGATGAAGACATGGACGTTGAAAGGAAAGTGCGATGGTACAATATAAGTGTATATAACATATCGGTTTGGGATATACAATGGCATGGTGCACTTGGTTGGGGGCTGTCTATGAGTTATAGAGGTTCTCCTGGTTTGTAATCCCATCTATAAATTGTTGCAATAATCAGAAGTCGCTGTGCTTCCAATGAATATTTCAACTCTGAAAAGTAGTAAATTCAATTCCTTGCCCTACCCTAAAATGTCTGCCCACCTTTTTTCTTCGGGAACGAGTGGAAAAATTGCTTCAGCCCGCTCTCTCTATCGATAGTGTTATCACTGCAGATCCGCTGTTACTACTTTGGGTAAATCTCATGCCAGTCCTTTCACGGTGTACCGCTACCGCCATAATGCTGTGTACCCTGCAAGCACATGAGGCACATTTTGTGAGGAAACCAGCCAGCAAATACATTGACAGGAGAGTAAGTGGCTGGGTTGGAGGCAGGCTGGGGAAGATGCATTCGGTGTTTGAGCGCAGGAGGCACTTGAGGAATTGGGCTACTGATCTGATAGCGGCTCAGGAGGGTTTGCCGGGGAAGTTCCTGGGATGGCTCAATACTACACCTGGATGGACTCGTCTGTCTCCCACACTCGCTTTCTCTCTCTCTCTCTCTCTCTCTCCCTTGCCTTGTCCCACTGTTTCCCATGTCAATGTTTCATAACAACAAAACTGAGAGAAATGGTATTTAAATGGGCCGATGCATGGCCTTATGCTGTGTGCAATGGTCTGTGTGTGAGCGTGCGTGTCATTTGAAATGTGTGTGTGTGTGTGTATGTGTGTGTGCGTGTGGTGTCTTGGTGCATGTCGGAGGTGAGCAGAGGTGCCGCTGTGCAACGGCAAATTACAGTGGCAAGCCTTGTGCGGCAATTTAAATGCAAATCGGCCTTTTACTCGAACACGGGGAATGCGGGGACGAGCCCGAACTCACCTGTGGCTAAATCTCTCTGTCTCCATCCCCAGCGTTACAGCCGCTTCGCCCCGGGGTAGGGACCAACAGTGGAGGAAGATAGTGAGTTCTGCCAACGCAAGGAATGCCTCATGGCTCCCCAGCGCATCTGGACCGATTGCAGTGTATTTGGATAGTGAATCACTGCGTCTCGCTAAACACCTTCCTGGTTAAGGGGACAGTCACACACAGAGAATAGCCCTGGGCTTTGTTTGAGTTCCTTTGTGTGAGGTGCACGCGGCGTTTTTTTGTTTTTTTTCAAGTGTGCCTGGATAATTCTTGCTCAGCTGGACTAGATGTGAGGGGATGGCTGCCCTTTGCGTTGGATGGAGTGGGGGGGGGGGAAAGAAATCTCTGTGTGAGAAGCCGACACGCAACGCTGCGAGCCACAGCCGTTTGAAGGACTATTTGATTCGTGCTGCCGACACCCGAGGCTGTTTTATTCAGCGAGGCATATCAGACAGACACAACAGCGTGGCCAACGCTCTATCGATCTCCCAACTTTGGGGGAAATCTGCCTAAGGGGAATATACAGTGGCTCTGAGAATGGAGGCGTCCTTTGTGCGGCCATGCCTCTCGTCCACAACACATAGCCCTTGTTGACGTGAGATTGGAGGTGCCACCTGCTCGTCCCACTGAGACAAGCAGGCGATTGAGGTGGGGGGGGGGGGGGGGGGGAGCCTTCCACTAATCAGGGTGGGAAAGCTGGCATGGGCACGCAGGCTGCACCCAGCCGTCCACCCTTCACCCGCTCCTGCTGGCAGCACGCCAGCTATTCCCGGCCTAATTAGCGCACTCGTTGCGGGGCACCCCAGGAGTTTTGACACCGGGCTTAGGGAGCCTTTCAGATGGGGGGGCCTCTGTGAGTGTATAGTGATAGTGGAACGTGGAATGTATCACCCCGCCAAGTGAGCTCTGTGTAAAGCCTGTGGTGGGGCGCTTACCCCCCCTGTTCCTTAACCCTTTTCTTTTGTTTCTACCTCCTGGCAATCTTTCTTCTCCTCTCAAACCCTCCCAGACCCTACCGGTGCCAGCAGATTTCAATCTGCCAATCGGACGTCACACGCACGTCAAAATAAGTTCTCGTCCTCTCCTTAAGGGGGCGCCACTGAGCAGCCCTGGGGTCTGCGTGGACCTGACTGTATTACTTTGGACTCGATCTATAGCAGGCTATAAATCTAGATTAGTAGCCACCCCCATACATTAATATAAGCCTCTGTAAGAAAGGGGGCCGCATCGATTGGAAGCCTCTGGCACTGATCTGTCTCTAATACGCTGCAGCTGTTATTCCCTGTGCCCACTCCATGGGAACAAAGAGGGTCTATTTTTGCATGTGGTAATAACTCGGTGTCAGAAGCTGGATCAGCGGTAGGTAATCCCCGGATATATTTCATAGCTCCAGGCCTTGAGCTGCCCCCTAGCTCCCCATGCCTCTGCTATCATCTGTCCTCCCCGATTCCTTCCTTTATAACCCAGGGGCACGGCGGGTGGACGGGAAATTTGGAAACGTCAACGCTGTTAATTAAACTGTAATTAATTTCCTCGGCCTTTCAAATTCTTATCCACCTGTAATGGCATTCAGAGCCTGAAATGGTTCTTTTCACACTGTTACTTCTCTGTGTTTGTGTGTTTGCTTTTCTTCATTTTTTTCCCTTCTTTCAAGTAAGCAAGTTCAAGTGCATTTTAATATTGTGGGGATTTTCTATGGCGAGGCGAGTAGGTGAAAAATGCTAATGTGCTTTGGGGCAGCGAAATGATTTGCTATCCTTTCAAATCTGTTGGCAGGGGCTTCAATCTGGCCGGCCTCCCAGGTTCATTGACAGTGGTCATTGCTCAATCCCCAGGGGACATTAGTGCAAATCGCAAAGGAGCACAGGAGCCATAGCCGTTCGCCACTTTCCCTTGGCCGCCGCCCAATGCTAAATGGCCGCGTGCTGTCTGGCTGACATCACCGCGGACAGGAAAGCCTCCCTCTTCCCTTTAAAACCCGGGCTTAATCAAATCGTAATGCGTCAACAGACACAGGCCCCATTGCCTCCCTCTTGGTCCAGATAGAAAATAACACACTATAGGGAAAGAGGACCTCGCAGGAACGTTGGCCATCAACCTCCTGTGTTGAGGAAGTGGCAGGAACATGGAGGGCGCCAGAGGGTAGAAATGATAAACCCGCTCCGTCATCTAAGATTGGATTAGAGGCAGAGAGAAACGCTCAAGCACTGCACAGTTGACTCGAGTCTTATCTAAAGTGATAATGTTACACAGAGAGTCACACACAATGACGGATGAGTGGACGGAGCCCCGATAAAAGGCGTTGTGTCAGGCACGATTGCTTGGCAGATAGGTGACTCCTGGACGGTCCACCCGTCTTCTTTTGAAGAGCATGCGGGGAAAGTGGAATATTTCCAAGGAAATGGACCGCCGATTGTTAGACCTCTCGTTGCCCCCGAGGTGCCATCTTTCCAGATGAATCCTTCACTTAGAAGGGGCTCAGTGCTCCGGGTTCACTGCAATTCGGGGACCATTTCATCATGGATGTCCTAGAGCCGTTTATGAGCGAGCAGACGAGGGGTTGTTTGGCGGCGATTTGTGTCGGCAGGGCACGGATCTCTGCTGTGGTGCTGGGCCATCGCGAGGCGTCGGAAGTGTACGTTTGACGAAAATAAAATGCTTTAAAGGAGAGGGGGGGGGAAGCTCTCAGGGGTTGGTGCTGAGTGCAGTGAGCTGGCTGGAGAGAAAATATGAGCATTGGAAAGAAAAGAAAAACGGAGGAAAAAGTGAGAGAAGGGACGCTTCACCCATAAACAGTGAGGTAATGTTGGGAGGCATTTAGGTAAGCCTCTCTGGTCTATTTCCCTGGCCTGACTCTGGGGGATTTTCTACTCCCGTTGAAAGGCAGTGTTATCAAATTGTTGTCTTATTAAGAAACATCAAACTACAATACCTCCCTAGGTAAACAAAGCTATCGCCTGCCTGGAAACGGGAGGGAAGAAGGGAAGCAACTCAAAGGGCCGAGGATTGTTGTCACAAATTAAAACATATCTGAAGCTCGCAGTCCTAATCCTCCATGACGTGCGCTTGTTTTTTTTTAGTTTTTTTTGTAAAAGCGAACCCGAATGCGATTATTCCCCCGCTTTCGTTGTATGCTAATTTTATTACAACACATTGTTCGCCTATCTGACTCACAACAGCTTGAATGGCGTGCCTTAGAGTGCTTCTCCAGCTCCCTTCCCGTTGACGTTAGGCACAAACGCATTCATCCGCGGGCCAGGCTTGACAAAGATTGAGGGGTTTTGTCAAACGCCCTTGTGTGACTTTTCGCTTTTTTTCCGCCGCGCTAGTGACCTGGTGGCAGTCGTGGAAAACAGCGCGGACCGCCAGAGCAATGCTCCGTGACACCGGCACGGCAGGCCATTAAAAATGTAGAAGGACATCTAAAAGTTGATCATGGCTGTGCACAATGGGATGTTCTGAAGTGTCACCCATCTGCCCCCATCACCGCCACTGAGTGCCCGGAAACTCTCCCTGGTCTTTCACCTTGAATAATTGATCATGGCTAAACAAAAAAAAACGACACTTTCAAATCTACAGTTGCTAGTATTTAGTTTAACAGAGTTGTTGGAAAATGCTGACAATAAACAGGAAAATAAACAGTAAAAAAAAAAGAGACGATTTTTGGGGCGGGGAGAAGTTGGATCTCCTGCAGCCCTGAGAGTCTCTTCCAGATGGGCACACTCCATGCCGAGTAGAGAGTTAATGGCTTGTAGTCTGCTGTCACTCCTCATCCGCCACCGCTTCCCAACTGCCTGACACAATAGTTTCCCTAATATGGCGCCCGGATGTGTGCAATCATGGGGCCGCGGTTTCTTTTTCTGTCGCATCCATCTTCCAGTGCGTGCCCAAAGAAGACACATTTTCGGGTGCGCAAGCCAACGCACATTGCTAACGAAAAAGCCCCTGTGTGAATTCTGGCTTTGGTGTGTTCAGGTTGCCATCGACACCAAAGCAGCATTCTTAGCATCTCTCTCCCGGCTGGATGGGGTGCCCTTGTTCCTGTCGGTGTGAGGGGAAATAGGAGAAAGTACAAGTGACTCTCTGAGTTTGGTGGGTCTTTGAAGGTTCCCAAACAAGTGTCTTTCATCTTAGGTACAGCAGATATCTTGGACAAAAGGAGAGTGGCACAGACAAAGAGGTAGTATCCCGGAGTATGAGATGAGACGCCGAAGATGCTGCGCGCGCGTTTGTGTGTGTGCGTGTGTGTGTGTGTTTGTGTGTGCGCACTGAGAAGAAGGAGGAGGATGAGTCGGGGTCTTTGTCTGTTTGTTTCTTTTGAGGCCTTCTTGGTAGAAAAAGGGGACACACTCCACACAAATCCTGTCGTCTTCGCACACATGCAAAAAGACTGGCAACATGGAAACATAGTTCCTATCAAAAGGCTTGAGGCCAATTACAGTAATGGCCCAAGCGTACACACCGTAGGGAATTGCAAAAAGCCCCCCCAAAGCTTTCCCCTATTAATGAGGTGGGATGTTGTGGGAGAGCATGTAGCTATGCTACGATGTTATCAGCCATGCACAGCAGGTGACAGACGCAAAGAACATCAGAAGACATTCTGACGGTAGAAAAACCTAGCTTTGTGTGTGCACGTATGACTGAGATTTTCATTGCCGCGGATTCAAATCACCAACAGGAGCCCTGCCATGCAAAACGTTGTGCGTCAGAGGGATCAGGTGAACGTGCCAGGTGAACTTGAACATGGGTGGGAGGAGGTCGCACGCAACAATGATCTTTCCCAGTCGTATCACACCGAGAGAAAGAGAGAGAGACTGAGAGAAAGACGGAGAGAGAGCGAGAGAGAGAGAGAGAGAGAGAGAGAGAGAGAGAGAGAGAGAGAGAGAGAGAGAGAGAGAGAGAGAGAGAGAGAGAGAGAGAGAGAGAGAGAGAGCCCTGCCTGAATCTATTATCCCTGAATTAATGATGGACCGGGAGCGGTGGCGTCCCCCGCCGAGACATGAACCAGATTTCAACCTGCGGCTCCCGGGAGGTGAAGGCTGCTCGCCAGGCTCACATCTTCCACAGGCTCTGGAGTCCCTGAGCGCCTGTGCCAGGGGGTCTGTGTCACCACCTTAATTGTAACGTCTCCTTTCTGTCCGCCCCCAAAAGTAGGCCAGCGTCTTGTAGCGTAGTGAGGAGGAGGAAAGGTTCCGAGGAATTCTGGGGGGTGCCAGGGGCGGTGGCAAGTCAGCAGGCCACCTCAGCTAGAGCGACAGCTCTAATAAATTACAGAAACTGGACTGCTGTGAACAAACAGCCTAATGGAAATAAAGTGTAAATTATCAGGCTGTGAGTGAATGGAAAATATAAAGAGAACGAAGGAGAGGAAGTGAGGGAGGGAAAGAGGGAGAGAGCTTCAAAGAATCAAAGGCTTCATGCATGGACTGCCAATGTGGCCATTACAAAGGAAAATTGCCACTTTGGGGAAAACAAAATGTTTTCAATTCCATCATTATTTTGCCCACAACGGCAGGAAAAGGCAAAGGAGTCTGTCAGACAAGTGGCCTCTCGTTATCCTTTGACTTTTAAACCATTCTTCTAATTTTGTGTCTCACAAAAACCAAAGCACACACGCATGTGAGAAACCCTGCGAGTCCATTTCATTAGTAAAAGGCTTTGCTAGGAGAGGAGAGGAGAGGAGAGGAGAGGAACACAAAAACATTAGGGGGAAATGTCTGGTTCAATCAGTGTGATCAGCTCCCACTCTGGACAGACAGATACAACCCCCCCCCCCCCCCCCCCCTCTTCTTTAAACAAGAGACAAAGATACTAAAGAGCATAAAGATAAAGATACCTCAGAAAGCAAATTAACCTTTAGGTGAGGCCCCAAAGCCATATAACTCTCTGAAGTCCAATAACTGAGTCTTCGCAAACACTAACTGACAGCTTGGCCTTATTTGAGAAGAGCAGGGCTCAGGGTGAGCCCAGCTAAAGATACAGTGTAATAGGGCAAACCACTCAAAGACCACTATGTATTATATAGAAATGACTGTTATGCTTCCGAACACCATTGTTAATCAACTAGCACGCAAGGAGGGGATTTTCCAGTAGCCCAAATTTGTTAGACTGTGTTTGCCGTTAAGGTTAACTAAAAAGCAGTTATACACCCTGCTTCTTTTTTTGGTATTAGCACTGCCTGCCACCAAACTCCTAACACCAATGGAACATAATTGAAAGTGTCAATTAGTTGGCTCATGGCATAAAGGCTCTCTGTGGTCTGCATGCATGTAGGCTCAAAGCTTTCGCAAATGGCAAGTGGACCAAGAAAGGGATCTGTGGGAGAGGGGTGTTTGGGAAAGTGTGTCACTATGTGTGTGTGATTCGTTGGTGTGTGTGCTGATGCGAGTATGTGCACAGGGGGAGTGTAGAGGCCTCGACAGAAGGGCTCGGCACTGCGAAAGGTGCCAGAGTGCGTTTATCACGGCAAGCGTTAACTTAAGGGGAAAGGGGTACTGTGCAGAGGGAGACTTTCCCCAGGCACCGGGAGTCTGTCAGGACGATTAAGTCAGCGGGCCGGAGTGAGAACTGGAAAATGGAATCAGCGCTGGGCAAGGGAGCCGTGTTGCCGCGGCGGCGGGATGGGAAGAAATATAGACAAACACGACAGTGCCATTACAGAGCGGCATCCGTGGTGCACTTACGTACACACCTGACCTCAGAGACCCCTGCCGGGGTACACAGCGCACCGGTGTCAGAGTGCCCCCCCAAGGCAACGGAGGGCAGGTCAGGACCGTCGCCAGAGTTCACGCAACGCGACATGACGGAATGACTACGACATATGGCCCGGGTGACAGCGCCGTGGCGCCATGACTGATAGCAGGGGATTGTGTCTCCAGGGTGGAAGGAGAGGTTTATTTATTTCTTTAGTATTTGAATTTTTTTTCGTTTGGAGCTTGTCCACTTGTCAAGAGACTAAGCGGAAACAAAAGGAACAGGACGGAAACTCCGTGGCTCCCTGTTAGCGTCCGTAGCGGCGCGTCCGCGGGAATGCAACTCCGACTCAGACGGCGACTACCCACTCAGTGCCCCGACCTGTTTACCGTGGCTCAGTGCAGCAGAGAGGAAGTGACCCGAGACTGCAGAGCCACGTGGGCGCTTCTCCGTGCTGTAGACAAGAACTCTCTCTCTCTCTCTCTCTCTCTCTCTTCTCTTTCTCTCTCTCTCTCTCTCTCTCTCTCTCGTCTCTCTCTCTCTCTCTCTCTCTCTCTCTCTCTCTCTCTCTCTCTCGCTCTCTCTCGCTCTCTCTTTGTTTGGAGGGACCTCGGCGGGGAAGCCGTGCCCCGCACGGTCTCTCTCCTTCTCCATCCGTCTCTCGCCTCTCGTCGCTTGTGTTCTACGCGGCTGTGGAGCGCGGCAATCGCGTTGGCTGTTGCTCGCCGAGGGCACCGTTACCGACAACACACACAAAGCCGTCAGCAGCGAAGAGCTGGAATGAACTAATGAAAAACACAAGGGAGAGCGAGAGAGAGAGAGAAAGAGAGAGACTGGGATGGAGGAAAGATCGAGAGAGAGAGCAATGCAAATGGGCATTTATTTTTGTCTTTCCCACTGGCCTCCCCCACACTGTTACAAACAACACACACACACACACACACACACACACACACACACACACAAGCCAATCTAAACCCCCTAGCACCTCCAGTGCTAAGCGCTAAACGTCTCGGTACTCTCCAGGAGAAAAGGGCACATTGAATTAAGAGTCATTTAGCTGGGAGATTGAGTTCACCACAGCGGCACAATGCCCAGCAGCTAATTCTCTCGCCTACTGAACCTGGCCTTACAAAGAGCCTTGCTTTCCGTCCCTCTCCGAATAACCCAGGACACATTGCCTATACAAACCGCGGTGCTACAGTCTGAATGCCATTACTGACTACCATCTGAAGGATTCCCGTGGCATAGAGTAGCAAAACATTGGCGCTAAGAATCTCCACAGACACCTTCAAACAAGCGAGAAAAGCTTTGAAAAAAACATTGCTTGTTCACACGATTCTTCCTAAGTTACAACTAATTCTCCGTTGGTTGTACAGAGGTTTTAATTTGCCGGGGTTGTTTCCAGTGGCACTTCCTTCAAAGTGAACTGGGAGCGATGGAACTGACAGGTGCACAGCAGCAGTTCCCTAACACAGCACAGTACGTGCTTCCCCTAGAACCAGTGCTACAGAGTGTAGGGGAGTGGGCCTTAAATTTAGATCAAAGGCCTGTCACCAGTTGATCACTATAGGAATGGTTCTCTCTCAGAGGGCTAAAACAGAGACTGCCAAAGTGCATTTGGTGTTGTTTTCCCCGCAAACCTCCTTCTTTTCTACATGTTTCATCAACAGAGCAGTTGTCATGAACCTGAACAAGTGCGAACAGCAAACACCTGACACAAAAGTCAAACTAACCAACAACAACAAAAAAGAAAAAGTAAAAACAAACTTAAATTTTTTTTTCCTAACCACTGTTTGCCATGTGTATGTGTTGGTGTGTGTATTTGTCTGTAACCTTAACCAGATTCACGCAAGTAGGTTTGGCCCCGGCTCTGACTTTTATAGCAGGCATGGCAACACCCAGGCACTGGCTGCTATCTTCCTTTGTGTATCTCTCTATCTTTGCATGACCGCAGATAGACACACACACACACACACACAAACACACACACACACCAAAGTGAGAGTGAGATGGTTGCACAGTGGTAGTGACAGAGGCCTGTTCTCCCACAGTGTCTTAGTCAGCGTAGGCTCTGCCGAACACAGCGAGGAAACATTACACACAAACCAATTTCTACCACAACAGTACAATTACGGACCCTCGAAACGGCACCCGCACCGACGCTAACAGAACCGAGTGAACGAGGAGCGGATCTGTGCATACGGAACAACGGGGTGGAGAGAAAATCCGTTCAAACTCACAGGATGGCATAATGAAGTGGCAGAGAGACCGATACGCTGCGATATTGTCCTTTGTGTTCAGGCGCAGTGTCATTTGGTCAGTAAAGTGCAACAATGTAGTGACAAAGGAACAGTCATGCTGAGCTAAACACAAGCCAAAGCGCTGGCTCAGACATTAGCCAAGCCAACATGTGTGCTTTCTTGTTTAATGTCTTCATTTTTTTTTTTTCGCCACAAGGTGCTTGGAACCTGCTGGAAATTGAATTACTGTATGTGCATTCGTGACCTGTGTGAATGTGTTTGTTTGCGTCGCGTTGTGACACACGTCCTCAGATAGCTTCTAAGACAGAATGTAAATGTTTTCCAGCCGTTGAAAAAATGTATTATTGGTGAAATGACAGGTCTGATCCGTTCATGCATATTTACTAGAGTGATAGATATAAAACGACAATGAAACTGCCAGCAAAGCCTTTGGAAGTGTGTGCCTTTTTGTCATTATCATTTTAAAGTAATATCTTTAGATGGTAGGGCTTTTAATTTCACTCGTATCTTCCGTGGAAGTCTCTCATTGGTATTTATAGGAAACATCTTTGTATTTATCGTTTTGCTTTATATTTGCTCCTCAAAGCACCTTGAGGCTTGTCATTTCATCACTGTATAGTATCAGCAAAAAGTTAACCTTTCTTTTTTTAATTGAGCTACTGATGGTGCAATTGAGATGTTACATTTTCTACTCATATTGTGAGATGTTGCAGTGCTTATCTATTACACTGAACAAAACCTATTCCCTGACTAAAAGGATTGCTTTTGGACCCTTTCATTTGTTATCGCTAACGTCGGTTAATGGTCAGAGGGAATAGGGGATAGTGTGATATTGCAGCTGGAGTAACACTGAGTGTGAGAACATTTAACGTCTTTGAAGAAATATTTTAAGACAAGCGCAGACTTTTCATAAAGTCCCATTGAAAGAGACGTGAGCGTCGCATTTGCATTTCAACGCTGCCGCCGACAGGCCTAAGACACGCTAACGAGCGGCGAGGTACAAAAGGACAGGAAAAGATGAGTCACTCGTTTGCTCTGCCGCCGCGGCAACTAGTTTTAGCGGCGACACAACCCTGCCCCGTTCTCTGCTACCTTGCAACCGCTACACGAGGCAACGTCCGTGGTCCAATCCAATCAGGCTCCGGCCCTCTCGGCCTGCCCCCGTCCCATCTCCCCTGCCCCTTCCCATTACCACGGTGCCAGCACCTCTAAATTTAGAGCTCCGGCGTCAGCCACCTGCCCTGGGCCCCGTATATCACCCCCAACCCTGACAGGCCCCATCAAGCCGACTGAGGATGGATCTTTCCGACGTTGTGTGTGTGTGTGTGTGTGTGTGTGTGTGTGTGTGTGTGTGTGTGTGTGTGTGTGTGTGTGTGTTAGCGGTGGTTTCGGAGGGTTGGTACGAGTGAGGGCTCTCCCCACAACTCACGGGTGTAAATCCTTCAGGCATCGTTTCTTACCGAGGATGCTGTCAGGGAGATGGGGCGCTGATCAATCTCACCGAGTATACAGTACCTGTCATTTTTGCCACAAGATGCCTGTTACTCTTACATACAGTATATTTCGACCAAAAGAAGAATACAAGAAAAGTTGAAATAACGAGAGTGCAGAATCCGCTTTCACTGTATGGCTCTTTTATAAATAGCTGAAATAATATTCTTTGGAGCGTATTATCGTTGGTAAATTATGTTGGTAAAACAAAAGAACAGTGGAGATGCATACACATGTAAGTTATGAAAGTCTACATCACGGTAGTGATGACTGACTAGGGCTGGTGTGATTGGCAGTCCTAATGTGTGAAAAGGCCTTGAGAGAAAGAACGCCAGTTAGGGCGGCTTAATTGATTCAGCCTTTTTTCACTCGGGCGTCTTTGGTAGGAAGAGGGAAAAATAATTAAAAAAGGCAAATAGAGGATAAAATGAACGGGTACGATGACGCCGTGGCTCAAAGAAGAGCCAGACCAACGAGGCCCGCGCAATCAGTTCCCAGCCTGGCGCTTTGACAGTAGAGGAGGAAGATTGACAAGGCACGCCCATCATTTCTCTCATGTGTTTCCAAAGTATGCATTTGTGTGGGCTTCAAAGCTCTTGAGCTTTTAAATGGAGCGCTCAGATTAGAGCATCCCGAATAAAGACACAGACTGTGAGAGGATTAACCTCGTTTTGATGTGTGCTGGGCGGGGAGAGGCTCTGACCCCCGGGTGACACAAACCCGTCTCAGAATATCGCCAGAGGGAATCGTGCTGACTATGCTCCCTGCGGTACCGAGAATGAAAAGAAGACATATGTTCATATTTATCGAGGAACGTGTTGTCAATCCGATGCACGAGCTATCGCTCTCCTCACCTACAGGGACGATTCCCTAGCATGGTGGGGGTTAAGTAGCTCTGGCACACAGCCCTGGCGACTCTAAAATAACCCGGCGTCTCCACCGAACTGGCTGTGGTGAAAAGCCGCGATTAGCATCCGGCTCACCTGGCGACACCAACCGCTGAATGTTGTAATTGGTTTGACACTCGGTGCTGCCACCACACTGCCTTCTAGCACCACTGATCTAAAGCCTTTGGTTACCGGATACCGTTTTCGGTTTGGGACTCGCGGCGAGCAGCCTGCCCCACAGAGCGGGTGAACGCGTGGAGTCGGGGAGGGAAGCCAGAGGAGGTCAGAAGGGGAGTGGTTACCTGAAATCCTGCCTATTAGCAGAATTCCCGACGGGGGGGGGGGGGGGGGGGGGGGGGGTTGCTCAGTGTCCGAGATGAGCCCTTGCTTCCTGGGAAAATAAAGCGGGATGACCAGATCAGTGACAACACCGGCGAGATAATCGCAGCAAAATCACAGCCATCTGCTCTCAATCTCCGCCCTCCCCTATGTGCACACACCACTACCACCAATCCCTCGTTGCAAAGTCCTTAAATCCAGACAATCTGCAGCACTCAGCTCAGGGCCTTCTTTAATCTGTGTAGCAGCCTCCATTACTGGATGGTAAGACTATCAAGACCCTCCCCCCATCTGGATTGACAGACCCAACTGATCCCTCAACACCTACGGTATTATAACTGGTCAGGTAGAATATTACATTTTATATTATAATATATAAAGTGTGTGTATTTATATATATATATATATATATATATATATATATATATATGTGTGTGTGTGTGTGTGTGTGTGTGTGTGTGTGTGTGTGAGAGAGAGAGAGAGAGAGAGAGAGGAGGGGAGCATAAATAGAACAATTATGGCCTAATTTATAAGTAAATCAAATCTTCTGAATAAACAAATATGGTGGATAAATAATATATGTATGTAAGTTTAATAATTTGAGTACATTGGGGTTAATAGTTTTCCAAAGTTTTTTCTTTGTTTTTTATATGCATGAAACATCTAAACGTAATATAAATAATGAACAATTGCCTTGAAGGCTTGAGAAGCTAAGGAAGTTCTTGGTCTGATGCAATATTGAAACAAGCTCTGTGGTGGAGGGCAATCTCACTCCTCCTAAACCAGGAATTGGCTTACTGTTGTGTCTGATAGGAGGAGGGATACTGATGAAACAAATGCGGCTCGACTTTTGCTTGATGAACCCAATATACCCAGACCCTGCACCCCGGTGCCTATTATCACTGTGAAAAAGCCTGCTCTTTGGGATTGGTGTGTCCGCCTCAGAGGTCAGTAACCAATACCCCCCCTCTAAGGATTGGCCCCCGAAAGGTGAACAAGAAAACAGGCTACTCTAGGAGGTGAAAAATTGAAAAGAGAAGCAATTTCCCCTGGCCTCAACCCCCGGAGAGGGTTCAGAGAATGTTCTCTGCCACAAACAAGCACAATTCTATCCTTTCTTCGCACGGTGACTCTGTCAAAAAACAGCCCCTACCTCATAACGCCTTGTCAAACCACGCTGAACAAAGTCACTAGTCTGCACAATGAGCTGCTCCATGACTCTCTGCGAGACCCTTTGTAGTGGTCGCTGTCTCCCGGCGATCACTTCATGTCGCCCTGCTTGGAACACACGGAGCCGGCCCTGGCGTTCTCTTGTTTTTATTTGCTTGCAACCTCCCGAGGGCCCGGGGCTTGTCGACGGCCTGTCCGGGCTATCTGCGAGTCCAACTAAAAAAGCAGATCTCCTCCGGCGCCCCCCTTTTCCGTCGAGCCCTCCACCCAGGGGACTCCGAGAGGAGGGTGGAGGGGCCCGTTTAGCTTGGCCCCCGGCTGTCACTCTCCCAGCAGAAGGCCTTCCATTCACGTCACCTCTGCTTGTGCACTTGGTTCGGCGACGCGCCCGGCGCATACGGCTGGCTGTCAGCCGGTCCCACGCCGTTTGTCTTTCGTTGAATGCATTCTGATCGTTAGAGAGTTGACGCCGAGGGTCCGTCACGCGTGGCCTACTGAAGGCATGTAATTGCCACAGACTTTGACACTTAGCGACCTTGTCTTGTTTTTTCACTTGAAATATTGATCACAGGCAACACTGAATAACACTCATCTGAAGGCGCCAATGTAAAGGAGACGTGTCCTAGTTTCCTCTAAAAACGGTTTCTTTTTTTCCCATCATGGATTTACCCCGGATACATTATTGATGGCTTCATTTATTGAAGTTTACAAATCATGCTTTAATGGATATCCACCAGGACATTATCAATTCACTGAGCAGTCACTCAAAAGTACTATCAAAATGACATCTTTGAAGATGCACTAACATTCTCATTTGCCTGTTTGCTTTTCCCTCTCTCCTTCAATATTTTTTTTGTGATTGATACGATTGTTTGGTAGAGGGATTCTCCTAGGCTTTGTGCACTTTGCAAAACACGCGTACACAAAAGGCAGTGGATGAAGTTCAAAAAACCGTCACAATAATTCAAAGTTCCCGTCCTTGCAGTACAAAAAGAATGGACACACTCAACCAGCAAGACTTGTACTTCATTTCATCCTCGGTCTTACTGAAAGGGGTTGTACAGACCAGTTGTGCTTCTGTTTTCACAAGGGCTTTCAAACAAAAGCAACCCAGGAGCATTGAACTTAAGCAGGATTAGACTCGCGCATCACACACTCACATGTGTGTGTGTGTGTGTGTGTGTGTGTGTGTGTGTGTGTGTGTGTGTCTCGCCTGACCGTTCTCTGCCTAAGTAGGTTTGTTTTGAAAATACTCGGAGAGAAAGCTTCAAGGCCCATTGCTGAAACGCCACTGAACGCGTTCATTATCCTTTGACATCCCACTTAATCCTTTCTATAGCTAACTTATGCATTTTAATGTAAAATGAGTGTCTGATGCTCTGAGGGTTGGCTTTCATTAGTTGGCTCCTCTGAAGCTGTGATAGAAAGGTTTCTGGTACAGCTTGCAGAGAGTACATGCAGAGTCTTTTTGGTGCAGAAAGATCACACTCATTTGCCCTCATACAACGCCCACATGTGAAATATGGTAAATATAGTATGTGTTATCAGCCCAAACTGGTTGATCATAGTAACTCAGTAAGACCATGCAGCTACCAAAAGAAAATGTCTTGGAAAACCTAACTGTATCATACCTGGATATCAGTAACTACAGTGATAAAAAAGTTGCCTGAATTCTGTTTTCTCTCCTTTGAGTGACACTTTTGTTAAAGAATCTAGAAAGAGAACAAAACAGTAGGCGCCAACCCCCATGTTGGCAGTTCTGTCTGCAAACCAGATGGGAACAGATGTACCCCTTTGCAAGCTGTTTTATGAGATAGATAAGAGGACAGATCTGAACTTTCCCATTCCATTGTTTGACATGAAATAAAGCAGCCTATCTAGTTTGCTTTTCTGCAGGATTCCACTGATGGGGTTATGGCCAGTCTCGCTGTTATGGATTGGATTTAAGTCTTAAGCAGATTGGGAACTCATAGTGCAGGGGCATCTGTATTAAATAAATCTACAATTCTGCTCGCTATTATAACACAGCAACAAGCTGTGCTGATATTATTCCGCACGTTGGCACACAACACATAGAGGAAAGGGAACAACTGAGAGATTCTATAACTAATAGACATTTTCGGTGTGAAACGTTTTGTTAAGACACCAGATCTTTAAGTGTTTGATCGGAGTACTTAGCCTACGTTGCTATGGCAATGAGCGTGGCAGGCGCCTTGTCGTGGGGAATTCCATATGGGGTGTGATAGGGGTGAGTGAAAGAAATGTGCTGTGCTTGGCCGGATTTGCAGATGCAGAGGCGATCATAATCATGGCAGTTGATGGGCGGTGGGAAAACGCACCCCCCTATTTGAAGCTGGGATGTTAACGGATGTTATCTGGGACGTGCTCAAAACGAGCTGACGGCGGAAATCTCTAATTCCATCCACACATCAATGGGAGGGACATTGTGTCGCCCCCCCTCACACCCCCACCCATTCTCACCCTATCAAGAAGGATTCATGGACTATTTTCAAAGCCATGTTACAGTTACGTAGGCCTCGGTTCTCATTTGTTGTCGGCAACGACATTGTTCCCGTGCAGCAGAGTCCATATCTACCGTTGGCTACTCCATCTCGGAAAGTCTCCCCGTGCCGTAGGATGTTGCCCTCCCTTTTTATCGCCCATCGCAGACAAATGAGCCGAAAAACACTTGCTTATTTATCTCTGCAATTTTAGACAACGATATATATATGCTCGCATTTTCCCTTAGGTTAAACACAGAGGCGGCAGGCTCTTGCAGCGCTTTTATTTCTTCATCATTCCATTCCAGGGACGCACACCAGAGTGCTATTAATATCCATGTGTAGGGTGCTGAGTGCAGAAAGCCCCATGCAATAAATTGAATCTAATGTTCAATGTGCTATGTCCTATTGCAGTGCAGCGTAACTAAGGCCAGGTGGGCTTTTGATGTCGTGGAACACCAACGACTATTCCTCCACAAAGCTATCTACCACCAGCACAAGAGCCATCCATTTAAGTGACTTTATCATTGCGAGGCAGCAAGCATGAATCCCTACACGGAAATGGGATGGCTCGGGAACTAATGGCACTTGATAGATACTGGTGCGAGATAGCACACTTATCTTTCTGAAAATAAGTCATTTGCATAGATTGGAGTGCGTATGGTGGAACTTGTGGAGGAAGAGGATGTATATGAGAGGGATATTACAGAGCGAACCCCCATTGCAACTCTTACTCTGTTCGCCTTAGTAATGGTGCCGAGAAGCACCCTTTCAGTTTAGTTATTTTTTTTTAAGCATTTGTAACAAGGTAGACTCCTTACTCTGATCTATCAATAAATTGCAACAGATTGTCTACTTCGGTGTCTACCACATTTCAGGGCTTCGAAGAAAACAACCAGTTAGACAATTTGAGACTTCGGGCAATGATCATAATACAATTGTATTACTGAGTATGGATAGCAAGTCTGTACACACTGAAATTACCACAGTCAGTTCAGTCTAACCACATAGTACGTTCTGAGTAGTTGACAAGGTGGAAACGAGTGTAAATGTATAAACTACATGAAATAATTTCAATGGTCAAGGGGGAACACGTGCTAACCTCCAGCATTCAAAAGACACATGCTTCATTAAGGACACGCTTACATTTATTTTGTTATGGCTTAGAACACAAAAGACAAGTTTTTAGTGTCTCCAGAGAAGCACATGCTATTCTTTAGTGACCTGGCCTTCACTGACCATTCCCTCGCATCTGAACAAAGACTCAACCTACCCCACCCCTGGTCATTGTGGCAAAGCAAGGTCATGTGCCACTGTACCACATCTTCATAACTTCTGCTGAAGATGTTTGGTCATTTTTACAACAAATACTAGGTTGGACTATAACTGTTGGATTAAATGCCCCAACAGTAACCGGTCTCCAACCTGCCGCTCCTTGAGCATCTCCATGTCAAAAACCTATACATCTCCCGACTCTCGTCCCCATGCAGAGCAGTGTTGATATACGCCTTATTCATTTCCTCTGTCTGTGCCGAGTGATTCATCTTATTTCTCTGTGAGACTGAGCACCCCATCAGAGCCTGTGAAAGTCACAGCGGGGAGGTGGGCCGGCCCCCGGTGCCCGCCTGCGTGTGTGCACACTTCATTAGGAAGGGGGGTGGCGCCCTTCTGATTGTTCATTACAATTAGTTATGATTCGATTACACAAGGTCAGCGCCTTCATCAATCTCCCAACGCAGCGCGCGCGACGCGTCGGATGTTTCTACTCGATTCCTGTCAGCTTATTTGTTTGCTCTTAAATCACCTCGGGAAACACACATATATCTGTCATAAACGGTTGTAAGGGGATTATTTATAGGGTGGCCTCCGCCGTGGGTTTTCGACGCGATAGGCCGGTTGGACCACTTTGCCGTGAACGATGGGGTGGGAACGCGTTATCGTTTTTGAGCACGATCTAATGTTGGAGTGAGTCGCCCCCGACGATTGCATTAGCTCCCCATTGGCTGTGAACTAAGCCTAACTGATAAGAGAACTGACTTGGTAAATAACGCTGACGTCCCCGTGAGCGCCGTGTGGGAGACACACTCTCCCTTTAAACTGCTGCTCTCAATTAAGACACAGATTGTTTTCACCGGATTGGCCCGGCTGATTACTCAGTGTGTCTCTGCACGCGCGCTTGTTTCTTAGGGGTGTGTGTGTGTCTGTGTGTGTATAGCGTTTATCTGTGTGTGCTGGCTTTTAGATGTTTATCCAAATGTTTGTGCGTGTGCATGTGTATCTCTTTGTGTGTGTGTGTGTGTGTGTGTGTGTGTATTGGCTAGAGGCGTTGCTATTATGAAGGTCATCGTGAAGGAGAATAAGATTACTCGATACACATCTTTGTCTCTCTAAACAAGGTTTACCAGGCTCCCACCCATCCTAGCGCTCTGTTTTCCTATTGCATAGAGATTCAATTCACTGCAGAGATTATTCTCTACTGTTTACAAATGAATACTGCTACACTTTAAGTGCTGAACATACATTCATATCATGTGCGTCTTACTTTGCCTGGCATTGTAGAATAATCCACAAGGAAAATGTAATACAGGATACTTAACAATGTTACCAAAACGTAATGGAATGCCCACATTTTGCCCACAGCAAACACAATACCCTATATTTGACAATTTTTCTTCAGAGGTTTCTGCGCTAAAGCTACTTCTTCCTCTGACCATAGTTTTCAATGCATCTTCACTGTGCTCAGCCTTGTCTCTTTATGGATATCAAAGGCAGAGAAGGTTTCTTCCACCACGGGATGTCTGCTTACATGTAGCCGCTGAGATTTATTTTAGCTCTGCAGCCGTGATCGTCTGGTCCAAAGAGAAGCTTTTTGACGGAGTATCAACCCGCAAGGTAGAAGGCAGAAAGCATTGCTGGTTATTCAATTCTTTTTCCAAGGGGCTCCTAAAAGAGGCCAGTCATTTCCACTGGGAGTAAATCCTGGCTTGTTTTTAATGGTTTGATCTATCATTAGCCAACATAAAAAAAAGGTTTTCTTAGGAGCGCAGTGGTAACATCAGCCACACTGTAATTGTCCAATGCGCCATTTCACATCCTCCACGCTGTCTCCTCTGCCTCTCCCCCTCCCCGCCAGCAGCCAGCCGTCCGCTGCCATGACTTTACAAGGCGCTGGCTAACGGGGGCCCTAAACCAAAGTTCACCCCCCTCTCACTCCTTGCCGTCCCGATGAATCCGAGGCGCTCGGCATGAAATTAAGAATCGATTATTGTACGACGCCCCTGCTTGGTTAACCCCATTCACCGCTGCTGCCTGCATGACGGCGGCGGCGCGGTCCCCTTACAGCCCGGGTCCTCGCCATTAATTCTCTGGAAAATCTGTGCAGGTTGACATCTCCGTTTAAAGATTTACGCCGCGTCGCTGTGTCCTTGTGGCTGCGAGCCCCCGTCGGCCCGGCCTCAGAGCCCGGTGAGTGACAGCGCTGGCGCCAATGTTGGCGGGAAAGGTTACGCTCGGAGTCGAGAATTAACAAAGCGGCGCTACTGCTTTCTTAAGGCTTATATAACTGCACAATGGAACAATAGAAAGGCAACACGCAGCCGTAAAAAGCTTCCATCTTTAACAACAAGAGACAAGGCCTATGAGTCACTTGAATCGTGTAGAAAGATCGCAAGCTCTGACTGTTTAAGTGAGCCCACCATAAGGACAGTATCTTGTTTCTTGTAGCTTAGCCTCTTTAGCGTAGAGACCCAGTTCAGAGTTTTCGGTGTGAAGTCATGCCGATGGCCCAAAGGGAGCAGAGAGATGCACCCTGGAGGTCCTCACTGAAAAAAACGAATGAGTCATTCAGTAAAGTCTTCCTCTTTCAGTGACAAAGAGCCTTCCATTACAGTGAAGATGCCTTTGCTGTAAAATATGTCCAGAATCGTGTGTGTGTGTGTGTGTGTGTTGTGATTTGTGTGTGTGTGTGTGTGTGTGTGTGTGTGTGGTTGTCTAAATGTTCAACATGCCTATTTGAAGTAGGTGTTAAGAAGCCCTTAGTCCTAAGCCCGCTCCAGCCCTACACCACTTAAGGAGCAGCAGGGGTCTAGGCTTGAGTGTGGTGCCGTGGCGGGGGGTCTCGAAACAGACAGCGGCCTAGCCCATATCCTTCCACCAACACGGTTCCCCTCGGCCCGCACAGCCTCAACTTTGTAGGCCAAGTTGACTGCACAGATCAAGATGACCAGCTTCCATCCCCTTAGTGAGATAAAGGAGATAAGAGTTATAACACTCAGGACTGATTATCAGAGCCAGGGTTGTGCACTGAGTTGATCCCTGGTCCAGGAAAGGGATACTGTAGAGCGAGACAGCAAAACAGTAGATTTATGAACAGTCAAATCTGTAGCCCTACTGTATTAGTTATAATGTCATAATAATAATGTAATAACGCAATGTGTGTATTTGTTACATTTTCTCTTTAATACACATAAATGCAGGAAGGCCCGTTATTCACATGCGTCTTCATAGTAGGATATTTATTGTAATAATAACATACCTTTTGGGTACGACAATAACACGTTAACAACCGTATTTCGAAGCTGTGGATATTGACTTCATCTTCGCTTCCTGCCTCTCCGCTTTTCCATTTACACTTACCACCCTGGCCATCAAAAAGGGAAAACGTGTGCATCCTTTCATGACAGAGCGAGGTATACTGACCTGCTGGGGACACACGGTTCCCTCCTGTTCCTGCTGGTTTTGTCTCTCCCCGGGGACACACCGAGTAATCAATAGGTGCTGCAAATGGATACACTGCCTTTGTCGGCTCTCCCCTCTCTCCCTCGCCTCGCTGTTGATGCCTCTTCCATTGTGTCACGTTGCGTTTCCTGAACATATTCAGCGGCCATTCTGTCTAGGAATCCCTCCGGTTCACTACCTCTCTCTCTCCCCCTTTCCATATCTCTCTCTGTCTCTGTCTCTACCCCCTCTCTCTTTCTTTGTTTCTCTCTCTGTATGTCTGTCTGTCTCTCTCGCTCTCTTTCTCTCCTTCTCTTTCTCTCCTGCCTCTTTTGTTTACCTTATTCAGAGTTCACTGCCCATGCTCTCTTCTCAGTCACCGGTTCTTTAGTGTTGGGACAACCAGCTTCTCTCCCAGCCCCTCCCGATATATTACCCCACATGCCGGCCTGATTGTCAGCACCCAGGCTGTGGTGGACTGTGTCTGTCAAGTGGACGTGCCAGCGGTGCATGCTTATTTACCATTCCATTTTGAGGCGTGATTGACAGGGCGACAGGCCTGACATTCTCTGCGTCGTGGCAGAGCCTGCTATTATGCACACATTAACATTTTGATAAACACATGGTCGACCATTGAAGAAATAATTGCATGCCATCACTTCACTGTCTCATAGAGAGGGTTTTAGAGTTGTTGTGTGCCTGCGAGCGCCTGTGTGTGTGCGTGTGCGTGTGTGTGCGTGTGCCTGCGTCACCCCTCAATTTCCGTCTCACTTCCTTTTTGCCTTCCCATTTGTTGATGGTTTCGACAACAAAACCTCTGCCCCTGCTTGCAGCTGGCATGTCCATTGCATGTTTTAACCCTTTGTCTTGCTAATCACAAACGTAGGCTAAAGCTATACATAATAATGTCAGTTACATCCTTACATACTTACATCTCACTTCAGCCACTTCAATCACGCCATCAGAGCTGGATAGTGCATGGTGTATTACAGCCATTTGAGAGAGGAAAATGCTTAGCCAATGGGGGGCGGCATCTGTATTGTGTCAAAGCTTTCCTTACGTTTGTTTGGACACTGCCTTTTTCCCTATGAATTCAGTCAGGGCAAATGATAGCTATTTAAGCCTTTGAAAAATGTTTTCTCCACTTCAGAACAGTGCACAGGGACATAGCTTTTAAACGATATATCCTTCTCTCAAGGTCTTGGTGTCATCTTGTGATTACACGGTAGTTTTGGGCCAAGGAAGGTGCAGCGCAGCACTGTTCCGCAGTTGACAACTCAAGGCCTCTCTGTCCAATTTCGAATAGCTTTTTCAGATGTGCACTTAATAACAAAAAAGGACTGCCATTCGAATACTTTGCATCACAACGTACGCAAATGTCGGCGGTTTACGTTGACTATCCAAAGTAAAAGAAAGAGAACCTTTGCACTGTGAGGCAAAATGACAATAGTCGTTAGACAACTGTACTTAACAGTCTCATGAGATTACCGTCATCCAGTGCAAGCAGTTTGCTCGCTGATGAGGGCTTGGCAAACACCGTATTGACTAGGGCTTTGTCGGTGTACACCGGCACCTAAATTCCATTCTATCCAGGCTTAAATGACACACAGTATCAATCAGGCGCTTGGAATCCCCCCGTCACCCGCGACCGGATTGATGGATGCCGACAGTGAATGATGGCCAGGGTGTCAGCAGGGAGTCCTGCCTCATCGCCCGGACAAAGACCTCCGCTGACAATTTTAACAAGGCATATGCTTCCTGCATTTTGGCACCAGCGTAGGGCCCCCTGACACGGCAGAAAATACTAATATTTTCATAGAATGTTTATGATAACCGCCTTGCTTTAAATGCCCGTAATCCATTCTTATTATCGAATCCCCGCAGAAATGTTTGCCAAACAATCTGACAGAATTGACATAGTGGAAGACTAGTTTGATATCTCTCATAGATTTATCTTCAGTGCAATATGTGAAAATAAAGGTGTCAGCAGCTGGAACAAAAGCGCTCACGGCACTATTCTAAAAAAGAGGCTTTATAACCAAAGGGATACAAATAAGAATCACAAAATAGAGAAACTGCAAGATGCAAGCCATGCACAAAGGGCCAGGTTGCAATAATGATTTTAGCAAAGTTAGCAGTGATCTTTTGTGAGATGGACCGAAAGAACAACAACAACCAGCCTGCAATGTGTGTGTGTATGCACGTGTGAGAGTGCGCACACCTCTTTGTGTGTCTGTGTTATTCTGAGTGTGAGCAGCCTCCCCAAGATGGGGGGAAATGTATTCGGCCACCTTTGGCCGGGGATTTGTATTCCACGCCAGCAGGTCTGAAAACTCCCTTCATCTTAACACCTCGGCTCTCTAAGAGGAGGGCCCTCAGGGGCCCGGAGGCTTCCAGGGCCCCCTCAGTAAAAGCGTAAATGGCAACATGAAGCGCGTCAAGCCCACAAGCAGCTCCCTCGGCTCCCTGGAGAGGCCCCGTTGGTAAAACTGTCTCTCCCCAGTTTAGTCCTCAGATTGACTCGGTGCTCCTTTCTTTGTCTTAAGGGTCCCCCCATCAGTAAATCAAAGACCGCAAACAATCTCCTTTTCCTTTTTTTTTTTTTTTTTACCTTGGAACAGAACTCAGGTGCTCATGGGGGAAATAAGCCTTTACGTGAGTGAATAGCTAATGGGTGAACCAGGGCTGGTGGGGAGAAGGTGGCGGGAACGGAGTGGAAAAGCAAAAGCCACGTGATCGCCGGACTCTTTCAACGCGCCGAGCCCCCCCCCCCCCCCCCCCCCCCCGCCCCCCCCCCCCCGCCCCCCCCCCCCCCTGTCCTGCGGAGAGGCGCGCTTCAATTATTCAACCTTTTCCTTTGCCCTTGAAGTGTGCACTAGTCTTCTGCCGTGTTCCTCCGTGGGCTAACAAGGGATGCCTGGCCTGCTCCAGCGAGGATGTTGCTGTCACCTCCTCTTCACTTCATTGTGTTTTAGGGAGGGGTAGTGTGTGTGTGTGTGTGTGTGTGTGTGTGTGTGTGTGTGTGTGGAAGTATTTTCTGACATCGGCTAAAAGCAGCGATGGCAACAAATTGGGACCTTTTTCATAACAGCCTTTTCAAAGTGCAAAATCTCGCAAGCTGCTCTGTGTTGGCTCCACAAGTGGGAGATGATAGTGGCACGATAATGGCAGCACAGGGTATTGTGTGTGTGTGTGTGTGTGTGTGTGTGTGCGCGCGCGCATGTTTTGCACATGCATTCTCGTCTCAATGCTTTCTCTCGCTGTGTAAGCCGTGTCTGTGTGTGGCACGGGGTCCTCTGTGTTCCCCAGTCAGAGAGCATCGAACAAGACGCGAGCGGATGTAATTAAAGTGCACGCTACCTCAGGGTGTATCCTGCAGGTAACCAACGGTGGGTCGGTAGCGGCGACATAACACCGCCGTCTCCAATTAACGTGGCGCTGGCGTTTGCTTGCAGCCACACATTTGGCAGTATTTCATTGTAAGTAATGGTAACTGGTATCCTGTGAGGTGTGGAAGGCGGAGTCCTGTGGTGAAGGAGACGGTGTGCGTGGAGAAAGATTGAGGAGGGGAAAAAACGAACGCCAAGCACAACAGTGCAGGTTGGAACCCTTCTGTTATATCGAGGAATAGAACCCGCAAAAAAGAGACTCCGGTCTCTAGGACCTCGGGGCACATATCAGTGGGTTAACTGTTCAATGTGACTTTTACTAACAATAAAATCAACTTCTAAATATGTCATATTAACGACATAGTAATAAAACGTGTTATCGAAAACTCAAAAAGGATATTCCAATAGTAAACAATAATCATCACGTAGAGGATATGAATTGTTCATTTGTTCCTTACCTATTCTCTTTATGTTTACCATAGGGTGCCACTAATTCATTGTGACCAAAAATAAACACCTTACGTCGAAGTCGCTACATTCCATCTGACTTTTATTCATACTCAAGTTTGCTCCAGTTTCCCTGGAGTGGCCAAACATATGCTGGATGTTTGTTCAGTGAGTTACTTACCTAAAATGGGAGAGATACTGTGCTCCTTACGATGCCAGCAGTAGCTCTCTGTCTTACCATGCGGCAGTGCAAGAGCTACCTGGCCTGGATTTCCGACCGTGTCTCAGGACGGATTGGAGGGCTTATATTTAGGCAGCTCTGCCGTCAGGCCCCCGAAAAAGCACAAGCGGAGGCCGCCCACAGGGACAGCCTGTAGCTTATCCTCTACCTCGCTCCACAGGCGGGCAGGGGTCACGACCTCTGCGGCGGTTTGTCCTTGGCGGGGGCGCTGCCCCGTGACCCGTTCCGGCTCGTTTAGGCCCAGCGGGTAGAGGCTCGTTAGATTATCACAGCCCTAAAGGTGAGCGAGACACGGAGGAGGTAGCCGTATGAAATATGGCTTTTAATGATTCCTCCACTTCTCTCTGGTGCCCGGGTGGAGGAGGGGAGGGTGAGGATGGGGGTGGCGGGGGGCGGCAGGGGGGGGGGGGGGGGGCGTCCTTGAAGACTGAGGAAGGGTAAGGGAAAGGGCCTATGGTTGTCTTTAGTTTTTTCGGTGTGCCGGCTGCCTCTATTTACAGATGCCAGGAGTTACAGAGGGTGAGCAGGGGGGAGAGAGAAGAAGGGAGATAACTGCGACGAAGTTTGTGTGTGTCTGTGTGTGTGTGCGTGTGCGTGTGCGTGTGTGTATCTAAGCCCGGTTAACTAATTGCACAATCACGGTTCTGATTATTCAGAGTGTCGCACCGGCGTCAGAGTGAAAAATCCATTCTGCGCCATCTCGATCTGTTGGCATCATGAGACCTCCCTTGGCCACCGCCTGGGCTCGACGTGTCAGTCAATGGGCGTGGGGTTCTGGGTCGTTAGGGTTGTCATTGTCAGGCTGGCGGGCATGCCCTCTGATTAAGAGAAGAAGGGGCGCTCCCCGGCGACCGCAAAGCCTGTCGAGCGTGACGCTGACCTCCAACCTGTAGAGCAGCCGAGTGCACCGCAGGGAGAGCGCACGGCTCCCGTTAATTGCCTCGGGTGACTTCTGGAGGGGGCGGCGAGGCGGGGCGAGGCGAGGCGAGGCGAGGCGGGGCGAGGCGGCGCCCGTCCTCAGGTTCCGCGTGGCGGGGAGGCGCTGGGAACGAGGACGCCCGGCGTGGCCCACGTCCGGTTCCGTTGTGAGTCACGTGAGCGCTCAAGTTACGCGGGGGAGGGGAACAAAAAGCGTTGCTTGACTCTATTCGGAGTGACAGGACGGAGGAGACTTCAAGGGGAAGCTGGTGCATCGCTGCCTGTGAATATTAACGGGAAGCACAGGCTGCCGAGCCTGGGAAAGAGGTGGGCCAGCAGTGGTGGATGTTATTGGGTAATGGGCTAGAGAGCATCCTTTTTTTCCGCATGGTCACCTCTCTCTGCTTTTAATGACCTTGCGGCCCGTGAAAGCCTGCGTGCGTCTGGCCAGGAGTTAGGAGTTAGCAATTTGGCCTTTTCCCCCACGAAAGCCTGTGCCCACTTATGTGAGGCGGAGGGAGTTCACAGTGCATTGGCTACAGTTGGACTGTCAAGTGATTTGAGTAGCAACAGATTTCACCAACTCTCTATATAAAGACACATACAGGCAATGTGTTAGGATTCCTTGACAAGGGAGTTGCAAAAATACAGTCTGTTGCACAACAGGTCATAAATCAGATTACAATTATTTTTGTGCGAAATATATAAATATAAAATGAAATTGCCCATATAGGCTTGATTGTAGTGTTTTTGTTATGATAATGCTGGTAGAGAGTGACATCCATACATATATAATAGCTCAGCTGACTGCAAGGGAAAGGTGTGTTTATGGTGAAAATCCCCTGATACGTACTTCTTCACTGCACACATATTGATCGGTTGTCCCTCTAAACACAAGCCTTTGAGTTTCAAGGTTCCACACACACACACACACACACACACACACACATACGCCCCCATCCTCCTTTTAGAGAAGGAACTCGCTTCCGCAATGCACCAAAGGTCAGAACACCTCTTTTCTTTCCTTCTCGTCTTCCATACTTCTATCTCCATGCCTGTCTGCCTCCCTCGCTTTCTCCTCTCCGTCCCTTCCCTTTCTCCTCTCCGTCCCTTCCCTTTCTCCTCTCCGTCCCTTCCCTTTCTCCTCTCCGTCCCTTCCCTTTCTCCTCTCCGTCCCTTCCCTTTCTCCAGAGGCTTTCTTAGAGGCGGGGCCAAACACACTCTATCACGCTGACAAATCGCCGTCTCTCAAGGAGAGCTCCTCAGCCAATCCCCAGGGGGGTAGACGCTAAGACAAATGCCCCCCCCCCCCTCCCCCTGTGGGCTGGCTGCGGCTGCCTTTTATGTGTGAGGCCATGCAGAGTGACAGGTTGATTAAGGCAGGTGAACGGATCCACGGGGCCTGTCACTCACCGGCCCTGACGGACGGCCGACGAGAGGTCAAGGCATCGGCGGGGGACCAGGTGGGACGGCGGCGGAAAAAAAAGAAATCCCAGACGCGTCGCCTCTCTGGCTTCCTCTCACGCCCCGGCCCCCCGCCAGCAACACGGGTGGAGTGGATCTACGATCGCACAGGTGAGCCGTGGTCAAGGTGCCTCCCACGTGTTTGAAGGAAGGTCGTCCCGAGGGACGGCGGGGAATGTCAGCTAAGGGTGGGTGGGGGCGAGCGGAGAGCCTGAGGGAGGGGCGTCCCGCGGCAGCATCACGCGTGCCTGGTGATCGGATGGGTACAGTAGCCCTGCCGCTCAGCCCGCGGTAACAAACATGGGTAGGGGAGGTACGTGAGGAAAGCAGAGGTAGTAGCTCCACAGTGCACTGCCACGTCGGAGAGCAGCCGGATATTTGGCGGTGGACTACCACGGTTTTTGCAGGCAGTTAGTTTGACCTTGAAGGAAATCGTAGAAAGTACCCTTGGCATATTGTCCCAAAAAAAGGAGAGTGCTCTCAGAGATAGGGAGGGATAAAATAAGAGAGAGAAAAGGCAGGGGAGGGAGGGAGGAGGAGGAGGGGGGGTTGTTGCGGACTCGGGGAGAGTTATTCCCCCAGCCTCAGTCATCCATATCTGGGCAGGAGAGATCCGCACTTTCACAGCAGAATTATGTATGCCGCTTGAAGGGAAAGTTCAAAGTTCAAGAAAGAGGAAAAGGTACACGCACACGCACGCACGCACACACACAAAGACACACAGCGGCCAGCTGCTGAGGCTGTAGCCGCTAGGTCACTCTTTGTTTTAGTGGCATATCTCAAACAGGCCATATAGCAGACTCTCAAGGCTTGTGAATTGAAACAGTTTGAAATCACTCTGTGCACGGAAGTGATCAAATACTTTGGAAATTATTTCATTATGGGCACCCACGGCTGCAAAGTATAAAAAGACCCGCCATGTTTTGTGTCTAAGCCAGTAAACCCCGGGGGCCCACAGAACTTCTCCTGATTGGTGTGCTAAACTAGTTTTCTGATGGTGGCTACACCACAGTCCCCTAGAACCGCCGCTAAGGGGGGGTCATGTGTCTTACAAACGAATAACCCCCCCCCCCCCTCCTGCCAGAACTCCACTGGTGCCATACCTGCCCTCCAGACCCTCCCCTATCCCGGAGGTGGCAGTCTGGCCACAGCCAGCCGCGGAATACTAAGCAGCCGGAACCTTTGGCACAGGCAGATCATCTGTCACTGGGACTGACTGTTCATGGGCAGCCGCTAAAGAGCAGGCCCGAGGAGCATTTCTGTCCACGGTTCAGGTTGGACCGCCGCTCGCAGATAAACACATGTCGGATTCCAGACCCCCCCCCACCCCCACCCCCTCCGCTCCCTCTCTCACTGGCCTTTTGTCGGGCGTATTCTTTTATTGTTCGAGCCTGGCGTCTGTTCGCCGGGCTTTCCGCCGGTTGGAGAACGCGCCGGCCCGCCTCTTTCCCAGTTTTGAATGCGCGAGGCGGCCTTGTCCGCTCCAAGAACGCGGCACCTCGAGGGAGAGCGGCCCACGCACCCACGCACCGCCGGCCGTGAAACCCGGACCATCTGTCCACCGCTCGGCCTTTGGAGAGAGAGGCTCGCACCGCAGAGAGCAGCGGCCGTGTTGTCCTCCTTGATACACCGCTTCAGACACCAGGACAAACACGGGTCGGTTTGGGCCTGGAGAGCAGCGGCCGTGTTGTCCTCCTTGATACACCGCTTCAGACACCAGGACAAACACGGGTCGGTTTGGGCCTGGAGAACCGCGCCGCCAGTGTTGACGTGGCAGAGTATTTTGGTGTGGCGGCGAGGTTGATCCAGGATTTTCATTTTTTTCTTCTTCTTCTTCTTCTTCTTCTTCTTCTTCTGGTTCTTTCTAAATGTATTTGCCACAGCTCTCGCTTCAGGATAATGCCAGAGCTGGACTTAAATCCAGAGGAAATCCTCAAATCTCCCGAAGGGGAAAGTTGTGTGAGATTAAGGCGACCCAGGCTGCCTCGCCCCCACCCCGCCTCCATCGGAGCGCGCTCGGCTCCGGTCCTGGGAATGGGGCACGGAGGCGTCAGCGGATTTCCATGCATTACTCCGGGAGAAGTTCCCTCTCCGGATGACTCGTATAAACGGGGAAGGGAGAAGAGAAGAGAAGAGAAGAGAAGAGAAGGGAAGGGAAGGGAAGGGAAGGGAAGGGAAGGGAAGGGAAGAGAAGAGAAGAGAAGAGAAGAGAAGAGAAGAGAAGAGAAGAGAAGAGAAGAGAAGAGAAGAGAAGAGAAGAGAAGAGAAGAGAAGAGAAGGGATTCGTCCTCGGTCCCCCCCCCCCCCCCCCCCCCCCCGAGTGGCATCCAAGGCTTATCAGAGGCAGCAGATGCACAGAGCTCACGGGACCTCATCAGAGCGACTTGGAGGGAGCGTACCTGCTGCTGCGCGACCTTTAGCCCCCTCCCCCAGAGGTCCCCGTTTCTTCTGAGTCCGGGGGTACAGACGCACCAATTACCCGAGCTAGGCGAGGCGGCGGGGAGATTCGCTCATGCCACACACCGCTGGCATCTGACAGGCTCTGTGTGGAGCTGGGTGAGTCTCTTCACGGGAGGATGCCTAATGCCGTCAGAGGCGCGGTGGCCAAACACTGGATGGGTGTGCGTGAGTAGTGTTTAGAAGGACATATTTAGGACAATGACTTATCTACCTCCCACTCCTCCATCCAGAGCCACAGTAGGAATTCAAACGGGCTTTATTGTGCTGAGAGGGTGTTAATTATCTTGTCGCAAGAGGGAGGACGTCTCCTATACAGTTTAACTCGATTTCACGGGATTCTGTGTCTGAGGGTGACTAAGCAGCAGCTCCCCCGCTCTCTCTCTCTCTCTCTCTGTCCCTCTTTGTGTGTGTCTCTCTCTCTCTCTCTCTCTGTCTCTCTCTCTCTCTCTGTCTCTCTCTTACTCTCTCTCGCTGGCTTCCGTACTGAGGAACGAGAAATCAAATCAATGTCAGTTTGATTCTCGACTGAGGAGCATTTCGCTGTCTCCCAACGTGAATCGGGAGGAGCAGCCCAGGCGAGTTCAGCCGTTCTCTCCGACCTTCCTCAGTTCAAAGGCTCCTCTGCTTATTTTTGTTCCGCCACGCAGATATACATTTTTAATCAGCAACATCAAACAAGGCCTCCAGATTAGGACTCTTCTCACATCTTGCGCTAGGTTTGCTAAGATGAGGAGAGGGATGGCTTCTCCCCAACTGTGTGACTACCTCAATAAAACGGGTATAAATCTCTCCATTCCCTTCACCAGAGAACTACAGGACTACCTAACCCTGAGCAGGGGAAGGTGTAGCGTGTCTGCTTGGCGGGGGAAAATGGAGTATTTGTTGCAATTATCTCTCTCCCCAGACTCCTGTCGGTCTCAGCCATCCACTCTAATAGGCATGTATGACAGTTCAACTGACCTTTCCTCTACATGGAATGAAGGCATGTCCTGGGATTATTTGACGGGCTGCAATGTTGATCGCCACAAGGAAATGCGTCTTGCATCCAAGCAGCGGCTCATAGACGTCAACAGCAGTCCCAGCCGCTTTAAATCAGAATTCCGGCCGATTACTTTACAGCAACGGATCACTGTGCAGAGGCCTTTTCAAACTCAACCGGAGACACTTTCATATCACGAGGGTCGGATGAAAAAAAATGGAAACGACATAGAACAGGCTTTGAAAAAATACAAATCTGGGGGGAAAAAAAACACAAAACGGCTGAGCTGTGAGAAACGGTCCTGGTTCTGGGCCGAAGCCACGGAGAGCCGTCTGTCCCTTCCAGGAGAGGGGGCCTGGGTTGTTCTGGTTACATTTGGGCCACGCGGTGTGCCAACTCACCTCCCCGCTCTTACCACCGACATCCACACACAGGGGCCTCGGCTCTCCACCCTTAACTGAAATCAGAGCAGGGGCGGTGGTGGTGGTGGTGGGGGGCGGGGGGGGGGGGGGGGTTTGTCCATGTTTGTTGAAGAAGACCCATTTGGGCTGTTTCGTTGGAGTGTTGGCGGAGGGAGGTGAACTGAGTGAGGGGGAATCTCATGGTGGATTTGCAACCTTTCGGTGCCTGATTAGAATTGATTCGAGAGCGGTCTCCAGTCAAAACATCTGTGAGCTGGTAATTATTTTCCTTTTTTTCCCCTCTCTTTCTCTTTCTCTTTTTTCTTTGGTTCCCAAAAGACCACTTTTCATTGACTACACACACAAACCTGCACAGGGAAGTATGAGATGGAGAGAGAAAACAAGACTACTAATTGGTGAAAATGCTGTACTGCTCTGCAAGCGATTACAAGAAGTCTTTTGTTCTATTAAGTGTGTAAAAAAAAAAGCTCTTAACTTCCCAGCAATTATGTTTACACATTACTTGCTTATATTTTCTGCCTCCCTGGCAGGTGCTAATTGAGCACCCAGTGGAAGATTTTTTGACTTAATGAAAAACTCTCCACTGTTGGAAGCGCAGACTATCTTTTAATTAAAAATGAGCTATCCAGGAAATCTACTTTCATTAAGTGCAAGATGGTGAGTAATTGGCCTGCAGATTGTGAAATACCGATTAATCGCGTCAGAACTATTTGCTAAGCTAAATATATATATACCATTATATTCGGTGATAGTGTGGATAGTGTGGCACATGATCTTCTCAATCTCTCTCTCTTTCTCTCTCTCTCTCTCCCTCCCAGTCTCATCCTCCCTTCTTCGAAACCCCTCGGCTGTTAGATGCTGTAGACGAGCCGCTGCCTAGAGGGTTTGGCCTAATGGCGGCGTGGGGAAGGGGAAGCGGGAGAGCTGTACTTGAGATAGGGGCGAGGAGGAGTTGTCAGGTTTGATTTATTAAGTGCAGCTCCCACCCTGACTGCTGGTAACTTGTCAGTCCCACACATAATGGATGGGGCTCACAGCTCGCTGCGCCGTGATTGGCTTTTTTTTTTCTCTCTCTCTCTCTCTCTCTCTCTTGCGCTCCCTCTCTCTCGCTCCCTCTCTTTCCCCCGGACGTGGGGCAATGTTCCTCTCTTCCTCTTTCGCTATCTCGCTCCCACTTTTTTTAATTAATTTGTTATTCACACCCTCACCACCTTCTCCTGTTTGTGCCGGCGCCGAAGACCCCTTGGGCCCGTCGCTCTCTCTCTCTCTCTCTCTCTCTCTCTCTCTCTCTCTCTCTCTCTCTCTCTCTCTCTCTCCCTCTCTCTCTCTCTCTCTCTCTCTCTCTCTCTCTCTCCCTCTCTCTCTCTCTCTCTCTCTCTCTCTCTCTCTCCCTCTCTCTCTCTCTCTCTCTCTCTCCCTCTCTCTCTCTCTCTCTCTCCCTCTCTCTCTCTCTCTCTCTCCCTCTCTCTCTCTCTCTCTCTCTCTCTCTCTCTCTCTCTCCCCCTCTCTCTCTCTCTCTCTCTCTCTCGCTCTCTCTCGCTCTCTCTCTCTCTCTCTCAGCCCTTCCAAGTCTCTTTCTTTATCATTTCCCTTCTCTCGGCATTTTCTCCTGTGCTGTTTAAGTCGTAAAATAACACCGTTTCTCTCAGGTCTTTACCCACCCGCCATTGTGTCTCTCAATATAACAGTGTTGAGTCCCTAGGAATTGACTGGGATACTCCAGCCCTTATCAATCTGTCACTGGAACCGTTCAGGATCTATTTTTCCCTGCTTTTCACCTCACACTCAATGACAGCTATACAGTCCCGAAGCTGACAAAGCCTCCAAAACACCTACTTTTCCAGGCATGTTGGTCTGAATACCGGGACAAGCTACTTTCGCTTTTATTGCAGTAAAATCAGTCGATGTGCGCTGAATCCCCTGACCAGTATCCCCAGAGCTGGCTGTAATTTCAAACACCGCCCCAAGGAACGAAATACATATCGATGCCGAAGTACAATGAAAGTGCAGCAGATGAAAAAGGAAAGGAGACAGAGCAGGATGGCCCTTAAACGGGCTTTTGGGTCCGTCCCAGCTGAAGTGGCTGTGAGAACCGCCAGAGAGAACGCTCTCAATGTCGGCTGACTGCAGTGTTCCGCCCCAGACAGGTTCCTTGCCGCCAACTATCAACATCCACTACCTCCAAGTGATACGCTCAGCCCTGTATTAAGTGAAACAGTGAAGGAGAAGACCACTGTGGATCCCACTGATCTGATAAAAGGGGCATGCAAACGTCACAACGGCCCAGTGTTGTTTCCCAGACAGTTGGCTAAAGGAACGGGCAGCCACGTCTGCCATGTTTGGTAAAACATTACATGGCCAGGGGAGGACGTCCTAGTGAAGGATTATAATTAAAGTGATCTTCTAACACTGGCTAGGAAAGCAAAACAACCCCCCCCCCCCCCCCCCATTCTCTCTTTCTTTCTCTTTCTTTCTCTCTCTCTCTCTCTCTCTCTCTCTCTCTCTCTCTCTCTCACACACACACAAACACACACACACACACACACAGACACACACCCACGCTGACGTACTTAAAGGTAACCGTCTCTGATGTGTGGGCAACCACAGCCCCCGCCCTCCCTGCAGCCCAGAGCTCATGACGGGCCGAGCTGCTCTTACAGTACATCACACCCAGCGTGGGAAGGGGGGGTCACGGCTGCCCCCCGGTCGGGCCGCACACAGCGATCCTTCACATCCCCGTCCTCCGGGATTAGCTTCCTCTTGCGCCACATCCGAGGCAACAGGCCTGGAGGACAAACACAGCAGTGGCTAAGCTATTACTCAAGAACAATCCATCAAGGGCCTGCCACGTGAGTGCACTACGCTTATTGTTCTTCTCCCTCTCTTTCTTGCTGTTGCCATATGAGGACTTAGCAACAGGCATTCATTTATTCTGTTCAAATTTGGGCAGCCAAGTCCACTGGACACCAATGTTTCATAAAATGTGGCCTTAGTTACAGTACATTGGCATGTTATCAACAACGCACTTTGTCCCATGTTTTTTTTTTCCCACTCATTCAAAACTGAACAGGACCGTTCTAATTCTCTGTAGACCTTTCTGTTGGATGTGAAGCGGGTAAGCATGGTTAATCAGGGCTAGCAGAACCCACACAGTACAACAGCTTTGTGGTAAGAGAATTCCTGACGCTAACTTCACAAAATGACATGTGGTCTTTTACTTGCCTGTCACAGAGACATTCAAGGATACTGATTAGTGTATGTCTATTGTACGATGGGAAGTGCCAGTTGTGAGCAACAACATCCTTTCCAGACAGGTTTTGACCTTAAGGTGAACTGGGTTGTTAACGTGGGCAGGCTCAATCTGAATCTAATAACCTTACCCCAGACCTGATGGGGTCTCTCCACCATCACCAAAGCACCAAAATTCTACCTACTATCTGTCAAGTGTGCCAGAACAGTGCATGCCATTGTTTGGGTGATATTCGAAGAACTTAGTTGAAAGGAAAGTTTGTCATTCACAAGCATGCAGGGCTCAATATCTTAGTTGCCCCCTTACATCCGGACTGGAATAGGATGGAAGTTTGGAGGCAGAGGGGTTCAGGAAGCTGCAAGGAGAGAGAAAATCAATGGTCTTTCCAGGCTTTCTGAGATGAAAGGTGATTTGAAATAGCTCTCTATAATGATTTTAAGTGGGGTTTCCACTTTGAGCTCCATTTGATTTTTGGACTTTTTTTTTTAATCCCCTCTTTTGAAAACCCCTCGAATAGGTCCTTTCTTGAAAGAATGTGTGCATTCTTCCCACATCCGCTTTGTTGTGTGCGTCAGATAGTCTATGTTGGCTGCCAGCCGTGACAAAAAATGAAAGAAAAACTCTCACACAAAGAACACCAAAAAATAGAGAGAAAAAAAAAAACTACAAAAAAAAAATACTTCTGAGATGTTTTCAGACATGTGAAGGTCATGACGCGAAGAGAAAATCAGATGCCAGCTCGGTGAGCGCTGTCACCAACACGTTTTGTCTGTTTTTACAGTCACCCACTCCAAAGCTGCCTCAGAACACCTCACAACTTGGCTCTGCAAGGAGCCTGCGAGTGTGGGCGTCGTGCCGAAGCCGGTGAGAAGCGGCTCGGACATATTTGCGTCGTCCATGGCGGTTGAATGTGCCGCCTACCTAGGCTGTGTCTCCCCATAGCGGTTTTGGCGGATGCCCCGAGTGCTCTACCACACCTGTTATTTCACGTCCCAATGGAAATGGGCTGCTTCTTCAAAGACACATTTTGTTACGAGGTGAGGGAGAGCACGACACATTAGCCTTGAGTACCAGTTAGTTTTCCTGAGACTAGCTCAACTGCTTTTAACTAAGTCACGGTGAAGTTTGAACCTGTGTGAGACGGAGATCCTCTTAAAACGCTTTCATATTCGAGCCCAAGCCAGATATACTTTCAGTACGGCATGTCTTGCCAATGCACATAAGTCCTTCTTAAGATCCTCAGGGAGGAATTGACCAAAGCTGTGGAATAGCTACAGTGAATGTCTCTTGGGCTTTCCAACTATCGGATATAGGACTTTTTTTTTTTAGCACCGAACCGCAGGAGCCAATCAAAGTGAGTGCAACCTCGTAAATGGGGTTGTTTGGAGGTGTGTGTGTGTGTGTGGGGGGGGGCTTCTCTCCTCTCCTAGCCTAGAGAGGCACGAGTTGTCCTTATCGAGGAGATCGGCCATTGTTGCCTGCCGCCGCAAGATTGATCAGTCACTGATGTGCGAGGGATTTCAACGTACTGCCAAATCAATCGGGCCTGCACATGGCGCTCTGTTGCATGTGGCAGCACTCGCTCAATTGATGTTTGGAAGTGTACACATGGAATACATAGCGTTTGAGGAAGACCCTGTGCACGTTTTGCAGTGTGTCATATACAATTGATGTTTGGAAGTGTACACATGGAATACATAGCGTTTGAGGAAGACCCTGTGCACATTTTGCAGTGTGTCATATACAATTGATGTTTGGAAGTGTACACATGGAATACATAGCGTTTGAGGAAGACCCTGTGCACGTTTTGCAGTGTGTCATATACAATTGATGTTTGGAAGTGTACACATGGAATACATAGCGTTTGAGGAAGACCCTGTGCACGTTTTGCAGTGTGTCATATACAATTGATGTTTGGAAGTGTACACATGGAATACATAGCGTTTGAGGAAGACCCTGTGCACGTTTTGCAGTGTGTCATATACAATTGATGTTTGGAAGTGTACACATGGAATACATAGCGTTTGAGGAAGACCCTGTGCACGTTTTGCAGTGTGTCATATACAATTGATGTTTGGAAGTGTACACATGGAATACATAGCGTTTGAGGAAGACCCTGTGCACGTTTTGCAGTGTGTCATATACAATTGATGTTTGGAAGTGTACACATGGAATACATAGCGTTTGAGGAAGACCCTGTGCACGTTTTGCAGTGTGTCATATACAAGCACACTGCTTGTAGACACAGCCGGGGGGAAATACATACTGCCTTTACCAGTACTATCATTTGATGGTGCGGTTGGATTTGTCCGGTTGTAGACTGCCTCCCGAAAACTAAGCATGGCTGCAATTTAAGCAGGGTGCAATCGGTGATCCCGGCACACAGGCTGTGTTGCCTGACGTAGGCTGATGTGGAATCGTCAACGTGAGGCCGTGATCAACAAACCCAGACCGCTGGGGAGTTCTCTTTCCATGAAAGCAATTTAGAAAGTCGGCGACTCGAAGAGCAGGGCTTGTGAAGTGACAGCCCCAGCGAGGGGACGTGATGACGTTAAGATTCAAATGAATGTTTTCCTGATCACCGTATATCCCCGTTTCCCCTCTCCCCGGTCGCTGTCTCTCTCCGTTTGCTCATGGGCCGGCCGTTTGATTAACACGCGACAGACAGAATCACTTCGGAGCAAATAAGTATTCTCCAGTGGCTAAGTGCATCGAGTCTGCGAGAAGCCATTCGGCCAGAGAAGCAGGATTTATACCCCGGCTTCAAACGAAGTGTCCAATGGCTGCCGATGTGAGACGGTCTCGTTCGATGACCCGCTGAAGTTTTCCCGAGTTCCCTCGAGGTCCAATTTGTTCCTTTTTATCGCTGGGCAGGAAATTGAAAGCTAAACGCGTGAACTGTAAATACCAACAGCCAGCGTAATCATTTTATCATAACGAATGAAGGGTGGGTCTCGACGTTATCACGGCGTGGCGCGGTGATTTATGTGTGTCCCGAGTAGCCGGTTGTGGTCCTGTGTTTAACCCCCATTTCAGGGGGGGGGGGCTTCACAGCATGCGTCGGCATTGAGAAGCACCGGCTTCCCAAGGCAGAGGGAGCGGTGGAAACAAACCGCCAACGCCCCCCGCAGGTCAGGAGGTTAATCATTGTACATACCTTCGACTCTTCACGGTGCCAAGGCTGCCCACAACCCGGGGGGAAACTTCCATTAACATGGAGCCCAGTGATGACACTAAGGCTTGTGCAGAGAGGAGAGGCGCAGGTATTAATCAGCAAGGGTACAAGTTTGTCCCGTGTGTTATCGCCTCGTCCTTGACTCAGTTCCCTCCTCTCTCTCTCTCTTTCTCCTGCTCTCTCTCTCTCTCTCTCTCTCTTTCTCCTGCTCTCTCTCTCTCTCTCTCTCTCTCTCTCTGTCTCTCTCTCTCTCTCTCTCTCTCTCTCTCTCTCTCTCTCTCTCTCTCTCTCTCTCTCTCGCTCTCTCTCTCCTGCTCTCTCCGGTCGCCTTGTGTTTCCGCCCGGACAACATTTTTCATCAGGGTAAATTACCTACAGTCCACTGCAGCCTTCTTGGCACACAGGGCTGAACCTGGGCTCATTCTTAACTTTGCCAAGATGCCTTCACAGGTAGTGACCCTGTTAACGTTATTCTGTTCTGAACTTGATGACTTAACCCTCCTATTGTGTTGGACCCGTGTACAAAGTTACCTGACACAAATACTGATTATCATTCAGTAAAGTCTTGTGCTTCATAATTAACTTACTATTCATTACCAATAAATATGTATTTGCTTTTGTATTTGATGGACTTTATACCACATTTTTGCTGCTGCCTGCTGCATACCACTCTGGATCACTGTCATTCACAAGCGGGTCAAATTTGACCCATAACACCACGGACGTAACAAAATTGTTCAAAGACTTAAAAAAATAAGAAAAAGAAAATGAATTGGTTTTGTTGTGTTTACTAAGTCATTGTTGAGGATGTAATGAATCAACGTCATGATTACAATTTTTTAAATAAAAAATAAAAAAGATGTTTCAAACATCTAAATTTGAAAGCGGGTCAAACACAACCCTAAAACAATAGGAGGGTTCAATTATCCTCAGGTTAGTCTGCCGCCATGGTAGCAAGCACCCGGGGAGGGGGAATCTGTGGAGGTCCAGTGAAGGTCAGGCAGCATGCTGAAGCAGAGGTGGAATAGAAGCAAAGTCAATTGGTCCGTGGACCGTTAATACGGAATTGACTAAAGTAATTGGAGGACTTGCCGGAGACGCCTCGTGTTGGCTTGACGACCTCTTTTGTCACAGCCAAGGACACGTCGGTGGGAAAACTGGGAACAAGGGAGCCGAGCTCTTTCCAGCATCGCAGCTCCGTTCCCTCTCCTTTCCCCCTTCGCACGACTCATTGCTGTACGTCTCTCGCTGGCTTTTTGGCCAAATCCTTTTTTTTTTTCTCTCTCTCTTCCTGACAATCCAATAATTTCTACTTAGGATCGACGGGGCCAGGGGATGTGGCAGAGGGCGAGCCAAAAGAGCCAGCGATAGCTGCTAATTAGCCACAGCTGCTGGTGGGAGCACTCAACGTCGGCCGCCAGAAGAGCCTTGACAAAATTGTTATCGAACGCAATTAGAAAAAGACAAGCCGGTTCTCACTAAATGGTGACTCTCGAAACTGGGGGCCAGACCTCTCATGCTGATTTCTGTGCCATGCTCTATGCTCAAGCTTTTGAGACTTTCAAAAGTGCATTTCGACTTTCTCTAAGTGTGTGTGTGTGTGTGTGTGTGTGTGTGTGTGTGTGTGTGTGTGTGTGTGTGTGTGTGTGTGTGTGCGTGTGTGTATCTTTGTGGAACAGGAACAGAGGGAGAGCGAGTGTGTTGGTGCGGGTGTGGTGTGTGACACAGGGGCAGGTGAGGTTGCTCTCTTGCTGTGTAAACGAGACCACAGGCTGGGCCACAGGGGAGCCCAGGAGACCACTTTAAAAACCTCTCCTGACCCACTCTGTGGCCATCCTGGCCTCCCCACAACACTAGCACACTCCCAGCGTGGTACCTTGTCTAACAGCCACCCTCTAACACACCAGATGGTAGCATAGTGTAGGGTTCTTTGTGTGTGTGTGTGTGTGTGTGTGTGTGTGTGTGTGTGTGTGTGTGTGTGTGTGCGCGTGTTTACAAACAAATGCGTGTGGTATATGAAACATGCATGCTATGGGCTGTGTTTTTTCATGCGTGTTCTGGATGTTGAGGCACGAACGTGGCAAAACAGAGAGAGAGATATAGCAGAGAGAGAGAGAGAGAGAGATACACTAGAGAGAGAGAGAGAGGTGGTTCAGACGAGTTCCGCCATCTTGCCTGCATACAGCAGCCAGATGGCTCGGTAGGTAGGGAGGCCTGGTGCTCAGCCAAGCACAGAATCCTCACTATCTCTAGAAAAACATTTAAATAACGGACCCCCTCCTGCTCCCCCTCCCCACCTGCCCATATGGTTGATTCCACACAGGCGGACATGGGTGGCACGGTCCATTTGGGCCCGGCTGGGGGTCGGTCTAATGAGGCTTTCTGGTCGCACCATCCAGGCCAAACTGAGGCTCTTTCTGTAGCCCAGCTCGTGCCACCTGTGGCTGGGCTGGGCTTTGTGGTGGAGCAGCCTCCTGGGGGATAACCGCACGTCGCCTGTGGTCAGCAGGGGCTTCATTCGGTGCCCAGCAACGGCCGCACCCGGGAACAAAGTGTGTAGAGCTGCCAGGGTGGTCTCTCTCTGTCCTGGCAATGCTGAACCACCTCGAAATATCCCACTTTTCAGACTCAAGTAGTTTCAGGACATTTTAGTTACTCTGCAGCTTTGGTTGCTTTGCTTGGAAATAAAATGTACTATAAATAAAATGCTTTTTTAAAGCTTGTATTCGCTGCTGTTTTGGCTAGGGATCTCTTGGAAAAGAGATATTGAATTTCAATTACTCCAATCTGGTAAGATAAAGGCAAGCTAAATAATAAAGAATTAGTGCAGTTAGAATATAAAATAATTGTAAATTGGGGTTGTTTGCACCGCTGATGTATAAGCATTAGTGTTTGTGTGTGTGTGTGTGTGTGTGTGTGTGTTTCCTTTAGTAGGTTTTCCTCTGTGTGTGTGTGTGTGTGTGGGGGGGGGGTATCCCAGTCGTCTTGCTCCCCAGGTGTTTGAGCCCTGACCACAGGCCTCTGTCCAGGGAGGCTTGGGCTGGCCGGGGTGCTGGCAGCGGCTGGAGAGTGGCAGCAGATGTGAATTGTCAAGCGCCATGTTTGGCTCATTAGTTGCTCTTCCACTTGCACCAAACACAGCTGTTGCCTGGCCCGTGGAGCAGAGTGTGGGAAGCGTGTGAATTTGTTATGAGCAGACTTGCAACACATAGAAACTAATTACCGTACATAGGCAAACGCTTGTTGGTAACGTATATGGCCACCTGTGTGTGTGTGTGTGTGTGTGTGTGTGTGTGTGTGCGTGTGCAAATCATGTATGTGCCATGGGCAGATACAAAGTTAATATAAACCTAGCCTAAGCTCTTGGTTTTGTATGCGATGTGCTCAGTCCCTCTGCCATTCCACGTGGTAATCAGATGTACTCTGACTGTCTGAGCAGGGTCCATTGTTATTGGCTGATGCTCGCGTCCGCCCGCGCCACACTGTTATTTCCTCCCTCCGAAATCCGTCCTGACATTTCGACATCAATATCCACACGCGCGCGCCTTTCGCGTGGCACGCAAACCCTGATAAGGCGCCATTCAATACGGCAGGGCCCAAGCTACCGCAGTGAATCTCCAAGATTTGGCCTCCCTCCTCCCAACACCAACCGTATTTCCCATCAGCATTGATTAGCGATAGTTGTGGGTGTGGATGTTGTTGCTCCTGCCGCCTGCCATTTACTTAAACTGTCGATATCGTGGTGAACGTTGCGGGTGGGCTCTCTTACCACGTCGGTTTTAATTACCTGCGGAGTCTAACACCTTTTCTTTTCACTCCGCCACGCGGTAAGTCTTCTCACACCACCCCCACCACACCCTCATTTTACCCAGCGGCTCTGTGAGGAGTCTGGCAGCCGAGAAGCCATTGAGACGTTGACCTTTTGGCAGCGATTCAGAGGAAGCCTATGCAATTCTGCAGCGGGTAGTCCCTGACTGGCGTCTTGCGGCAGTTACAGGCCAGGGTGGCCGTTCAACAATACGGTAGCTCAGTTTTCCAAAGTGGCTCAGTAATGTATGCTATTAAAGCTCAATGTCCAACACTTTTTCGAGTCCAGTATTGGTATACCATGAGGCCATCTGGCACAGATCTCACTCTGAGCATTGGGTAAGGGTCTTATTCTTTGTATTAAAGCTTTGAACTAACAGTGAAGTTTTTCCACCCCTTTAACCCCCCCCCCCCCAATCAACTAAATGTATTGATTTAGTTCAAAGCAGTGAGCTCCCGTCACCAACTCAAAAGTTGTCTTTTACGATTTTTACTGATTGAAAACTGAGTTGGATTACTATGTATCGCCCTAAACACTTGGTATATAAACCAAAGAATCAGATACAGCAACATCCCTTATTTTATTCTAATGTTTACCTATAGGGGGGCGCATATTTAGTACTCGGCTAACTAGGAACCCCAGTTGGGACATGGCAATTTAGCTTTGGCAGATTGTACATTATGAAGCATATGGAGTCTATTCTGCCATATCTCATAAATCTGACGGGGAAGTGTGTTTTGCATGTCATTTTTTAAACAATATGTCCGCTGTTTGTGCACCCATGCTGTTATATCCAACATGCTGGCTGCGTGTTCAGATACTGAACCAATATTTACATAGAGCCAGGGCCTGGTGTAATTAACAGAAGGGAACTAGGAAATTATATTATCCTTCTCCCATGAGCTTTGCACAGCTCTGCTGGCGGCCTGAGGTCACTGGTGGAAGAGTTAAGTGTGAACAGGCTGGAGGCCGGAAGCAGAGAGGCAATCATCCAGTGCAATAATTGCATTGAAATGAGTGCCCTCTGTCTATATTTTAATTGGATGGTAAGTTCTCATGGCCTGCTACATTATGAATGTTTGAATTCACTTATAAACAAAGCAGAGTTGTGATGTGCATGTGTAATGTAGGTCTAATGTTGCAACAAACAGTTCAATAAAGTTCTACCTCGAGTAGCTTGGTTACAAATGCTCCGAAAGCATATGTAAACCCCGGTTAAACGACGCCAGAATGTTGCCAGGTTACAGTTCGAACTAAGTGTAAACAAAAGAACCTTTGCCCTGAACACTGAAAAGCTGCTGTGAGTAATTTGAGCTCGGAGAGATAGAGAGAGGCATGGAAAGTGAAGGAAAAAGGACAGAGAGTTGGTCTCAAAATTTGAAACCCTGGAACAGTGGTTGCTCCTGCGTTGCCGGTGAGTGGGCCAAAAGCCCCCTCACCCGCGTTTTTTAATGAAATCCCCGCAGCCTAATTATGTGAGAAAGCACAATATGTTTGTGAGGCACTCTCGGCAGTCAGCGACAGCCACTAAAGAGCCATTGACAGATAAAGAGCAACAGGGCGGCGAGACACACACACACACACACACACACACTCACACACACACACACACACACACACACACACACTCACACACAGGAACTTGCCACCGAGGTACTTACCACAAACTTGCAATGTTTGCACAGATGACATCTTAATAAGTTAAGCACCATCAAACACAATATATTTTTTCCACTCAAACAAGTTATATATTTTGTTCAATATCACTGTAGCGTTACATTATTGTTGCTAAGTTTTAATGCATTCCCCAGTAGTTTACTGCCAGCCGGGAGATCTTCTGTTTCTTTTGTGGCTGTGGTAGAGCTCCAAAACAGTGTCATCAGCTACCCAGGAGATGTACTTCGACACTTAAACTTAGTTCGTTTTAACTTTTCCAGTTTTTCCAGCTCATGCATCAACAACTTACGATGTCCTCGACATTACCTGGGAACAAAGGTTTCAAGGTTGCAGTATTTCAGTGTGGACAACAAAAAGCAACTAATAACACTGTATGACCCAATCTTTTACTGATGGGAAAGGAGGTCACTAATATGACTTGGCCGCCAACGATTTAAGGGGCGGTAATTGAAAAATATTTCCTCAAAGCAGTCAGGCTCTTCCCTTAATGGCTTCCATGCGAAGGAGTCATTCAGAGTTCATTAAAAAGTCATTAGCCTTGCATCTAATGAGGCATTGGCTTCAAGGGGACAATGTCTCTGGGCCTCCAAAACAACCCTGTTTACCTGCTAGAACACCATACCAACTTTATTACTGAGAGGACAAAGGGGTGAACTGGCGACTGCTGGATTTGTTGCTCCCTCTGCTTAGCGGCTTTGAAAGAAAATAGATTTTTGCAGCGCTATCCACCCCAATTAGCACCAGGGAACTACAGGACAATGTCGGTTACGTGCCACGGCCTCTGTCAAATGTTCCTTCAATGATCGAGCCAGGGTTCAACAGGGCGATGGACTGTGTCTCCCGGGCACAACAGGGCGATGGACTGTGTTTCCCGGGCACAACAGGGCGATGGACTGTGTGTACCCGGGCACAACAGGGCGATGCACTGTGTTTCCCGGACACAACAGGGCGATGGACTGTGTTTCCCGGGCACAACAGGGCGATGGACTGTGTGTACCCGGGCACAACAGGGCGATGCACTGTGTTTCCTGGGCACAACAGGGCGATGCACTGTGTTTCCCGGGCACAACAGGGCGATGGACTGTGTTTCCTGGGCACAGCAGGGCGATGCACTGTGTTTCCCGGACACAACAGGGCGATGGACTGTGTTTCCCGGGCACAACAGGGCGATGGACTGTGTGTACCCGGGCACAACAGGGCGATGCACTGTGTTTCCTGGGCACAACAGGGCGATGCACTGTGTTTCCCGGGCACAACAGGGCGAGGCACTGTGTTTCCTGGGCACAGCAGGGCGATGCACTGTGTTTCCCGGGCACAACAGGGCGATGGACTGTGTTTCCCGGCATTCTTTCTTTATTCACGCACACGATTCTCGTATGAATAGAGCATGTCGCGACAGACCTGCAGAGCATCCACCTCCCTTACACACTCTCCATGTGTCGGCCAGAGTTTCCTTAGCCTGAGAGAAAGGAATAGATAGAAAGGGAGAAAGCAACAAAACGAAGAAAAAAAAAGTGAGAGACGATGTGGTCTTGAAAAGAGTGTTGTTGTACTGTATGTATCTGTGGTCCTCTTAAGCCTCACACCTTGGCGCTCTGGGAGCGGACCCTCCCCAGGCATGGTGGGTTGGCCCGGCAACGAGACAGAGACCGTGGCGTGGCCCTGCCAGCCAATCCCTTAATTAACCACACTAATGGCGGTAATTGCAGCCGTCGGTGATCCCCAGCTGCCGTGGTAAATGCTAGGTTTACCCCTCCACCGGCTGCCAGGGTTCAACCAACCCCACGGAGGTGTGAGAGAGAGAGAGAGAGAGAGAGAGAGAGAGAGAGAGAGAGAGAGAGAGAGAGAGAGAGAGAGAGAGAGAGAGCGCTCGGGGGCGGCTGCAGAGAGAAGTTTCGAGCGAGGGGGCAGACAAGGGTGAAGGGGAGGTTAGACGGGCGGAAGATGCCTCCCCCCTACACCTCCATGTGACTCTCTCTGCTCCGGAGGGCTAATCAGCAGATGCTGGCAGCCAGATGCCCAGCTGGCCGTACGGGGGCTGTGGCAGAGGATGTGTGTGTGTGTGTTGGGGGGGGGGGGGGTGTTAATGCTGCAACTCGCCCTCTCTATCTGCCTGGTGTGGGGTCAGGGTGGGCGGGCTTGCTTCAATTTCTTGAGCGGTTCTTGGTTAAGCAAGTTAGGCACAGCGCCATGCCGTTTGATAGGCAGTTCACCTTGGGTTCCAGCCCACCAAGCCTCCTGAGGGGCTTTAGACGCTCACAGTGTGCAATCCCTTACTCTTATTTGAAAACAAAATGAAGAGTTCTCTTTTTCATTTCTACGCCATGCGATAGACTTTGTGTGTAGTGGGGTGTCAGCATCTGTTTGGTTGTTGTGTCGGAATAAATCATTTGCGGTGTTTGATTTACTTCATAAAAGCACAATTTTACTTAAGATATTCACCCAAATATCTAGAGGACCCCTTAGAAAAAGGTTTTTATAACAAGCGTAAAATGAAACTAAACTCAAATTAATTGAATTGAATGCAACAAGTGTAGTCATATGCTTGTTTTTCACTTTAGTTTGTAAAATGGTCTGGCGAAGTGGAAAATATTTGCTTATTAGATCCTGAATGTTTGGATATGAAACCAATTACCTCGACGTACTGCAGCTTTCCCCCATTTAATTCCTTTACTCGTAGCGTTTCATACTTCTCCCCGATACAAGGGCATGATAATATATGCATTAAAGAATGTTAGTGTTGAGCAAAGTAAAGCAGGGAATTAAGACCCCTGGAATTAGCCTGTGTCCCTTTCATATTTCCAAGAAGACCCCCCAAGACCGAGGAAGGCAGGAAGGGAGGGGAGGGGAGGCGGGGGCTGGGGTGCTGTTTCCCACGCCCTCTGATAGTCCCCCTTTGATCGACGACATGTTCAACTTGTGATCATTTAGCCACGCAGAATCAAAGCCATGCTAAAGAGGGCGGCGATCATTAGGTCTCAGTCATTTGCGACAGCGTGCCACCCCCCGGACATGCTCCCCCGCTCAGGCTCGGGGGCCCGGGATGCAAACGACGGTGACGTTTGGTCTCGTCAGGGGGGCAACATTCCACCAAAAAAGATAAAAAATCAGACGGGGGCAAGATTCATTAGCCGCTTAAAGAGCTGTCTGATCTGATGGTTGGAGTCCACACCCAGACCCCCTACCACTGCCAGTGGCGCTGCCACTTTAATGAGCATGAGGCCTATGCTGACCTATTGCACTGTACGTACGCCATTAAACCTTTTTGTCAGAAGATCTGGTTCGGAGTAGATTCCTCCAGCGATTCCATTTATTTCAACTTACACATAAAGGGGATCAATGAATATTCTTCCCTGTAATATATTAGTGCCTTTGGTCAGGGCCTGTGCCTTGAATGCTGCTGTGGAAGGTATAGCGTACATTTGAACTTTCTCCACCGGACACAATTCGTCCGGCACCTTGCTGGGGGCCGGCACATTTCGGATTATTAAGCCGTACAAGTTCAATTTCCACCCTCTGAGCCGACCCCCCTTGTGATTAATGCATGACTAATGTGCTGCCCTTATTGATGCCCATTCAAATTGCTCTTTCAGTACATCTACATTCGCAGTATAAACTACATGGCGTCAGCCTGGGGATAACAAATGGTGTCTTTTGTTGCAATAACCCCCACATTGGCGAGGGCATAAACTTGTCAGGCCTGTGTAGCAATGGCCGCTCTGAGGGGAATTAGCCGTCGGTGTTATAAATAACCTCCTCTGCACAAGTCAATAAGTAATTTTACGTTACTCCTCTATTGAGCGCCGTAATCACAGGGAAGAGCGATGGAGGCTGGGGGAAAAGTAAAAAGGGCTGTGTGCGGTAATGAGACGGTGGATGTCGGCGTGTGTGTGGGAGGAGGAGGAGGGGGGGTTCTGGCATGGGCAAATGAAAAAGAAAGTGTCTATTTCTGCCAGCACGGACACACATAATGCGCGCACACACACACACACACACGCAATCATATTTTCATCCTCTCTGTCACATGTACACACACACACACACACACACACACACACACACACACACACAGTCTGAGCCCCCCTGCACTGTCATCCCCTGGCCTGTAGGATCCTAATTGTGTTCATCTGTCCGCCATGGTGGTGAGCTGGCAAAGCTGATCACACTGCTGCCACTGCAGCGCCTGATGGTAATGATGAGGATGACTAGGATCAGGGGGATGAAGATGTCAGACAGAGATGATTAGCCCCCCGTTAGCCCAGCTCCTCGGAGATGAGGATCCTGCTGTCGCCGCGAGTGAGGGATCAGAGGCTGGGTCCCCTCAGCCAGCAGTATGCTGAAACCTCTCATATCCCCTCAGACAGGGAGAAAAAAACGAGACAAATAAATACTTCCCCAGCATGAAACTATACATAGATATTTTTTGCTGTTTTACTTTTGTCGTGGCTTATTTCGACACAGAGCCCCGAGCTGCTGCCGTTTCGTGAGTGATCTACGAGTAAAACGTGTCCATGTGAACTTGGCTCGGAGAGGTAGGAACTAGGGGGTCTTGTAGCTCTCTGGCTCCAAAGGTCAAGAGGCCTAATGGGGGTTTCAGGATCACGATCCGACCGGCAGACCTCGGGCGAGGCCGAGATACTGAGCTCCGATCTTCCAGCGCGGTACCTCTGCGCCACTGGAGCAGTAGATGGCTCCAGCAGAACATTTGGAAATGCATCATCTCTCCGAAACACATCTTAGCTGTGTGAACACGGACCCACGCGGTCGGCTGCATGTCTTCCGTCCGTAGTTATTGAATATGTCTACGTCTGCGACTCCGTAAAGAGCACAGCAGTGTTCTGAAAAAAAGAATGTTTGCCGCGCTCTCTCCAACGTGGCAGACCAGGTATGGCGTTAATAGTGACGCCTGCTGGGGAATGGAGGTGGCCTCCCCTGCATGCTCCACAGACCCTCTCTGCCCCGAAGCCGGTTGGCCTGGGAAGACAGGGGGAAGACAGGGGCCTATTCATCTTCCAGGCCGCCCCCGTTCTGCTGCCGACGGCTACCTGGACGCGGCCGTCTCGGACGGCTGTGCCCAGCGGGTTGAACTGGTCAGGAAGGAGAGGCTCGCTCTGTGGCTCATATGTCACCCCACCACGAAGGCCTGCGCTATTAATCTGCTTGTCACCTGGATCCATGCATCTGTCAACGTGTCAGCCCAGGGCCCGGGCAGGTAAAGGGAGGGGCGGCAAGGGGCAAAAGACACAAATGACCCCTCCAGGGGCCATCTGTCGAGAGAAGAAAGAGAGAGAGAGAGAGGGGGGAGGGGGAGAGAGAGACAGACACAGAGCCTAATCTCTCGATCAGCACAAACAGTCGCCGTGGTGAGGACACTGCCAGGGACAGGGACCTGAGGCGGATGAGAACAGAGGTCCACCCATGCAGGCCTCGCTGGGCACGCTGCTCCTCGCACCGTGATGTTAGCCAGGGCAAGGCAACATGTCCCTGTGCTGCAATGCTCCTCCGTGGGCAAAGATGAAAGGCCACTCTGCCGGCATTGTCACTGTGTCCTTTGCGGTCAGGCTTTCTCAACCTCAACAATGCGCACTCTGAAAGCGCAGGGCCCATTAGGAGGGAAGAAAATAAGAAATCGCCTTGAATGGAACAAAACAGTTTTTTTTTTTTGCGCTGTGTTTGCCTTTGCCGCCTGGCTGATTAAAGCCAAGCATCTTTTCTTTTTGTGTTCTCAACACACAGCCGAGGTCAGAATATCGGAGTTGTTTATTCGGAGCTATAGGTGTCCAGCCACAAAGCTAGCGGGATGCCATTAGTTACCGGCAGGAGCAGCTGTTGGCAAAGTGAGACTAACCGGAGCAGGCACAGGTGGCGACAGCAAGAAGCTTTGAAGCGCTATCCAGCGGCGGGCGCTATCATAACGCTACCTTTGTCCTTAGAAAAGACTGACTGGCCAATCTGCCGGTTTTCTCATTCTACATCCCCCCTCCTTCTCCCTCCGCACACACACCTCCCCCCGCCCGATGCACGGTTTAGGGAGACAGGCACCCTCGCAAATTAAATGTGGCACGCTTTCATGCTGATGGATGGCCGTGCGCGCAGAGGGAAGAGCAGCGGCGAGGGAGAAGCAGGGGGGGGAGCGGTGTGGACGCGGGCGGGGGCTTCTTGCCACAGGTAAATGTTTATTCACTGGTTTGGATTTCCCCGGCTCTTTGTCTCTCAGCACCAAGGCCATGTCGAGATGGTTTGTTCCCCCCGGTAGAGTGGATGAGTGCCACATTGGCTATGCCCCGACTAGCTATTTCTTTCTCCTGAAATCGCTCGCCAAGCTCCGCAGTCCCGCCCCCCCCCCCCCCCCCCCCCCCCTCCCGAAAAAAAAACCCAAAACGTGGAGAGAAGCGAGAGAGGCCGCGTGGGTGGGAGAGGACGTTTTATGGATAATCCTTCTCCAATTTGAAAGTGAAAGTGGAGAAAAAGGCAGAAAATGGAAACAACACCGCCTGATCCTTGGGTAAGGTCACCCCCGCTAATTGCATTCAAGTGCAGAGCAAGTGCATTTAGTCCATAACACTTAACACCACCGACTCTCCTAATGGCTGAACACATGCGTCACAGATCCACATCTTTTAACCACTGCACCTTGTCACTTACAATTAATGTTTGGTTAGGTCACTTTGAAAGTGTACTCCGTTACCACACACCGATTGCCTGTCAAAAGGAATAATTAGAAACCCAACCTACTGGTTGACTAAATCTCAGTAACATACTCTGATTCAAGGTTTTGATTACCTACTAACTAATTGTTTTGGTCTTAAATACGCACACTGCAATATTGAATTGAGGTGAATATGAATGGCCTAATAAACAAAGCATCTGAAACCAGGCATGTATTCAAGGCTTTACATCCTTTCAAAATGCCAGAAAAGTAACATGTTGGAGACAGCATCAAAACAATTCTTTTACCACATCAAAGCTCTCTAAAAAGCTCTCTGCACATTGCCTGCAGCTTTGCACAGGATGTACATTCTTATTTCCTGTTAACAATCTGAATGTGAAACAAAACTAAACATGGATAACTGTTTAAGATCTTCCCCCTATTCTCAAACGCCCTTACCTGTAATCCTTTACACCCCAACCCTATTTATAATTCCAATCTACTGCTCCCTTAAGGAGGAGCAACACTGTGTAAAGGTTGACGAGAATTTGTACGATTATGAGGAGACAAAAGCCTGATTTGCTGCGAGCCGTTGGAACAGTCCATAGCCTCTATGATGACCGGCGGTTGATGTGTCGATTAGGCATGCATTAGGCAGCTCCCTTTGAGGAAAAGGTTAGCCACAATCTGCCTTTGAGGAAGCAGAGGGTAAGTCTATCTCTCTCTCTCTCTCTCTCTCTCTCTCTCTCTCTCTCTCTCTCTCTCTCTCTCTCTCTCTCTCTCTCTCTCTCTCTCTCTCTCTCTCTCTCTCTCTCTCTCTCTCTCTCTCTCTCTCTCTCTCTCTCTCTCTCTCTCTCTCTCTCTCTCTCTCTCTCTCTCTCTCTCCTTCTCTCTCCCTCTCTCAGCCTATCACATGGATTATCTGACAGGTGTTCTAATTCTGGCTAAGCTTTATGCGGTTTCCTTTGTGCTGTTCATTAGTGCGGTTCACACACTCAGTCTGTAGGACATAACTACATAATCACTAGCCACAGTCGTGACCTTTTGCTGTGGGGAGTGAAATGCGCAGATGCTCACACATGCTCGAGCACACGCACGCACGCACACACACACGCACACAGTGTAACGTGCATATGTGAAAAGACACATTTTTGAAAGGACTTGGGCACACTTGCGCTTGAGCCTTTAGGTTCAATGGGCAGTGAGTTGAGCGGCACGTGTGGCCATTCCGAGAGGTAGCGGGAAAATGTCATCGGGACTGCGGGGCAGCTTTGCCTCGGCCTAAACCCCCTGAGGAGCCTGAAGGAAAAGCTGGAAGGGGCCTCGGATTTAAGGGCCTCGTCGGGATGAGCGATTCACAACGGAGGAGACACAACACGGCATCTCTAAGCCGCCGTGTCGCCACTCAAATCCCAATCCTTTAATTCAACCTCTTTTTGTTTAATTAACCCACGATGTGAGTGCTAATGAGGTTCAGGTATTAAGGGCAAGATTATATTCGGGTGTTTACATCCTGGAGGAAGGGTGAGGGATAACTCCACACATCTGTCGAGCAGTTGAGAGGTGCTACTAGGAAATCATAAAGTGGCCGACTGTGCGTGTTAATGTGTTCAGACGAAGTGTATTAATTTGCATGTTTTGAGAGGGATGAAGTATACAGGAGAGTACTCCTAGAGTCATATGTCACAATTATGGTATAGTACTGAAGGTCATTTTTTATGTCAAATATTTAAAATATATGACATTGCGCTTTCAAATGTGATCTGACAAATGTAGGAATTTGAAAGTTGCTGATGTAATTTTCACATTTGTTTGTTTCATATTCGCTTTATTTTCCCAACACAAATTTGCACAAAAGCTCATGACCGAACCAAAAATCGACGCGCTCAAAGTTTTGTCATGAATACATGTGCATCTCTTATAGATATTCAAAAAAAAAAAGTTTGATCTGTTTGTGTGTTTGGCACCTCTCTACCTCCTCGCCCGTTCTTTACTGATCCTAACCCTCTCTGTTTACTTGAACAGACCCTTAGTTGCTTGATTGCATCCTGCAAACAGCTCCCCCGCTGTGAACGGGCTTCTCTTCCACAGCATGCTACTGTCAGTTCAACCACGCCACGCTAATCAGGCCTTCCAAACGCCTCGACCCCTTCTGTAATAAAACCCCGACGGCGCCTCCAGTCCATCCGGGGAGGGCAGATTGGCACCTCGCCCTCGGACCGGGCGCCCCCCCCGCCAACAGCGTGCCCCCCGTCACCTCGTTAGTCTGACGGGAGATCCGTGCCGCGCGGCCTCCGCGCTGACCTCCCGTGGCGCCTCGAATCAACGTGCCGCTCTCCACGAAGAGGGGTGTGGGGGAGGAAGTGCGTGTGTGTGTGTGGGGGCGGAGGGGGGGGGGGGGGGGGGGGGGGGGAGGGGGGGGGGGGGGGGGGGGTCCGGCAGAGTGTCGCTCCCATCCTTTCACCACCGCCTTGCGGGTTAATTACTGGGCTGGCTGATTGCTGTCCGCCACGCCACTTGTGGATGGAGCATAAACAACAACAGGGAGCAGGTAATGCGCGCCGTCCAATTTAGTCCTCGCCGGAGGGGTTTTCGGGCTGATTACAACAATCACGGCGTGCGCCTGGGCTGGATGAGTACGTGAAGTGGTTAAAAAGCATAGGCCTGTGCAGCCGGCGCACTTCCCTCCACACAGCCACTTATCCCTGGTTAGAATCACAGAAGGGCCTCTTATCTTTGGCTTATCACCAATGCACGGTTCAAATGTGAGCCCATCCACACGGCTCATAAAGTCATTCAGTCCCTCTCCAAATGGCCTTGGTCGACCACAATGCATCCACTCCATGTGCTGAAAGCACATAACGGCAGTGCGCCGCCCCAGTCCTGTTTGAAAAGTAAACACTGAGAAAACAAATCCTCTCATTTAAAAGCGTAACATCTCCTTGTATTCTTTTAAATTCCTTGACGTAGATACAGAGTTCAACACTCCTTGAGTTACAGTGTATTGAGTTTGCCCACTTCTTCCCTTTTGTAATTGTGTCAGGGTTGTAGGGGGGTTTGTATTTATTTCCACTTTTAGATGTGCCACCAACTAACATAGGGCAAAAAAAAATGGAGGCAGTAATCCAGTCAGGCAACAGGTAAGGTGGTTGCATAGACTCATGGGTGGATAAGTCAGAGCTGAGGAGTAGTTATTACTCACACACCAACCTGCTGGGTTTTTGCCTTGAAAATCAGGTCTCATGTTCCATCAGCCCCCTGTTTGGAGCTGTATTAATCTATAATATATTCTGGAGTGTAAACACTCAAAGACTGAATTTAGGGCACTTCCATGGACTGCTCCAATCTCATTTAACGCTCCATTAGTTCCAGCTATAGCAGCAGGCTTTTTTTCTGAAGCATATTTCCATAAGTTTGCAGAGATCAATATGGTGGACAAAAAAAAATAATAATAAATGCCTCCTGTAAATCATTCAAAACGGCCACACCGGCACAGGTGTATTTTACCTTACCTGATTCCATGCATGTAATAGTTAAACGGGTCTGTCCAAAATACTTGGGCGGGCGCACACACACACACACACACACACACACACACACACACACACACACACACACACACACACACACACACAGGCCCACAGGCCAGCAAACCAAAACCAGTAAACAGCCTGTTATTATTTGGTCTTTAAATCTGTACGTCTTTTGTGAGGGCTGTTCTTTACAGCGGCTTCAGATAAAGAAAGAAGAACGAACAGACACATACCCAGGGCACACACATTGGATGCGCCAGCCCATCAGGAGGTCTACACTCCTCCAAGCCAAAGTGATACGACCCGAAAATAGACGTTACGTTTAAGTCGGACAAAGGCTGAACACTGCCATCTTAGAATCCAGCCGCATGGCGGGAAAGAAAGAACCGCGACGGCAACGAAACAAAACAGGGAGGGGCGTGCATCCCAAGCCTGCACATAATTAACTGGAGAGGCCAAGTTAGGGATTACTCCTGGAGGGGCGGTGATTTAAAGCTCAGCTAATGAGTTGAGGTTCCTTAATTTGTTCTCCCCCGTAATTCCAGAATGGATTAGCGTCGGCTTTATCCGCCTCTTTCCAGCGATTAGCATGGTCGCCCAGTCTAAGAGCTGAGGATGGGCGGGAAGAGAAGAGAGGGTTAGAGAGATTAGGGAGTGACTTGCTCAATGGTGGTTTGCCGTGTTTAGCAGATAATGGGTTTCACCTTATTTTTCCGGAGAAAGTTGAAAGCAGTATTGGAGTCAACTGTTCATTTAATAGGCCTGATAAGGAATGAGGTAGAATCTGTACCAGCTATCCAGTGTTGCTGGAGTATGCCACAGGCACAGTCAGATACAGCCGGAAAAGTCTTTTTCTCCTGACTTACAAACAGTTTTTTTTTGTAATGTTCCACATGCCCAATCATTTTCTTTTAGGTTACTAGGGCCTTTAGTCTTTTCCTGGTCTTCAGGAAGATCACAATGCCATCTGGCCGACAGAGAACACATAATATGGAGGCCTTACAAGCTTTTTACTCCTGCTCTCTTACATCCCGGGCAAGCGGTGCCCGGGGCTCCACCAGAGTGCTGGACTTTTAGTCTGCCAATTAGGGTTAAAAAGCCCTGGAGCGTGGTGGGGGGGCGCAGTGGAGCGTGGGGGGGGGGGGCACAGTGGAGCGTGCTGCAGCCGGACCTGGCGCGGCACCTGATGCCTAATAATGAAAATTGACAGGGCTGCCTTTAATTCGCTCGCTGCAGGGCTCGGAAAGTCTTGCCTAGCGCAACAGCGCCGTAGGCAAGAAGAAAAAAAGACAACACACACACACACACACACATCACCCCCGCCCCCCCCCCCCCCCCCCCCCCCACACACACACACTCCATTTGAGCACAACCACCTTTGGGCGCGTGCTGGAGAGCAACGTGTTAATAATACACAGGCTTAAGTGGGAAGCAAACATCAATGGAGGCGCACACATGCCTTGATCATCTCAAGACAGGAGGGGAAAGCAGCGCTACACCTTTTGAGGCGCCGCTCTAGTCACACGGAAAAGCGGGAGGAAGCGAGCGCGACAGAGCCAGAGATATGGAGAAGGTGGGGGAATGAAAAGATATAGGGTCAAAAAATTATAATAATAACATGAATTGGACATGCAGTCCCCGCATAGCTTGGCTTGAGCTATTTACATTCATTTCCGATATGCGCTGTCTATTTATTTCTTTTTCATTGCCTTTTGTTCAGAGCAACACTTTAACCGCGGGCTTTGCCTTGGCTGGTTAGCAGATCCGGCCCTTGTCTCACAGCTCTGTGTTCATAAGGAGCCTGGCGAGCCAGAGACTAGCTAGATGGATATTGCCAGGGTGATTTTGTTTGATCGGTAAATATGCTCTCTCCATTTGATGCGCGGCTCCTGGAGAGTGATAGCAAACAGAGGGAGAGGCCAGCAGTTGAGATGAGAGTGAGATTCTCCCTGTCTTGTTTGCACAGAGCTGCCAGGGAGTGTATATGTTTCCTCAGACAGGCAGAGCCTCTTTCCACTGTTTCCCAGTCGTTTACATCTCTTATGCCCTTCAGGGCACCTCAGTGTAGCGACGTTCTTCCACTTGCCATCCCAGGGCATGCTTGTAGAGTCGTGACTCGATCATACGTGAACAATGTGTACACGTGAAATACATGTTAAACCACCATTACGGGGGAAAGGTCTAGTGATCAGTAAGGCAGCAGCATACCGAAGACACCGTCCCTGCCAAACGGTTCTCCGGCAAACCCTGCCACCACATCCCTGTGTCGTCATCAGCATGGGAAAGTGCCCTTGAAGGGGAAGAGGTGGTGAGGCCCCATAAGGACCACTGGGCTGTGTGCCCTGTGAGGCGGAGCGTGTGCCTTTTCATGGCGATGGAGTTGGTGCGGGGGAACCCGGAAGGGAGGTCAGGGCGGGTAGAAGGAAGCGCTGGCGCAGGCTCTTGCCTGCGTGGACCGTTTTTTTTTTAGGGGGGGGGGGTTCCAGTGTCCCGGCCAGGCGTGACGCAAGCCCCCGCCAGGGCAAAACGATGTCCTCGGAGGACGTGGATGGACGCGGCCACCGGTGTGAGTCACAGAGGGGGCAGGGGGCGGGCTCTGTGAGTCACAGAGGGGACAGTGGGCGGGCTCTGTGACACATTCCATGGTGGATTGCAGGCACTCAAGTTTGGACTTGGCTCGGACTTGGTCGCCGCAGTCCTCCGCCTCGCGCAGAGGGCGGCCATTGACTATGCTCAGAGTGGCTTTCAGGTCTGTGTCTTGCTGTAGACCTGATGAGGGAGTTCCCCTTTTGTGTATCGTTTCTTTGTCTCGGGCAGAAGGGCCGGCTGGATTTGAAAGGATATCGACGTAAACGGCGGGCGTGTGGCCCTGAGTGCTCCTGACAGAGAGAGGCAGTGTCAGCAAGTGTGAGTGTGTGTTTGTGTTTATAAGAGAAAGAGGACGAGTGACATTCAAACAGGAGACCTCGGTTTAGCCGCCAGGAGGACAGAGAGGCATTGACCCCGGCAATGGCCTCCACCACGTCGATATGTCAACATTCAAAAAAAATAAAATGAACGCCTCCGGTTTTTGCTTTTGTGCTTCGTGAAGATTCGGTATGTTTCTTTCATCTTGCCACTAGTGACGGAGGGGAACAGCATGGGTTTGGTTCAGATACAGCACCAGTCAGTGTTCCACTCCAGTGATATAATTGAACAGCCAATGTGTTGCCATAGTACTTGGGGCTTTGGCTGGGGTGTTAAAATAGCCCCGGTAGCAAGCCAGATAGCCTGGCTCAGACTATTTATAATTATTCCCAATATTTTTTCAGAGGAGTACTTTAACAGTCGTCCAATTTAGTCAGTATCACTTCAGTTAATTGGAAAAGAAGAGCCCAGAATACACGCAAACAAACAAACACTTTCTGAGAGCCGTTTCACTTGGGTGGCTTTCGCAGGCTTTTAGCATTCATAAGTTGACCTTTGCACTCGAATTAATTCCTATATGGTAATTAAGGCTTGTGTAATCATATTCCTCACTGCGCAGAGCAAAGGTTTCCCTCTGCTCACATAAATGTCCATGCACTTATTATGTAATGAATGTGGCAATTAATTTTATGGTAATAAGACCCCCCGTTTTCCCGAGGTTACTCATAAGGCTCCTGTCTTGATACCTTTTTTTTTTTTGTCCGTGGTGTTGCGAGGAGCCAAGGTTGTTACCGGGGGGGGGGGGGGGTAATTGCCGCCATTGAAACTGCCGCAGAAAGCGTCAGGTGACCTGATAATGGGGACAAAAGGGTATGTTCATTATGTCTCCAAGTCAACTGTTTCACGGGGCGGACGGGATATTGTGTGATTCAATTGGATGTGCGCGCCCAGGAAATGCCCTCTCCTCCGCTTGCACGTCGCCATTCCATAATTCATAGCGCGGCACTGAATTTTTTAAGAGCGCTCCTTGTCAGCCTGGAGATTTTTCTAGCAACAATGGGCCACCTTGTAGTTCATTGAACGGCGCCAAACCCAGCAAAGGGTTATGGGGATTGCTGGAGATACGGACAAATCTGTCAGTGTCTCAAGCCTGGCCGCTGTAACGTGGGGGCAATGACATCATGCACAGGAAATAGAAATCATGGACATCCTCCAAAGTACCTTTTACTCTAGATGCTAAGAACATTCATTAGAAGTACATGAGAAAAATACATATTTAGTTCCCATTCCCCAGTTACATGACCTATGGTACATAATGAATATGTGATGCTTTTGTTCTATACTTTATATAGAGTTACAGAAATATAATAGAAATAGATCCAGCCTAATAGCATAACAGCGATGTTAAAAATAAACATATCCTCACTCTTCCAGGACACTCAGCAGCGACGAAGAAAAACAAAAGCATCACATATTCATTATGTACCCTTGGTCATTCTAGGTCACTACATGAGTGTGGGCCACCCCATGTGAAATATCAAATGTCTTCTCGGGCTCTCAAGACTCGCGAAAGCTCATTCAGACATAAGAGATCCCCACTGTGGAGCGAGCCTGATTATCTCCATGATTGGGCTCCCTGCTCGGGAATACTGTGAGCTTTCCACACTGGCTGGGTGAGCCTAATGCAGTGTGGCAGGGCCGGCACTCCACTGTCCAAACACATCTGTCATGTCCTGTCACAGTGACACGGCAACCAGTCAGATCCCACCCCTGCAGCAGGGCCCTATGGACTGGGAACATTCAAACATGTGCACATGCATACGGACACACAGGCGAACACACACACACACACACGGACACGCGCACACACACAGTAAGGGCAAGCATTACACGTGGGAACCAGCAGAAACGTAAGCAGAAACAAACAAGTTACGCTAACAAAGTGAGAACTGAACGGCCATTCCTCTTATTGCATGGTGAGAGAGATTAGAATGGATCAGATAGCGGTGTGTCCTCTACTTGCCGAGATGGATGAGTAATGCTGTTGTTTTAGTTTAAGCCCTCCCGGACAGAACTGGTGTCTGGGAACATTGATGAAATCTGACCTAGAAAAGAGAACTAGACCTTCTGGCTAAATTCCTCATGTCAGAGCAATAATATTCACGAAGGTCTTTTTTCAGACCACATTGCATCTCGTAGTACCTGAAAATGATTGACATTGTGTTACCTCATCAAACTTTTATCTTTCTTTCGCTTTTCCTGGAGTAAAACCAAACAAGCAAGAAGTTTAGAAAGTTGTCTTCAGTGCAATTTCCCTATAGAGCCAGTTCAAGACCTCTAAAAGGAGTTTGGAGAAAATCAACAAGTGCAGCTGGATGTGCCAAAGGAAAACGTTTGCACGCCTCGCTGTGGTCCTGTGGTATTGGTAGAACACGAACATCTCCCCGACTCCCTTCCCACCGGGCAGCCGTGAGGGCGCGCAGTCAGCCGTCAACCAACAGTGCCCATGCGGGTGAAGCTGGCGTGGTCAGAGTGCACAGCGTGAGAGAGGGGGATTGTCTCTGGGGCCACTGCGAGTTCATTATCGCCATAGGACCGGGGAGCCCACGCACACATGCACACACGCGCAGCCAGCCCCCCCCCCCCCCCCCACACACACACACACACACACACACAAGCCTCCTCAGCAGCAGACTGTGGCTCGCTCTCCGTTCCAAACAGAGCCTATTAGCGCAGCATGAAACCCGGTGCCATTCTATGCCAGCATGTCGTGGCTTTGAATAGCGTGAGACCAGATGACAGGGCAAAGTTGCGTGGGGGCCGTGAAAAAGGTCACTGCTGGCACTGGATTTCATTCAACACCAACCCAGTTTCTTCGGCATTTGCTTGAAAGACGGAACTTTATATTTATCGGAAATGGATACTCAAAGTCCTCGACAGTTTCCTAGAGCTAAATGACGGCCAGTCAAAATTGAAATAATACACCGTCAATGTATTCAGAGCATTTACCGTTACTCAAGAACTAAAAGGATGGTCCAGGGATGCATAAGAAACTAGATGATGGCCCTTCTGTTGCCTGGGGCAAGAACTTACACTCATGTAGGAACACAACAAATCCATCAGCACATTTTCTGGAGAGAAAATGGTTTATTCCCATGAGCCTTTAACATGACAATGGACTTCACATGGACTTTGTTGTTAAAAAATCATTTTATTCCTGAAAGTGGGGGACAACATTGCTCATACAACAGTTGAAGACTTTTAATTGTTTGACTTGTTTATCTAATTAGACCTTAACTTATATCGGTGTTGCAAATACACGTAATTGGCATTTATTTCTTGAATCTCAGGGCCAAGCACACTCACGTTTCAACAAGCTACACTGGAAATATCTCTCCCCACCACCAGCACAGTGACATGATTACATAAGAAAGAATCAAACCGTGTTGTCACTCATGATTTAGCTGCCTACCATCAGAATGTGGTACATAAGCATCTGCCACAGGTTCAGGTGGCGCTAAAAATGGGATGTGTCACACAGGAAGGGAATAGTGATTGACAGGAAGAACAGAGCAATGAGAATGCCTGCCAGAGTGGGTGAGTTCCCTCGAACGGAAGACAATGGGGGGGGGGGGGGGGGGGGGGGGGGGGGGGGGCATTATTTCAGCGTCCTTCTACCTCTACCTAGCTCTCTCTTCTCTTCTTTGTCTTCCCCCTTCCTTCTGTCTGGGTGTCAGGCGTTCACCCACGCCTGACTCACTTTCTGCCTCACACGCATGTATTAAGCATAACGAGTCCCATTTGCCAAGCAATTATCAAACAATGACAATTCTAGCCCTCGTGATTATCTGTAAAAACGCGAGTGTTACTTTTCTTTTTCTTAGCGCGTCCGCCGTCAGTGTGCCAAATAACGTATCCTGGGCACGAGGTTGGCAGTGGTCACCGCTGTTGGGGAGGGAGCTCCATGGGATGTCTGTTTGTGGCCTCGCTAAACAGCTGGAGACTCACGTGGCCGCTCTCCAGGAGCACAAGATGGCAAAGGCAGATGGCCAATTACATCCTATAATACCTAATTGTAAATGATGAGGCAGGTGTCAAATTAGGCCTACCTGCAAATGAATGAGAATTCGTCAACCCACAAGCTGCCGGAAATACTGCATGCTCTGATCTTCGTCTCAAAGTGGAGGGTCCGGATCCAAGTTTGAATCATGTGACTCCTCTAATGTGATTAGGAAGAAGGAATACTCTTATGAAAACGAATGGCTTGTCGATGTGTTGAGTCTTGCAGTGCAGACTAAGGTGCCGTGGGTCACCTAAGGTCGTGTTCGAGAGAGGACTTCTCAATCAAACAATTAGGCTGGGGGTGTCATTATCGAACGCTTTGTCGTAGCAGACGCCACTGGCTCTCATCAGAACGCCCTCCATTTGCTCGCTCGCTGTTTGCCCTCCTCCTCCTCCTCCTCCTCCTCCTCCCCCCCGCTGCGGCCTCATCCCCGCGCTCGTCCTTGGAAACCCGGTTATTGCCTCGCCGTCCAAACGCGGGTCGCCCTCGCCCCAGTTAATTAGAGCAAACCTTTTAGTCACCGAGCGGACGTCTCCGCCGCCCTCGACGGGTCAGGGTGAGCCGAGCCTCACGGGCAGACAGTCATTTGTTTAACGGTGACCCCCGCGGGGCTCGCTGAAGCCACAACCTTCCCGGCGAGCAGCGAGCGGCTCCGATTTCCGAGGGGACGTGGCCGCGGCCAACCGTCTGGAACGACCCCGACAAGTGAATATTAAAAATCCATCAGGCCGAAAACAACAAGGCAGGAGACGGGGAGCGCTGTTATTTTCATAAGGTGGTACAGTCACCCCTGGCCCCCATTAACACCGGAGCATTCTAAAGAGCGGGATTGGACACGATACTGTTTTCATGTCAGTCCCAACAACCAATTAAGGGTTTCCGACCTGCTGGTTTAACAATCTGTCACAGCTGTGTGGCTTTACAACAGACCCATACAAATGGGAAATATTGTATTCGCTGGCCATTCTGAGCCAAGGCAAAATGGGAGGATTTTTTTTTCTCTTTTCACAAGAGCTTCTGAGGAGGTTGATTACTCATACTGATAGCCAAAGGTTGAGAGTGAAAAAGCTTCAGCGGAGGGGTTCCTGGCCCTTGTTCTCCCTGGAGCGTACACCGATGCTTTTAAAGACGCTCTTTAATGTCCCCAGCCATCGCCCTGGGAAAACATTGTTACATTATCATCTCGTGAGGCAAGCGCTGACACATCTGACGAGGGCAGCGCCGCTTCGGGTGGAGAAGAGGGGAGCTCTTCTGCTCCAGTTGTGGCGCTGGAGGACCCTCAGTCTGCGCCCCGGGCTAAACAGGTGCTGGAGGGGCGCAGAGGGATGAAGGCGAGAGATGGGGGGAACGAGAGAGGGGGGGACCCCGCGCACGGTGGGGCTGGGGCCTCAGCTGAGACCAGCGGCGAGAATAATCGCGTCAGAGGCTGAGAAGAGACAAGGAAAATGATGGAGAACACGCTGGCAGTTGCTGGGCTCATGTGTGGACTCCTCCAGTGGGCTCTGCCGGCTTCTCCCGGAGCGCCTCGCCGTCCTCTGTGTGTCCATACTCACAGAGAAGCAGAACACAAGTCCGTTGGACACGATCTGTTGTGTTACTGGTTCGACTACACAAATATACACGTGAATTGATCACTAATCGTCTTCACTTGACTTGTTTTATGTATTCATTTTGTTAAACACAAGAGCTGGTGACTCTCAGCCTGCCGCTGGCTCTCTAAACTCTTAACATGGACACAGTCGTCCGAAACCTTCGGGCACACAGTTTGGAAGCAAGGCCCAGAAAAAAAAGAGAGTCCCTAGACATCTTCTCCTGGCCAGAGGACCCATAACACGCTCGCCACTGCTCTGCAAGCCCAGCTGAGTGCCCCTTATTGCCTAGTCTGCTCCACAACACATGGTGGCCAAGTGCTGCAAACGGGGGGGGGGGGGGGGGGGGGGGGGAGTGGTGGAGCGACCCATCTGAGCCCCGGCTGTTATACACTGGGCACCTGGGGCTTTTGTCCCTCTGGACTTGGCTACCATCAGGCCATTGGCTAGCATTCGAAAAAATGGACCCAATATGAGGCTCCTCTTCTAGCCAAGTTGATAAGTGTTTCAAACAGCCCCAATTCAAAAAGCCAGTCGAACAACAATAAAAACAACACAATCATAATTCCAAACGGATGGGGAGAAACAGTGTTACTGTTGACATACGCTCCCGAGCCTTAAACCAGAACAAATTACATTTAGGAAACGAAAGCACACGCCTTTTGACAGAGCATCTTTTTATTTCTTCTTTTTATAAGTGCAAAGAAATGAACAGCGCCTTTTGCCAAATCCTTGTCTCAGCCACAGGGCAGAAACTCAGTTCTTTACCCAGCTCGATGGAGTCACATCATGAAAGAGACATCAATAACCCAGGCATCTCGCTGTTCGCCTCGTCTCAATACAATATTAAGCCATTATTATAATTCTTTAATGATTTAGTGCACTACACACACACACACGCACGCACGCACGCACGCACGCACGCACGCACGCACGCACACACACACACACACACACATAAAAACACCCACCCACACATAAACACACACACACACACACACACACACACACACACACACATTGTTTTCTGGCTCTGTGGATCTGTAGAGTACCATCAGCATACAAATCCTTCTCATGCTCGCTGTTGGATGTGTTTCGTTGATGGCAGCCAGCCAGTCGCCTCGGCCTACCCATCACCACCCTCTGTGCTTACTTGCTGCAGGGGCCACAGAGGACGGCTTTGTGGGGTTCTTTAGGGTGAGGTGGGGTTCTGTGCCACATTACGGCTTGCCACATATTGCTCTTAAGCCAGCATACACCCCACTAAAACACACACACACACACACACACACACACACACACGCGCGCGCGCGCACACACACACAACGGCCTTCAAATAAACAGGCTTGTCCCGAAAAGCAGGAGGAAGGAGAAACGCTGCTGCTGGCAGACGGAATGCGAAGGGGAAAGTTGGCTGAAGGTAAAAAGTCACTTAGACAGCTGTGCTTACTCAGCTGGGCCTGGGTGTCGGGGAGATAGCTAGCTTTGCAAGGACTACAGTTTTCACTTTATTTTATTTCAGGAAGTCATCTTGCCTCCGCAAGGTTTCTCCCGCTTCTAAAGTCTATTCCGAGAGACAGCGTCGGCTTTTTGTGAATGCCACGCCTGTCGTGTGTGTGTGCCGAGTGCCGGCAGTTTAATCACGTCCGCCAGGCTGTGCATGGAATGGCCCCTCGTCTACAGTTCTATCCAGGGATGTGCTGCCTTCAGCAACATGGCTGTTGTCTCCGTTCGGCCCCGGCCGTCTCCACCAGGGCTTTCAAGCTCCAGTCCACGTCCCCTGTTTCTCAAACGGGAGCTGCCTGCTTTGTCAGGAGGAGAGCGGAGGCGCGAGTTCCACTCAACAAACGGCTCGTTTTCCTTTAGCCCTGCCGTCCTCACCGTGACAAACGTCTTTCACGGCCACCCAGACAAGCTGGCACACCTCCTCGTGCATCAGTACACAGTTAAAAAAAAAAAGAAAAAGAAAGAAAGAAAGAAAGAAATGAGCAGCGGTTTCGAAGTGTCGACGCTGGTCCGCCTAAAGTATGCGGTGCAGGAGGAGGAGACGTGATTTGTTGTTCCTGAATAGGGCATCGTTACTGTGCACACACGAGACGGATGCCCACTGAACCAGCCGCCGAGCAAACAATCCAGCGGAGCGGAAACAAGTGGCATACTCGTGGGAGTACCAGCATTCCCTGTCGCTCGTGCAGGTAACACCCCCGACACAACACACACACACACACGCGCGCGCGCACACACGCACACAACCACACACCTGGAACCTGCCTCTATAAAAGGGCAATTGTCTCTGGACTAATTGACCTGGCCCAGGCCCGCGGGATAGCAGCAGTGCGCGGTGGATCTCGCCGGGCACATGATACTGCCGCGGGTTGGCGGAGAGTGTGTGTGTTTGTTTTGGGGGCCAATTTGGGGGCCAGTGGGGAGGGTGAATAATCCTGCAAGCTGAAACACATTCACCCGCTCACAGGGACAAACTGCACGGCGCGCGCTGTGACAATAGTAGCAGGCAAAATGGCCGGGGAGTGTGGAAGTCATCCTGCGACGTGCTCTTTCAGAGTGTGTTTGCGTCTGCTGTTATGGCCTTCTTTCCACTGGCAACAGTTGTCGCATAGCGTGACTCCGACGGGGGAACGGAGCGTTTGTGTTGCACGTCACTTCACTCTGCTCGTGGACGGCACGGCGCCTCCTGGCTCCGGGCGGTGACGGTGCTGGGTCGTCAGTGGAGGAGGCCACGGCACGGAGGGTGTTCCCTGCTGGAACGTTTCGTAGGAGCTGACAGGCGAGCGGTGCCTGAGGATTAGAGGCCTCTGTTTGGGTGGCTGCATAATTAGGCCGATCTTTTGACGGCTCTGGTTAGTGGCCGATGTGCTCCAACAATTTGTTCCCCTCCTTCATCAGTCCCACCCCTCTTCTTACTGCGTTTGGACTCTCCCTCTGCTTGGGTTGTGGAGAGGTCCGAACCACCTGAATGGTGGGAAAGGGGCTGGGATTGGACACAGTGTCTTCCCTGAGTTAGATAAGGCGATTATTCAGAGAGGTAAAAACAGAGGGAAATGATTAAGAACGAGCTCTTAGATCATGGTGGCTCCCGTACGGCGGCGCCGGTGAGTTCAAAGGATTCACGATGGGGAAGAGGCACCGCCAGCAAATCATATATGCTTTTGAATGTAGAGGGGGAGATGGTGATTTTACCTTTTTTTTTTCTGTAACTCGAGCTAAAATATTCTTAACCCCGGGGGGAAACTTGGTATAGAAGGAGAGAACGGGGAAGACACTATCTCCATTTTCACATCTCTGCGTCTGAAGGTTTTCAGGCGGTCTCATACCTAAAAGATCTCTTACCTAGTCATCCATATTCCCTCTATTTCTCTCTGCCCCTTCCCTACCTGCCTCTGTCTCTTCATGCCAGTTAACACATTTAGCCCCGGGCACCGGACGCCTTCTCCAGAAGTCCACACGGGACAACTGTCATGTCTAAACTCCAACAAATATTCTCTAATTAAGCCACACACGCCTCAGTGATGCCGTCTTGCCAGAGTCAGTCAAATCCCCCCGCCATGAATGTGGGGTGAAGGCTGTATGTGTGTGTTTGTGTGTGTGCGTGTGTGTCTGTGTGTGTGTGCAAGGGAAGGAGATTTGAGATTGTGTTTACGTATCAAGAATAGGCATGTTCGCTAATCCTGGCAGCAGACAGGGTCTGATGTGGCTTATTGTGCTGCAGGTAATGGCTGACATTTTTTCATTGGTGTGCCTAATTGCTGATTCACAGGGGCCCTAACGGCATCTTAAGTCTGATCCAAAGTCCGTAATGGGGATGGAGAGCTAGCCTGGGGTGCTCTCTCTCTCTCTTTCTTGTCTCTCCCTCTCTTTCTCTTACTCTATCTCTCAATCTCTGTCTCTCTTAGCTGACAAGTTTTCCCCATTCCTTATTCATGCATTCGTTCATCGAAGTGCACTCTCTTGGCGAACAGCCAAAGCAAATCGTCACTTAACTTTCAAAATGAAATGTCGCTCTCTCTCTCTCTCTCTCTCTCTCTCTCTCTCTCTCTCTCTCTCTCTCTCTCTCTCTCTCTCTCTCTCTCTCTCTCTCTCTCTCTCTCTCTCTTTCTCTTTCTCTTTCTCTCTCTCTTCTCTATTTCTTACAGTCTTTATTTATCTCCCTCACTTTATCCCTCCCTCCATTTCCCCTCTCCTCGCTGAGTCTCTGGTGGTCCCCGGACACAACGGCTCAAAAATGGTTTAGGGATCAGTTGGCTGGAAAGAATGTAATACGGGCAGGCGAAAAGGGATTGAATAACATGGCTTAACTGACACTAAGTAGAATCATATTGTACACCACTTTTTTTTTTTTTACCAATTCCTTCACTATTGACTAGCCTACATAACTATATACGATCCCTGACTGCCAGGTCTAGTCGTAAAGTAATAATGGTATAGTGCAAACAAATAATATAGAACAACTCAACTGCATTATTATTTCCATGCATTCCCCATAGATCAAATATTTCATTAGTCTTTATCACTCCGGAGCACCACAACAAGACGGATGGCTCTCAATCAATCAAACACAAAAAAGTAATAATATTGCATCCATTATTTCCTCTATCCGATGGCATTAGGGCGTAGACAGAGTGGAAGAGAGAGATAGAACGAGAGAGGAGGATCACGATACATCATAACACACAGTCATTTCCTAGAAATGAACACACACACACGCACACGCACACGCACGCACACACACGCACTCTAGGGGCTGATAAATGGCCTCTGCACTTCCATGTAACGGCAATCTAAGTGTCCTTTATGATTTCATTCAAAATCCATCGCCTTTGCAGTGTGCCGCAAACACATTAAAGGCAACATGACGGATCGTCGACCCTGCGAGGGAGTGAAGGGAGAGAGGGAGGTAGGGGTGAGGGCCTCTTAATTACTGCAAGGCGGGGTTTTAGCCCCACGCGTGGTGTTAAAGGCCGATTGGCTGTGCATTGGCAGCGAAGGACGTGGGTATATTTAAGGGTTGCCATGCCCTGCCATAGAGCGGTGGCATTAGGCTAACCAGAGCTGACGTTAATGTTGGCCTTAATGAAACGGCCGAGCCATAATTAAGCCCTCTCGACATGGGCTGGGACGAGCTCGAGTCGCTCGCTGCTCCCCCAGCGCCCGCTCCTCTGTTCCTGCAGGAACTATTTGCCTCGACGCCCCAAAAGCTTCCTTTTTTAATGACCAAAGTGTCTGGCGCCTGTGTGTTTGCCGGAACGAACATATGCTCGAGCAGCAAAGCTTTTGATATGGCAAAATCCACTGTCAGCTTCCTTCCTCGTGGCATCAGATCAGCTCTGAACCGTTACTCGTTTGAGCCTCCCTTCGTTCGTTAACAATCAGTCCGACGTCTTTGCATTGCACGCAACGGGGGACCCAAAAAAAAAAAAAGCCGTTTGAGACGTCATTAAGCACCAAATAGGATGAGGGGAAGGCAACTACTTTTTCCGGTCTGGAGAAGCCTAGTGAATAAAAGCGTGTTTTGAGCTGTTTAGAAAAGAATGTGTCTCACTGGGGAGATCATCCATTTGACGGGCATATTTCTTTTTCTAATTAAAAAGCCAAGGACACCTGGAGCAATGGAAGTACAGCAACCTTGTCAGTGTGTCCTTCCAAGATGACACAGTCAAATGACATCCAGAACAAGTGAGTTCTTTGAACTTCAAAGTTTTTTCATAGTCGCCGAGCCTATTAGTGACTGATTGCGTGTTAAGTTTTTGTCTTCAGACGTGTCCTTGCTTGGACAATGGTAATGTTTTTATTCGTGAGGACAATGAAGAAGAAAAACAATTCTCCCCCTCCTCTTCTCTCTCTCTCTATTGATCTCTCACTCATACACTTACTTGCTCCCTTCCTTCCACACAGACACACAGACTTAGACACACACACATACACACACACTGCAAACAGCCAGATTATGAGGAACTATTCTTTGTTTTTCTTTTGTTGCTATGCCTGCTGCTCTCCCCTCAAGGATGCAACCCATTAAAAACAAACAGCCATGTTCATCGCTTTCCTCTGCTTAATTGGCATGCAGTAACCTTCGGCATTGAAAGACATGAGTGTAACTCAGACTGCCTCTCCTTCCAGACATCTTCTGAATCTTGTTCTGTCTCTGCTGTCTTGTTTCACTTTGCTTGCTTTAATCATGTCCCCTGGTTGCTGTCAAAAGTAAGTAATGAGTGGACTCGAGATGGCTTTGATTTGGCAGGGCCTTGCTTGGTCAACACTCATTTTGGAGCTCATGAAAATATGGTCTGCCCAACAACTGGGGGGGGGGGGGGGGGGGGGCAAATGAGAACAATTCTCCGGGTGACAATTGCACTGGTAAGGCAGGCATTTAATAACATATTGATTCATTGGCCGGAGAAATCTACAGGGCAAACATAGCAAAGGGTGTTGAGGACGTGTGATGGGGGCCAAAGTGGGAGAGAGGGAGGGAGGGAGAGAGAGAGAGAGAGAGAGAGAGAGGGAGGGAGGGAGGGAGGGAGGGAGGGAGGGAGGGAGAGAGAGAGAGAGAGAGGAGAGAGAGAGAGAGAGAGAGAGGAGAGAGAGAGAGAGAGAGAGAGAGAGAGAGAGGAGAGAGAGAGAGAGGCCCCAACATAGCCTACCCCTATCATGTGACTCTTGTGTCTGCCCGATGAAAAGTCACATCATGTAGGGCCCCGAGTTTGACATACACACAGCCCTGGGTTATGGCAGCCGACAGATTGGTATTAGGGGAAGGGGGGAACTGCCCAAAAGGCTGTATGTTCACACGCTTCCTGTGACACATAGCGCCTCCTATGGGTCAAACATTCATCTTAAATCAGTCTGTGAGTCTTCATTCAAGACAAATCTTCTCATTAGCACATCACACCCCATGCTGCCTGTCTCACCCTATTTCTATAAGGACCTTGGCTAGTGAAAAAAAAAAGAAAAAACTCAAACCATCATATCCTCCCTGCTTTTACTAACCATCACGCGCTGGCATTTATACTTCATATGCAGGCCATGTGCTAGCGTCCCTCTGCTCATTAAGTTAGCATGGTAGCGCTCGACCTGAGGCTTCAGATATCCCTGGGGCTTCCTTCATCCTCTGATTCTTAATCTGGACTCTGCAGGCTAAGGCATTTCTCATGGAGCGTCACCCTCTCTCCCCTGCTTCTGTCTCAACAACAACAGAACTCTTCTCCCCTCAGAGACTCGTCTGCAATAGAGACACACAGGGCGTGTGTAAACAACGTCGCTCCTCTCAGTCTCAGCATCCTTTAAAGTCGGACCGCCGGTAACGGTCCGAAAGTTAAAAGGAATACTTACAGAAATCACAGGCCCTCCATGACTATTGAATGAAATAAATATGAAACCACAGCCCCTTGATTCCATGACTGTTAGATGAAATAAATATGCCTTCTTCAAAAAGTATTGTGCTATCTGACTTCATGAAGGCTTTGTTGCCGATTCTCACCTGCATGTCGTTTTCCCAAATTGATTATGTCATAAACTCCGAGCTCCAAAATAAGACGCGTTTTCGGTAAACAGAGCTGGAAGCGCTAAGCAGCCGGTTCCAATAAATCACACCCGAGTTGTATAATTAAAGAGCGCGGCGGCAAACGAGTCCACTCCCTCACGTTAGCGCACTTCCAGCAATCACTTTACACTCAGCGGGCCGGCCTCCATTATTTTGGCTCGTCACAACTATTCTCAGCTCGAGCACTTCATTAATTTGGAGGAGCGGCAAAGCAGGCGACAATAATTAATGGGGGGAAAAAAACTTCACCTGAATTGACTGAACCAGGAAACATTATGTCCACTGCTCCATCCCAGTAATGTGTTCGATGCTATCCTCCATGCCAGGTAGAACATATTTTCATGTCTCACAGCCCATTAGGTGTTGTGTTTTTTTCCCTGCGGTTAAAGGAGGGGAGAGGATACCATGGTGATTGGGACGGGACTACAAAGGCTATATGTTAATGCACACCGCTCTTGTGTTCAGTATGGACCCCTGTCTGCACACTCAAGCCTATTTCAATCCCACAGGCCCTCTGGATGGCTGCTCTTTGTTTTCATCATTCGGTTTGCTGGGATTTACTGCCCCAGAGATCCCTGACTCATAAACATGGGCCCTCCTTCATAGGAAGGAAGCAATTTGGGACTCCACTACAACATGTTCCATTATAACAGTGCTCATGCTAGAGTGTTGATTCGTTTAAACTCCGAAGTGGACAATCTACAGTATTGTATTTTCCCAGAGTAATGTTTCGTTGCTGTTCAGTTTTGGTCATCATAATAACTTTTCTTAACCAGGTAAGCCAGCCGAGTATGGATCTTTTACATTGACAACCTGGTCCAAGCGGCAGCCAACATGACATACATACAGACAAAACATATAGACAACATGCAGAATATAAACAGACATCCATTATTATAGTAGCAGTTGCAGTGTACTCCAGTGAAACTATACTTCAACTGTGCATTTAGGGCTTTGTCTACTTGCCTGTGTGTTGTCTTATGCAAAGTTCCTGTCCAACGGTTGCCTTTTGTTTTCCTTGAAGCCAACGGAGCGGTAAATATCTCCAAAAGGCTGAGCCATTCTCGGTTGGGGCACACGTAGACGACAGCCTCATTTTCCGTCTGTCCCCCCGCGCGTTGGCCTCCTGCTAGCCGAGGGTTGGCTCTGTTAATTGGCCGCGGAGGAGCCTGGTTGTGACACCTCCCGTCACCCTAACCAGGTTTGCCTAGGTCACTGGAGGGCCACAGGGAGGGAGCGTGGAGGAAAAGATGGGGGGGGAGGGGGGGCGCACATGTTGTGACATTTTAATTACAGAGGAAACCTGCCCCTCTGCAGCCAGGTGCTGGAGACGGTTGTCAGCCTGAGGGGGCTAGTGGAGCCGGGTGCCACTTCGCCGCCTGTAGCTGCCTCTGCGCCACACGCCGCCAGACACACGCACACATAGATCAACACCTACGCGCACGGGGGTCTCTCTGCTCTCCCCAGCTCACGGGCCAAAGGCACACAGACGATCCTCCAATTTGGGAGCAGCAACACTTACTGCACTGTCTAGCAAGTCACACGGAGGCCCCCCCCCCCCCCCCGCTCCCCTGGTAAACGTCCGCACACACGTTGCGCGAACATCACGCGTGCGGTGCGGTTCCAGTGACTCTCTCGGCATGTCGAGCGGAGCGTCTCCCTGTATGCTGAGGGCGGCTGTGACTGGAGACACGCCTTCGCCCCAAAGTGCCGCGTTCTCTCTGCGGCGGTGTGGAGGATGACGGACCAGTTGGAGGGCAGTCGCCCACCTTGGCTGGGCCGCGGAGGGGGGCCGCCACGCTGACGCTTGGCCCGGCCCCCGGCCTCAGGCGGGCCCTGCCCGGCTCATCGGCATCGGGGGACGCGGCCGGCCTCCGTGAGTCGCTGGAGCCGAGGCTTACCGGAGAAGATGTCGCCGGGGCGATAAGAGATGTCACGGCGAGAACTTCCCGCGAGGATTAGCCCCCTGTAAAGGTCAGATTGTCAGCGCGTGGGTAGCCATTCAAATCCCGCCTGGCCTGACCTTTTGCATGGCCAGATTGCCTCCGTTAGCTGCTAAGACGGTTCTGCCATGCAGAAGCCGGGGTGCCATGGACGGCATCGCCATGTATAGTACAACGTGCATCACCTGGGCCCAGTCAATAAGAGCAGCGGTGTGACCATGGAAAGCTAGGGAATGGACTGGGAGAGGGCACTTACCCGGCTGGGAAAGAGTCATGATAGCCGCCCGCCTCCTTGTGAAGCCTGCTAATTGGTTCATTGCACACGTCAGCGCTACTTACAGCATATCAGGCCCGCACCCCCGGTCTCCGTGGAGATGGGGAAGGAGGTCTAGCGCATGATCACTCGCGGGTTTGAATGAAGTGCATTTTGGACATAACGAGGAGTAGCGAGTCTCCCGGGGAAGAGGGGAAGGTGGCACCGTTTCAGACCACCCTTTACAGTTCTGGGCCTTGGCGGCATATTCATATTCCCAACGCGACCTCATTAGAGAAGTTGCGGAATGTTCTCCCACTCTGAAGAGTTGTGCTGGCCTCTCACTGGCTGGCCTTTTGGCTCTTCCTAATCAAGCCCAAAGTGGAGCTGTGCGGAGAAGAAGGCTCTCCTCCCTCTGTGTTAATGAGATGGAAACGGAAAGGGTCCGCCTCGGTCACACACAGCCTTTAAATCCCGTCGTTCGGTGCACTTATAATTATCACGTTGGTGAAGCGGTGGAAGACTGTCTGTGAACTTGGCAGGTAATCTGAGGTGATGGGGGAAAAAAGAAATGTCCTAAGCGCCCCGCAGCTCCTCTTTACTTTTCGGACCCACCGAACTTTCCCCTAATTGCCTTGACCAAGCATCCCCCCCTCACCGAACTTTGCCCTAATTGCCTTGACCAAAGGCCCCATTGAAGCACAAGCACTTGTGTGCACTTTGCCAGCCGAGACCCCCCTAGCACAGGCCAGTGTTAGCTTGGTCTGAAGACATTCAGTTAAAAGGTGCACTCACCGGATGATCGTCGAGCGACGAAAGCCTCAGACAAATTTGAACCAGTGCATTCTGTTCAGTGGTTTGTAGCCCAGATGAGAAAAGGAAGATTGACAGGGGTAAAGCAGACATCAAACATCCAGACTGCAGAGGGCATGTAAGGCAGCAGTGATGGAGGGGAGATAGAGGATGAGAGGGAACATCTTTCTGAATATCCATAGCTGAAATAAGGCCCCAGGCAGTTGCCAGCTGGAAGAGGTTCTGAGTTCAAGAGGCGGAGAGGGAAAACAGAGAGGAACTGGCTAGAAAAGAAACTTCCTGGATCTTTGTGGTCTAGCAACCATTATGTAGGGTGTGTAATCTGCTCCAGTGGACCCCCCAAGGGAGGGAGGCCCACAGAGAGGGTTACCTAGGGAGGAGATCTCTCCCTTCGGGCTCTTATCTCCAAGCCACCTTACAATGAAGGGCTTGTGTCACTGCTCAGTGGCAGGCATTTACACTTTAACCCTGTAATTAGACATCTCCCCGACTTGACACTCGCAGCATGTGCTGGTTCGACGACCACTGTGTGCATGTTGGAAGATTTTGATCATATTTAATATTCTTATCGAAATTCAGAATAAACAACTGGGTGGAGGGTATATTGAATAATTAATAAATCCAGGTGTGCCAGGGATGAATGCTAGCAATATAGGAAGTGAAAAGAAAGTCAACCTTGCCTTTTTATATTTTAAACATGAAAGGGAAGTTTTTCTGTTTAAGTAGTTGGGAGGATGTTTGTGTCCCGAAAAATCATTCACAGTAAATTTTCACCAAGGTGAAACGCCCTTCATCTGGAAAGATTGTGACATTTACCTCTTTTACTCTCAATCCCGCCATGGCATAATGTTTTTTATTTCATTTAAATCCGGTGACTTGATAAGAAGCTTTTTGAAGATCACTTTGTGGATGCCGATCGGGTGGTAGCCATCTGGAATATGTAAAATGACGGAATAATTGCGGAAGTGTTTTTCCAGTAGACCCTTCTCTGCACGCTGTGATTTATACCGGAACGTTCTGAGGCCATTTGCACACAAAGTACCTGGAAACCCTTTTCCATCATTGCCCTCACATTTATATCACTGCCTTAAGTCTCCTAAATGCTGTGCCTAAAGAATCTAGCACAGCTGTGGCACTTTTATGGCATCTGTTAATGTACTGTAAGCACATAAAATATGAATGGCTTCGTTTTCTGCCTGCTCTCTCTTTTACACCGTATTTTATTTATTTTTTTTGGACTCCATTTTCAATTCCCATTATTTATTTGAAGGCAGATGCGGTGTTTTATGTCCTCGCCGTCGTTGCGAAGGGCCGCTTGAATGCAAATGAAGTCGTGATGGAGTGATCCTCTGAAAACAGTGTTGTGTGGGCAGCGTGGCAGCACGTCCGAACTGGGAGACGTTTTTCAGTCCCCGTGTCCCTTGCTTTTGCCACTCCTAGAGAGCTCCATATGCTTCTAGAGGACATCCCGGGACATAGGCTGCAGCAATCCAACTTCTTAAAGACCTCCCAATGATGCACGCAGTGCATGCCACCCTGACATACGTCACGTCCTACTGCCATCTCAACCCTGAAGTCAGTACATTTTTTAGCTCAAAGCACAAACCCAGTAAAGTCGGTGGTCTTGTTTGTTTTTCCCCAGAACGACATCCTTGCCAATGGAAAACAGGAGCCTACTTTTTCACGAAACCCTCATAAAAATGTAAGTGCAAAACTCAAAGGAAGTCTGAAGTAGAAATTAAATTATTGAGGAGAGAGTCTGCCCATTGCCTACAGTATATGCACTTAACTCTACTTCACAGGTAATGACTTTCCTCAGTCATATACTTGGTTTTAGTGGCTCTTGAGCTGAAATTGATCTCTTTATCCGAATCTCATCGGATCCATCTCAGTCAAGGTGTGTTTAATGGCCTTCTAACTGAGCTCCACATTCACGTCAGTGGTCTCATACACACCTTGATAAAAAAAGAAGGGAAAAAAGCACTTCAACCTTCCTTTTCTCTTGTTACTAACACCCTTACCTCATTGGTAGGTCCTTAACAGCAGGCTCCTTCTAACATTCCTCCACCCCAACCCCCCAACACACACACACACACACACACACACACACACAGATGCTCACACCAACAGACGCACGCACAGTAATGGCGAGATACATTTACCATTCCGCTATCTTGTCTCCTGCCACTCCCTCGTGACATACATGGGACACTAGCAAAACCTGCACCCTGACTGGCACCCGGTCAATATAGGAACACACTGGGATAGCAATCCTGACCTCTGACCTGCTCTGTGCATCACCCAAGGAGAGTGGAGGTAGGGGAAAAGACATGGGGGGGGGGGGGGGGGGGGGGGGGGGGGGGGGGGGGGGAGCATCTGCATTGAGGGGGCGGGGGGCTAGGTTGCCTCTGACAGCAGCAAGTGTGACGGGCTCGCCCTCAAAAGCGGACAACATCCGGCTCACGCGCTCCATTTGCAGATTGTGCCATGAAAAGGACACGGTGCCCGCACATCTCCCAACGCCACGCAATGCGGCCACAGAAAAACACGACCCCCAAAAAAGGCCCTCGGAAGGAGAGCGTTCCCGGCCTGACACTCAACAATACACATTCACTTGAAACACTCGTGAAAAAAAAAACAATAATAACAATTCCCATGTGCTAAATAAAAACATAAAAAAAAAATCCCAATCAGAGTTTTATGTGACCCTCAACACAGCCGGGATCAATTACTGCCGACGTTCACGGCATTGAAAGGATGGCTGCTCAAGCCATAAAGGCAGCGAGCCGCGCCCGTTGACGTGGTGATGTCACCTGGCACTTTGGCACAGGCGAGCGGCTCCTCCAAATCAAGGCTAAGTGGCGGATTCATCAGTTGCCCGTCGAGACGGAACTCGGCTTGTGGATGAGTGCGGTGGCGGCGTTCCGAGGGACCCTGATTGGGACAAATACGTCTCCCCTCGGTGTCAGCTCTCATTCAAACGATCGGCGCGCTCCGCCGAAAGAAAGACAAATGTTTTGATTAGGGGTCTCTCTCAATGTCACGGCGGCTGGCGGATAAAGGAGCTAAGGGGGCAGAAATGGGGCGTCCTTCGAGGAAAATGGATGTCTTCATTCTGTGATGTGTGTGTGGTGTTGTGTGTGTGTGTGTGTGTGTGTGTGGTCTGTCTGTGGGGAGAAGCCATCACATGGGCTTTTATGGACAAGAGGAGCTCTTTGTAGCATCCTTTTTCATGAGTCCCCAGCCAGAACATGCATTATTCATCTCGTGCCTGGATGGAGATACACATTGACTCCATTGTTAAACATTGAGCTATGGGGCAGAGCTTCTGATACGTCAAGCCCTCATCAACAACGATTATCTGTTTATTGACAGAGAAAGATGTACCCCTCAGAAGACGGCGTTCTTGTACACATAGTAAGGAAATAACATTCACCTGTTATGGTTTACCTCAACTTTCCATCCCCTCTTTTCTCCTGTGACCTCATCACCTTCTGTCCTTCCTCATCGTTCTGTGTAGCTGCTTGAGGACCAGCAGTAATTATCTGCTGCTATGAAGCAACTCTATGATTAGAAAAGCCTTTTATTTGCAAGAAGAGATCTTTTTTTTCATGCCACTCCCGTTGAAGCCTATACTGCATGTATGCAGAAGAGGCTCCAACGCTTTTACCAGAATATTAATTATTCAGCCCGGCAGAGTCGACCTGCAACACATTAGATTCAGATGTTCTTGATCTACGAAAGCCTCGGCTTCACACGGACTGATTAGGACAGAGCAGGTAAATTCTAGCTAGATTTGTTAATATGAAAAGTCCATCATATGGATTTTAATTTGGAAAGTTGTTTGTTCGTTCGTTCGTTCGTTCGTTCGTTGTTCGTTCGTTCGTTCGTTCGTTCGTTCGTTCGTTCGTTCGTTCGCTTCTTTCTTTCTTTCTTTCTTTCTTTCTTCTTTCTTTCTTTCTTTTTTCTTTCTTTCTTTCTTCTTCTTTCCTTCTAGCTGTTTTTTTTTTTCTTTCAAAAGTTCCGTCCCTCTATCTCTTTCGGTCTCATCTTGCCTTGGGCTGTGTTTTAGAGGCTTTTGTACTTGCAGTGGGTGAATCAATCGAAGAAATCAAAGTTGCTGAAGCTACATATCTCTCCCTTTCTCTCTTACTTTCTACATTTGTTCAGTCTGCCAAATATGAAGCTGACTCAACCCACTTTCTGATATTCTAATATAGCAATCTTTTTATTGCACTCACATTCTTGTCTTTGCTAGTGTATGGCTTGCTGGGAAAGGGGGAGAAAACAACATAAAGATTTTGCAAAGGCGACCTTGAAGAATAGCATATTAAGTCTGCAGTGAAATACAGACAAAAGCAAACAAGATGTTGTGCGATTACCCTTGTGTGTTGCACTCAAGTACAGACTCTCTTGTCAGAACTTATATAACTAATATATGTTATGTTAAAAAAAAAAATATATAGCTGTGTGAAGTGTGAGAAAGAATATGCCTGGCTGGTGATGGATGAAGGATGATCAAAAATGATATGTGTAATTTACATTGTTAGTGCCGCTTGCTGTCTTCTTGAGCAGTCAGAGCCTAAATGCAAATACAAACATATATATATTTTTGTTCAAACCGTCGACTAATTAATGTTCTATTTTGGAACATGATATCTTGTTAAGTAAAAAATACACTTTTTTTTTATCTATTGTGACACCGAGTAGCAAAACATGGGCTGTAATTTTAAATGCTTTGATAGCTCTGGATTTAATCTGTTACAAGAAGTTAATGTTTGAGATCTTTTTCAGGAGTTAAGGTACACTTTTATCTTGCCAGCCCATATAAAATGAGATTTTGGCGGATAGTCACAACAATAGGGTTACTCTCCAGTCATGAGGGCGTTTAATGACAGCATTAATAAGTGGATCCCTACTAATGACATGTATATTGAAGGAAAGACCCTCTTCCATACATTTATTAACCGTGTCATGTCAATACCACATCATTTTATAATTCACGTAATCAACCCAAATAGAACGTTAACTGTTGCATTTCAATTCTCAATCCTTAATCTGTTGAGAAACTGCCTCATTCTCTCAACGTCAACTCTGAATACCAATTGCAACAGAATGCTAGGTCCAGGTTAGGCACACAAATACATTTCACAGATTGCTGAAACACAAAGAAAAAGTATTGTACGAGGTAAAAGGGATCTCTTTCAAACCTCAGTATCTATGTATGTGGTTTAAGTGATGGCGTGTCATGCATAGTAAATAACTGTTGTGGTTCCAGTTAAAACTCAGTAGCCCTAGAAGCAAGCACACAATTATTGTTCCTTCATGACAGTGACTGTGAGATGGATTATATTGTTGACAGAATAAAACCTTGGTGGAACAGACAACTTTGTGTTTGTCCCTCCTCGATGTAAACCCCCGCATAGAATCTCCAAAAGACTATGTCTGCTTCCATTTTCTCATCGCTATCCACCCTTCAAACATGCGGAAACCATCACGGCCATGGGAGGAAGGGCCACTTGAGAGCCCATTTTGCTGCCTGGAAGGCCTTCAAGCACATTGGACCAAATTTGTATGACAACGGCCAGAGGCAGGCAGAATAGAAGCTTTAATGGAAGATCTCATGCTCTTAAGACACTTGAAAGTCTAATGTCTCTGTAAACAGCCCATCCTTCCCTCCCGTGGCATTTATGAGGAAGTGTGCGTCTGTGGGGCCCCAGTCGCGGATGCCATTTGCAGTTTTTGGAAGCGATCATCGCCGGCGATCCGTCTTGATTGTGCCTTAGCAGCCGTCCTACATCTGTAATGTGCGGAGCAGGAGAGGGCACACACACACACACACACACACACACACACAGGCTTCTGTCAGGCTCCGATGTTTATCCTCCCCGCTCCGTGTGTTTCCAGTCCATCAGACAAATCTTCATTAGAGATGCA